>CM053585.1:232331667-232495634 GCA_028646515.1 Pseudochirops corinnae | reverse complement strand
GCAGTGCTGATATGGTTCCTTGTAGCCGAGCTGACTTTAATGGGAAGTATCCTTGTGTGTGTTTTGGGGTTCTAGGATTGGTTTAGAGTCCTATTTTATGGGTATTTTGGGGTGGCTATGTGAGAGCTGCAATATGTTGCTGCTGCTACGCCACCATCTTGGCTCCGCCCCCCAACAGCTATCTTTCTAATAAAGCAGATCTAAGAACCTGTGCTAGCAGCCATCCTGGGTGTGCCAGTGTGGTTGCCACTACAGGGAGCAGCCAGTGAAAATGCCTGTAGTCAGGAAATTGAGTATCATGTAAATCAGCAAGGACGCCAGTGTCCCTGTGTTATAGACCGTATAAAGGGGAATAAGGTATAAGAAAGACTGTAAAAGTAGGTTATAAAAGGCTTTTTCGGGGCATGGTTTGCAGGGCGGAAGGCAAGGCAATTGGGGTTAAGTGACTTGCCCAAAGTCACACAGCTAGTAAGTATAAAGGGCTTTAACATCAGAGAGGATTTTTATAATTTGATTCTGCAGGTAACAGGGAGCTGCTGGAGTGAGAAGTTTGAAGAACAGAGACTTATCAGCTGGTTATTGCAAGAAGTCTGATCATGAGGTAATGACATCCTGGCTCAGAGTAGTTGCACCATCAGAGGGAAGAAAGGGCATATATAAAGAATATTGTGAAGGTTGAAACTATAGGACTTGACAACCGACAGGATATGGGGGGGAGGTGAGAGTGTCGGGAGTGGAGTTTGACATGTAGGTTTCAAGTATGGATGACTGAAAGGATAGTAGTACTCAACAGTAATAAGGAAGTTTGGAAGATGGAAGGGTTTGGGGAAGAAATATAATGAATTCAGTTTTGGACATGATTTTAAGTTGTCTATGAGAAATCCAGTTCCAGGTGTCTAATAGTTGGGGATGTGGACCTAGTAGTCAGAGAGAGGTTAGGGCTGGACTAGTAGATCTAAGAATTACTGACATAGAGTTGGTCATTGAATCCATGGTATCTGATCACATCATCAGGTGAAATGGTTGGTTAGTGTCCTTTGTTTTTAAAGAGGACCAAAATGACATCACTATGTTAGTCAAGTTACAGTGTGTCTAACTGTGGCTGATCAGACCAGTACAAGCTCAGAATGCTCTACCATAAATCAGGCACAAATAGTCCACATGAACACTTGGGGTAGATTCTCTAAATTTGTGCATCTCACATTTCTTTTGAGCTGTTTCAATTCTGCTTTGCTCATGGAACACAGCACTTTCTCTGATGTGGACATGCCACACTGAGCAGTCATGTGCCAGTGTCTTCCATGTTACAAATCAATTCCAAAGTTCTTAAGAGAGACCTTGAGAGTGTCCTTCTTCTGACCACGATGTGAACACTTGCCCTGTGTGAATTCTCCATAAAATAGTCTTTTTGGCAAGTATACATTTTGTAGTTGAACAACATGGCCAGCCCATCAGAGTTGCATTCTCTGAAGCACAGTTTGAATGCTTGGTACTTTAGTTTGAGTAAAGACCTCAGTGTCTGGTACCTTATCCTGTCAACAATCTTCAGAATCTTCCTGAGACAATTCAAATGGAAGTGATTCGGTTTTCTGGCATGGCACTGGTAGACTGTCCAGGTTTCACAGGCATGTGACAGTGAGGTCAGCACAATGGCTCTGTAAAGCTTTAATTTGGTAGTCACTCTGATGCCTCTTTTCTCCCATACTTTTCTTCAGAGCCTCCCAAACACTGAGCTTGCTCTGGCAATGCATGCATCAACCTCATCATCAGCATGTGCATTCCTAGAAAGTACACTGCCCAGGTTAGTATAGAAGCAAAGGAGAAGAGGGCTCAGGACAGAGCCTTGGCAAACAGAGCCAAAGGTGACAGGAGTTGAGATGAGAAAAAAAGAAAGAAATGAAATGGACCCTGCCTTCAAGAAGCTTACAGTATATTGGGACAGTAATTACTAACATTTGTCTTTGCTTTAAAGTTTGCAAAGCTTTGTACACGTTATCCCATGTGATCCTCATAACAATAAGTCTGTGAGGTAAATAGTACAATCGTTATTGTTCTCATTTTACAAGTGAAGAAATCGAGGCCTCAAAAGTAGAAGTGAACTGCTCATGACCACTCAACTAGTACAAGTCAGAACCCAGGCTCAGTCTCAGGTATCTCTTGCTTAGAAAAGTTAGTCTCTTCCTTCTTAGGAAGACTTAGACTAACAGGAAAATGTTTGATTTCAGACCCTAATATAATTCAAAGCCTAAGCTGCTCAATTTTTTTCTTCCTTTGGCTGGGGGGTTGGGAGCTTAACTTCAGGGAGGAGAGGCTGCTCTAACTTTGGGAATAACTCTTGACTCCCGGACCTTTCACCAAGAAGGGCAGGAGAAGGAGAAAGAGGAAATAGCCCCCCATGTATGACCAGATCCCTTTGATACTATCAGTAACTTGGCCCAGGGAAATGCATAAAGATTTTATTGCCACTTATGGTGATGGAGGAACTTCAGTTTTGGGCATTAGCCCTGCTGAGCTGGGCATTACCTTCTTCCCAAGGAAGAATTGGTTTGGTTTGTGGTTAGGGCCCCCACTGTGAGGACTGAACAGTCTGAGCTCTGACCTGTGGCCCCAGAGTTGAGCTCATTAAAATTAATAAGGTCTCAGTACAAAGAAGTACATAATAAAGTTAATATAGCTTTAATAATGGCATAGACCAAAGCAAGCTAAAGATTCCGTGGGAAGTTAGTTGTAATGTAAGGACATCACTTTGCTCCTTTAACACAGTTAAATTGGTCTCATTCCCCTCTGAATATGGGTTCTGGGCACGTTTCCATGTTAATTGGATACCTGTTTCCCCAATTTTGTTCAGATGGTTGCAGTGGAAAGAAAATGTCACTTTCTTTTCTAACAAAGTTCCCAAAATAACTATCTTCAGTGGTTCCATTGGTTAGCCTCCCAACACTGGGGCTTTCTATTTGGGAGTGTGAGGTGGGTTGATTGCTTCTTCAGGCCACGGGGGAGTTGGGAAGGAAAAAAGCTCTATACGACCCCTGTCCTTCATTCTTCTCTATACCAAAACCCCAGGAAATTACCAATAGAGCCTCTTCCCATTAAGAGCCAAAGATATGAGCAGAGATAGGAATGGGGCCACAGGAAGGAAAGTTGAACAAGGAATCAACATCCAATCTCCAAAGTTTGTTTCTTAACCTTGCAGTTAGCAGATTGGGAACAGTCATGTGTGTGCTTAGAAGCCCACCCGGGGATTGCATCAGCTTCAAGCTCAGAAGAGCTGCACTTGGCCCTGTTACAAAGGTAAATGAAAAATCGAGAAATTGGAACATGCATGATTGACTGGGCAGGTCCAGAACTGGGTGGGAATCCAGAGCTGATGTTAGTTTCTTAATACTTGTAGAAAAACCCCAAAAGATTGAATTCCTCCATTTCATCCTTTGTGAGAGCCCTGAGGCCAGCTGATCCAGGGGAATAGCAAAGTAGAAATCTGGGATTGTTTCTTTTGGAATCTTAGGTAGGCTAGCAGTGTTGGCAACCTTGAGGTGACAATAAAAAGAGAAAAGAAATGGATTTGGGGGCCCAGACTCCTGTCTGACAGTTTGGTGCTTGGTTTCTTTTTTCTTTTTTTTTTTTGCTCTTACTGCAATAAAGTCACAGAAATTTCCTTTCATTCTAATAGAAAGTTGATTTCCTTTCTTTTTTATCCCCTGTGTTCTTCCTCATTTCTCATTTCCTTTTAGTCCCTGATAGAATCACAGCAGACACTTTATACAGCCTGGGCTCAGGGATCCATGGCCCAGAATACTGATGCTTACTTACACTGTGCCTGTCATCAGCCATGCGAGGTTTGGTTCAAACTGCAGTACACTCAGACTTAGTCCTTCAAAAGAGGGAGGAGGCAAAAAGCACAGGTAGTAAGAGATATAGCCGCTCAGAAATATGTCTCTTGCCCTTTACAAACAGTAGGGATCAGGGTGTGAGAATACTCTTTGGAAGAGCCGAAGCAGCCAGAGCCTTCATGTCTGCCCTTCTAGGTTGTTAATTGTTAATTATTTTCCTTATAAATGTTTTATTGACATCCTTTTATTTATATCACTTTCCAATCATGTCCCTCTATTGCAGCGGTTCTCAACCTGTGGGTCGTGACCCCTTTGGGGGTCGAATGACCCTTTTACAGGGGTCACAGGGGTCACCTAAGATCAGTGGTTCTCAACCTTCCTAATGCCGTGACCCTTTAATACAGTTCCTCATGTTGTGGTGACTCTCAACCATAAAATTATTTTCGTTGCTACTTCATAACTGTAATTTTGCTACTGTTATGAATCATAATGTAAATATCTGATATGCAGGGTGTATTTTCATTGTTACAAATTGAACATAACCCACAGGTTGAGAACCGCTGCCTAAGACCATTGGAAAGCCCACATTTCCCATGGTCTTAGGAACCAAGACACCGTTCCTCTATGGTTTCCAGGTGGGTCCGCTCACATGCAGAAAACGCCCACATATGAGTATTAAAGGGTTGCGGCATTAGGAAGGTTGAGAACCACTGCTTTACTGGAACTCTCTTAAAACTGTAGCCACACATCCAGGTGGTCAATTAGTCAGCTCGGTATCTGAAATGTTGGTCTCCTCTTCAGGATCAAGAATACCTGTCCTCAACTATAGAATAGCAGTAATAACAGCATCTACCTCATAGTGTTATAAAACTCAAATGAGATAACATGTTGGGCATTTAAAGTACTATATAAATCCTTGTTGCAGAGGAAGACATGTCTGATGGGCAGAAAGACAGACTAGAATGGAAAAGCAGAGAAACTGGAGAAGAGGCAAGGCTTAGCCTTTGAATGAGAGCTACAGGCACATTAATGAAAGCTGACACACTAATAAACCCCTTGATTCTCAGCACCTGTGCCCTCTGAGGGTCATGTTGGGGTACCAACTTTCCCACAGACCTCCCAGAACTGTCAGAAAGAAACTCACAAACTGGGCATGAGGAGCAGAATAATGAAGCCAGAATATGGAAATATGTATCTTCAGGCTAGCAAAGCTCCCAGTATTTCTTCTTCCTGCTTTGGAGATCCTGGAGAACCTTGGCCCATTAGGTGATAGAAAGACTAAAAAGAAGGTACTTTGTTTTATGTAAGCATCCTATCTTCCTGATGTCATTGCCCAATTTCTAGCTTCCTTTTAATGCCTGGGACCTTAGGGCAGAACATCTACAGTGTTCTGGTTTGTTGGGTTTTATGTGGTTCTCATCTCAAGTCATCTAGATCTGCTTGGTCTTCTTGGTAGACTTGCTCAAAATAGACCTGGACCAGGTCTCTGACCTTACGAAAGGACTGGACTTAAATCCCTGAGAACCCTCAACTTGATGGGGAGTAAGTGGTGAGGTGATGATGGAGAGCCAGCTTTCACAGCCAAAGATAGGAAGCACATCTTAGATTGGGAAGGTAACTCAGAGACTCATGCTTGCCTAAGGATGCCTTCACTGAACAAGTAGTCTTTCATTATCTGCTTGCAAACCTCCAATAAAAGGGCACGTACTAACTACTACAAAGTATCATGGGACCACTACCTCCTGAGGCAGAGTCAGAATCTTCAAGTGGCCTGTGTTGATCTTTCCGGTACTTTTCATACCTCTTGGCTCAGTCCTGACACCACAGGAGAGGTGGAGAGAGGTATGGCACAGGACACTCTGAAGCAGGTAAAGCCCCTTTTAACCAATTTCCTAAAGAAGTCTTAACTAGTTCTTAGTCAGTGCTGTCCCACAGAACAATCTCCTAGGGTTAGAAGGGGCTTTTCACATTCTTACAGTCTGATATACCTGAACCTAAACACTAACCTGGGAAGCAGGGTCAGCAGTTACCTTTGACTAATCAACACCTCAGACTAGTCATAGGTCATTGTTATAACTTGATGTCAAGAGGGATTTATACAACTTCGATCAGAAGGATTGGAGGGAACTTCAACCTGGGGTCACAAAGCTTGTTGCACCTTCCCAGCCTTCCTCACACCTATATTTAAGACTGAGCATGGGAAGCCCTATGAAAGGGATTGCTTTGTGATATGCCACTCTCCTCTCCACTCCTACAAATTCCATGGTTGTGTTGCTGGGAGCTGTATGTAGAATATAGAGTTAGAATCTCAGAGCTGGAAGAGACTGCATAGATCATCTCAAGCAGATGTGGAATCCCAATGTCTAGGGAATTCAAAATCCCTCTTTCTCTATGCAGAATGTTGGGATGCAGGAACAGTGTTCTTAAGCTCCCCTCTCGGGAGTCATGCAAGAATATGTGCTTCTGTGGGAAGCTGCCAATGAATTACTCTGTTCCCTGAAGTCCCTCATAACTTTCTGGGAGAGGACTTCATAGCCAAAAAAACATGGCCTGAAGTAGAGAGGAGATTGAACTTTACACAGATCTCTCTATGACTTTCTACTCCCTTTGAAAAGGTCTATAAAATAGACCCCAACAGTCGAAGGACTGTTCCATAAGCCCATCTAAATCTGTATACAGATTAACTTTACATCTCCCCTCCTCTAAATGGTAATACAGTTTTCAGCTAGACTTCTAGTGAAGGAGAATTCATTGCCTCTGAGGAAGTCCACAAATTCCTCAAAGAGTCAAGGATATTGATGCTTCCTCTCCTCCTGGGACTGGTCTAATCAAGGTCTTCCACTACATCCTGAACCAGTCTTCTGATCGATATCTGGCCACTGGACCCAGATGGCTCTGGAGGAGAAAGTGAGGCTGGTGACTTTGTGCAACCCTCCCTTATTCAAATCCAAGTCAACTACAAGTCATGTGATCATCTCCCTGATGCCATGGTCCTCTCTGGGAAAGAAGGACAAACCACAACACGCACACAACCTTGGCTGGTCTGCTCGTGCTGCTGTGGAGAACTTAGTCATAGACTCCTGAGTCCAACCACCCCTTTTGGTCCATTCCCCTGACTCCTGTTGACAAGGAGGAAGTTTTCATTCTCCATCGTATTCCTCTTTCATGTACCTCCATTGTTGCAAAGTAGTTAAGAATTAGGAGTGATATCACTAGCCTCTCTCTAACTCCTCATTCTTTTTCCCAGCTTCCTCCAACTTCAGGCTGAAAGATCTGGGCCCTGAGCTTAATGTAAAGAATCTCCCAAACCTTCCCCATCTTCCACTCCCTTCCCCAAGGTCTTCTGCCCTCTTACTCTGATTGTGAGTCCTCAGTCTTTTGAGAAAATTAGATTCAGGTCAATGAGCATTTATTTATTAGTTGACTCCCATGTGGCAGGCAGGGTGTTGTGCATTCAAGGACCCTGCATTCCACTGTGGGACAATAACATGCACATAGATAAGTAAATATAAAATAAATACCAGGGAATCACAAAGAAATTAGGGGGAAGGGCAGGACAAGATAATAATTTGAAGGATCAGAGAAAGCCTTTTATTAGGAAGTAGCTTTTGAACTAAGCCTTGAGCTCCTGAGAGAAGAGAGTATAGCTAAATGGAACCTGCTCCAGGATAAGAGAAACATCAGGGTGGGAACATTTGGGGATCAGCAGGCTTTACTTTTTCCTTTTTGACCATTGTTCAGTTAGTTGCCTGCTCCACCCCTGCCATATTTTCAAGAATTTAATTGGTATTGGGAATCCTTGTGTCTTATCCCAGTTCTGACCTATGTGGAAAACTGTTGTTGTTGGGTATCCTTCAAGATTTCTCTATAAGACTTTTTTCCTAGTGTATTTTCTTTGTCACAATGAAGACAAGAGTGGTTTATTCAATTTACTTGCTAAAAGTGAGTTGGTAAAGAAACAAATCAAACTTGCCATTCAGTCTCCACCAGAGCCCATTTTCCTTCTCACAGTCTAAGCTCAATGGAATTCATCTCAGGTATAATTAAAGAGATGCAAAAGTGGTTATTGCATAAATAGGGAATAAAACCAGGGAGAAGATTCACAAAATATAAATACTTTGAAAATAAATTTCTATGCAAAATAGTGAAATAAGTAACACTTGAAAATAATAAAATTCTCTCCCATCTTTCTTCTCTTGTGTGACTTATGACCCACAGGTCAGAGAATCAGACTGAATAAAAGTAGGTGAATAATATGAGTGAATGTATATAATAGACAGGACCAACAATGGATCAGGGACCCAGGACTCTGCAGTAGAGTCACTTTGCCTTTATCTGGGAATTGGACTCAGTTGTCTATGGCTGCAAAAGAAGAGATCTGACCCATTTCTGGATCTGGTGTTAGTAGTGTCCTAAAAATTGTCTCTGAAAATACTTTTCCCCTTTAAAATGAGACGTTTGCCAAATCAGATGGGGGAGAATTGCTTAATGCAATGACTCCATAGGTCACTCAGTTCCAGAGGGGGTAAAGGGTAAACTTTTGACTATAGGTCATGGTTTTCCCAATGGCTTTGAATAAGTAAACTCTATCCTCTCTTAGGTCCCTGAGATGGGAATGCAGGCCAGTTTCCCACCCTCTCCCTGATCAGGGCCCCTTTTTCAGAGGGATTATGGTGGTCTTGGGATGGTGGGAAATGATCTGTCCTCTTAGATTTTCTCATGGGTGGGACTGAGACAGATGTGCTGCTTTTTACATCAGTCTCAGAACAAGGGTGTGGACACCCTGGCCAGATGTGGTGAGAACATTGCTGAAGAAACTGGAACAAATAAAGGGAAAAATGAGAGAGAATGAAAGAAAATCCTCCGGGAAAATGGGATTCCAAAGTTATATTGAAATTGTTAGGGTTGGAGGAGACTTTTTAGGGGAAAAATTTATCAAGTGAAGGGCCAAGGGTGGGAGAATGGTTGTGAGTTGGGCTGGGGAATAAGGTAATCTGATGGAATTATTGTTTTGTTTTTTTCATCCATTTCCCCCTTCATATTGATTGACTGACATCATGGTCACTGGTCCTTCACCTAAGATTGCCTCTTTTCCTCTCCATCAGTCAATAATGACCTTTTTCCTCAACCCAAGGAATGTCCACTGTTTCTTATTATGACAGGAAGATCTACAATGGTGACCACATTTGGGACATCTCTGCCTCTAGAGATGCTGGGGCAGTCACTGATGGGTAAGGATGTGGAGACCTTTGTACCCTCTGTTTTTCTTAGGACCTTATTGTAGTGGTGACATCTGGGCTTGAATGGGTGAGTGTAGGGAAGGGGACTGATGGTCTCCATTTCCTTCCCATCCCTAGTTAACCTTGGTTCCTGGGCCTCTCATATTCTCTAGCCTTTTCTAAACTCACTTTTTAAATTTATTTCATCATTTTACATAGTCAGAGAGAGGGTATCAATGAATTAGTCAATAAATATTTTTAAGCCCCTCGTGTGACTGACTGTAACAGTTCCCTAGACTAAGGAGCTTACATGTCCCATACTATCAATGGACGTTTGAACATCTGTAGGCTCATCTTTCCATACTGTCTTCTCTCCTTCCCACCCTGATTCAAAGGACTGTCAATAGAATCAGATAGATTTTTAATGTGGATAGAATGCTGAGCCGAGTCAGGAAGACCTGAGTTCAAATCTTGCCTCAGACACTTACTACAGGATCACTGTAAGTAAAACTTATAGACAAGTGTAAGTCACTTAAACCTTGTTTCCTTCAGTTTCCTCAACTGTAAAATGATAGCACCTATTTTCTAGGGTATCATAAGGAGCAAATAAAATAATAATTGTAAAGTGCTTGACAGAGTGCCTGACACATGGTAAGTACTATATAAATGTTAGTGATGATGGCGATGATGATGATGATGGCAGCTCTTTTTAACCCTGAGCAGCTCTCTGTGACTAAACAATTCCTTTTGGTTCAAGGGTAGGAAGGGTGGAGCTGGGGGAAAAAAGGGAAAGGAAGAGAAATGGAATAGAAGAAGTGAGAGGATCAAAGAGATCCTGGTCTGGTCAGAAATTGAGAGGGGACATGGGATTTACTCTCTTTGTATTCATGCTCAGAGGCAGCTAGGTGGTGCAGTGGATTGAGCTTTGGACCTAGAGTCATGATGACCTGAGTTCAAATTCAGCCTCAGATACTTACTAGCTATGTGACCATGGTCGGTCTCTCCCTACTTCAGTTTCTTCAACTGAAATATGAGGATAATAATAGCAGAATGAGATATCTGTGGAGCATTTAGATTGGTGCCTGTCACATAGTATGTGCTTAAATTCTTGTTTCCTTCCTTGCTGGACAGGAAGAAGAGGTATTCAGGAATAAAAAATTATCTTCTATTTTATCTTTTCAAAACTGAAGAGAGGGGGAATCTTCAGTAAAGATGGTAAAGGTGTTTAGGTAATTATCTTGACCCTAAAAGTCCCATGTTTCATGACCCTTTCTGTTGTTTCAGGGTCTCTGGAAACATTGTGGATCCCCTATCATCCTTCTGGGATGTGCAATCTCATGTGCTTCTAGGCACAGAATATAAACTCCATATCTTGAGTTTATACAGTTGTATGGCGCTTTATAGTTTTCAAAGACTTTTCCCGTAAGTTATCTCATTTCATCCTGACATCCTGCTCTTGAAAAGGCTAGGGAAAACATGATTATCTCCATTTTGCTGATGGGGAATCTGAGCCTGAATTACTCAGTGTTGCATAGCTAGTTGTTTCTACTTTGCTTCTCCAAACTTACATCCCAGTATGAGGCTCCTTTACTGATCCCTGTATATGGTTCTCCTTTAGGACCAAGTCTGCTGTAACCTCCCCCCTACTCAAATCCAACCATTCTTTTAAGCTCCAACCAGTGCTATTTCCTCTCAGATATCTTCAGGCAACATGGATTTCTCCCAGTTTCATATAACAACTATTCAGTACCTACTATGTGCTATGCACTGGGCTATAGATTGGGGGAAGATATAAAGTTTAGTTAAAATATGATATCTTCTCTCAAGGATATTACAGACTAGTAAAGGTTTAAGATTCTTTAAAAAAATAAGATATCTTTAAAAATATTTTGTTTTCAGTTTCAAATTCTCTCTTGCTCTCCATCCCCTTTCCATCTATTGAAAAGGCAAGAAATATAATACCCGATATACATAAGAAGTCATGCAGAACATATTTCTGCATTAGCCATGGAGGGATAAGATTCTAGCACAAATAGTTGCACTATAACACAGTATTGCATGGTATGGGTAGAAGACAGGGAGAGGGGAAGTCATTACCAACAAGGGGGGATAGGGGTGGGATGGGGATAGCATTTGAGTTGGGTTTTAAAGGATGAGGAGGAATTTGCCTGATAGAGACTGAGGTCGTTCCACACATAAGAACACTCTGAACAAAAGTAAGTTTTCAGGAGAAGAGATTTATTCAGTCTGGTCTCAGCATTGAAAGGTAAGCAGAAGAGTTTGAATGACCTGGTATACACTAGTGAGTTGTGGAAGGTGTTTGACCTCAGGACCTTGCTGATCCAACAGCTTCATTTTACTGATCAGAAAAATAAGATCAGAGACATTAAGTGACTTACCCAAGATAACCCCTAGTAGTGGGTAGTAAAGCACTTGACCCACCTAGTGACTCACAGTGGTTAATTGGGACCACAGGAGGGGGGTTTCCCTTTGATATTTATTTGGAGTAACAAACCTTTGATTTTGTAACTCTTCCCCTGACTTGTGAGTTCTTGGCTCCTCCAGTTACACAGTCAATGATAACTTCATTATCCCCTCAGCGACAGCCTTTTCCTTTCCCCATCTCACCCAGTTACTCATGACCTGAAGTAGTCCAGGGGTGAAGCAAGCTTTCAGGATGCAGAAGTTTCTATGACATAGTAGAGAAAATCCTATGGAGATGAATCAGTCGGATGGCCTGGAGAGGTGTTTAGAGACACCTGTCAATCTCATGTACTCTCTATGTGTGTATGTCTAACTACCTTCATATTTTAAGTTTGAGCCCACTTTCCCCAGGGACCATAATTATGTTCAGGGAAATAATAACCTTCAGGTTTGGGAATATTATTTTGTAATTATTGTTCTCGTAATTCCTTTTCAGTAAGTAACCTTTTGTAAAAACGAATTGTTGCCAACTGGTTGATCGATACTGGAAAGCACAGCATATGAGGGGCTCATAAGGGATAGTGCTAAAATCTTTAGTTCCTAGGGATTACCCCTAGGACCTTGAGGGGAGAAGTAGTCAGCTTCCCTCTAGGTACCTAAAATGCTAGTGAATGGGAGTTGGGACAGTAAGTCCAGAGGGACTCCTGCATAGGTCTTTTGCTGACAAATCCCAAACACTCCAGACATGGCGAGAAGGAAGGAAAACTATCTCTCCAGAGGTATTCTTGGGGCAGGAGACATAGCTCCTCCTTCTGAGTGAACCTGTGATATCTGCCAACTTGAAGGAAAGGAGCTTAGCTGTTTCAAGTGAACATATCCACTATGTGATATTAATAAACCTAACTGCATTTGTACTAAATTGAAAGAATCCAACATCCTTAAAATCCCTATACCTTAAAATATTTACATTGATCCCTAGCCTCCTTTGGTAATTAGGTGGCACAATGGTATGGAGTACAGGGCCTGGTGTCAGGAAGACTCATTTTTCTGAGTTCAAATCTGGCCTCATACACTTACTTACTAGTTGTGTGACCCTGGGCAAGTCACTTAACCCTGTTTGCCTCAGTT
Organism: Pseudochirops corinnae; assembly: GCA_028646515.1. Taxonomy (NCBI): domain Eukaryota; kingdom Metazoa; phylum Chordata; class Mammalia; order Diprotodontia; family Pseudocheiridae; genus Pseudochirops; species Pseudochirops corinnae. The sequence continues at coordinate 232,483,033 of CM053585.1, read as the reverse complement.
TTCTCATCTGTCAAATGAGCTGGAGAAGGAAATGGCAAATCTCTCCAGTATCTTTGCCAAGAAAACCCCAGATGGGGTCATGAAGAGTCAAACATGATTGAAAACAACTGAACAATAACAATTTTCCTCCTCCAAGTTTTTTCATTTTTCTTTGATATTTAATTCCTTCTATATCAATAGATATCAAAAATTAAAATCAATATTCCAGTTTACATGCTGACAATGCATGTGATATAAGTTTTTAATGGTCTCAAGCAGTGGTTCCCAACCTGCGGGTTATGTTCAATTTGTAACAATGAAAATACATCCTGCATATCGGATATTTACATTACGATTCATAACAGCAGCAAAATTACAGTTATGAAGTATCAACGAAAATAATTTTATGGTTGGGGGGTCACCACAACATGGGGAACTATATTAAAGGGTCGCAGCATTAGAAAGGTTGAGAACCACTGGTCCCAAGGAACACAGACTTCTCTATCCCAGGGATTCCCTCAGAAGGGATAATAGGGCTAGACATTTCAAGTCACCTTGCCCAACTCCCTCATTTTATTGATGAAGAAGCTGAGGCTGGGATTTAAACCCAGGTCTTATGACTCCTAATCCAGTGTTCTTTTTACTTTACCATGAAGCCTCCTTCCCAGGTATCAGGGATATTTGTAAACGTAGTTAACTTCTGCAGGTTTTCTAGGGAGCAAGAGATTCCTCATGGTAGTTGTACATTCCTTACCTCTAGCACCTAAACCGAAGGGACTCTTCCAACCAAGAGCCAATTCTGCAGGCCAGAAATGTAAGGCTGTGAGTGGGGATGGGGGAGGGGGAGGGGGAGGGAGGGATGCAAGGTGAGGTAAATCCATGCGTGTCATTGGTAGTGATCTGATTATGGGGACTCTTGAAAAGGCCAGAGAGCCTCCTTAGTTCCAAGGGAACTAAATATATAATTAATATTGTAATTTTATATATAATATAATATTATATATATTAATATAATATAATATATTATATTATAATATTATATATAAGTATATAAGCTATAGTAGTCAATGAGAAAGGATGTCCTGATGATCCCACAGGTTTACCCATTCAAACATTTTGGTTTTGTTGCCCTCCAGTTTAAAAAAGTAAAACTTTCCTTTGTAATACTGTATTGCATACTATTTTTCTTTCCAGTTTCCTGGGCAGTGACTATAAAGGAAAAGAGTGAGAAAATTCCCCAAAGTGTATCTGGGTGATGTTTATCATGAGAATTCTATCACAAAGGTTACAAATGTTTAAAATTTTTTTTAACGAATAGTTTATTCAAGATAAGATAGTCCACCCCAATATTCCCTCCCTAGTCCTACAGGGCACACCCCTCCATTCTCCACAGCCTTTAGAAGACAAAATTATCTATATTGTGCTTCTGTTGAGGAAGGAAACAGTCTTTCCCAATATCTTAGGATCCTAGATCTAGGGCTTCAAAGAAATGAGTTATCCTTTGGACTTTGGGGCTTTCCCTGCTTTTTCCCATTTTTCAGATGAGGAAACTGAGGTCTAGACGTTAATTGACTTACCAATCCTATTGCTAATGAGTGATAGGTAATTCCAAATTCAGTATTCAGATTGCTTCCTTCTCTTGCCTTAGCCTTGCCTTGAAGGACAGAGAGTTGAGAAGACATAGTCTCAGTATAAAGTAGTGATAATCTGTTTTTGGGGTGGAGTCTGGACCAGAAATTTCACTTGTTTAGGAATTCCTGGTATAATGCAGATTGGCAACTGTCAGAGAGTTGACTGAGGACTTAAATGATTTGCTGGTGGTCACGTGATATGTCCAAGGCTTTCAGATTCCAAGGTTGGCCCTCTTTCCTCAGGTTGCTTCTATTTTTTTTATAAAGTTAATACTTTTTAAAAAATTAGTAAAAAGAATCCGAAGATGTTTTAAAAGCTCATTTCATGTATTCTAATATCCTTTCTACCAATAATCTTTTTTTCCCACTGAATATAGAGAAGGAGTTTTCCCACTTTGATTGGATATTTTTCTCTGTTTAAGGAATTAAAGAAAGACAATAGTTTGTTTTATATATTCTGACACTGCTGATAATGTAACTATTTTTAAGGGTCATAAGGCACCCAAGGGAGTGTATCCATATGTCCTCCTCAGTAATGGATTTGACTATAATCTGTATGAAAGTTGTTCCTAGAGAAAACCTTTTGGAAAGCAGGTTACTCCTAATGGGAACTCTGTGGCCCCTACATCTAGATCCAGACTTTCCTTGGAGGCTCCCCAGGTGTACCCTGCCTGCTAAGAGCCTACCTTGGGGAAGAGCTGTCAGACAGCAGGCTGGAGAGTCCTTCTGGCAGGCAGAGGGTTAGGAAAGAGATACATGTCCAAGGGTTCCAGATGTTCGATGGAAGGGAAAGGAATATTTTCAGGCTTTCAAAAAAGGATCTGTTGAGAAAATTTGATTTCAAACTCCAAGAACTTCCTGTCCTAAAACCCTCATTTGTAATTTTTCTTCTTTTTGACTATGGGGAAAACTTACTTCTCTTCCTCAGAGTTAACCCCTGAAGTCTGAGTTTGTTAGTGACTTTCGTGTGCAGGTTGTCTCCAGGGTTTGTGACTGAGACTAAAGGTGCTTCTCCGGAGGTCTATTTTACCCACAGACCTACCCTCTGGGTATGGAGCAGGCATCTTCTCCAGTGTTGGCAACAATTTTATAAATAAAAAGTTTCTCATCTGAGGAGTGACTCCCAGACCCTTGGGGCTGAGTCTGATGGGGTAAAAATTCTATTTCTGTGAGAGGGAGGTGTGCCTAGGGAAAGTTGGGTATCCCCTATGTGGAAAAGAGATCCAAGGTGAGTCTGACATTTTGGAATTCTGATCAATTAAATGACAATTTGTGATTCCAAAGAAGCAAAAGTGAAGCATGCTACCTATCTTCTGATAGGTGAAGGACTCAAGATGCACAATGAGACAAACATTTTTGGAGGTAGCCAATATAAGAATTGTTTTGCTTAACCATGCATATTTGTTACAAGAATTTTGTTTTGCCTTTCAATTGGGGGTGGTGTAGGAGGGAGAAAAAAAAAATACTTGTAAATTAAAACAGGCAAACAAGTACTTAGAAAGTGTCTCTGTGTGCTTGGGAGAGCCTCTACATAAATGCATACTCCTCCCTCACTCCCTTCCCTTCCCATCCTATGCTCTGTGCTAGGCACTTGTAAAGCTAAGCACAAGCAGCCTTCCAGAGGACTGCTGCTGTGAACAGCTTCAAGTTTCTGATTACATACTATAGTGAACTCTCCATTTATTCAGCAGAGGCAAAACATTCACAAAAATCAAAGTACAGCATTTACAATATTATGACATAACAACTTATCACTAAAATGGCCACATAGTTTTCACCAAAGTGGTCACACAGTTTTAAGCAAAAGGCTTGTCTCCTTAATGGACACAAAGTACAAAGGTCAAAGTTCTCCACCCCTAGCTCACAGTAAATCATTATCTTTTCAGTCAGCATCAGGTACCCAAGAAGAGATTTTTTTCATCTTGACTCAAGGCTGACTCTCAGCTTCTATGGTTCCTCTTCCATGGTCCCAGCTCCTGCCTGAATCTACATAACTGTCACCTGGGTGTAAAGGCAGGCAGCTCCAAGCTCCTTATCTAGCTCCTTGTCCAGTTCCCATTCCATATTGAAGCTCACAGTATCCAGTCCACCTCAAGTCCTTCACAGTTTCTGTTTCTGGGAAGACAAAGCTTAACAGATTCATCCACATTGCCAGCACCATCATCAATTCACTATCTGCCTGTGAAATCAACTCAGACCCACCAACAAGGTATGAGAATTCAACACAAATCATCAATATAGAAACCAACACAGACCCACAAACAAGGTCCAAGAGATCCACACAAATCATCAACATAGAAATCAACAAAGATCCACAAACAAGGTCTGAAAGGTCGATACAAATTATCAGTAAAGTCCCAGGACCTCCCAAATCCTCCTCCAGGACTTCTGTGAACAGACAACCAGAAAATCCTCTTTCAGGGTTTCCAGTAAGGTCTCAGGGCTTCCATACAAAGTATCACAAACAAAGATCAACACAGACTGAACAGACAAACATAGAGTGCTGGGATGCCACAAGTTTTCTCCTTCTCCACCACAACAGCTCCCTTCTCAGTTCTGCTCTCTCCAGCCTGGGCCTCTCTTTATATGTGGGCATTAACTCCTCCCCTCCCTGTTGCAGGAGTTCACAAGTTCTAGGGTTCACAAGTCAGTGGGATTCACAAGTTCTGGATCTTAATACTTGATACAATCATGAACTGAAACAAGGTGTTAACTACTTCTTTGCTTGCCATTACAGCTCTGTGGATGTAAATACAGAGAAAAAAACCATCCCCACTCACAATGAGCTTACATTCTAAAGGGAGAGACAAATATATACAGCATGTTCCAAAAACTTGGCATATAGTAGGTGCCTAATAAATATTGATTGGAACTTTTGTTTGTTTCTCCAGAGCTGTGATTTCATCACTGTGGTAACTCCTTCCACCAAGGCAGGTCTACAAATCATCTGTAAGTAACAGCTGTAAGAGGGTTGCCTGGGACACAGAAAAATTATGGTTTTATGGTTACAACTCTAGTTTTGTGTCAGAAGAGGGACTTAATCAGGTCTTTTGCCTGTAAGTCTGGCCCTTTGTCCACCAGGCTGTGGGGCTTCTCTCTTCAATTACTGTAGAATGAAAAGTCAAAGTTCTAGCTATGTTGTCAATTGTTACTGATGCCCTAAAGGTGTTTCCATTTAAGAGGTCGTAGGAATTAAATCAATAAGCTTAGCATGTGTCAGGCATTATGCTAAGCTCTGAGGATACAAAGAAAGGCACAAAAACAAAACAAAATAATCCATGCTCTCCAGAAGTTTGCAGTTCAATAGAGACAACAACATGCAAACAACCATGTACAAATAGGATATATACAGGACACATTGGAAATCACCTGGAAGGGAAGGTTCAAGATTCAGGACTTCAAGGTTCAATGGATTCAGGATGACTTGCTCTAAGCAAACTATCTGAGAGAGCAAAAGACACTTTTAGAGCCCTATGGCAAGACTGTACTTCAGCTCTGAGAACTGGTGATTGATTGAGAAACAACCTTTACTCTGACCTCCCAGTCTTCCAGGGCAAGCTCAGGAGGGGTTGTTATACCCCAGATATCCGCAGCCCATCACCTGAGACAGAGTCAAAGGAAATGAAGTTCCCAGGTTTGGAGGAATGGAAAGTGAGTAAGTTGTTAACCTAGCTCAATATTTCTATTGGTCTGTGATCTCGTCAAAGTTGTTATTCTCTAAAGTAGATAAGTTTGGGCTAGTCACAACTTTGTTTCTGCAGAGACTATAGCACAGTGGTTCTCAACCTTCCTAATGCTGCGACCCTTTAATACAGTTCCTCGTGTTGTGGTGACCCCCAACCATAAAATTATTTTCATTGCTACTTCATAACTGTAATTTTGCTACTGTTATGAATCATAATGTAAATATCTGATTTGCAGGATGTATTTTCATTGTTACAGGTTGAACATAACCCACAGGTTGAGAACCGCTGGAGTAGAGCAACATCACTGGAAGGATATTTGTGTTTTTAAAAGTCAAGTTTTTGCACTAAAGCATTGAGCAATTTCCCAAATGCAATCCAACCTGCTTTCTTATTGCTTATTCAGTTCTGAGTCCAATTTTTGTTCATCTGTGATGCTTTTTCTAGATCAGTGTACTGATATAATACATCAAATAATAAAGGTGTGCATTTGCAGCTTGCCTGATAATCATTCTAAATAGAATTGGTTTTGTAGATAATTAAAAAAAACCAATCTAATATATATTATTGATATATTAGCTCAATGCACTGACCAGTCACCTCTGTGTGATAATACAGATCAAAAGAATTTTTCATCCAACTTAGTTTTTCCTGTGTGGATTGTAAGGGTGATCAAGCAATCATTGAGGATATTCAGCGTTCTTTACGTACTCAGTACAATGCCAACTGCAGACAGGAGGATCTGGAAGTTTTACCATCCGTCTGGGATCTCCCTTCCATTTGGACCTTATTTGGATGGCCCCCAGGATAGTGGCAAGTGTATATCTTCCTGTATTCTGTCTTCATAGAAATTTGTAATTAGAACATCATTAAATATGCAGTCATCTCTGTGATTGCATAGATGAGGGGGATCATATGAGATAATAAAATCTCATATGATCTTTTAATATGTTTAAACATGTATTAAAGACTCCTTGTTGGAAGATGATAATTGAGGCTGTATTTTGCTCTGCTACATTAAATGTTTTTTAAAATATCAGCAGTAAACAAAATGGGTTCTTGTATTCCCAACACTTTATAATCAGTGGTGTGACAATATAAAATGTCATTTGCTAAAGAGAATGATTTACAAAAATCTATCAATTTCCTTCTATTTTCATCAAGGATACCCTTGATAAGCATGTAGATCACTCTCATGAAGATCTTGTGAAGATGACAAGTAGACATTTTGTCGCCAGTTCCTCACTGATATTCTTTTGCTTGCCTGAGGGGGGTATAATGATATTGTCAGTGATTTTCTTTCTCTTCTTTTGCTAAAATTTCCTCTTTGAGATATCTTGTAAAATGACCTCAAGCTTTTCAAATGTGTTATCAACAGGACAGGTTTACTTGGTGTGTACATGGTCCAGTCCAACTTTGATGAGGTATTGCTCTAGGGTTTTTGACATAAGAAAAAGGATTCGGCTATTCCAGTGGTTCTCAACCTTCCTAATGCCACAACCCTTTGATACTCGTATGTGGGCATATCTGTATGTAGGTGGACCTGCCTGGAGACGGATAGGGGAGTGGTGTCTCGGTTCCTAAGACCATCAGAAATATGTGTTTTCTGATGGTCTTAGGTGAACCCTGTAACCCCTGTGAAAGGGTCGTTTGATCCCCAAAGGGGTCGCGACCCACAGGTTGAGAACCACTGAGCTATTCCTTTCTCCATCCATCAGACCTACAAATGTTAGACAGCTATCTGAGTCTCTAAACAAGTAATTCAACTATGATAATCCTAAATTTGTTTTTCTATTAGTCTGAGTTCAATGGAATGTACTTCAGGTACAAGTAAGGAAATATTAAAGTAGCTATTACATTAATAGAGATTATAACTAGGAGGCATAGTATATAATTTAGCTATATAAATAATATTAATGAAAGCAATAAAATAATGTTAGTTAATAAACAAAATAATAGCATTAACTATTCCCCTGAATATCCATTATAGTATGATCTTCAACCAAACTGACAAGTCAGATAATCAGGTTGAATAAAAAAATTAGGTGAATAATAGTAAGAGTGTATAATAACAGGCAGAAAGCTCCAGTGGGTCAGAACTCAGGCCCTGCAATCAATTCACATTGCGTTCATTTGGGATCTGGTCTCACATGTCTCTGGCTGAGGAAACCCGACCCACTTCTGGGTTTGGTGTTAATAGTATCATAAAAGTTGCTTCTGAAAATTGCCTTTTCTTTTAAAGTGAGAATTTCCCATTGAGCTTAGATTGGTGGGATTGTTTAATGGGTTGAGTTCTTAGGTCACAATTACAGAGGGGATAAAGAGTAAATTATTTTTTAATGTAGGGCATGATTTTCCCAGTGGTTTTGAGTGAGTAAATTCTGTCTTGACCTGAATGCCTGTGAGGAAAATGCCTGGCTGTTTCCTATCCCCTCTGTGAACAATCTCTTGTTTAAGGAGTTGAGGTGTGGATGTGAAGATCCAACCATTCAGATTCTTACAGGTGGAGCTGGCTCAGACAGATGTGTTGATTCTTCACATAAGTCCCCCAAGAGGGAGTCAAATTCTGGCCAGATGTGTATGTGGGGTGGCTATGGATGTAGGCATGGAAGCAGGCACAGGAAGGAAATGGGAAAGGAGGGGGAAGGAAAACCTTAGGAAATTGGATATTCCAAGCCTATACTATGTACTGGATCTGAGAAAAATAAGGAAGGCTTCAAGAGAAGTAATGTTGCCAGGTTGAAAGGCCCAGTGTGTGAGATGGATGTGAATTGAGCTTTGTGGGAACTAAAAATGGTTTATTCTCTGTCTCTCCCACCCCTTCAAAGTTCCCTTTGACACTGAGTAGGTGCCCCACGGTCATTGTCCTTGTTAGGTATTGGCCCCTTTCCAACCCACCATTTGGGAGCAGTGACCTTTCCCTTCATCCTGGGACAGTTGAGTTGTCCCCCTTACAGGACAGGAGGAATCTCTCTTAGAGGAATCCCGTGACTCATCATCTTTGCCAAAATCTCTGCTTCTGAAATGGGAAGGCGCAGGCAGCTGATGATCTGGGGAATGAGCATTGAGCACGCGGCCACTCCTTACGCCCTCCAGTGGGTATAATACAGCAGGGACTCTATGGCAACCACCTTGACACAGAAAGTACTAAGGGGGGAGGCAGAGAGAGGGAGAGACAGGAGACTGCATCTAGTCTCCTTCCTACCCCCAGGAGCAGCAGCTATTGCTCTCCATGGTCCATGCCCCCTCCCATTCTTAGGTCTTCACATCTCATGTGCTCTACCCACCCTACCCCCATACTCAGAAGAGGAGGTAGGGAGATGATGGAACACTCTATCCTTAGAAAACGTAGTCCCACATATTGGACAACTCCAGCCCCACTCAAATATCTCTCTATTTTTTTTTTAGGGGAGAAGGCAGGGCAATTGGGGTTAAGTGACTTTCCCAAGGTCACACAGCTAGTAAGTATGTCAAGTGTCTGAGGCTGGATTTGAACTCAGGTGCTCCTGACTCCAGGGCTGGTGCTCTATTCACTGTACCATCTAGCTGTCCCTCAGATATCTCTTAAACAACCCACCTTATTCTTTCCTTCTCCATTCCTTCATCCAAATAACTCACAATAAAAAATTTTTAAATGTCATTGTTTAGCTGATAGCTAATGTTTATTTAGTCCCTCTTCTGTACCAGGCACTCTGCTAATTTGTTTTACAATTATTTTCTCATTTGACCCTCACAAGAACCCCAGGAGGCAGCTGCTACTATCACCTCTATTTTACAGATGAGGAAACTGAGGCAAACAGAGGTTAAGTGACTTGCCCAAGGTCACTTGTAAGTGTGTCAAGTGTCCGAGGCCAGATTTGAATGGAGAGTCTCTGATTTGCCGTCTGTTTAAGCACTTGGTCTGATGCTTAAGTTAGCCCTTTCTTTGTCCCTTAAGAACACCTCTGAGTCAGCAATGCCAGGGGAAAACTGGCTTTGTTTTGGGGAGACAAGAAAAGGAGTTGAGAATAGGAGCAGAGAACAGGATGGTTGTGGGGTAGAGATTGGGAAAAAGAAGCAGAGGAAGCAAAGAGAGAAACCAGGGTTATAGGAGAATAAAAATCATGGATTTAGAGCAGAAAGAGACCTCTGAGGCCAACTAGTTCAACCCTTTTATTTTATATATGGGGAAACTGAGCCCAAGAGAGTTAATGAGTCAGGATCATGTAACTTACTCAAGGTCATATGGGCAGTCAGTAGCACAACCAAGATTTGAACCTGCATCTTAAGACTCTAGGTTCAGTTCTCTGAGTCACAGAAAGGGTCTAATAGCAATTGTTCACGTTTACTTACTTAACACCTTCCTTCATGCTATCATGTGATCATGTGATAGTAAAATTATTTATATATACACATATATGCACATATATATACACACATACATATACATATGTTTTATATCACTTATTTTTGGATTTAATAAATAAAGTTTTGAGACAAACTCCTGCTGCCTATGTATATCTAAATCAACTCTACAACATACAGTCTTGGGGAGCTACCTGGGGTATTGAGAGGTTAAATAATTTGCTCAGGGTCACTTAGCTATTATGTGTCAGAGTCCTTATTTGAATTCATTTTTTTTGACTCAGAGATCAACACTCATAATATTCCCATTTTAAGGATGAGGAAACTGAGTCTCCAAGCAATTGACTTGGCTGGAGTAAGTACTGGGACTCTAACCTACTACATCTGATTCCAAGGTCAATTATCCACCAGATTTAAAATGGATTTCTTATGATCCACCTCACTCTGAGGTATCTAGCCCAGGACCCTTCCCTAATCTGCTTTCCTTCCTCATTAGACCTAGTGGTTGATGCTTCATCCCTCGCTGCTGGAGTGGAGATCCAGCCTGCTGTAAATATCTTAAAATCTCTCATCCCTCATCCCTCTCTTGAAAATCTTCCACCCCCTTTCCTGTCTAAGGGGACTTATTAATTTTTGAAGCTGTTTGTTCCTTTTCCTCCTTCTACCATGGCAAGCCACCACCCCTCCCACAAATTTAATTGTTGAACTGCTGGGGTCAGGGGAATGTGCCCACGGGATCTGAGGCATTTAAATAGGTGGAGTGATGTATGGGAGCCATCCAGCACAGACAGGCTGTTCTGAAGACCTAAACTGCCAGCTCCATCTTCCTCAAGCACAAAAAACCCCACTTATTTCCCCCCTCAATGAAGACTTTTTATAATAGCAATAAGACAACTCTGGGGAAGATCATCTAATATTAACTCCGGGGAGTAATCATCTAATCCCATTCTGGGGGTGATTTGAGGCGCTCATCTGGACCAAATGTCTCCCCACACCCCAGGAGCGTTTTTATAGCATGGCAGCAGTACCCCATTGAGCCTTATTGCTTAATTAAAAACAAATTCCCAAGTAATTTATTTTTTAATTTTTAATTTTCTTTCTTTCTTTTTTCTTTCTTTTCTCTTTTCCTTTTGGCTCTCTTATTTAAAAAAAAAACCCACCATGCATGGGGTGGGTGAGACATGCATTAAAGGAGGGTGAGGAAGTGGAGATTTATGGGCCAGGACTCGATTGGTTGCCTTACCGCTTGGGGTTGATGTTAAATGGAAAACCATTTCACATGATTTTGTGCACTGCTGTGTTTTTAGAGGGGGATAAATATGGAAGGGAGGAAATGTCAGGGCGGGAAGCCTGGTTTTTATTAAATGATGTGATCTTTGGTCCCCTAACCTGGGGATTTATGGTTTTCCCTCTGAGCTGGGGGACAGGCACTCCAAAATGCCATTTCCCTAATTGGTTCCTTAAATCCTATCTCTGAGCACCTGTGAAAGGGCTTCTGCAGAGGGTACAGCACCAGCCCTAGGGCAGCATGCTTCTGATTTCACATGGCTCCCTATACAGATCTCACTCTCACATCTGTGTCTTTTCTCATTGCCTCCTGCCTAGTACCAGCCATTCCTTCTGACCCTTCAGAGTCCCCTAACCCAGCCCCTCTTCTTCAGGCTCTCTGTCTCTGATGTTCTCCCTTTCCCAGTAGCCTTTTCAAGATGGGAAGCTCTTCCTATATCAGTACCACACATAGATATAATTGGAACTTTCTCTTAACCTACCAGAGATGCTCTGCCAGACCAGCTGTTTCATTATAGCAGCTTCTGCACACAGCTTTTACTGTCTTCTCCCCTCTCCTCTATGATTCAGTCAAATTGACTTTCTTGCTGTTTCTCATGCTCAACAGTCCATCTCTAATCACTATGCCTTTGAACAGGCTGTATCTGGAACAGGCTGTATGTATTCCATACCTGCAATGCATTCCTTCCTCACCTCTATCTCTTAGAATCCCTGGCTTCCTTCAAAGCTCAGCTCCAATGCCAGCCACTTCCATGAAGCCTTTCCTGGTTGTCACGGTAGCTAATACCTCTCTCCTGCCCGCTATTATGCCTACCTTATTTTGTATATGTTATCCCCGCTCTGGGCTATTTCCCCAACTTGGCACTTGCAGATTGGGTCTGGGGGTGTGTGACTTATTATTTTCGTTTTTTGTTTGCTTTTTTTGGAGAGGGGGAGGAAGGCAGGGCAATTGAGGTTAAGTGACTTGACCAAGATCACATGGCTAGTAAGTGTTAAGTGTCTGAGGCTGGATTTGACTCAGGTTCTCCTGACTCCAGGGCCAGTGCTCTATTCACTGCACTGCCCCGACTTATTATTTTCAGGTTAAGGTAAATTGTAGATCCATACTCACAAAACCTACGAGCCCCAAGCAGTGCACTTAACTTTATTAGTAAGCCAATAGACAAAGCAAAGACATTTACTAAGATTGCATAGTAAAAAGTCATTTTAAAAACATTTCTTTCCAAAAACCTGGGTATGTACTCTCCCACAAATATACACTGAGTCTAGAGGAGATTATAAATACATACATATACACATATGTGTGTGTGTATGTATGTAGAGAGAGAAAGGGACAGAGAGAATGAATCCTAGTTGTTAGGCACCCAAACAAGAATCATATGTGGCCAAGGCAATTCCTGCCTCCCACACTGAAGGATCTCCTTCCTTTTTCTTCTCCTAACACTTCTCCGAACTGGTTGCAGTTTCTCTGTTGATTGTGTTGCTCAGCTGGGCCCCATCGATTTGCTTTTCTCTGAAGTTCAACTCCTCATCGCCAGGGCTCATTTTTTTCTTGAATCCGTAGCTGGTGGTATTCTCTGCTGCCAGGGGTCATTCTCCTTAGAGCTGAGCCCCCTGACCGCCTTTCTTCTTAGCACAGTGGCTCCTGCTTGGGTCAGTAGCTCCTCTACAAAGTGACATGGCCAAGATGGGGAGGAGAATTCTAAGTGGTGGAATTTCTTCCCTTCCATAGTTGCATAAGGGAAAAGACAAAGAGCATCCCTTCTCAAGAGCTAGTTCTTTCTCCAAAGTTGGTTCTCCTCTAGATTGCCAGGAGTTGTACACTTTGAAGTTGTGTCCTGTCTGGACAGGGCTGGCTTGCTAACTTTTTTTTTTTGCTTTTTTTTTTGGAGAAGGGAGGGCAGGGCAATTGGGCTAAAGTGACTTGCCCAAGGTCACATGGCTAGCATTAAGTGTCTGAGGTCAGATTTGAACTCAGCTCCTCCTCACTCCAGGGCCAGTGCTCTACTTACTGCGCCACCTAGCCACCCCAACTTTTTAAACTCCATCTTGGGCTGTGGCCTAACCTTGATCACTCACAGCTGGCTTGTCTCTAATTCCATGCAAGATAACCTCACAATTCATAAAACAGATAACAGACTACAATCTTTGTACTTTGTTTTAAGACATTAACATTTTCTGTAAATTGCCCCTTTTATGATTTTTTCAACTGAACTGAAGGTGGAAATAATTGATCAGAGATGTCTTGGCCAATATCCATCATGTACACAGATATCTATGCATATATATATATACATACATACATATGCACATGTATGTGCATGTGTATCTATCTTTATTACATGCATATATGTATATACAAAGAAATACTTCTACTACAATATACTTTAACAACATAAATATATGACAAAATATATGATGACATTCTGTTATATCACACACATACCCACACATGTATCACACAAATATTTATATTATATGTATTTCCTTTGACAGAGGGTAAGGCCATTGAGGGCATGGATTGCTTTCATTTTTGTATCCTCAGTGTTTACCATAGTTTCTGGCACACAGTAGGCATTTAATAAATGCTTGTTGATTAATGGCTCTCCTCTCCCAACTGGGAATGTATTTAAGAACCATAAGGAAGAAGTTAGTTTAGCACTACACTCAAGGCATTTTATATTATGTTATATGGAATAACATATATATATATAATATTATATATTATATTCTGTATTTGGATGTTTATACAGAGTCAATTGCTAATTTCAAAGAGGAGGCCCTTGGTGTGAAGGATTCCTAGGGTTAGGGGCCTCAGACCTCAGCGTCCTCAGAATCAGCTCTTCTGAAGTGGCCTCAGAACCCTCCTCTTTTCTTCCTTGATGTGTCTATCATTGCCTCTGTCTGGTTTGGTGTGAATGAAACAACTGAAGTTCAATAAGAACAGCTCAAATTTATAGTGACATTTACTATATGACCTTGAGCTTCATCTGCCTCAGTTTCCTTATCTGTAAAATGAGAATAATATTACCTGAAGTACTCACCTTGCAGGGGAATTTATTTGCACTAGCCATTTTACCTAAGGTCACAGATTTATGGCTGGAAGGGATATTAGAGATCATTAGACCGACTCATGTATTTTAAAAAATAAAAAAAAAAACAACCCAAGGCTCAAGGCCATGAACTGACTTGCTCAGGGTCACATAGCAAGGAAGAGCTGGAGTCAGGACTTATTAGGAATAGCTAGCATTGTGCAAGGGCTTCACATATGTTATTTTATTTAATAACCTGGGAGGCAGGTGCTCTTATTATCTGAATTTTATAGAGCAGAAAACTAAGGCTGAGATGTTAAATGACTTGTCCAGAGCCACTCAGTTAGTAAAAAAAGTTATGTTGGAACCAGCGCTAACTGGCTTTCTGATTGTTAATTTTCAGTGTGAGCATTTACTCCTCAGAAGATTGCAATCCCTAATCATCGGGGATTGATATATTGTTTTGTTCATTGTCTAGACTTAAGAAAATGATGGAGAAAATGTTAATAATGAAGATTAAACTTAAATATGTGTGCATACTTAAAAAAAATTCCCGTAGAGCCTGGTTGTTAAATATTTACCAGTATACCCTTGTACTCTATAAACATTGCTCGAATCCAACAGGAGTGCAGTCACAGGTTAAGAGAATAAAATCATCACCAGACTGGAGGCCAGGGGGTCCATAGGATAGTAACAATAACAATAATAATTAATAATAATAGACAAAAACAATAATAATTGGCAGTCATATGGTGCTTTAGGTTTACAAAGTGTTTCCCATATATTATCTCTACAGCTAGTAAGTGTCTGAGGTGTGGTTTTGCACTCATGTCTTCCTAATGTCCTGGGCAGGTTCAGGCCCAGCTCCAGGTCCCGACTGTGTCTATTATACATGACATTTAATTGCCTTCATAATCTGATCCTGGAACTTTTGGTTCCAACTCCTGTGTTCTTTTTACCACATCATGTTGCCTCTTTTAATTCTAGAACTGAGAATCTGAACCTTCTCCAAAGCTGGCTGATCCTTCTGGTGCTGTATTTGAGGACTCTCCTTCATTTCAGTCACACATTCTGAAGTTAGGAGGTTTTTTTGCTTCAGGCCTATAATTTCAGTGAAACTCCTTCCATCCACAATAGCAATGTATCTGTAAATTAGTGTCTTAGCTGAGTTGTTATAGGCCCTGACAGAGCTAGTGACCTGCCAGGGTCATCTAACTAGCACCTGTCAGAGGTGAAATTTAGATGTAAGTCTTCTTGACTCTAAACTGGGTGCATATCCACTGCCTCCCCCTCTCCCCATTCCCTCCCTCCTACCATTACCAAAATTAAAACTTCAAATGATCAAACCAAGTCAGA
Source organism: Pseudochirops corinnae (assembly GCA_028646515.1). Lineage (NCBI taxonomy): Eukaryota > Metazoa > Chordata > Mammalia > Diprotodontia > Pseudocheiridae > Pseudochirops > Pseudochirops corinnae. Next base: position 232,467,721 of record CM053585.1, on the reverse strand, counting down.
TTTAACACATCATATCAGTAAGAAGGGCCCTGGCTTTTGTGATCACATACAGGTTGGTGACTCTATTCAAGCCACAAGTATGCTTTGCTTAGGGTTTTTATGAAGAAAACAACTATTTACTGAACTGGTGACTGTAAGGTTCAGATAACCAAAAGAATTTCTGAAAGATTTGAACCAGCAATCAAACTGAGGGCTTACCAAGCCTTGGAAATTCTCCTTATCAGCTAATATTTCCCTAGGGCAGTTCAGTGGACCATTCAGTGGGCCTAAGCATTGTATAGCTTCTTTTTCCCCAAAAGTGGATGGTGTCTTTCTCTCCAGAACAGTCTCACCCACCTCTAAAGAGTGGAGGTTGGCCGGAAGGGCCTCTGGATAAAATCGATTTCTCCAGCACTACAATTTGAGGCTCTGTTAGCCAATCAGGAACCAACCTGATGCAGTTAGCTCTTGATGCTCTAAAAATACCTTTGCACTTCACTTTATCTAATGAAATAATAGCCCTATCCTACCCCAAAGAGATGATCCCAGCACTCAGGATTCAGTGTCCTTGGAGGTCATCCTATGGATGCAGAGATATCCCCCAAAAGGCTAAGCAGACCCTCCTTTCATAGCATAAGCAGGGAGCAGCCTTGGAGAAGCTAGGGAAACAATCCAATAGTTGCTAATTAAAGCAGCTGGGAAACAGCATTCAAAAGAAAGAGAAAGAAGGCTACCATGATTAAATAAAGCCTTACTCAGTGATGGTCTTTAGTAACAACAGCTTTCTTTTATATCGGAGTTTAAGGGTTGTAATAAGTAAGCTTAGTCAGTAATACCTACATTCAAATCCTGCTGGATGCATCCTGGCTGTGTGAATGTCACTTTACCTGGGATATTCACCTGGGAATATCACTTAAACTTTTAGTGTCCAAGGCAACACTGAGACTAATCTTGGTAGGGTCTGTAAATTAAAAATTGAAAAAAAAATTCAATGTAATGGATTCCCTTTGTAATGCTAAGTTTTTATTTTGTGCATTTTAAAGTATTCTGAGAAGGGATCCATAGGCTTCACCAGACTGTCGAAGGGGTCCAGGACACACAAAAGTTTAAGAACCCCGTCTTAGAACAATAAATTGCATGGTAGTTGCTAATCTGCATTGGCAGAGGGAGTTTCCCTATTAGGAGAGCCCCATAACCAATGAAATAATCACAGGACCAATTTCATGAAAAGTCAAAGTCCTTTACATGAATTATCTTCCTTAGCCACACAACACCCCTAGGAAGGTAATAGGTATAGTTATTACAGCCCCATTTTACAGATCATGAGAGAGGCTGTGACCTGCTCATGATCAGAAAGCAAATAAAAATCAGGGATATAATTTGAACTCAGGTTCCTTCTGACTCCACTTTTATCTGTCTTTCTAAAAGGCAGAACCAGGAACTACCAGTAAAAACAGTGGAGGACAGAGGATCTCCCTTCCAACAAGTGAGAAGTGTGAGGATTTTTTGCAGTGACCTATTGAGAGTACAGATGTTTGTGTTTTTGTGAGTGTCAAGTAACTGCTTTTAATGCACAAAGTGTTGGTTGATTTGGAAGAGGAGGTGAAGGGGCTGGAGGAATACTTCTCTACTCTCCAGGTTATTAGGAAGAATGAAGTGTTTCTTGAAGGAATGGGAAAGGGGGTTGCAATTAAAAGCAAAGATTAATGGATCTGAACAGGCAGGGGGGAATTCTGACCTGCTCTAGGGGGTTCGAGGGTGAATGAGTGTGCCACAGAGGAGGAAGGAAAGGAGGACCACTAACCACCTGGAGCTAGGTAATAACTATGAGGTTCTTCCTGCAGAAGGGAATCTGGACACTTTAAGGAAGAAGGAGCTTCTTTTGCTCCATGAAACGATGATGTAGATCCCCAGGTGGTATCCACAGGAGAGAGGTTTGGAGGAAGAAGAGATGATTAACACTGGCCGGTGAATCCCTGCTGTGGCGGACTGAGGCAGCTATTTGTCTGATTGACATCAACAATAGAGTGGTCTTCTGTCTTCCCGGGGCATGTATGTAGGATGTGTCCAAGGGCATCCCATGACTTGTAAAACCTAACAGGTACTTCTAGTGATTCACGTAGGAGCAAATGGCATTGCTAGATGGAACCTGGGGAATCCTATGGATAGACAAGAATGGATGGAGATGGATCATGTCTGACAGTGGGTACAGAATAGATCTTGGAACCAGGAAGATCTGGATTCAAGTCCCATCTCTTGACAAATACTAGCTCTATGACCCTGCTGCCCCTATGTATCTCTCTAAGATTATAAAGCTGTAGAAAAGTCAGTGGCCAATAGGAATGAAACCACAGGTTCAGCTGCTGTTTTTATCAGAGAGTCTTATGAATGTTATAAAGGCGTTTTCCCTCAGAAGGTCAAGAAATTGAAACTCTTAGGAGCCCAAATGGTATTTTAATCATTGCTGTTGACTGAAGGTAGGGGATTCACAAGAGAGAGGCAGATCTGAGAAGGAAACAGAGGGTTAAGAGCAGAATTTAGATTTCTGAACCATAGTTTTAAGATACAAAAAATGATAGACTCTGGGCCCACAATGGGTTTCAAATAAAAAGGAATGGTTTAAAAAAAGAACATATATATATATATATATGAAAAGAACACATATATACATATATATATACACACACACATACATATATACGTGTGTATATGTACTGTGTATATGTATATACACATATATAGATATACTATATAAATATTTAATGATACAATATGTACACATGTGGCGGCATGTTTATATACACATAGTATTAACACAATGCATTATGCATGTACACATCACAAAATACATGTGCATGTATGTGTATATATTATATAATGTATATTTATAATCCAATACAAATATGTTTATAATATTATGTTATATATAACATATAATACAATGTGGTTATAATACACAATATGCGTGTGTGTGTGTGTGTGTGTGTGTATGTATGTGCATACATAGGGCCTGGACCTGTGATTCCATTGGATTCCATTCCAGCACCTTCTCTACACTTTATAATCTTAAAGTTGCCTAGTGCAGGATCACAGAGTCTGTGTGTGTCAGAGGTGGATGAGCCCAGGTCTTCCTGATTCTAAGAACAGCTCTCTATCTACTATACCACACTGCCTCTCACATATGTGTTTATCTATATGTGCACATCACAATATACATGTATGTATGGAACCCCAGCAATAACACCTCTGACCTTAGATATCTCTATCGAAATAATCAATAAGATGAAAAGGAGGATCCTGACAGACACAAGGAAGCATATCTGACTTCACAGATATAACTGATAATTAATGGACTGGGATTTGTGCCTGGAATGTGGCTGTGAAAGGGTATATGCCTCTTACTCAAGAGGAACAGCCTCCATAACGGGGGTCGGAGGAACATTCTATACTAAGAAGATAATAGTCAGGTGAGTAAACCCAAGGAGGAATGAGGTGTGGTTGAGAGCATTTGGGTGCAGATCAAGAAAGGAAGAAACAGAAGCAATGTTTTTGGGAGAGTCTACTACAGAACACCTGGACGGAAGGAGGAAATAGATTAGAAATTCAGCAAACAGATCACAAACCTGGCACAGAAGTATGATATAGTAGTGATAGGGGACTTCAGCTATCTAGACATCTGTTGGAGCTTGCTCTATGCCAAAAACACAGAGGCTGATGAATTCTTGGCTTGCTGTAATGATAATTTCATTCTTCAAAAAGCAAGAAGGGAAATTGATTCTGTGCCTTGTTCTAAACAATAGAGAGGAACTGGTTGCTTGAATACAAATGATGGAAACTTTAAAGGAAAGTGACCACTTGATCTTAGAATTCATGATAGAGAAAGTGAGGAAAGCTAGGCAGAGTCTGATTAATCAACAAGTACTTTTTTGTGTTAAAATCAATAAAGATTATTGATTGATATTAAATTGTAGTGAAGTTTGTAGCTACTGATAATTCATTCATTCTTTTTTTCAGTTTCTCATTCCTAAAAATAATTAATTTATTTTTAGTCTTCAACATTTAATTCCATAAGATTTTGAGTTTTACATTTTCTCCCCTTCCCTCTCCTCCATCCCAAGACGATGTGGAATCTGATATAGGCTCTACTTTTACATTCATGTTAAACATATTTTCACATTTGTCATGATGTAAAGAAGAATTAGAACTAATGGGAGCAAACACAAGAAAGAAGAAACAAAACAACAAAAGGAAAGTCTGCATTCAGACTCCAAAGTTCTTTCTCTGGACCTGGATAGTATTTTCCATCATTAGTCTTTTGGCTTAGGTCCTTGCACTGCAGAGAAGACTATCAAAGTCAGTTATCTCACTATGTGGCTCAACAAATACTTTTTAAGCACGTCTGATAGTATTAGGCCCTGGAGATACAAATACAAAAGTCAGTTCCTGACCTCAAAGAACTTAGAGTCTCCTGGGGGAAAATGGCATGTTCATGTGAATAAAATACAAAATATATACAAGATAATCACACAATGGTTGGGGATGAGAGACTAACAGGAATCGGGAAATGTCTCTTTAAAAACATGGTACATGAACTGTTTTTGGAGGAAATGAGGGTTTCCAAGAGGTAGAGGTGATGAAGAGAATTCCAGGGATAGAGTGCAGCCTGTGCAAAAGCATGACAATAGGAGAAAGACTATCATGTATAGAGAGGAGTGGACAGGCCAGTTTAGTTACAGTGTAAAGGACATGAAGGAGGGTAATGTATAGTGAGCCTAGAAAGGGAAGCTGGAGCAGATTATGAAAGACTTTAATTGTCCACTTCAGGAGTTTGCAATTAGGAAAGAGTGAAACTTTTTGAATGAAGAGTAGCATGTTTAGATCTGGGCTTTAGGGAATTTGATTTGGCTTCAGTATGGAGGAAGGATGAGAGAATGGAGAGACTATAAGCAGGGAGACCCATTAGAGAAATAATGAATCGGCATGGCTGTGGTGTGAGGAGAGAGAAAGACATGAATGTGGTAGATATTGAGGAGGAGGAGAAATTGACAATAACTGGCAATTGATTGGAAATGGTGAGAGTGAGTGAGAGTGAAGAATCTAGGATAACTCCAAGATTATGAATCTGAATCACTAGGAGAATGATTTCTATGTTATGAAGAGGATGGATTTAGAGGCAAAAACAGTGAGATCAAGATGCCTATGGGATGTGTAGAAGGAGATGTCCAGTAGGTGGTTGGAGACGTGCAACTGGTACTTGGGAGGGACATGAGGACTGGATACATGGGTTTGGGTATTCTATGTATAGACATGGATAGTTGAATCTATAGGAGCAGGTGAGTTGACTGTGGTAGAGAGTGTAGATAGAGGAGCAGACCGGAGACAGAGTCTTAGTGCATGCCTTTGCATGGGGGTAGGACATATAAATATTGATCCTATAAAAGAGATTGAGGGAGAACAGTCCAATAAATAAGAGAATAATCATGACAGAGTAGTGTCATGAAAGACTAGGGAGGAAAGAGCATCCATAATAATGGGCTTAGAAAAGAAATTGGAAAACCTTAACAAAGTATTGGATATCCTGAAAAATAGAATAGGGAAGATTGAAATGAAAAAAAAAACTAGTGATACAATAAGAAATATTAAATAAAGTGAAACAATGAAATCAGAATACACACATATATATCATATGTATCAATAGATCTGATATATATCTATGGATATATACATAGACATATCTATCTATCTATATATTATATATATGGAAAATATAACTGGGAGAGATAATCTAACAAGATTGGCTTCCAAAAAAAACCAGGATTAAACAAACAAACAGAAAACTGCTGAATAGTATTATTTCAGAAAATGATGAAAGAAAATTGCCTAGGAATAATGGAACTAGAGGGTAAAGTACAGATCAATGGAAATCATAATTTACCACCAGAATAATCTCAGACTTAACTTGCTCAGAAATGGCAGTTGTGAAGTTCCAAAGTTCCTATTTTAAAGTGGAAATATTCTAAGTGGGAAGGAAAAGTCACTTATGAAAGAATTCCAATCAACATTCAAGACTTTTCATTAATGCTGAGAATGGAAAGGGAAGATTGCTCTACAATATAATGAAAAGCAAAGGAAAATTATTTCCATCCAAGAATACTTTATCCTGAACCCTGGAGTATATGGGGTATTGAGGAGGACTAGCATCTCTGGTGTGAAGGCTTGCTGGGCTCTTTTCAGGGCTGCTTATCCACCTTTGGTGTCTACCTGGTACTCAACTCTCAGCTGTGGCTCCAAGAAGCTGTAGCATGTGCAGCAGTCACACCTCACTAAACCATTTCAGCAGGGGGGCTAAACCAGGTTGAGAGTAACTGATAGGTTTCAAGTACAATGGTGAGTTAGGGGGATGTTTACAGCAATGGGTGAATGAGAACAATCTGTTCCAATAGACGTGAAGGAGGCTGAAGCAGGTGCTATGGAGTACTTTAGACCTGGGCAGACATTGGAAATGCCAAGGTCATCCACTGCATCCTGGATCATTGCCAGTTGTCGACTCAAATTTTATCTTGCCACTGGACGAGGAGGACTCTGGAAGAGAGAGGGGATTAATGACTTTGTGCAGCTCTGCCTCACTTAAATCCAATTCACACACAAGTCAATACATCACCCTGTGAAGTCATTGGCCTTCTTCAAAAAAGAAGGACAAGCAATATCCTGAACCCTCATCTGTAATCCTACAGTGAGCTTTTACCTGAATAGTGATTTCCAAACATTCCTTTTGAGAAAACCAAAGTTAAGCAGAGTCGTTGAAATGCAAAGACTTAAGAAAGGTAAATAAACTTGAATAGCTCAAAAGTGACAAGTGATAACCAAATAATCCCAAGATCCTAGTGCTTATGTTCTGAAGAGGGAGAGGATTGTCCCTTTTGAATACCACCTTATATAAGAATCACTGGAGGAATATATTTTGAACACAGAAACTCTGGGCTTAGGTATCCAAAAAAGGAGGGAATGGGCATGAGGAGGATAGTATTTTGGGTAACTGGGACATAATGGGTGAATATTGTTTGCTGAATTAATCAATAAACATTTATAAAGTGCTTCCCATATTCCAGGCATGGGAGGTTCTTAGGGTTGGCAGTTTTCTCAAGGAGTTTAGCCATGAAGGGAAAGAGAGTAATAGCATGATAATTAGTGGGGATGGAAAAATCAAATGAGGGTTTTTTAACAATGGGGGAGACATGGGGATGTATGTGTAGGGGAGAAAGTAGATAGGGAGAAATCGAAGATAATAGATTGGGAGAAATCTATGGGAGTGAAGGGGATCAAGGGTGAATGTTTAAGGGTTTGTCTTTGTAAGAAGGGCCATCTCTATCTGAGACTGGAATGAAGAAGATATAGTGGAGGAATATGTCTGAGTGATATGAAATGAAGAGGAGGAAAGAAGAGAGAACTATTTCATGAAAACCCATAGAGAAGAGAGTTTCCAGAAGGTGAGGGTTGTCAACAGTGTCAAATACAGCAGAGAGTTTGACAATTAAGAGATCACCAGTAATTTTGGGGGAGAGAAATTTCAGTTGAATGGTAAGATTAGGAGCTAGTTTGCAAAATTTTTGAAAAGGTCAGGAAATAGCCACAATGAATGTAAACAGCTTTTTGAGGGACTTTGGCTGTGAAAAGGAGAGGATATAGCTGATGGTTTGAGGAATGATGGAGTGGCTATTATTGATGATTTTTAAAGAATGAGACTTGGCCATGTTTGTAAGCAGTAGGGAAAAACTGGTAGAGATAAAAGATTAGAGAGGGAGAGGTGGTTAAGGAGGGGGTAGGGAATCCATTGGAGAAGAAGTAAAAGGACCCGATAAAGAGTACAAATGAGGGGTTAGCCTTGGCAAGGAGAAGGGTCACATCTTCATCCAAGGCTAGAGTAAAGAATGGATAATAATATGGAAGCATTTTGAGAGGTGAAGAAGGGAAGAAAAAGAAAGGAAAATAAATAGAAATACTAAATAATTCCATCAAGGAAAAGAAGAATATACCAAAATTTGTGGGATACAACCAAGTAGTCATGGGATACTTTCTGAACTATTTTATTGCTGAAAAGATAAAAGAAAACCAATAAATTGAATGTATAACTAAAAATGTATAAAATCAACAAGTACAAATAGGATGTTTGAAAAATAAACAAAAAGATCATTTAGCTAAATAATGGAACTAAGAACGTTTTAAAAACAGACAAAACATTTAATTTTTTTTAAAAAAGAGAAAGGAAAAACAAATAACCAAAATCACAAATGAGATGGGGGGAATTCAAAATGAAAAGTGAGAAAATAAAGAAAATTATCAGAAACTATTGTACCAGTATCATTACCAACAATGCTGGCAATTTAAGTGAAATGGATATTTTCTATTTTTACCAAAATATAAGATAATTAGATGAATAAAACAAGAAATAGAAGAAATATAAACAATCCTACCCCAAAATAGAAATCTAGTAAGACACAAATGAACTAATCCCCAAATTAAAAACCCAATGGGATTTATAAGTTAATGCAAAAAAAAAATATCCAGGAACAAATATATCCTATGCTACATAAACCATTTACAAAAATAGAGAAAGAAGGTCAAACATCTATGAGACAAATACATTTGAAGAAGACACAAATTCAAGAATTATTCACAGGGGTGGCTAGGTGGCACAGTGAATAGAGTACAGGTCCTGAAGTCAGGAGGATCTGAGTTCAAATGTGACCTCAGACACTTAACATACTTACTAGCCGTGTGACTTTGGGCAAGTCACTTAACCCCAATCGCCCTCCAAAAAGCAAAAAAAAAAAGATTTATTCACTATTACCAGTTTAGATTTATGCCAGGATTAAAAGGATATTTGAACATTTCAAAAGCTATAGGAATAATAAATAAAAAATAAAATTAATAAAAACACATGAATTTACCATAGACTGGGGGCTTGGGGGTGGGATCTTAAAAAAATTACTGTATTTATTTTATGTCAACAATACTAATGAGGTTAAAAGACATAAGAATAAAAGGACCTCTCCTAAATGTAATCAAAAGTGTCTAAAACTAAAAACTAACTAACTGTATTTGTAATGGAGAGATGATTGATGCTTTCCCCAAATTAACAGGAGCATGACAAGGATGTCCATTGTATTCACAGTTCTTAGACCCAGTGCTAGAAATGCTAACCATAACAATAAGGTAAGAAAAATAAATTGAGGGGATAAGTATGGGCCACAAAATTATCTCTGTCTACAGATGATAGGATGATTTATTTGGAGAACCCAAGAGAATCAACAACAAAATTAATTGAGTAGTAGTAGTAGAATATCAAAGAAAACCACAAAAATCATCAGCCTTTCTGTATATTACTAACAAAATTTAAGACGAAGAGATGGTGAGACAAATTCTATTTAAGATAACGATAGGATGTTTAACATCTAGGAATTAATTTACCAAGATAGGCGTCTTGGTATATTTTATTTATCTTCTTGTTTATTCATCCATCTAGCCTATTTCTATATACCTATTTATCCATTCATCTATTTTTATTTATTTATTTAATCACTCATTTATTCATTTGTTTATTTCTAGAAGTAGATGAATACTTAGAAGGATACCCAATTTAAGTGCCCTAGGCTATCCTCGTAAAATAAATAAGAAGATATTCTTCAAATCAGTCTTCAAATTTAGTGCAATATGAATCAAGGATCAAAGGAATACTTTATGAATTAGACAAAATAAGAGAAAAAATCATTTGGAGGACTACAAGGTTGAGATTATCAAGGAATACAATTTTTGTAAAAGTTAGAACAAGAGATTTTGGTACCTTCATATTCAAACTATACCACGGAACAATAATTATATGACATTATATAGTTATATGGTACAAGATAAAAAAAAAATAGAAAAGGGATAAACAAGACCTAGAAATAAGTACTCATAACAATCAGTGTTTGACAAACCCAAGCACATAAAATACTGGGGAAAGGATTCTTCATTTGATAAGAATTGTAAAGAGAATACTGGAGTGCAATCTGTTGAAATATTATTTTGATCTAATGATCTAAATCTAAAAGGTCAGCTCTTTTAAAAAATTAAAAGGAATGTCATATCTTTCACAATAATGGAAAAGGGGAAAAATATAACTAGACACAGGACAGATGGATGGTATTATTAAAGACAAATTGACAATTTTGATTACATAAAAATTTAAAGCTATTAAACAAAGAAAATCAATTCAGCTAGAATCAGAAGAAAAGACAGGGAATGGAAAAATCTTTACATTAAATATTTCTGATAAAAGCCTGACATCCAAAGACTATAGTGAATTTACTATAAATAAAGAGGTTAAAGGTCAATCTCCAATAGACACATGGTCAAAGTATATGAACAATTTTCAAAAGAAGTACAAACTCTACAGCTACCTGGAACAAAAGATAAAAATCACTAATCAGAGAAATACAAGCTGAAGTAACCCTGAGGTATCACTCTTAGACTCAGCAAGTTAGCAAAAGTAGAAAAAAAGATAGAAAAACTCATCAAAATCAATTGGCAGAGGGGGTGGCTAGGTGGCGCAGTGAACAGAGCACTGACCGTGGAGTCAGGGAGGACCTGAGTTCAAATCTGACCACAGACACTTAACACTTACTAGCCATGTGACCTTGGGCAAGTCACTTAACCCCAATTGCTCAGCCTTACTCCCTCCAAAAAAAAAAAAACCAATTTGGAGAGCAGCCATGCTAACATACTGTTGGTAAAGTTGCAAACTGGTTTTTTTTTACTATCATACATAACAATTTGGAATTATGCAAGAAAAGTTAGTAAATTGTTCATACCCTTCAACCCAGGGATTCTGAAATTAGGACTCTATATCCCAGGAAGGTTTTTGACATCAGGAAAAGACTCATTTATAAAACTCTTTATAGTGGCATTAGTTGTTATAACAAAAAGCTAGAAATAAAATATGCATTCAGCAATTGGGAATGGTGGAAAAGGAATGGAATGGAAATATTACTGTACTGTAAGGAAGGAGGAAAATGAAGAATTCAGAGAAGCATGGGAAGATTTGCATGAAGTAATTGCCATGTGAGAAGGAGCTCCAAAAAACCCCAATTTACATTACATAATGATTATTGTTATTGTTGGTCACTCATTTTTGCTGTTGCACCTGACTCTTTGTGATCCCATTTGGGATTTTCTTGGTAAAGATGCTGGAGGGCTTTGCTATTTCCTTCTCCTTTCCAGATGAGGAAACTGAGGCAAACAGGGTGAAGAGACTTGCTCAGAGTCACACAGCTAGTAGGTGTGTGAGGCCAGATTTGAACTCATGAAGATAAGTCTTCCTGACTCCAGGCATGGCACCGTATCCATATGATGTTTACAACAGTCAAAATATAGTCAGCACATAAAGACAGAAAGACTGGTTGAATATACTGATCAACAGTAGTACCATTCTGTCAAAATTAAGGACATGCCTCCCTTTCTGTCAATCTTGTCAGCTGTTTTTTTAAAAATTTGCTTTGCAAAGGGATTTGTTTGGGTGTTTGGGAAAGTATCTTGTATCAAAACAAAATAAGTCACTGTATTTCTTAAAGTCACAGTAGGGGGCATGGATAGAGTACAGTTTGCACATATAGGAATCTGCACATTGAAGAAATCATAGATCCTTTGTCAGTGTGTTACAATGCAAAGAACTCTGGCTCCAGAGGCAAAAGACCAGAATTCCAATCCCTGCTTTCCTACCTGTGTGACCCTGGGCAAACCCCTGTGTGGGCTGCAGTGTCTTCATCACTAAGATGAAGATGTTGGACTGATAGTCTCTGAGGCACCTTCCAGAGCCCTACCTATGATCCTAAGGATTGGAGCAGTCATGTGTCTAGAGCATAGGAGTTAAGAGTTCTTCTACACTGTGTTTTGATGAGAGCACAGCTATTGCTTTCAATTCTGGCCGCCACATTTTAGGAGGACATTGACAAGTTAGAGCAGATCCAGAAGGGGAGGACCAGGATGGTAAAGGAAGGACCTGGCTTAGAGAAAAGACAGTTTATTGGGAAACTGATTGCTGTTAGTGGAAGAGGGGTTGATTCTCTTGGCTCCAGAGGGAGGAACTGGGAACAATGGGTGAAAGTTATAGAGTGAAATAATGAAAACGATCTTCCTAAAATTTGAAGGGTCGGCTAGGTAGCATAGTGGATAGAGCACTGGGCCTGGAATCAAGAAGACTCATCTTCCTGAGTTCAAATCTGGCCTCAGACACTTATTAGTTGTGTGACCCTGGGCAAGTCACTTTACCCTGTTTGCCTCAGTTTCCTCATGTGTAAAATGAGCTGGAGAAGGAAATGGCAAACCACTCCGGTATCTTGACCAGGAAAACTCCAAATGGGGTCACAAAGGGTTGGACAGAACTGAAACGACTGAACAACAATAACAGTTATTCAGAAATGGAATGGGCTGCTTTGAGAAGAACATGAGTTAACCCTACTTTAGACCCCTGTGGGTAGTATCTATTTCACTAAGGTCTCCCACAGAGATAATAGATGCTATTACTAAATGTTTAGGAGTCAGATAGAATGTTGTGGAAAAGGGCAAATTGGTCTGGAAGTTTCAAGTTACAGTTGTGACTGTCATTCTTTGAAGTGCTTCTCCCTCTGGATTCAAGGGGAGTGTGTGTTTTTAATCTTTGATCTTTGAGGGCCTATGAGAATACCTACAGAGAAGACAAAGAGAAAGAAGGAGAGAGGAAACATCTTTCTTGCAATAACTGTCTTAAAACTGTTATTTTACAAAGAAGCATAAAAATTCTATGAAGAACCTGCTGTATGCAAGACTCTGTGTCTGGTGCTGTGGGGTCCAAATGGGAATAAAGTCCATACAGCACCTGCCCTCATGGAGTCTAACAAGGAATGTTAGATTCTAGGTGAAATTGCAAATAGAGTGGATAGGGCCTGGAGTCAGGAAGACTTATCTTAGTCAGTTCAAATCAGGCCTCAGACACATGCTAGCTGTATGACCCTGGGCAAGTCACTTAACCCTGTTTGCCTCAGTTTCTTCATCTGTAAAATGAGCTGGAGAAACAAATGGCAAACCACTCCAGTATCCTTGCCAAGAAAACCCCAAATGAGGTTATGAAGAGTCAGACATGATGAAGATGCCTGAACAACAACAAACAGAATTAGTAGTAACCCAAGATCTTTTAAGAAAAGTACAAAGTGTTCTCAAAGCAAAGAAGAACAGGATGAGGGAGGTGGTGACAGTTCTGTTTGACATTGTACTTGTACAGGGAAGAAACAGCAGGGAAGGCTTCATTCAATGTGTAAGTTCATCAACTGTCCCCTCATCCAACTTCTCATCTTTATCTCTGTTAATGGTACCACCATTCTCTCAGTCATCCAGGTTAAGTTTGGCCTTAAAATTGTTGATGTATTTGTTTTTACATCACAGTCATTTTCTGGATATACTTCTTTCCTCTTCCCATCCTGCAATCAGTGAATCTTCTTTTTTTCACAAAGAAAAACAGTTAAGTAAATTCAACCAACAGAGTAATTATTTCTGACAGGATATGCAATGTTCTGAACTTATAAGCGCCCACCTCTCCAAGGAACAAAGGGTGATGCATTTTTAAAAACCTCTTCTTGATGGTCAAGATCAGTCAGAATAATTACATGGATTTCAACTTCATCACATTATCATTGTCATTTACAGTATTCTAGTCATTGTGTATGTTGTCCTTCTGGGTCTACTTATTTCACTCTGCATCAATTCATATAAGTCTTCCTATATTTTTCTAAATTTTTCATGCCTGTCTTCCCCCCTCCACTGAATAGTATTATGTTTTTTCCATTTACATGTAAAGGTAGTTTTCATCATTTACTTTCATAAGATTTTAAGTTCTAATTTTTTTTTCTCTCTCTCCTTTCCTCCCTCCCCAAGGTGGCAAGGAATCTGATATAGGCTATACATGTACAATTCACATTACTCATGTTGTGAAAGAAGAATCAAAACAAAAAGGAAAAATGACAAGAAAGAAAAAAAAGAAAGAGAAAATAATATGTTTCAATCTGCATTCAGACTCCATAGTTCTCACTCTGGATGTGGATAGCATATTCCATCATGAGTCTTTTGGAATTGTCTTAGATCATTACATTGCTGAGAAGAGCTAAGTCTATCAAAGTTGATCTTCACACCATGTTGCTATTACTGTGTACAATGTTCTACTGGTTCATTACTGTGTACAATGTTCTACTGGTTCTGCTCATTTCATTCAGCATCAGTTCATGGAGGTCATTCCCATACCTGTCCTTTTTATGGTACAATAGTGTTCATTTTGTTCATGAAGCAAAATTTGTCAAACTGTTCCCCAAATCAGTGAGCACCCACTTTAGTTCTGGTTTTTAACACTAACACAAAAAGAACAGTTATGAATCTACAGGTATATATGGGATCTTTCTTTCTGTCTTTGACCTCTTTTAGTTATATGTCCAGCAGTGGGGTCTCTGAGTCAAAGGATAAGAACAATTTAGAAACTTCTTCATCTACCCTCTAAATCATATAGGCTAGAGAGGCCCCAACCCTCTCATTTTGCAGATGAGGAAATTGAGATCCAGAGAAGTTAAGGTCATCCAGGTAGTAAGCATCAGATGTAGGTTTTGAACCCAGGGCCCCTGTCTCTAGAGGCAATGTTCTTTCCACCAATTTGACCAGTCAGGTCCCTTCCAGTTCTGTGGTCTCTGACTTGATTATCTTTTAGGCCCTTTTCGCTAGACATTCTGATCTGAGATTTTGTCTGTCAATGGGACTGAGTTTTGCCAATGAGCTGGAGATGAAGGGTGGAAGAAGTAGGGTGTGGTAGACTATGGAAAGGGAAAAGGAGAGGAAAATGTGAATCAGTGGAAAAGATACAGAGAGGGGAGGGTGAAGAGGAGGCAGGTGAAGAACAAGATGGGGCAGAAAGAGAATGGAAGGTCTATGACAAGTGATAAATGGATGATGCCTCAAGTTTTTTCTAATTAGCAGTCACTTATTCCTAGTGGGGAAAGGGAAAAAAGAAACACAGATCCCAGGAGAGGAGAGTGGTTGGGGAGCTGGAAGGAGGACATGCCCCAGTCCTGTAGCCCCAGGTGGCAAACTTGAGAATTTTTCATTTCCCTGGATCTGGTCAAACAGGTGCTGTGTTTCTTTAACTGATCAAAGACACTGGGACTAATGAGCAATTAATCAGAATGGCCTCCTGTCCCTCAGAACAAAGAATGAGCCCAAACGTCCTGTGCTCTTGGGCCTGTCACAGGCATGGGCTCAGAAGATTGTTTAATCAAAGTGTCTGAGGGTCCCAGTCTTTCTGGGACTAGGAGTTATCATTAGCTCAGGTGGCAGCGTGGGTGCTGCCTGCCACCTACTGGCCCAAGCATGGAGCTCTTGCCACCATTTTCAATGAGACTTTTTAGGAAGGAATAAACAGCCTTAGACATCCCAGAATCCCTATCAAGCTCCTGGAATGGGTGACCCAGGAGAGGGGAATTTCAGTAGAGATTATAATATACCTTCCTCACTAGCAGCTGCCACTGCCTAGGAGAATGGTTTAATGGAAAGAGTGTTGGACTTGGAAGTTGGCTTGGAACAGTGGATAGAGCATGACTTTCAAATCGGAGGGCTGGGTTGGGATGGGGTTTTAATCCTGACTTTCAGTCTAGATGTGTGGCCTTGGGAAATTCACTTAACCGTTTTTGGTCTCAGTTTCCCCATCTGTAAAATGGGGTGGTACTCTCTTAGGGGCCTTCCAGCTCTAGATTTTTAGTCCCAGCTCTGATATTTCAATCAACCCATCAATAAGCATTTATTAAACACCTACTGTATGCCAAGCATCATGCTAAATGCTAGGGATACAAATGCAAAGAAGGGAGCAATCCCTATTCACTAGGAGCTTCTGTAATACTTCTTAGCTAGCTAAGACTGGGCATGTCTCTTAACCTGTCTGTGCATCAGTTACTTCATCTCTAAAATGAGGATATTAATACTTGCCTCTCTGCCTCACGGGATTGTTGCAGAGAAAAATTCTTTACAAACTTTATAAAGCAGTGTATAAACGTGAGTCATTTTTATAGCACTGGCAAATTTCTTTCCAACCCTAAGGCTGGAATGAGCTAGATTTTGGCAAAGGATGGCAGTGGGGGGAAGGAAGAACTCACTTGCCCAGAAGTTAGTGAGTTCCTCCTCACTGGAGGTCTTTAAACCAAGACTGAATGACCAATTACTTGGTGTGTTGTGTTATAGAGGGGTCGCTTTTCCTCAATGGGGGTATTTAGGGCACAAAGGGAAGGGAATAAACATTTACTTTGTGCCAACTATGTACCAGGCATTATCTCATTACCTCTCTCAGTGAGGTAAGGTGCTGTTATACCCATTTTACAGGGAGGAACTGAGGCACACAGGGTTAAGTGCTTTGCTCAGGGTCACACAGCTAGTAAGTGTCTGAGGTCACACTTGAATCCAGATCTTCTTGCCTCCAAGCTTGGTGCTCAATCCACTGTGTCACCTAGTTCCCTTCCCCCTTCCTCTGCTATTGATCAATGGGATACTGATACCGATCCGGAGCCGCAGTCAGAGACTCTGCTGTTTCTCTGGTTGCTCCAGCATCTACAGCTTCTGCTACCTCAGGCTGTTGCCCAGATCATCTTCGGAGGTGGTGGAGGAGGCACCTGCAAACTCCAGTGCTCCTGTGTCCTCTGCCACTGGTTGGCCAAGCTGTCAATCAGCCTCTCCCAACTCACCAACAGGCAAACAACCAATTCAAACCTGGCTGGCCAAGATGCTGAAAGGCAGACAGCAGTGACCCTGCTAGAAAGAGGGGCAGGAACAGCTCCCACCATAACATGATCGTGTGCCCTGGAGCTGTTTCTGAGGCTCCATTAGTCCAAAATTTCTGCCAATTAGCCTTTCCTCTGCTTCCTGGGACAGTTAATTGCAGTGGCCATAATTCCCCCTCTGGCACTGATTTTCTCCTCGGGAAGAATTTACAGTGGCATTTAAAGTACCTAGAATTAAAAGCCACTTCCACAACCCAACTCCAACCACCTCTCTGGCTTTATTCTTTGTTTCTCCTCTTTGTTCACCTTTTTGTTTCCAGAAAATGGAACTGTATACTAGCTGTTTCTCACACTTTACATTCCATCTCTAGTCTCCAGATCTTTGCCTAGTCAGTCCTTTATTCTGTGCCTGGAATAAGGTTCCTCATCTTCTCCTTCAGGCTTTTTCTTGCTTCTTGGGTTGCTCAGGTAGCCTGGTTGTTAGTACTTTCTTTCTCCTTACATTATCTTGTATTTCCTTATCTGTGTTTCCTTATCAGTTTCCCTCGGTTGGATGGAAGCTCTTTGGAGGCTGGGAGTTCTTTGCATTACTTTTGTATGCCCTGGGACTAGGGCAGTGACTTAATGTAGTAAATTGTTAAGAAAGGTTCATTGAATTGAGTTTCAAGCATCAGCTAGACAGAAATCTGGAAGAGTCAAAACAGTACTGGTATTTTTCTCTTCATTGCTCTATGGACTTTGTAGGGCAAGTCATGACCTTGCTGAGCATCTGTTTCTCTGTTTTGTATTGTGAGACCATAGTATGCTTATGAATAAAATATATTGTTACAATAAAAGGCCTCACAAATAATAAAATCGTTCCATTTTTGGAAAAGCCAGTCAAGAGCAGGCAGAGAGCAGGTTGGGTTGTTATATGTCCATAAATAATGGTCAAATATCATTATAACAACTTCCCAAGACTTGGTAGTTGGTAGCAATGGAATTTTGCTGCTTGCCTATTGCTTGAAGTAGGTGAGCTATCACTTGGGTCTTGAACATTTTTTTCCCTTTTCATTAAGGTGGCTTTTGTTGTCTTCAGAGCTTAGATAAAAATAGAAGTGATATTCGTTCTGCCTTTCCTTTTTCCCCTTAGATACTACTCCATGGGAAGGAAGAAGTGTCTTTAGAGAGTGTTTGAGACTCTTCAAGAATACTTACTGGCATCATAACTCTTTGTGCTTTGGTAGCAGAAGGCTGAGGAGGTGTTCACTGGGGGTGTGGCTGCTAGGGAGAGAAAACGTGCTAAGTTCAGTTGTTTCTTTGTTGCTGAAGGATTATAAGTGCTCCTCTAAATTCAACACCTGGTGGCAAAGCTCCAGTTGCCCCACCTTAGTTATGATTCTGTTTTTAACCTTTTCATTAAATCATAGGGTTTAGAGCTAGAAGGCACCCTGCAAATGATCTAAATGTGGAAGTTCATCCCCAAAGAGGTTATGATTTTTCCAGAGTTCAGCTGGGTGATCCAGTAGGGATTTGAAACCCTGGTCCCATGACTCCTAATCTAAGATTCTTCCCATTAAACTTCGGAATGGAGGATCCCAAAGATAATCCCCTTTATTCCATCTTATCTTTAACCCTGGTTGTAAGGGGATTCTCCATAATGAGATCCTGCCTGAATTTGAGCTCCTTGGGGCACGGCCTCCCAACCAGGGAGAGAGGGCAACATCTCTTGGGTTTGTAGGCCCAGTTCTTTCACGTTCCCCTTCTCAAACCAGGGAATAGTAGTGCCACATTGATCTGTGACTAGGAGAATGCTCTGAAACAGGAGGAGCCCAAGTTATGAACTGACTGGGAGTAAGTGCACAACGGGGAAGTCTTCCTAATGGGGCTCTCCACGTAGTTAACAATGTAATTGACGGGTGATTAAAATGCAGATCTGTCACATAACATTGACTGGGCTAGATAAACTCATGCTTTATGGGTGTCCCCTTAGGGACTTTCCAGGTGGAAAGCCAGAAATCCTATAATCCAGCAGGCCCCAGTAACTGCAGTAGGCCTTCTCTGCCTACAAACAGTTGGGCTTTTTCAGTCAGAGAAATTTAGAAAGTCCTGAAGCATCGCATAGGTGGCAGTGTGGTATGATAGAGAGAGCCTGTGGATCACATGTTTGGGGCTGGAGGAGACAGTCCTTAGAGGTCATCTAGTCCAATGCCTTTGCTTTTTGATTTTTAATTAATGAGGAAAGGTAGTTTCAGAAAAGTTAAGTGAATTGCCCAAGGTCATATAGGTCAGAATTTGAACTCAAGTCATTTGACTCCAAATCTGCCCCATTTCCACCACATTACACTGCTTCTCAGGGTAGTGAATTGGAAGTCAGGGGATCCTAAGATCATAGGATTTGAAAGCTGGGGTCATGTAGAAGCAAGTCCATTTTCTTCTCTGTGCCTCAGTTTCCCATCTATAAAATGAAGGGTTTGGATGAAATGACCTCTAAGTCCTCGTTCCAGTTCTGACATTCCAAACTGAAGCGGGATCAGTTGTCCCTCCACCACTCAAATATGCCACTGTAAAATTCCTAGGCATGACTTAGGTGTCCTAAACTCAAGCAAAGTCACCTTGCCTCCAAAGGAAAGCAGCTTTAGAAGATATTAGTACCTGGGTAGAGATTTGGTATGATATCGTATATTTGTATCTGAGTCACAATTCAAATTTTATGGCTCTGATAAACCCTGATATGGGACAGATAGAGTGCTGGGCTGGGAATCAGATACTTACTGGCTGTGTGTCCTTGGGCAAGCCACTGAGTCCGGTTTGCCTCAGTTTCCTCATCTGTCAAATTGGTTGGAGGAGGAAATAGTGAACACTGGCATCTTTATCAAGAAAATTACAAATGAGGTCATGAAGAGTGGGACATGACTGAAACGACTCCATGATAACAGCACCCTGATACATAGTGATGTAAAAACACAGCTTGACAAAGCAGGAGTTGGGGATGCTCTGACTCGGCACTGTCACCTTGCAGACTGAGATGCTAGAATGACCTGCAGCATGAGGGTGAGGACAGCAGGAATGAGGCAGCCACACCCTCTGGTCCTACACACATTCCAAATGGTTTTCTTCAGCTTAACCCACTTTGATAGAGCCCCTACTATACCCCAACGTGCTCTTGGCAGTGTAAAGAATATAGGAGAATAAAACTCTATCCATGCCTTTAGGAGCTTCACTGACTCATCATGGGGGCAGGATGTTACCCTATGAAAGCATTAGTGTAACTGGAGTCAAGAGATTTAGGTTTTAGTCCCAATGCTGACATTTCACTGTTTGTGTGACGATGGACAAGTCACTTCTCCCTGGCCCTCAGTTTTTCTTCAGCATAATGAAAACATAATACTTGTTCTGCTTCCCTTGGAGAGTTCTTCCCTTCATCCAACTCCCTCATTTTACAGATGAGGAAACTGAGGTTCAGGAAGGCAAAGAGATTTAACCAAGGTCACAAAAAAAACCCATTCAATTCAATACATGTTTATTAAGCACCTGCTTGTACCAGGCACTGTGCTAAGTGCTGGGGATACAAAAAGAGGCAAAAGACAGTTCCTGCCCTCATAGAGCTTACAGTCAAATGGAGGAGACAATAGGCAAACAAAAATACACAAAGCGAGTTATATGTAAGAGAAATAGGAAATAATTAAGAGAGTGAAAGCTGCAGTTGGGGAAGGCTTCCTGTAGGAGGTGGGATCTTAGAGGAGACTGAAAGGGTGCCAGGAAGGTCAAAGTAGCCAGTGCAGAAGGGAGGGCATCCCCTCAGAGCCTAGAGAAAGGATTTCAGCACAGGCTCTAACATTCCCTGAGCCGGGGCATTTTCCGTTATATCTATTTTCTTTATTTCCAGTGTTTCCGGGGAACTCTGGGCAAGAATTTGCTTGGGGGTTTCTTGCTGCACAATGCCTTGCTCTGAGAGTAAGAAATTAACCCACGCTTTTAGGTGATGATGACAGGATGGATTATAAGCGAACAGCAAAATGCCTGGTACAGTGGAGACAGTGATGGTTATGGAGCATGAGAACCTGGATCAGGGTCCAAATCTCAGCTTCCAAATCACCATCCATGTGAATTTAGGAAAGTCACTTTACTTTGTGGGGACACAACTTCCTTTTATAAGAGGGACTCAGACTAAATCATTTCTAAGGTCCCTCAGTTTCAAATCCTACGAATCTAGAAGAGGGTAGAAGCAAAGCTCCTTGCAACTTCTGTTATCTTGGAAAAGACACTTCATCTTTCTGGGATTCAGTTTCCTCATCTGTAAAATGAGCAGTTTCATAGTTTAAGAAGGACATTGAAAAGCTGGGGAATGGCTATAGGAGGGCATCCAGGGTGGTGAAGAGCCCTAAGTACATATTACATGATGATCAGTTGGAGGAACTAGGAATGTTAGTCTAGAGAAGACTCTCAGGAGGTGGGGGGGGAGGGGAGAAAAGGGAAGGAGGGACATGTTAGGTGTCTAAGAATTTAAAGATCTGGCTGGATGGGAGGTACTATACCTGTTCTGTTTGACTGCAAAGGGTCAATGGATAGAAATTGCAAATAGGCAAATTTCGATTTGACTTTAGGAAAAAAAACCTTAAATAATTAGAGCAGCCCAAGGGCAGAATGGGGTGCCAGAGAAGGGTTGGTTTGCTTCTCTGGGAGTTTCTCCAGGCAGAGGCTGTTTGACCACTTACTGAGTCTGTTAGCCTGGGGATTCCTGTAGTGTACGGCTGCTGAGGTCTCTTCCAAACCTCCAGTTCTGTGATTCAGATTCCATGATCATTGGGTCTCTGGAGACAGAGAACCTGGATTCAAATTCTGGTTTTGCTGCTAATATTGTTCAGATCTGTTCTGTTCGTTTTGGAGAGGCCACTCTCCTCATCTGAAGAGTGAGGATATTAGACTAGACTGTAAGATTCTTTCCAACCCCAGATCTGTGTTCCTCTGGTCTTCTCACAAGTTAAAACTACAATTTCTATGTAACAAAGTCGTGACTAAGGAGTGCCCATTTTAGTAGTCCTATGAGGGTAACGACTTCTTTGAACTGGACAAGGGTACTTGCCTATACAAATTAAATGGGTGGGGTGAGCCCCATGCATTGCCAGGTAAGCCAAATTTGGCTAATCTCTTGTCTTTGGTGCCAGGCTTGAAGAAGGCCAGGGAGCCTTCCCTCTGCAGCAGAAGGGCCTGAACTACGCACCAAGGTGATTTGGTCTGTGCCATCCCAGAGGTGCTCATTTTCTCAACACCGCAAACAGGCTGCAGTTCTAAAATCAGGCTGTGCAGGAGGTAGAGGGTAAATAATGAGAGGTAGATAAGTGCAGAGTTTCCACCAAGGTCAGACCACAAAGTCCACACAGCTAATGGTGAATAATATTTCAGAGGAGTGAGAGAGGAGAGATGGTTTAAAAGGTAGGCCTGGCTGAGGTCCTGAAAGGAAAGGGTGGGGGAGGTTGGGAGAGATGCCATTTGGCTTCCCAGACCTTTCTTGTCCCCCTGCTCTACCTTTTGCTCTCTGCTCTGTGTTTTCTGTGTTAATTGTCTGAATGAAGCTTGCCAGGCCTCTGCCTCAAATAAGTGTTATCTATATGGCACCAGATGTTCCTGGCTCCTGAGAACTGAATGAATCTTCCTGCCCAAAAGGAATTTGGGGCGGATCCATACAGGGTACTCCTAGACTTAAATGTTCCAGGATGGTTATCAAAGGCCAGATAAATGGATATTAAATCATTCTAGATAGAAAAGATAGAGACTAAGGGCAATGGAAATGGTACTGGGGGAAGGGAAGGGAGACCTCAAAAAAATCTTTCAAGGAGAGACAAAACAAACTTGGTTATATTGCAATTTGTATGAGAGCGGCTATCTTTTCCTTCCTTATCGATCTGAAGGTCTTGAATCTCATTAATTGGGAATATGAAATTTGTTAGGCTAAAATGGAAGATTAGACTTGGTTCTGCTTGGCCTCAGAGGGCAGAACTTAGGGTGTAAGGAAATTGCAAGGAGACAGATTTTGAATCCATGTCAGGAAAAAAAAAACTTTCCAAATCTTAGAGCTGTACAAAAATGGAATGGCCCTCCCCAGGAGACAGTTGGGTCTTCATCAATGGCCATCTTCAAATGGAGCTTGCATGCTCATTTGTAATAGACTTTGTAACTCAGGCATTCCTGTTCAGGTACCGGTTGGAGTAGATGGCCTCTGAGTCACCTTCTGCTTCTGAGATTTTGAGAGTTTTTCAGTTCCACTCTACTGAGGGCCCTGTGCATTGAGCTTGCACACCTGTGACCTTGGGCATGGGGCCCAGTGAACCACCCTGGCCCCAGCCTCTTCCCGACAGGAATGATGTCAACATCATGCTTAGACATCTAAGCCAGCTCTGCAGGAGGGGGAGCTGGTTTCACCCTGAGAAATAAAAGGTCTCCTTTCTCTTTTCCTCTCAAGACAGGGCACTTGTAACTTTTTCCACATTGGAGTTTCCTGGAGTAAATGAAACACTCTGGAGACCTGAACCCAAACACTCTGGCCCCCAGGCCCCTTCCTTCTCATTACCCCACTCCCGCAGTCAAACTAATTTGGGGAATAAAAGCCCACAGCCTGGCTTTCTTTATGGGCCCCATTAAACCTTCTGTCTTCATTATTTAGGACGATGACTTACCTTTTACTCCATGAAGCCATAATGTGCCTGCTTCCATAAAAGCGACTAGAACGGCCTCGTGGCTGTTAGCAGATTTTCCTCTGAGTAACATAATCCTCGGTGAGCGTGGCATAACTATCATTTACATTAATTAGGCAGCCAGATAATAGGGTGTTCAATAGTTATTACAGCCTTTAAATTCTGTAGCAAACACCTCTGCCACCCAAGAACCAGGAAATGGCCCTAGCCCTCACTCGCAAATAACTGTCCACATGCCAGGGTGTGAAGGGGTGGCCTGAACTTTCCTGAGCAATTAGCCAAGGGAAGCCTGGGTCTGGGGGGGGATTTGTCCTCTGCTTTTGTAGGAAGGCTTTCAAATATAGGAGAGGGGGTAGTGGTGGTGGTGAAACCCTTTCCCAAGCCTCAGTGGATGAAAGGCAAAATACTGAGATTCTAGTCCTGATTCTGGTACTAACTTGTGTTTTCTGTTTCTTCTATTGTCAAAGACAATTAACCCTAGCATCATTCCTTCACAGTTGTGAGGCTAACTGAAAGCATTTTGAAAAGTTAAGATTCCTATATGAACATTAGACATTAGTAGAATACTTTTCTCTTATGTTTAAATAGGTCTTTGATTTGCTAAAGTACTTTGAATCTCATGCCTGGAGTAGATAGGGCAGGGATTAATATCTCCACTTTACAGATGAAGGAACTGAACAGAAGATGTCAAGAGAGCCTCTCTTAAGGGAAGAGAGCCACATAAGAAACACTTTCTCCTGAGTGGGCGTGGGGTGAGGGGGGAACAGGATGTATGTGAAGGGCAAGACCTCGAAAAGAGTACCTGAGAGAAGGAGAATAACCAGGTCAGAGAAGGAAGATAACCTGAAGATTATCCTGGAAGCTGAGGCAGAGGGTGGTCACTGTGCTGAGTTTGGCAATTTGGAAGTCATTGGTGACTTGGAGAGATATGTTTAGTGTATGAAGCTGGTGGCAAAGTGATTAAGAATGCTGGACTTGGCATCATCGGGAAGACCTGAGTTCAAATACAGCCTCAGATATTTACTAGCTGTGTGACCCTGTGCAATTCACTTAACCACTGCCTGCCTCAGTTTCCTCATCTGTAAAATGGTGATAATAATAGCACCTGCCTCTCAGAATTGTTGTGAGGATCAAATGAGATAATATTTGTAAGGTGCTTTGCCAACCTCAAAGCACCGTACACATGCCAGTTGTTAGTATGATTTTTTGTGTTCAGGAAACAAATCAGAATGGGAGAGGGGTTGAGAAGTGAGGATGTGAAGAGAGGAAGTGTTCCTCTTCTGGAAGTTGAGCAACAAAGGAGGAGGTAAGAGAGAAGACAACAGTAAAGAAACTGTGATAAGGAATTAAAAAAAATTAATATAGGCTTAGGAAGAGGTGATCAAAAAGAGGCACAGATGAAGGAGCCAGTAAAGAAATGAAGATTGTAAGATGGAGGTTGGGAGGGGATGTGCAAAGACTATGGTGCAGGAAAAGAGGTATGGCTATGGCTTTGGTTGGGGGGGCGTGGTGGGGCTCCATATCTTCCTGAGGTAAGAGTAAAGAAGAAAAAGATGGAGAAAAGAACAGATTTTGTGAGGAGTTGAGCAAGCTCATGATGGCCTTATTCTTCTCATAAAAATCATCAGCTGAGAGAGATGGGGTCGGGGAGATGAATGGGATAGGAAGTCACTGAGCATTTCTGTGCCCCAATGGCCCAGTTGAGCTCCCATAGCATATGCTTGTCCCAGTCGGGACAGGATGGCAGATTATAGGCATTAACCAGGGTGGGGATATGCAGGATGGGAAGAATGCATGGATTGGACAGATTAAGAATGTGTATGCATATATATGTGTGTATATATGTATACATATACACACATGCAGGATCCATTGGTAGAAAAAAATTTTCGTTATTAAAATGGCTGACCATATGATCAAGATTGTGGGTGGAGGAGGTAAAGCCAGAAGATGAAGGATTAGGAGGTCTCAAGGCGACCAGGTTTCTGCTAGGTGGGCAGTGGATAGAGTCAAATTCATGATTTTGAAGGTGGAGAAAAATTCAGTGGTAATAAAGTCTAGATTATGGCCACTGGTAAGTAGAATGGCAATGCTACTGATTATTCAGTCAACAAGCATTCTCATTACATGCCTACTATGAACCAGGCATGACAGCTCGGGACATGGGGTGGGAAGGAGGTTGGTGTAGTAGAAAGACACCTACACGTGAAGTCAAGAAACCGGGGTCGTTGTTGTGCCAGCCAATCAGTCAATAAACATTTATTAAATGCCCATTATAGCACAGGCACTATGCCATGTGCTGGGGATACAGTGAAAGGCAGAGGACAGCCTCCCCCTTCCAGAAGCTCACAGCGTACTGGGGAGAGAATGTGCACACGACTGTGCATAAACAAGACATGTACAAGATGATCACCCGAGCACGAGAATTAGGGGAGGCTGGGAAAGGTTTCCTGTAGAAGGTGGGACTTTAACTGGGAAATGAAGGATGCCAGGGTGGAGATGAAGAGAGTTCCAGGTATGGGGGACGGCCAGTGAGAATGCCTGGAGTCTTGAGATGGGAGTGTCTCATTCAAGGAACAGAAGGGAGGCTGGGCTCACCAGATCCTTGAGTATGTGGGGGGGGGGGGGTGTGTGGGGTGTAGAATACTGGAAAGGTGGGGGCAGGTCATGAAGGCCTTTGAATCTCAAATAGAGGATTTTATATCTGATCCCAAGTAGGGTGGTGATATGGTCAGAACTGTGCTTTAGGAAGATCACTTTGATATTCGAGTGAAGGAGGGGCTGGGTTGGAGAGATACTTGTGGTGTGAAGGCCCACCCACTGGCAGATCATTGCAATACTCCAGGCATGAGGTGATAAGTGCCTGTACCAAGGAGGCTGGAGCAAGGTCAGAGGAGAGAAGGAGATGTAAGCAAGAGATGTTATGAAGGAAAAATTGGCACAAGATGTGGATACAGGGTCTAAGAGAGAGGGGTTGAGATTGATGCCTGGGTTGAAAGCCTGAGTAACTGAGAGCCCAAGGAGTTGAAGAAGGTGGGAAGGTGACCTGGAGATTAGGGGCTGGGAGCTTGTTATGTGGGAAGTGATGCCATATCAGGGAATAGATCCTTCTTATGCCTGGGCTGTGTGGGTTGTTACAAGTAGCTATAGGGGAAGCTTGAAAATGAACTGACTCGAAGTATTTCTTTCTTTTGCTACATGAAAGTGAACCTGGCAGAAATATGGAGAAAGACAGCAAAGGAAAGGGGAAGAGATGGAAGGGAATTGGAGGAAGAAGAAAGGAAAGTCCAGCGGGCAAAAGGAACATTGGCTAAGATTTTGGGGAAGTGGAAGGAGCGATGGATTTGTTGGGTCCTGGGACCTGGGCTCATATCCTGAGTCTTGCATTGTGTGACCTTGGGCGAGTTACTTATTTCTCTGGGCTTCAGTGTTAGATCACTGCCACATTCCCTTCCAGCCCTAAATCTATGATCCTGTGAGACCCAAAGAGTCTAAGGGACTTTCCCAAGTAAATCAGTGATGAAGCTAGGATTAGGACTCGGATCTCCAGAATCCTGGTACAATGCCTAGGCAACCCTCCTACTTTTTCCTTTCTTCTTTTTGTTGTTCAGTCATGTCTGACTCTTTGTGACCACATTTGGGGTTTTCTTGGCAAAGATACTAGAGTGGTTTTCCATTTCCTTCTCCAGCTCATTTTGTAGATGAGGAAACTGAGGCAAACTGGGGTAAGTGACTTGCCCAGGGTCACATAGCTAATGTCTGAGACCAGAGTTGAACTCAGGTCTTCCAGACTCCAGGCCAGGTGCTCTATCCACTGTACCACCTACTTGCCCCTCCTTTCTTGTTACTCAGCTCTGATTCCTCCTCACCCCCGAAATGTCCTTTCTTCCTTCGCTTCTCAATCTTCTCACTCTCCCATCTCTGCACTCAGTAATCTCACTTTCTCCTGTCTCTGCAATCCTCTTTGCTTTCCCTTCTCCTTTGAGTAGGTAGATAATTAGCTTCATGGCTCTCTTAGGGGACTTGGGATCCTAGCTGTCAGAGGCTGAGAAGGTTCATATGGAGGTTGAGCCCAGATCTGTGAAGATGAAGCCTTAGATTTTAGGAGTGCTCCATGTTGCCAGAAAATCTTTGTGTAGGATCCTGGCTCAAGGTGATCCATGATGCAGCCAAAGTCATTAAACTGAATGAAGTTGGGCAGTGGCAAACTGTTAATTCAGCCAAATCTTATTAACTCAAACCCCTCATTGGCCACCTTGGAATCTGTAAAGATTTTGACAAGGGCTGGCCTAGAATTGATCTTTGTACATATCTATGAAGAAAAGGTCTCCTAAATGAATTAATATTATTAAACAAGATTTTGTGGGGGAAATTTGAGACTGACTTGGTTTTAGGTACCTTAGGAAGTCTATTTCAAACAATTGTGAAAGGAACAAACCATTCTCATGTGTTCATTAAGGTAGGTGCCCATAAGACCTCTATCCAATAGGACTTAGCTTAGTGGAGTTCCTTGTACTTGAATCTAACAAAATTGTTTTTTTAAAAAAATTCTTGAATTTAATTTTGTTCCAGGTAATCTAAGTTAACAAAAACATTATGTAATAAGGTGTTGGAATCAGAATGCAAACATTTGGGAACCATTGCCCCAGCCTGTCAGCTCCTAGAGGTCAGGGCCCACATGAGCCCCCATCCCTGATAGCGTCGGTAACCCAGCAAGTGCACAAAAGCACACCTGCTGCCCACCTGTTTTCCTGGGCCTTGTGGTTGGGGATTAATTAGGGAATACTTGGGCAGGGCTTTTAGCTCCTCGGCAGAGAGGTGCCAGATAAATACAAGGTGTTTGTCGTTGTTGCTCAAAGAAAAGTAGACCAGCAGAGTGTAAATAAGCAGAATGTTTGCACCGTTGTTTAGCAAGCAAAGGATCCTGGCTGCTCAACACAGCCGGCTGTTGCACATCATCTCCAAGCCGGCCTGCAAATTGCCAGAGTTATCTTCCTAATGCATTGCTCTGATCATACCACTTCCTGCTCCAAAACCTTGAGCGGTTCCTTGCTGGAGGGATGTCATAGGACCCTCAATTTAGTGCTGGAAGGGACCTTTGGGATAACCTGTTCCAATTCTCTCATTTGGCAGGAGAAACCCAAAGCCTAGGGAGGTTAAGTCATACTAGTAGGCAGCAAAGTGAGACTTCTCATGACATTTGAAGCCTACCATGTTCTAGGCCCAACCTTGCCTACTTTCTCTACTTAATATTCCCTTTCACACATTCTAGTCTCCTGGCAAACCAGACTACTTGCTATTTATGTATTTGCATATATCTGCCTATCCCCCTACATGTCATAATAATAATGATGATGATGATGATGATGATGATAAAAGAATTTACATAGCCCCTACTATGTGTTGCAGGCAGCTAGGTGACACAGTGGATATAATGCCAGGCCTGGAGTCAGGAAGACCTGAATTCAGAGTTGGCCTCAGACACTTACTAGTCATGTGACCCTGTTTCTTCCTCTGTAAAATGACCTGGAGAAGGAAATAGCAACCCACTCCAGTATTTCTGCCAAGAAAACCCCAGAAGGGGTCACAAAGAGTCAGGCATGACTGAAAATGACTAAGCAGCAATATTTGCCAGGCCCTTCACACTGATCCTCACAGCGACACTGGGAAGTAGGTGCTATTATTATCCCCATTTCACAGGCGAGGAAACTGAGGCAAACAGAGGTTAAGCGACTTGCCCAGGGATATCTAACTAGTAACTGAGGCTGTATTTGAATTCAGATCTTTCTGATCCCAGGCCCAGTGCTGTATCTACTTTGGCACCTAGCTTCCTGCTGACATCTAAACCAACCTTGAGCTGCAATGCCACCTCTTTTGAAAAACCTTCTTTGATTCTCCTCACTCATACAGCACTTTGTGTCTTTCTTAGCATCTTTGTGTCTTTTTCTTGAAAACAAAAAAATGGTTCTTAACTGGGGTTAGAGGGAAGGTCATGATGTTTCATGTGTGTATGTATATGTGTCCATATAATCTATGTGGGCCATATGGTCCCTGCTAGACTGTGAGCTCCTTGAGGAAAGAGACTTCATCTTTCTTGCAGAAAGACATCTTCCTCTCAGCACCAATTTCTCACCCCACCCCCAATGCCTAGCATGAAGTCTAGCACATATCAAGAGGTTGACAGATATTTTTTTGAATGACAGAACTTTGGGATTCTTGTAGATGCAGAGGGAGTGCTATAATTCTAAAATGGCCCAAGATGCAACATCTCTTGCGAAACCAGCTGGGCTGATCCTCAGAGAGCAATGTCATGGGACAGAGAATCTACCCCTAGGAAATAGCAGAAGATGGGATGGGCAGGGGTCATGGATTCATAAAAGGCCCCATGAGAGTATCATAAAATATGGGTGCTGAGACCTCAGAGTTTCATCCCCCTCATTTTAGACAGTATGAAAATGAGGCCCAGAGAGGGGAAGTGAAGTTGGTGGGGGCTTTGCTTGTGACAATAGTGTAGGTCCTGTTCTATTGATAACCTTAGAGTCTTGCTCTCATTTATTCATCCATCTATCCATCAAGTCTTGTGCCTACTGTGGACTACATGCTTTGAAAATAAGAGATGAAGAAAGCATTGTGTTGCCCTCAAGGAACTTACAATCTACCAGACTGTAACTTGATGCCCCCAGATCTCACTGGTAGCTTTGGTTCTACTCTGGGAATCTGGCTACATCTTACACATGCAAAATTGGTGGGATTTAGAGCTCAGAGACCTTAAAAATTCAGTCCAATCCCTTCATTTTATAGATGGTGAAACTGAGGACCAGAGGCTAATGATTTGCTTGTCTCTCAGACTCTAGCAGCCAAGATTCAAACCCAGGTCTGCTGATTCCAGATCCAGTGCTCTTTCTACTACAAGAAAGTTGCCTCTGGTGTATGACCACTGAAAACAAAAAAATGGTTCTTAACTGGGGTTAGAGGGAAGGTCATGATGTTTCATGTGTATATGTATATGTTTGGGATAAAATACTTCACTTTGAGTACAAGGCAGAACTGGAAATCTGAAATGTTTTCCCAGGAGGCAGTTAGGTCATACTCAGTCATCCATACTCCCTCAGTATCTATAAAGAGATCAGCAATGGGGCAGAATCTTGTTGTGTCAGCTTGAGGAGCTAACATGTTTGATGCCATGACACTGGCTTCAGTCAAACTGGGCCGTAAACTCTGGGCTAAGCGGCCCAAACATTACGTATCTGCTTGTTGTTAAGTACATATACCTTGTACTCAAATCTACTTGGAAGCATGTGTCCTTCACAACCCAAGAAAAACTGCCAAGAATGTTATTGAGTCTAATTTTCATTTGTCTAGCACTCTCGTTAATGATGTCTATTTAAGACATCCATTAAAGGCCCATGAGGTTAATTAAATGGACAATTCCAATAAAGTTCTATTAGACTCTCCCTATTAAATTAATATTATAGACTTTTAACAGATGTCTTAATTAGGCATTATAGTTAAGGAATGCAAACTAAATTAAAATCAAAGCCGCTGTCCAGAAAGAAAGCTTTTTACCATGATTTATAGTTTATTCTGAATCATCTCCTGTTTATTCTTTGGAATCTTGGAGAGAAGAAAGTCATTGGTCAACTTTTCCAGGTGTCAGTGATTATTCCAAATCATCTGGTTTCTGGCCTGAGTAAAGTTTGAAACACCTGACTCTGGAAAAGGAAGTCTTCTCAAGCATCTCAGTGGTTTGTCAGAGTGAAATAAACCAAGAATAACCATTGAACACAAGCCTAAAAGGGGATTCTTGATTCTTCCCCACAAACCAGAGGAATAGATCTCCAAAGATCATACTCCACTGGGAGTTTGACTCTATGAGGCCAACACCAACCTCAAACCACTGTCTTTACTGTCCCCAAGGACATACTAAATTAAGTTTTGCTTCCATACTTTTATTCAGTCTGTTCCCCTCACTTGGAATAATACTTTATTCTCTTCTATACAAACTATCCTCATCTTTAAAGACCAGACCAAATCCCATCTCCTCTTTGGAGCCTTTCCTGATCATCCTGAATTGTTCTTTTTTTTGAACCCCTAGAGAATCTTACTATGTTGTGCATCTTGAATTGTTTACTAATTGTTCCATCCATTCATTTGTTGTCTTGTGTCTCTGAGCCAGGTTAAAAGCAGGCACCATCCTTTATGCTTCTTATGGATTTCCCACATGGCAGGTGCTCAATGAATTCTGTGAGGGTTAGCTAACTTTCTCAGCATCAGCGTAGTACAATCAAAAGGCTCAATGATTTGGAGTTAAGGCCTGGCTCCTAGGCCAAGCTCTTTCCCTTACTTCTTGTTTGTCCTTCATCCTTGAAGAGGACCATGACATCAGGGAGGTGATGCAATGACATGCAAGTGAATGGGATTTAAGTGAAGAAGGGCTGTGCAAAGTTGCCAGCCTCACTCTCTCTCTGCTCTGGAGCCATCTGGGTCCAGCAGGGATATGTAGATCAGGATGACTGGAGATGACTCTGGATAAAGTGGGAGACATTGGCCATTTTAAGCTAAGGTCTTTAATAGTCTCAAAAATGGGTAATTACCGCCAGCCTCCTCCATTTGTTCTGCTTTTTATTAAAAAATAAATCTTGTCAATGGCCTTAAGGTGTTTGGAAATCAAGAAAGGATCAGGGCTAGCCTTCTTAATAAGTTCATAATGTTTTTTAAAACTCAGACTTTTAGTTAAGTAAATCTAGAAATGGCTCTTTTCTGCTGTACATACACCTTCTCTTTCAATTCCAAATACTATTAAAACCAGCCAAGCATGAATGTAACAGTTACCTGGATTCAGGCCTGGTAGCAATGCATAGTTTTTATGTATCTATTATGTTATGTATATGTATATATATGTATGTATATAAATACACACACACATGCATAGGTATTTCTTTCTACATGACTTCTTTTAAGGGAGGGACCCTCTAGAGGGTAGGACACCTGGCCATTCTAATGTGCGCAGTTAAGGTGAATTTGTCAGGCATTCATCCTGTAAATAAAGGATATTCCAGGTCAGGCCCCAATTAGACTAGTCGACCTTGAGATTCTGACTCCTCACACTCTATCTGCTGTGAGGATCATGTGTGGGTGAGAGCCCTTTGTCAACTCCAAGGTGGCGTACAAAGCCGAGTTATTATGATGATGATGTCTCTGGGGAGGTACAGAGAGGCCCAAATTCAGATGCTAGCAAATAACAAAAGCATGTGATGGTATTAAGAATAATAGGAAGAAATGCTGGGGACCTGGAGAGCTTAGAGCAACGCATGAGCAATTCTGTCAGTACAAGGCATCCCAGGAAGGGAAACAAATAAAGTAAAAGCCATTTCTCAGGGCTTGAGCAGTTAGCACAACAGTTAAGTTCGAGACCAAAGGCAACTGCCCAACAAAATATACTACACACAGGTACTGAGAGGGTAAAAAAGGGAGGGAGGGAGAAGCTGTCTGGTGGAAGTGAATTTTGAGTTGGGTCTGGAATATCTAAGAGGAAAAACAAAAGTTGGTTCCTGAATGTGACCAACTAGTTTCTTTGCCTAACAGTTGTGGAATGCTGACTTCTTTTTCCTTGATTTCTCATCCTTTCCCCTTGACTCAGACAGTTTGGGTGGATACACTGACTCAACATTGCTTCCTCCTCCACTAGTAAAGTCCCAATTTGCAAACTATGGCCCTGCGGTCACCCCTGCCATTGGTGCTGTGACTATTTCTATGCACCTTTGCCTTGTAGGTCCCTGGTATCTGAATCACTGAATAGTCTGCCTTCTCCCAGCTGGCTGAGGAGCAGTACATTCATAGCCTGCTGGCCCAACTGTCTTGTTAGTGGGTTTTTATGTTGAACTGTATTCTTGAGTAACTTTTAGGGCCCCAGCTTTAACATGTAACACTCACATTCTGCTGCCACTCCACCTCACTATACTCCCCCACCAAAAATAAAGTCTTCAAATAATTGTTCCCACTAGATGCTAGTAGGCTGAAACATCACCACTGTCCCTACTCCCTTTGCCTCTCAAACTCCAGTTCTCGGGCCTGCTTTTGGGAGACAGCTAAAAACCTGGGTGTACATTTAATGGTTCCCTGGGTCCTGTATTGTTAACCAGTTTGCTTGACTTTCTTGGAACATCCAAGGCCTGTTCTCAAACTGATGTGTAGTTGGCTACTAGAATAGGCTAGACAATGCTGCATCTATGTGGACTATGCCTCATTTTTTCTTGCTCTGAAATAGGAGTAAGAGTACTGACTACTTGCCTCTTAGATGAGGATACTCAGAACCTTCTCCAAAGAAAGGTGATCTCTCCAAGTCCCCTTAATTGGGGGTGAGGGAGGAGGCAGGAGACGACAGGAAGTTTGTGATTTAAGTAGCAAGCAACTCACACTGAAACTTGAGTCAATGCCAAATGAAAAACAGATTTCACATGGCAAGTGGCACCAACAACTTTTCTGGAAAGCAACTGTATATTTATACAACATTAGAAGCCTTTTACAATGAGTGCTGGCTGGAAAGAACAGGATGGTTTAGGAAAGAAAGTTATAGCACTTATTAAGAATTAACGATACTCAGTTATGAATGTGGGACTTTCATCCAGTTAAAACAGAACAAAAACCACATTAAATTAACTGAGAGATTTATTTCCCCATCAAGAAAGCAGGTAGTTATGATCATAGCTTACAGGTTGGGTAGAAACAGCCAAACACTGTTTGGAATGTCAGAATGAGGGAGAGATGTTTCCTATCAAGCTACATGGGGATATGGCATCCAAGGTCACATGACACACTAAATAGGTAGTTCTGGGCACATCTGTCACGCCAGACTTGCAGCACTCTAGTCCTCATGTCAGACAAGCCTGTTATCTGGTCTGAATCAATACTCATCCACCCTGGCATTAAAAAGTCCTGTTTCTGTAGGGGAGTTTCTTGGGTTGAGGGGGAGAGGATACCAAAGCACACTTCTTGTTTGTCAAAAGAAAGACCCTTAAGGGCACTGATACTCCTCAGGACTTCCCACCAAAATGACTGAAATGGTTTCAGGACAAAGTCAGTTATCTTTTCGCACTCTGGCCCCCCCTCCCCTTCCCTCGTCTACACCACAGAGATAGGGAGTTAACCTCAGAAAGTTTCACTTGCTTTTAGCATAGACAATACTGGCCTAGAACATTAGTTAACAAAAAAAGTAAAACATCCATATTTTAGCATCAAAGTACAAATGGGCTTATTTTTAAAATAATTATGTATACTACATAAATAATACAAGTTCATTTTCTTATTCGGGTTTCAAAGTTATTATGGATATAATTTTCTGAAACAGCTTCCAAGGACACCTGGGATGAAGTTTCTGGGAAGTGGATGGTCATACAATGTATGGAAGTTTGGGAGAGAAAGCCTCATGATCCTCTCTATTGTCCCAAGTGCCTTGGCTTTTCTCTGGATGATGCCCTAACAGCTTGGCACTGGAAAATGGTACATTCTGTATTTCCCTCACTATAGTCTGCTACTGAGGTGTGGAGACTAGATGACACAAATCTTGATATGTAGGGTCCCAACTCCTTAATCCAATATAACTATTAATTTCAAAATAAGAGCCAGTGATTTTGCAGTTTCTTTCTGCTGAGATTGCTACTCCAGGGGGCGACAGACTTGAATTGACTCAACAGATCTCACCAGAAAATAATGCAACCAGAAAATCATCTGTTTAACCAAAGAGGCAGGCAGACCACACGCAGAATTTTAAACAATATGGAAAGAAAAGACAACTAACAACTGAACTGGTGAAATGAGCTGGAAATGAGCTACTCACTGGCCTGGCAGTATTTTTTTTAAAAGGCAAGGCACCAAACATGAGCCAGCTGCCAGTTCAGGTCTCCTGCTTCCTTTACACTGTTCTGAATTGCAGTGATATTTTCTTAAGCAGTCACGAGTTCATAGGTCAATTGTTCCTTTTGCTTTGAACTTCTTTGCAGAACGCTCACTTGATCGAAGTTGGAACTTGCTCCCATAAATATAGGAAATGAAGCCATCGATCTCTACAGTAAACACACAGTTTAACTTGGGAATAACTAAAAGAGAAGGGAAAAAAAGGTAAGTGAGGAGACATTCTGGCACTTGATTGCTTTTATATATGACATCGTCATTCAGCCAATGTTATAAATGAGGAAACGGAAATAAACCCGCCTTCTGGTAATGATGATGTGCACAGAATGTATGGGAAAGTTTTCTGCGGCAAGGCCCATTTTTAACAAAGACATCGGTCAATGTGACTCCAACACCTAATTTCTGCAGTCAAAAGCACTGGGATTGACTTGAGATACTGAGCTGGGGAAAGTGCCTGTGATAGAGGTTTTCTAGGGAAGACATCTATAAATAAACTCTCAGATTTCACCCTGGTTTGATTCTCATGGAGGGAATTATCTACATGCTATACTATCTTCCTCTCTGTTAGTTAACCAGGATAAAAACTAATCTCTGCATCAGAATACCAAAATCAAAACAAATAAACAATCAAATATACATACAACTGAATTAATGAACAGAATGCTAAGGTTTTGACAGCTTTGAGTGTCTAAGTAAGAAGGCCACAATGTAGCCACTTTAAAAACGCTTTCTTATTCTTTTCTTGAGCAATATCTCCATATGTATCAAGCTTGAAAACGTCCTTGAACAAAGAATGTTGGGAGCAGAGATGCCTAAGAACACGGGAAGTTACAATTCTTCATTTTCTTATCCTTTTCTCTTCTTTTCCTAAGTCTCAGCATTTTGCAGGGAGACCGCTGACCATACCAAAGTCTAAACTTGGCATCCAGAAATAGGCAGAGGGGTGAACTGTCTTCCTGATGCAAAAGGCAGCAAATGGCAAACTCTTCCTACCACCAGCCACCCTGGTTATCCACACTCACAGATGTCGGGCCATGTGGGGGAAGGCCGTGGGCTCAGGAGGGAAACAGCTTTTGAAGCTGGGTTAATCATTTCCACGTGCCTGACAATTCTGCACAGGAGGCTTTACAAGATCAGATAGACACAACTACCCAGAGACATCCTGTGACCAGCATCACAATAATCTGCTTAGTGAATGTGTGTGTGTGTGTGTGTGTGTGTGTGTGTGTGTGTGCGCGCTCTCAATGCTATAATGTCTATGGGGAAGTGGCCACATACCTTTTAATTTGTCATCTTTGGTGATGATTTTGAAGACGTGCTTCATTTCTTGAAGAAGAATTCCCGTAATACCAACATAAGAGGGGCATTTAGATTTTGTAACTAAAGAGCAAAACAGAGACAACAGTGACAGTGTCTATGGCTGCTCAGAGCCCTGAAGTGGAGATACAAGTAGAATGCCAGGGCCAATTAGCAGGGCCAATCGTGATTAATTAGGCCAACCCTTCTCTCCCTCCAATCATCTTTCTATCCCCTTCTCTTTTTACAAATGAAGAAACTGAAGCTTCAGCACAAGAAATCACTTGTCTACAGTTACATAAGTAGCTGGTGGAAGAGGTGAGGCAGGAGCGTAGACTTCTCAGACCCTGGTTTAGTATTCTTCCCACCGTTCCTCAACATCCTTCAGGACACGATAGTGGCAGAAGTGGTTACTTCTATTTGAGAAATGGGATGTGAAAGTACTTCTGACAATCTGTAGAAGGCTATACGGATATAAGGTATTGTTATTATTTTAGTGCCGAGCACCAACTGGAGGGTGGCCAATTAATCACTAAGCATCATTCTAGAGCTGAATGTTCATAAATATGACTAATACTAGACAGTATCAAGAGGTCTTATAGCTCTACAGAATGAGAGAAAAGACTCATTTTTCTCCATGGTTAATATACAGAAGTCTATTAAAAGGCAGTTAATTCTATATAGGATTTGAATATACTACCTACCAAGTACCCTTCTACTAACACATGTTCTAGTATGCCACTTGTGATGAATTTCCTCCTGTGGATCATCTCCTGCTTCTTCCCTTTACTTCATCCAAAATGGACTGTTCCCCCAAAGCACATCTTGGACTTCCCCACTTTCAATACTCCTCCTTGCATCTACAGTGTCTTCCTTTCATCTCTACTTGCTGAAATCCTTCCATTCTTCAAGGCTGGTTCAAATGTGATCATGCCTTTCCCTGAGCCTTCTAAGCATTTTCTAGCTCCCATGTGATAATAATCCCATTCTCTTCTGTATTAACAATATGCATGTATTATATCTCAGTCTTAGCCACCCATCCCCACATTCCCACTCTGCAACTATCGGCTCCACGAGGGCAGGGGCTGGGTATCTCTTTTGTACCCTGCTCAATGCCCGGCATAGGGCCTTGGACATGGTAGGTACCCAGTACGTGTAAGCTGAATAAATGAATGATTACAAATACAGCTTTCAAAAGCTGACCCGTTTCCGTCTAGCAGTGACTTTTCCTAAGTGATGAGGGCAGTAGGTCAATTCTCTTTCCAAAAAACTCATATCTGGAGAGGCTCCTCAGGCAATTTTGATTTTCAAAATTGTTCTGGTGGGCAAAGGTGGGGGGGAGGGGGGAAGAGGAAGTATCATCTTACCCAGAAAGTAGTGCCAATTAACCCTTTTGGCTAGTAACATATTTTTGATATTGTTATCCTGGAAGAGAAATGTAATGTACCTCATATCACAGTCTTAAGAGTCCTCAACAAACTTTATTACTGGTGATGAGAGGATAATCTCAGAGGAGTTCCATGGAATTTCAAATGAAAATAAACCCAACTTTAAAACCAAATGGAAGAGAATGAGTCTAGTTCCACATTGAGATTGTATAAGGTAAGAACCTCATTAGAACTGTTTTTACTTATCTCCAGCACAGTGTATGACATAACTTGAAACCTTATTGACATTTACTAAGAATTTAAGTATAGTAATATCAGCTATAATTCATCAAACATACCTGTAATAATAGCACCATGAAGATCTGCTTTTAACAACTTGGCTTGAATCATCTGTGGCTGCCTGTAAGACAAAAGATTTAATAATATCACACTCCAAATCCAGAGCTCTGAAAGACCCAAACACATAAACACAATTTCAAACTGATACTGAGAGAGAACCACAAGACTGGCTCTTGATGCTGCATTTCCAGCAGCAATGAGACCTAGAACTTGTAGCAGAAGAAATTTAACTTACGTGTCTGGCTTGAGACCATTGCACAAGTCCCGGATATACTGTTTCCAGAGATTATGCAGAGGGAGAAACAAGTTGTATCTAAAATAAATCCAGGAACAGGTCAGAGAGGTTAGGCAAAATGAACCAAAGATTACTATGCACAAGGTTTGTGAAAATGCAACAGCACTGGGGAGTTTTGGAGTTCCTGAAATACATTTAAAAAAAAAGAACTCAATCCAATTTCAAGAAATTAAACTTTCTGAACACAGCATCCTAATTAGCAGGGAGTGACAACTGTCAAAATCTCATAGTTCCCTTTCAGTTTAGAGAAACGTCTTCATTCTAAGCAATATCAGTAGGAAGACACACAACCAAAGGATTCCAACAAAGTCATTTATCTTGTTTGGGAGGTAGCTGGGCTGATAGTGGATGCACAAAACTAGGAGAAATGATTCTTTGATGCTCTATTTCCCAGCTCAATTAAGTTCTCAACTCAGAAGGCTATTGATTCTTGCCTTTAAGTAATTCTGACATTGATGACGAAGATTCTTTTGACACAAAAATGTTCATGTAAGAACGAATTTTCAAGTATCAGGTATATACTTTGCAATACTAAGTGATGTTCTGGACAAGCTGAGGAGGCATGCACTTTTCATGGGTGGTGTTATATAAACGAAAAAGCACTAAATTTGGAGTCAGAAGACCAAAGCTGCAGTGTAGTTTCTGATACTAATTGCTGACTATGATCAAGTCATTATGATTCTTAGACCTCTAGCTTCCTTGTCTGTAAACAGGGACATCAATACTACTTACCTCATGGGTTGTTGAGAGAATACAGATTTGTATTTTGTAAAGTGCTATAGGAGCTATGTAAGTGTGAGTTAATGAGGCACCATCAGTTGGCTCCAGTTCTTAGATGTGTCTGCCCAGATAATACCACTGTAGGCAGGAACCTCTTTCCCTACTCAAAACATGTTGTTTTTGTGACAAGCCTCCACCAACACTATACCAACACTTGTAAATTAGATTTCTCAAACTATAGTCTGGAATGTGGGAGGTTGTTAGCTACAGTTCTACAAACTGTGGCTAAAAGCAATCAAGATGGGGAAACCAAGAACTACGGCTAAGGAGGGACGAAGCATCAGTAAGAGGAGGATGTACTCCCACGAAACTGTGATAATTCCTTTAACAATGTTCTGAGTCTTGTGAGTGGTGCATTCCTTAGTTATAAAACTACATCTAATGCTATTAAAAGTCATAACAAAAAACCACAGATCTTAAGAAATATCAATTCCTCTTTCTTACATTAAAAACTTTAAATGCAAACTACTTGTTGCCATGAGTAATAGTTTCGTGCATGACACTGATCTTTGCAACTAAAATCACGACAGGAACCAAATGATAGGCATCCTTTCCTCAGACCACTCTGATTAAAAAAAAAAAAAAAAATCAAATGAGGAGAAACATTGGTAAAGGAAGGGTACCCCCTTGTGGCCATATATTATAAAAACAAGACCAAGCTGCATCTCACCTACTGTTGGGCTCTCCAGTTACAACCCCTACAAATGAGGCTGTCCATCTCCATATGGAGGTGGGAAACTGGAGCAGAGAACTCTCACCTTTGCTGCTCTGGTCTAATTTCAAAGAGGCGCAACTCTCGCCTCTGCTTTGCAGAGAAGCTTTTGGATTTTCTTTTCCTTTCCTTGGGCTTTTTTGGGGGAAGGTACTCTAGCACGACAGCTTTGCGATGCATGTGGTCTTGGAGTTTGGGTTCCGTCAGACGGGGCATGCTTCGCTGGAGGAAGGCTTTCAGAAAGGCTTCGGCCTTGCGGGATCCCTGGCGCTGTGAGGAAAGAAAGGCATCCCAAGAGGGAATTAGCTTGGGCCAAGCTGGATCTGCTGCCTGACAGCTTCAACACAGTTGTTAATGATGATACCTATTCTCTGTAGATGTCTAGAATGATTTTTCTTCCTAAAATCACCCTGTCTCATTTTCCTGACTTTTCTATGCCTGTATTTTCATCTGTAACATGGGAATAACAACAACAATAATAATAATAATGATGATAATAATAATAATAATGCCTCCAGTGTCAGCGTGTTGCCAGGGTCACAGTGAGCTTGGTAAGCATGCTAGCTGTCATTCTGCAAGTATTCTTCTTCCTCCAATATTTCTGAAGCCTCTGATCTCTTCTTTTGTCCGTTTCTCTCCCTACTTTGTATTATACTTAGCTGAATACATGTCAAGCATCTCTATCCCCGTGCTAAGAAGCTCATCATGCTCCTGGAGGGCAGAGGTTTTTAATTTCTGTCTATGTAACCACAGTGTCTTGAAATCCACATGCTTAATAAATGTTTGTCAAACTGAATTTCTTCCCCTGCTTTATTGCTTAGTGTTTTAAAAGAAAAACATGATTCTTTCTTAAAGATTCCTGTTTCCCTCACTCAAAGGAAGAATTAAATGGGCTGCATAAGAATTACTGAAAGATTAAACACCTGACTTGATATGGTTTTCAGCTCAACACTCCTCATATCCAATAAGTTAGAAAGTTATGCTCATTCTACCTCCATGAGACCTCACACTGCCACCATTTTAGTACAATTATCATAATACTAATTACCATGCACCTAGACTATGGCAATACTCTTCTAAACACTGAGTTCTAAACATTCTTTGTTCAATGTTTTATTGATGTCTGTTTTTCCCTAATGGAATCCCTTCTCAATGACTCTCTCTTTACATCGCCTTTCCCCAATACACACCCCTCCCTTTCAACAAGAAGTATTGCTAAGCAATTGGTCATGACCTAGAATATATGCCTCACTCCACACTTACAGCCTACCATTCTCTTTGCATCCGCAATAATTTTCTGAAGCTACAAATGGTCACGGCATGCAAAATCCTCTTAATAGATACTCCTACCTCTCTTCTCTACCTTCAATTTGTTCTTTATACTGCTGCCAAAACAATATTTCTTACATATAGATCAGATCATTTCTGATGCACTGATCTCTGCTCCAAAGTCTTTAGTAGCTCCCCTGTTGCCCCCTCAATGAAGTTCAAACTCCTATGAAGGTCATTCAAGACTTTCTACAACTTGGCAAGACCACATCCTTTTAGCCTCTAGTACTACGTACACCTCAGCTCTCCCACAAAAACAAAACACATAAAAAAACTCCACATACTGGATGTCCCATAGACATGAACATGTCCAAACTTTCTCCTCTTCTTGACTTCCCTATTACTGCTGAAGGTACCACCACCCTCCCAGTCAAGGAAGTTTGTAATTCAGGTGTCATCCCTGTTTATTCTCTCTTACTCCCCAAATCCAGGTCCTGTCAATACTATCTTCACAACTTCTATCATATACACCCCCTCCTCTTCTATGCTGCCACCACCCTGGTGCAGGCCCTCTTCAGCTCACACCCAGACTACTGCAATAACCTGCTGGTTAGTCTCCCTGCCTCAAGTCTGTCCTTGCTCTAGTCCACCCTCCAGACAGCTGTTAAACTGATCTTAAAGTTAAGTCTAGCCATATCATCACCTTATGTAATAAATTCCAGTGACTCCCTATTACTCTGGGGATCAAATACAAAATCCTCTGTTTGGCTTTTAAAACCATCCACAACCTGGCCCGCTCCTCCTTTTCTAGCCTTCTTTCACCTTATTCCCCTTCAGATTCTCTGTGATCCAGTGACACTGGCTTCCTTGGTCTTCCACTCGATACTCCACCTCTGAACTCTAAGATTTTCAGTGGCTATTCCCCATGTCTGGAACTCTCACCTCTGCCTCCTAGCTTCCTTCAAATCTCAGCTAAAGTCCCTTTCCTTTACACTGTGAGATCCTCGAGAACAGGGACTGTGTTTTGCCTTGCTTTGTATCCCCAGTGCTTAGCACACAGTAGGTACTTATGATGCTAGCTGACTGTGTGTCCTCATGCCTCTGTCTGTTCATGGTGTTCCTTGTGTTTATAATATTATCACCTTCTTTTCTTGTTAATTTCCTGCTCAGTCTTTACAGTCCAACATATGCCACCTCTGTTATGTAGCTTTCTCTGATCCCTTTGGTTAGCAAAGGCCATTCCCCCTCAGATATCACATAATTTCCCTTTAAAACATGTTGATATTATACACAAACTTTTCTGGAATCCATTCTCATTTGAGGATCAGTATGGCCTCTTCTATTCTACTCCCAAGTACTTAATGCCACAAATGTTAAAGAGAGACTTAAGTCAATTGCCAGTTTATGTCACTCATGGAAAAGTTTTGCCACAGAGAATGGTCCCACTAACCTCCGCCCTGCTTTCCTGAACTTTCCTTTTGACTAAAAGGACTGTGGATAACATGGTAACAGAATCCTAACTAGTCCTCTGCGGGAAAACAAAACCCTGCTATGTATGCCCTGTCCTTGGAGCGCCCTCCTCCTTTGATGCTTCACTGTGGCCTGCGGGTTACTTGCCTATTCTGGGAATGAGGTTCAGGCAAGTCTAACCAAACTGGAAAGACTCTGAGTCCATGGCTGGCTAGCCTAGCCACATCCACAGAGGTTCTTCTCTGGGTGGCCTGGATGGTGATGAACTTGTTTGTCACTAATCCTGAAGGCTGTCTATAAAGCTTAGAACCACACCAATGAAATTGATGGCTGCTCCCCAAAGGGTTAAGGTTTGTGTCAGGACCACCAAGGAAAAACCCAACACCATTTTCCAAAATCCCTTATTTCTTACAATTAGTCTGGGAAATAGAAGGACTTTCTAGGCACATTTCCTCCTCTTTTCAAAGGGAGAGTTTATGGCTTTGAAAAAACAACAACTCATCACATGCCCTCAAGCTGGAATTCAAGCTCAGCCATATTTATAAAAAAACATGGCATATTCTGATAACTTCAGTTCCCAGTGTTATCTGTTTCCCCAGAACCCCTATGACACTTACACTCCTTTATCACTCAACTGGTAGTAACTAATAAGGCCAGGCAGAACATGCTGTCTTTTCAGGTATGTGCAAGTCTTGTCTCTCTAAACAGACCAAGCTATCTCCAGGTAGGTACCCTGTCTTTATCTCTTTGCATCTTTAACAGAGAGTACCAAGGGTCTCTGTACATAAATTGTTTAATGACAACTTTTTTTAAGGAAGAAACGCTTTAACAATTTGATGAGTTATCAGAAGACATTTTTATTACATTTCTAAAAATCATCTAAAGGTTCCTTTTTGAAGAGCAACTTAAGACGTACATTCACTTTTCAAAATTTAAAGCATTAATGCCAACATTAAATGGCACAAAAGGACTTTGCTTGACCAAAGTGGTTAACATCCATTTGATGCTAGAAGATGTGGCATAAAACCCCCTTTATGCAACAGTTTTTAGGTGCTAGCAAGGCACAGGGACAAGATCAGACAATGACTTAAGGGGCAGTTTTGTAATGGCCATGATTAAATATCTCTTAAATACCTCTTATTTACATTCCATTCTACATCAGAAAACCAAACAGCTGAAGCCAATTTAAATCTTATTTTAGTAAGATGGGAAAACAAGTCTTTTGGTCTAAGACACAAGACCACTTGAACAACTGTCTCTCTGGTTAAGTCTATTAATCCAATCCAGTAATTACTCATTAAATGCCTACTATATGCAAGGCACTATGCTAGAAGCTGCTGTAGCTAGATGGCGCAGAGGAGAGAGTGCCTGGTCTGGAGTCAAGAAGACCCGAGTTCAAATCTGGTATCAGACACTTACTAGCTATATGACTGGGCAAGTCACTTAACTGCTTGCCTTAGTACCTCATCTGTAAAACAAGCTGGAGAAGGCAATGGCAAACCACTCCAGTATCTCTGCCACACACTGTGTGTGTATGTGTAGTCTAAATCAAAGAAAAGACAAGAGTACAACTAAGATAGCTGTAACAGCATCTATGATACTGTTATACCCTATTTTCAATCCCTGTTACCTCTCTTCTTTCTTGTTTCTCTCTCCAAACAGAGAAGATGACACTTTTGCTTCTAAAGACTAGCAATTGAACAGTTAGGTGGAGCAGTTAATAAAGCAGCAGCCCTGAAGTCAGGAGGACTGGAGTTCAAATCTGACCTCAGACACTTAACACTTACTGCTGTGGGACCTTGGGCAAGTCACTAATCCCAAATTGCCCTGCCTTCCCCCTCCAAAAAGACAAAAAACAAAACAAGACTAGCAATTGACAGTAAACATCGTACCTGAACATCAAGTTCTTTGGCCTCTTCTT
This sequence comes from Pseudochirops corinnae, assembly GCA_028646515.1. Lineage (NCBI taxonomy): Eukaryota > Metazoa > Chordata > Mammalia > Diprotodontia > Pseudocheiridae > Pseudochirops > Pseudochirops corinnae. Next base: position 232,422,874 of record CM053585.1, on the reverse strand, counting down.
GAGAGAAAGCTCGGTAAATCAAGCCTGGAAAAGAAACCATCTAGTCAGTGAAATCTAAAGATGGCTATTTAATATGGAAGGGAGAAGTTGAGTCACAAGGGTTCCAGGCAGTCTCTCATTTTCTCTGCAGCCATTTTCATCACAGAGATGTTAAAAGGTGGTATGCCACAGAACTTGGAGACATAAGAACTGCAGAAAGTAATCTTAATGAATGTATACACAATGTAACTACAGCTCAATTTATATACACTTAGATAATACTGACTTTTGAGGGCCTCAGATTGTTCTGAAACCTCTCTGGGATCAGGATAGCTCCATCTTTAGTTCAGTGGTTCTTAACCTGTGGGTTGCAACCTCTTTGGGGGTCAAACGACCCTTTCACAAGGGTCACAGGGGTTGCCTAAGACCATTGGAAAACACATATTTCCGACGGTCTTAGGAACTGAGACACCGCTCCTCTATCCATCTCCAGGTGGGTCCACCCACATGCAGATATGCCCACATATGAGTATTAAAGGGCTGCGGCATTAGGAAGGTTGAGAACCACTGCTCTAGTTTGTGTGGTTGCACACTGGAGGAAAGTAAGTGGCTCAATATCTAAGTGGCCAGTAAAGCATACAACTTGCTCAAATTCATGCCTATCCACCCATGCTGGCTCTCTACACTTGAGAGATGGCAGGAATACTCAAAGTCGAAAGACAAGACTAGCTATGGGCCTCTAGATAAATCACTTAATAATGATAACAATGACTACAAACTCCTTGGGTAGTACTCTTTTTCCCTTTTTGTATCCCCAGCACTTAGCACACTGCCTGGTACATAGTAGGCACTTAATAAATGTTTACTGATTAATAAATGTTTGTTGATTGTTAACATTTATTTATACAGCACTTTAAGTTCCTGAAGTGCTTTACAAAGCTCCTTAGAAGAACCCTGGGATGTAGATGCTATTAGTACTCAAATTTTACTACTGAGTAAAGAGGCTCAGAGATATTAAGTAACTTGTCCACGGTCACACAGGTAATAAGTATCTGGTGCAGAATTTGAATGTAGTTTTTCCTGACTCCAGGTCCATCACTCTGTTCACTTCAGCACTTAGATGGCTCTAACTTGAATTTGTTTTCTGATTTGTGAAAAAGAGGATAAATTATTATAATTAATAATATAATTATTCACATACTTTCTATCTCAAAGGGTTGTTTTGAGGAAAGTGCTTTATTAACCTGAAGGTACCAGACAAATATGGGTTATCACTATAACATATAAACACAGTTCTATTTACAGTGACCATAAATGGCAGATTTTTTAAAGACTTTCTCAATTTTGATAAAAGAAATTTTTTTTAAATGAGGCTTTGCATAAGGGATAGCCTTGATCAAGTTTGTGTTTGGAAAACATATGCTAGAGTTGTAACTCATTTGAGGACAAGTTTTATGCTGGCTACTGAATGAGAGGGTCATGTGCCTGTTTGTTCTTTACTAGAAAAGAGAAGGCTGAAGGCATGGGAAGGGATGCCATGGTCAGAGATCATGACTACTGTCAGTAGACTAATGTTGTAGGAGATAGTCGGTGATGGTGCATGCTCCACTGAGATTACCCAGTCTTTGCCAAGCAAAGCTCTGCATTGCTCCTTTGAGAAAACTTGATACTGTCTGTCACCTGACCCAGTTTTCTGTTGTGGCTCTCTCATGTGAACTCCTCCAAGAGTTCCTATTACTTTAGTGCTTTGCAGTTTACATAACATCTTCCCTCTTCCTTTGCACCCCAACAAACCTGTGAGGTAAGCATTACCAGCATATTATTTCCATGTTACAGATGAGGAAATTGAAGCTCAGAGAGGTTAAGGGACTTGTCCAGTCATAGCACTGGGGATTTGGGGAGCAAGAATTCAAAAGTAGGTCTCTTGGATTCTGAGGCTAATGTTCTTCTTGTCTTTGTGATCCTTATTGTCACTTATTTGACCCCTTCATATACATCTTGTGTTCTTAGCTCCTAAGTTTAAAGATTCTGAGCTGAAATGGAACTTGTAGATCATTTAGTCTAATTCCCTCCTTTTACAGATCTGGAAAATGTGGCCAAGATAAATCATTTTGAAAGTTCACACTACTTGTCCTATACCTGAAACTAGTATGGCCCAGTGAAAAATGCACTGAATTTTTAATTAGAAGACCTGGGCTGGACCCAGCTCTGCCACATCCCACCTGTTGGACTTTACATATACCACTCCTCCTCTCTGAATAGGTTTCCTCTTTTGTAAAATAACTAAAGTAGAACTGGATGTTCTCTTAGGTCCCCCACCTAAGTCTAACATGTTATGATCCTATGAACCTAGAACTGCAGAATGAGTTATTGTTTAACTAACAGGTGGTTTCCTCTCTTTTTATACATCTACATTGCCTTCCACCTATACTTAGCTCCAGAACAGGGGCTGGATCTCCTTCATGATTGTCTCCTGGCACTTATCAGAAGGAAGGTCTCACAGCAGCCTAAGTGTCATTTGCTGGAAGAGACACAAAGTGATTTGTAGCAAGCTAACTCTAGAACAAATGACAAGAGTCCTGGACGCAGGAGATAAAGAATATCAAATGCAAAGGTCTTTTGGTCATACAGTCTAATTTGCATATGATCAAAAAGCTCTTCAATATTCCTAAAAAGTAGTCGTTCAATTTCCAAGTGGACACCTCCAGTAAGGTGGAACCATTGCCTTCTGAGCGTTCCATTTTTGGATAGCTCTAACCGAAAGGAACATTTTTTTCCACTGGGCCTATATTTGGTCTCTGAAACCTCTCCCTTTCTGCCCTGAAGCCAAGAACAAGTCTAATTTCTCTTCTACATGACAGCCCTCGACACGCCTCAAAACGCCATCACATTGCTCCCTACATATTCTCCTCCTTCAACTAACCTGATTTTCAAATCCTGCCTCTGCTAGCTACTACTTTTGTGACTTTGGCCAAGTTAATTTCCCTCTCGAGGTCTTGGTTTTCTCTTCTGTAAAACGAATAGGTAGAACTAGGAAAGTCAGAGTAAAAGGGAGCGTAGAGAAGCCCAGTACAGCTCCCTCATTAGACAGAGGCAGGTGCGCCCTGGGGGGGAAGAGGGCCGGAGAGAGGCTGGCCTAGGGCCTCCCCGGGAGGACACAAGGCCAAGACACGAACGACTGCAAGGAGGCCCGCTCCAGCTCTTCCTACCGCCCGGTCCCCACTCACGCTCCATCCCCGCGCCGCTTCCGGCTCTGTCTGATGACATCGAAAGGCCCGCGCCGCGTTCACGTCGTCGTCTCTCCGGTCCCTCCGGCTGTCTTTGTTCTCCTTTCCTGCAGCCTCTGCGTTGCACTCCCTAGGCAGCCGAGACGTAAGGTGCGAGGCGTGGCCGCGACTCGCAACTTGAGGACCAAGGGGGGGTCTGAGAAAAGAAGGGAGGGAGACGCGACCATAGAACATCGGAACTATCAGGGAAGCCGGCAGGCGCCTCGGAATGACGAAAGAGGAATAACGTCATGCGAGCGCGCCGACGCGGAGCGTGAACGCATGCGCCTGTCGGGGCGCCACTGTTCAAGGAACTTTGGAAGGAACCGTAATGTGGGTCTTGGCTCCTGTCAGAAAGGCCCCTCAGAAGCAGAGAGCAGACAAGTGGGCGGGGTAGGGACCCAGAAAAAGGCCACTCTTCTTTCTAAGAGAAGTGGGGGTAGGTGGTCGATAAACGGCCCTGTGTCCTTTCCTCAGCGTTCCTTGCTGCGAGTGAGTGAGGGGGAAGCCTCCAGGGGCTGGAGTGGGGGTAGGAGCCAGGCTGCAGGGGCTCCTAGTCTGGGGCCACTTGAATATTCGTTTTTGTTTTTTTAAATGTTAATAATGCCGTTGCAATATCGTTGGTTTGCTTTGTGATCCTCTATTTTATTTTATGCATTTAAAAACATTAATTCGAGAAGGTGACCGTAGGCTTGATCAGGCAGACAAAGGTTTCCCTGACAGAAAAAGAGGCCAAGGATCCATGAGGCAGAGCTTATTTACCCCTCAGAGTAAAAGTAATGTACTTCAGTATACACATGGATTCAAGATCTTATTGCTGTGGAGATTCCCTCCTCCATCGGTGCATTTCATTTCCACAAAAAGCATTTATTAAACTCCTACCACGTGCCAGGAGATGGAGAGTTTTTGTTGTTTTTCTGGATCTGGATTTCATTGCTATTGGAAACTCAATCAATACATAGGCACAGGTCTTTCATTTTATAGACTCGGAGAGGTTCCTGGGCCACTGAAAGGTGAAGGGACTTGTCCGGGGTCACAGAACTGGTCTGTGTAGAGGCAGGATTTGAACCCAGGACTTGTTGACCCCAAGCCAGTTGCCTTGAAGTAAGCTAGAGATTCTGAGAGTAAATACTTTACAGGTCGGACAGCATGGACAAGGTATGGAGACAGAAAATAGAAAATCCTAGACTTAATGATATTCATTTCTCTTGTAATAAACCTGGTTTTCATATAAGTCTCCCAACATTTGCAATTGCTTGTTATCACTACCTCTGTGTTGTGTGGAAAATATTTTGTAATCTTTAAAGCTCTGGATGTCAATTTTTTTACGGGATGTCTAAGTAGCTATAGTGAATAGTGTCATTGCTATTATCTAAACAAGAGATTATCTAAACCTTAGATTGGAAGCTCATCTGGATGTTTGAGTTCTAATACCATTTGTGTCATAAAATCGTGGGTAGCTGTTTCCATATTTGGGTTTCAGGTTCCATGACTAAAAGTGAAGGGTTTGAACTAAATGACGCATAAAGTCTTTTCTTTCTCTGACATTCTGTGATTCCAAAATTAATAGCCTTATGGGGAAGAGGACAGAACAAGTCCTTGCCTTTCAGATATAGGACAGATGCAGTTTCTGATGACTGCAAAGGCTGGACTGTGATTTTCTCAGATGTGTGTATTGTGTCCCATGTTGTATCATTGCTTCCAAATTAATATCCACAATTGGTAGGCATTCTTCTAGGACAATTTTAAAGGACAGAGCAGTGGTTCTCAACCTTCCTAATGCCTCGATCCTTTAATACAGTTCCTCATGCTGTGGTGACCCCCAACCATAAAATTATTTTCGTTGCTACTTCATAACTGTAATTTTGCTACTGTTATGAATCTATCTGATATACAGGATGTATTTTCATTGTTACAAATTGAACATAACCCACAGATTGAGAAACACTGGGATAGAGGGTCAAACAAGCTGTCCAGAGACTGCATTGAAACCCTGCAACACTACTGAGTCCTGCCCAAAACAAATTAAAATGTAATCGACAAATATAAAACAAAATACAATAGAACATTGATAATGTTAATATGTAATTTTTTCATATGTTGGCATTTATTATTTAAGTTGAAGAAGAGGTTATTAGCAGGGTGAGGGAGCCTAGGGGAGGCGGCAAGCGAGGAGACAGGGAAATGAGAGCCTCTCATCTGTGTCTGCTCTAGACAAGGTTGATCTGATTTCTGAGCCTTGATCCAGGGCACACAAGGAAGCACATGAAAAGATGAGGTTCCAGGGGTACAGGTTGAGGAAAACACCGGGGGTGGCCAGAGTTACACATTCAGCCAGAGGTGGGGGCTGAGATTCTCCTTGGACCAGCAGCACTGCTTCCTTTCAGGAACTGAAGCCTAGTGATAAGTTCTATCCCATATATTTTTTATAAAACATTCTTGTAGTTAAAGTCTTTGTGCTAAAGAATTCTTTCATCACCTCTCTGACTTCTTGTACTTTGCTTCTAGTTTCTTTGAATATGCATGCAACTTGTAAGGTGCCTGCTCAAGAGCTGCTACTTGCTCCCCAATTAAAATGAACTGATCTAGATAAGGCTTAAGTGCTTTCTGGTTTAAGTCCTTTAGGTTTCTACTTATGTTTATTGCAATATTTTTCATTTCTAGATACTTCGAGCTAGTCAGTTTGTTCATATTTTCCAGAAGTTATAATCTTCACTAGTGGCTGTCAGCTTGCCCATCAGGTATGTGGCCATTTTGAAGAACATGGAGAACAGCCCTGTGATGTCCTCCTTGGCAGGCTCTTGTGGCCTCCTTGGCCGTCTCCACCACAGCATTTTCTAGGCTGGGGAAGGGAGGAAGGAAAAAAGATGAAGGGAGGGGGAAAAGGAGAGGGAAGGGGAAGGGGACAAAGAAGGGGAGAAAAGAGGAAGAGTGAGGAGTTGGAGAGGGAGATAACGGCTTAATATGTAATTTTTAAAAGTCAGTCTGTGGCCCCAGGGATCCTTACAAAAGGTGTAGTGGCCCCATTTTTATTTGAGTTTGACACCACTGTTACAGGAGCATTTACCACTGTTAGTTAAAACTGACCATCACATAGAAGGCACCATACTTTGTTATGGAGAAAATTCTAGTCTGAAACCTGGAACATTTTAGTTTCAGTGCTAATTGGTGGTTTTTTTAATAAAAAAATTTTAAAAAGAGAGGAGTAATGTCATTGAGTAGTGTTAATTCTCCACCCTCTGTGATTTATCATCTTTAATGGTAACTCTGTGCAAATGAATAATATCTACATAGCCAGACCTCATCTTTCTGTTAAGATGTCATTTTGTATCAATACCTATCTTTTGGACATCTTCACATAAGTATCCAATGGGACTCTTAAATTCAGCATGTGTGAAACAGAATTGATCTTTTCCCTAAAATCTAAAATCTTCTACCCAATATTCTTGTTTCTATGGATGGTACCACTATCCTTCCATTTTCCCAATTTTCTCAACTATTTATTCTTCCTTATCCCCATTATCCTGTCATTTGCCAAGTTTTGTCAATTGAACTTTCCCTGTGTCACATCCATCCCTTTCTCTCCATTCAGGATCAGTACCCTAATTTAGGCCCTCATCAACCCTCACCTGGACTTAGTAGCCTTCTGATTGGTCTCCCTGCTTCCTGTCTCGCTGATCTCCAATTCGTTTTCTATAAAGGTGCCAAAATAATTTTCTCACAGTACAGATCTGACCATATCACTTAGGTGTTTGAGAACTATCAGTGGCTTTCTGTTGTCTCTGATAAAATATAAACTCCTATGTTTACCATAAAGCCCTGTACAACCTGGCTCCACCCTTCCACATATTTCTTATTGCTCCCTCTCACTTATGCCATGTTCCATTAAACCTATCCTACTTGCTATTCTCAAATTTGGCATCTTATCTCTCACTTAAATGGCTTGGTATAGTCTGCTTCCCAGGCCTAGAATACACTACTCTCAAGCTATTAGGAGACAACCTATTTTCCAGAGCTAAGGCCCAGCAATCAGACTGTGCCCTGAGCTTGGCATCACAACAATCCTTTGTGCTCATCCTCTGGATGATCTCAGTCACAGAAAAATCCTAAAATTGCTTCACATAATTATTGTATTGCTTTGACCAACACCAGGTGTTCTCTGCACTCTGACTAGCACCTGCTGTATCCATGTTCTATTTGCTGAGCCCTGCTATGAATCAAACATATTGTTGCGGTTACCCCCCATTGTCAGGGCTCCAACTCACTTTATATATGTATTGGGATCTCTGCACACTCCCTTGCACCCCACTCCCCCCACCCCACTAGGGGCAGGGCTCCAGCACACATGTCTTTGATTGCAAGCCATTTTCCTTGCTTTGAAATTAAACTTTAATTCCTGTCTCCTGTCTGTAGCCTCCTTTATTTGGTTCTTGCCACCCACTGGTTGGAGATCAGTTCTGGTCTGTATGACATTACCATCATATTCACATCTTAGAATCCCTAGCTTTAAGACTCAGTTTAGGCTCTATTGGTCCCTCTAGTTGTTAGTGCTTTTCCCTTTCTAAAATGACCTTGTATATACTTTGTCCTCATGTATTACTGCTCCCTCTCCCCACCAAGAGAAGGTAAGCTTGAGGACTGGGACTGTTCCATTTTTGCCTCTGTATCATCAGCACCTAAAACAACATGCCTTGCATGTAATGAATATTTAATAATGTTTGTTGAAATGACTTGAATATTCCCTTAATCCAAGTGAATATTTAAGCCCTAGCCTTTGAGTTTAATTCCCACCATGTCTTTAGGGCTCAGATCTAAGGTTCTGTAAATTCCTGCTATATTAAACCCTCCCTTGTACTTTAGAAAATGGATACTACTGAAAAATGAAAGCACTGATGACAAAGGAAGCAATGATGTTGTTAGATCGGAGTCAGTATTATTTCGTGGTCTCTGAGAAGGAGAAATAGCAAAAATAAATTGAAAGCTCAGCAGTTTGGGATATTCAAGTGTAGTGACTTAGTAGTACTATTTACTGTCAAGTGATTCATAAAATCCAAATTTCTCCAGGGTTTTAACTCCTGAAAATCTCCGTTGAAGTTTATCTCGGTGCCTAATATATGCTCCACAACAGACTCTTATCTCTGTCTCCTGAAGGAGATTTTACTCCTTGAGTCGTCTTCATTAAGAAAAGCTCAGTTCCTGTGAATGGAGCATTTGGACGAGCACTACAGCTCTTTGGGGCCACATGAGTGTTTCTTCGTTGGATTTATGGGGCAATTCCTGAGACACTTAAGGGATTCACAGTGAAATCACTGTTGGCTGTGCCAGTGCTGTAAATCCAACCATCCAGGTGAAATGGGTGCCTGGGGAGTCAAGTCCACACTTCTCTTGCCTTGTTTTCCTTGCTCTTAACTTTGGTGTTGGTATCAACAATAAGGGGGTCTTTGGGTGAGTTTGTGTGTAGCATGGCTTATTTTGATAGAAGATTGTGATAAGGGGTAGGATGGGACAATCTTTGCATTGATATGAAACTTTAAAAGTATCAGCATTGAAAAGGGATGGGAAAAGGCTAAAGTAGTGACTTGACTTATTGAAATTAGAGAAAACAGTTGTGAGTATGTGAAGAAGTCTAGCAGGGAGAGATAGTATCAGAAGATGAAAAGTTACATTAAAAAAAATTATTTACTTTTAGTTTACAACATTCAGTCCCACAATCACTTCACTTTCAAATTTTTTCCCTCTCCCTCTCTTCCTCCCTCTCCCCCCCATAGCAGCATGTAATCAAATACAGGGTCTAAAGATACCTTCACGTTGAACATTAGTCATGTTGTAAAGGGGGATTATAATCAACAGGCTGAACAATGAGAAAGAAGGGACAAAACAAAACAAAACACAAGAGAGAGCAAATTGTTTGCTTCAATCTGCGGACTCTGTAGTTCTTTCTCTAGATGTGGATATCCTTTCTACTATGAGTTAAAAAGTTACATTTTTCTCAATTTACCTGAGTACAGAAATTGGTGAACAGCACTTTAAAGTTTGCAAATCACTTTGTATCCATTAGTTCATTTGAACCTTACTGTTACCTGTGAAGTACCATAGGCATTATTATCCCTCTTGTACATAAGTGACTTGCCTCTGATCACACAGTACTATTTGAACTCAGGTCTAGCGCAATGCCACATTGTCTCTCAATACCTATCTTTACAGGTTGAATATCATCTTTCTGAAATCTTTTATGACTGCCTCAGCTTAAAGAGATCTTTCTCCTTGAACGCAAGTTGTACTTTTTGTCACTCATTTGGCATGTATGTATACTATCTTGTTTTGGTGGTTATTTTTTCATGTGTACATGTCCTCTCTTTTCATCTAGACCATAAAAATTCTCAGGGCAAACACCATGTCTTATGTATTGTTATAGCTTTCCTTACTGTCTAGTACAGTGCTCTTTACCTAGTATGTATTTAGTAAATGCTTTTTGAATTGAGGAAACATATCTTCACACTTTTATATTTTTCCTCCTGTGCCTAGCACAGAGTCTTTGCACATGGTAAAATCAAATTAATTGTAGGAGTTGGAAGGGATGTTGGAAATCATTTAGATTAACCTATTTCAGATGAGAAAACTGAGACCCAGAGAGATTAACAGTATTCATTAAATACTTGTTGGGTGATTAACTCCCTTGATTCAATATCTTCTACCCCAAGCCAGTTTTTATTAGAAAACAAGACTTCTTTATCCTGTCCCTGAAGAGACAGATAGAAGTGCTAATTTGATATGAAAAAGACAAAGGTAACCTGAAAGGGAAAACATCTCCTGGATAATCCTCATACCAAATGATCTGCCCATAAATAATATTGAAGTTTCAGAGTTAGAAATAGAGTAAGAAAAAAATTGTGCAGGGATTGGGGAACTGTCTCCTGTAATGCCATATGGGTTTTGGCTGGGACCTTTTCACTTCCACACTGCTCCTCCCTCTGGTCTCTTAGCAAACCTGGCCGTCGAAGCAGTTGAGAACCAAGGTTGATTGTTGGAGAGGAATTTGGTGTGAGGCCTAATGAGTCTAGTTCTTGAAAATTCTTTTTCAGCCTCCCAGAGGAAGCGTCAATCCCTATTAACATTGTTTCATTCCTGCACAGTCAGTGGGAGATAAAAAGAAAAAGAACCATGCCTAATTCCATATTTGGTACAGATCAGCAGAGCAGCTCATGAACATGTGATGATGATGGAAAAGTCCTCTTCACGAGCAGGACTCCGAAACTTCCCTCTGGGTATTGTCGTCCTTTCTCTCAGATCTGTAGTCTTGGCTGGGATCCCCAGATTTGAGAAGGAATTATGGGTGTGCATCGAAGGGAGGATAAATCCTTAACTGCTGTACCTGGAGTCCTATTATCCTGTCACTTCTAGCCCATTGATCTCACCTTTCAGAGGAGGTTGACTGGGAGAAGAACACAGTACAGTTCTGTCATTTGAGTTCTACACTGTGGGCATTTTTCCAGGCAGAGAGCCCTTTGCATACTGAAGCTGAGCTCAAGGATGGGCTGAACCCCTTAGTAACACAGGGGCTGGCATATACTTAACCTGCTTTAGTTGGGGAGGTATCAGCTGAAAAACAGGTGATGATTCAAGAGCAGTTGACATCCAGCATGTTCACTAAACATAGGATGAAAACCAAGTCTCTTTATACCCCTTTCTTGAATCTGTCCAGCACCAAGCCCTGCTCTTGAAAAAGGGACAGTAAAAATTAAGTGTTTAATGGGAAGGAATCAAACTGCATAGAAATAATAATTTCAGGGATTGGGAAGACTTCTTTGCTCCAAAAAAACATCTTCCCAACTCCCACCTGCTTGATGATGTCAGAAAGTCTTTTCACTGAAGACCAAGCCTTTTTGTCCTGTGATAAAAGGCAAGACATAAAACACAGATCCTTTTGAAGGAAGGCACTCATTAACTTAGCTTTATAGGAGATGTGTAGTGATCATAAAACATTCTTTCTTGAGAGCTGGTTTTGATTTAGGGGAAAAGAGTTGAGAAAAGAGATACCATGAGTATACTGAATGCCCCAAAAGGGGAGAGGTAAAGTAGGACTGTGGATTGAAGGAGAGCAAAGGAAAAGAATGCCAGGGGCACTAAAAACAATGCCTATTTTAAAAGAGATACACATTTTCCAAAACTTCTGCCTTCCTGAGGGTAAACTTGTTTTGCAAGGACCTTTGAACTCTCAAGAAGAACCATATTTATCCCTATTTAGAATATTTTTTTCCATGACAAATTATACCAGGATATATTATTTATGAATGTATATGTTTTCTTCCTATGAGGCCTTGGAATAAGGAACAGGAACAGTGTGTTGGAGGGAAGTCACCTCTGTCCGAATGCAGGTGGTATAGGTTCCGCTAGGGGGCAGCCTAATATAAGAATTAAAATCAAGAGCCCGTTGCTACCTTGTATCCCTCCAAACCTGTCAGAAATAACTCTTTACCTCTCATTTCACAAAATCATAGCTTCCTCTGCTTGAAATCTCCAACAGCCATGAAACAGGGCAGTTCCTTTATAGTGCAATGCAGTTTGCTTTTGATAAGCACCTTCCCACCCAGAGTGGATGGCATGGAGTTAAATAGTTTAGAATAATACAAAGGTTAAAAGAAAAGATGGAATTATGAGGCCCTGGAGAATATGCTTGTTTTCCAGTGATATTCAGAAATTGATGGCATGTCTTGGAGAGGAGCAAGCTCTTCCAGATGGCAGGATTTGTGTTAGTATTGTTGGTCCAGGTTTATTGTGTATGAGGTTAAAGGGTGGATTTCCAAGTCTACCTTGCCCCTTTTAAGTTTGTGGAGCTGCAGTGTATTTACTCTGTAATGATTTTCTTTACATTGACCTTGATGTGAAAACAGTTACCTGTGCCCCCAAAGTCAATAATGTAAAACTTGACAGTGATTTATAGTAATGAGTTTATAATCTCCCATTACAAGGGTACTTTGATTTGTTACATATATGTAGAAGAAACTGAGGCAGGCAAAGAGAACCAAAGTTATTTAGCTACATTGCTACCAGATAAGTATAATTTATTCATTAAAGTGCGTGATCATCTGATGAAATTTATTGGTCTTTTCTGAATCAAGAAGATCCTGGTTACAGGTTTTTTTTTTTTTCTTTTTAGTCAGCATCTTATAGAGAAGAGACCAAAAGTTAAATGCAGTGACAAGACAGAGAAGCCCTTTGGCATTTATGTGAAAGGAACACACAGGGACGGCCTTAGTTGTTGGTAAAATAATTTGGTCTACTATGAGGCCTTATGTCATGTCTTCCATGAAGCCCTCTCGATCCTTCCAGTTAGATGTGATCTCTCTAGGTTTACTTTTGCTTATGTGGAAAATAAGAGGTTTGGAGTAGGAGGCTTCTAAGGTCCCTTCTGATTTTGAATCCCATGATTTCCCTTCTCTGAGTCCGAGGGCCATTTGCATCAAAAGGAAAAACAAAGGTGGAGAAAGATGGTGCCAAGGACACACTTCAATGATTTTTTCCATTTTGTCTAGACTTGGTCTTTAACATAGACTCTCATCTGGATTAGACAGTCTCAAGGGAGAGACTGGTTTTTCTCTTTAGTATGTAACTGGGGAAAAACAAATTATTTGGCACTGTGGTATAATGGAAAGATCATAATGGGTAGGTGGAAGGGGTTGTTCTATACTGACTCTGCATTAACTAGCCGTGGAGGTGGCAAATTGCTTCCCCTCACTGGGTCCCAGATTCCTTATCTATAAAACGAGGGCATTGAATGTGTGTGTGTGTGTGTGTGTGTGTGTGTGTGTGTGTGTGTACTTTTTTTTTTTGCTTTTTTGGAAGGGGGAAGGCAGGGCAATTGGGGGTTAAGTGATTTGCCCAAAGTCACATGGCTAGTAAGTGTTATATGTCTGAGGTTGGATTTGAACTCAGATCCTCCTGACTCCAGGGCTAGTGCTATATTCACTGAGCCACCTAGCTGCACCAGAGGGCATTGAATTTAGATCTTCCTGCTTCACAGATTGTCATGTATATAATATACTTAGCTATTTAATAAATGTTTGTTGCATTTGGATTGGAATAAATTCTTGAGTGTCCACCATGTATAGGGTACTGTGCTGAGAACTGGAAATATAAATACTTTCGTGATCTCTAAGGCCCTTTCCAGCTTTAAATGGGCAAGTGGTGGAAAGATTTGCTACCTAAGAAGGTATGAAATCCCCCTTTGCCTTTGTTTTCCACCCCCTACCAAGGTTGACCAGAATTCATTTGGTCTGCTTGATTGATCACATGGGTTATATGACATGATAGTCAGAAATTTCAGCCCTTTTGATGAAATGGAAGAGCACCAGACATTACCATCTGCTGGCATCTATGCCCTGAGGACTGCTGTCACTATCATCAGACTTACTGATGTAACCTAAGAAGCTCTCGGCTTTACCATCTGCTCTTCTACTGCACCCTTAAGACTTTTAAGCTTTTCTCTCCAACCTTCTGCAGAACCTTCTTTAATGTATCGCTCTCCCATCTAGAGTGTGAGCTCCTTGAGAGTAGAGACCATCTAGTTTTTTTCTCTTTGTATCAACTGTGCTTAGAGCATAGTAAACACTTAAATGATTTTTTATTCATTCATTCATTCATTTGTCCATACAGTCATGATCTGTAATTATCTCCATCACGCATTCCTCTTTGGAGATAGAGAAACTGGAAAGTTAAGTACCATTTTGCATTTGAGTGGTGGTGAGGAAAACTAATGATACCCTTGGATTTTGTAAAAATGGTAGATTGGAGGTATGCTATGTCTTGTCCAGCCTCTGCAGCAGGTTTTATTTGATGATGTCACTGCCCCTGTCTGGTAACTCACACAGACTTTTCTTGAGAGTACTAAATAGCACATTTCTCATTTGGGCTTGAAATGTTTCCTGTTATTAATATGGGATCCCTGAGCAGAGACACAGTTACAGAGAGTATGAATGTGCCCCTGTAGTAACATAAATCTAGCCTGTGGCACAGGGAGAGGGCTTACTTATTTTTTATTAGGTAATTGATCGGCAGCATTGATTGGAAAAAAATAGGTCTTGTTGACCATTTTCTTGGATGTCGATCAATGATATTAATTTACAGTATATCATTTCCTACAGCTGGCACTAATTATTGCAGATAAAGTAATGCATATATCATTGGGGGGGAGTACATGACAGCTGTACCTGTAAGGGAAAAAAAAAGATTTAACTCTACCAAACTGTTCAGCAAGTAATGTCCCCTTCCCCTGATGCATTTCTTATGGGCAGAAAGTCAAGCTGATTGAATCTTCTCAGCCTGGCATTCGAAGCCCTGTTTTCACAATCTGACCTTGACTTAATTATCTAACCTTATCTCCCACTCCTATATTATGTGAACCCTTTGTTCTAGTCAAACTGGGCCAACCTATTTAATGCATTTGTGTCTCCCTGTTCTTAATCATGTTTTCTCAATTTTTGAAATACTCTTTCCCCAGCCCCTCAATTTTGTACTTATCCATATTCAAGCTATTCTTTTTTTTTAACAGTATTTTTATTTTAATTTTTTATTTTATTTTATTTTTTGCTTTTTGGAGGGGGGAGGGCAGGGCAATTGGGGTTAAGTGACTTGCCCAAGGTCACACAGCTAGGAAGTGTTAAGTGTCTGAGGTGAGATTTGAACTCAGGTCCTCCTGACTCCAGGGTTGGTGCTCTATTTACTCTACCACTTAGCCACCCCTCAAGCTATTCTTAAAGGCCCCAGTACCTTGGGCCCCTTGGAACTTCTTGAAGCCTTTCCTACTCACTGTAGCCCATAATAGTCTCCCTTCTTTGAATTTCTACAGCACTTGCTGACTTTATTGCTCATTGGCTGCTTATGTGTGGCCTTGTAGTAATGGTTAACTTTAGTTTTGCCTGGGCTCCTCAACTATATTGTATGCTCCTCAAGGGCAGGGTTTGAACAGTACTTCTATTTGTATCCCCCACAGTGAAGTGCTGGGCCCATAACACATGTTCAAAAAATGTTAGTTTTGCAAAGCTTGCTCACTGAATAAGCAGACCTATTTACCTCTGTGGTGAGACTACTCCAGCCAGGGAGATGTGTGCAAGTAGACTGCCGGAGGAAAAAGAAAAAGTCTCCCGAAGCAGCTTATATTGGTCTGTAAGGGGGGCTATTGTTAGCTACATTCAGGAAATATCCTGGAGTCGAAGAAGTGTGCAGAGTTCTGAGTTCATTTGTGTTTTACAGGCTAAAGGTCTGTGTTACTCATTTTGCATAATGGAAAGCATTTTCTAGGAGGTGAGAATACAACACTATTGACCACATTTTGCTTCACCCACATGATGGAGAGAAGAGGCCCTTTGTTTAAAATAGGTTCCCTTTCCCAGCTCCCAATCTCTATTTGTTGAAGTTCTTCTTTTAAGATAAGGCCCAAATGCCACCTTCTCCATGAAGCCTCCCTTGACACCTTCAGGTGAAAAGGATCTGCCCTTTTTCAGATTTCTCCTAATGCTTTTCCTGACTCTCTTTGACTATCACAGTCTATTTTATATTACATTATTTGTGTAGGTATCAGGTGTAGTAATAATAATAGCATTTAAATAGTGCTTTAAGGATTGTAAAGTGCTTTACATATGTTATTTCACCTGATCCTCATAATAACACTGTGAAGTAGAGTGAAGTATTATCCCCATTTTGCAGATGAAGAGGTTGAGGCTGAAAGAAATTTCCCTACGGGCACATCACTAGTACAGATCTGAGGCAGGATTCAAACCTAGATCTTCCTGGCTCCACGTCTAGCACTCTCTCCACTGGGCCACTTCATTGCCTTATATAATGGAAAGAGCCCTGGTTCTGGAGTCAGAGCACCTGGATTCAAATCCTACCTCTGAGGCTTGCTACCCATATGACTTTGGGCAAGTCACTCAACCTCTCTTCACCTTAGTTCCTTCCTTGATAAAAAGAGACCATTAAATTAGATGACTTCTGAGGTCCCTTCCAGCTCTGAATCTATGACTCTATATTCCCTCACCCCCATAAGCACCTTGAGACCAGGGACTGTCATTTTTCATTTTCTTATCACTTGTGGTAGAGGCTTAATGAAAATTTGTTGAATCGAAGATAATCTAGTGTGTTTTCTATAAAGAGAATTTGTGCTCCCAGACTTTAGGGGTTGGATGACTGCTTTCTAAATATAAGACACTGGATTCCATCTCCTTTTTCTAGTGTTCCCTTTGTATGTATTCTTGTAGGCAATGTCTTATGGCAGAATAAGCCCTCAGTGCGGGTTTGGGAGGTGTCAACAGTTAAATTAAACAAACAACAAATATTTATTAAGCATTTACTGTGCTTAAGGCATTAGGAATACAAAGACAAAAACAAATCATGTTCCTATCTTGGTCCTGGTAGCTAACTTGCTCTGTAATCTTGGGAAGAAGACTTACATAGGTATCAGCTCCTTTGATCCTCACAGCAACCCTGTGAAATAGGTGTTTTCATTACTTTCATCTTTCCAATGTGGAAACTGAGGTTCAGGGAAGGTAAGGGACTTGTCCATGGAGGTCACACAGCTAGTGAGTGATTTGAACTCATGTCTTGCAGACTTCAGGTCTAATGCTCTATCCAATAGCTACCTAGATATCTTATTTGTAAATTAGAGGGTTAGACTAAGTGACCCCTAGGGTCTCTTCCGACTCTGACATTCTGTGATTCTTGCCATGTGTATCTGCCAGAGAGAGAATTCCTGCTCAGACATGGTTTGGACTGGTTCTAGAAGTTCTATCCAGCTCTGACATCCTGTGAAAGAGCAGCAACTGTATTAAGTGCTGAAATTATCATTTAAAGTAATTCTCTCTCTTTCTTGAAGCGCTACCATAGTGTTGGGCACATGGTGTATGTGCAACTGAAATTTCTAATTTTGTGATTCTGGAGATCAGTCTAAAGTTATATTGTCCACTGAAATTTTGGATCATAGTTTTAGTGCTGAAAGGGACCTTAGACTCTAGTCCCCTAACTTTACAGCTGAAGAAACTGAAGCACAGAGAAGTGACTTACCCAGGGTCATACAGCTAGAAATGTCTGAGGCAGAATTTGAACTTCTGTCTCCTGATGTCAAATCCAGTGCTCTATCTTCTCTGCTACCTAACCACTAGACATAGACAGAAAGAAGGAAGACAGCTCCTAGCTGGCTCTGTTGTTGGCACAGCAATGAGAAGTAGCATTGTTTTGGGATAAGTCTTAGGGCTCACAGGAGAATTAGACTGGGAAACAAGTATTGATTATGGGTAGTTGGTTGAGGATTGATGGGGAAGAAGAACCCAAATCTACCTGTTCTGGTTTAATCTTACAATGCTGAATGTAGCTGCATTCTAAATTCACAGATGAATGAGCGTAGCTTTACCAGGAAACAGAGAAGCACTGAATCATCTAAAGAGGCCTGTTTTATATTAGTTTCTTAAGAAAAGGAATGTCTCTGTTCGCTCAGGTCAGATTCTTTAAGGAGGGGATGACAAATCCCCTCTCTCTACCCTCCCAGGTGCCTGTTAGGGATTGTCACTTTAGTTTTCACCTTCAAAGTTAAAATTTCCATTTCCCCTTCAAATTAATTGTGGGTCAGGGAGTGAACTCTTCCCTTTGAATTTCTAAACTTGATATCCCATAGTGAAAGCAGGAACCATTTTCTTGTGGTGCACAATGTGGCCAACCCCTAAATAAAGTTTATTTAATAAAGCAATTAGTTCCAGTTGAATTCACGAAGGTGGAATTACG
This sequence comes from Pseudochirops corinnae, assembly GCA_028646515.1. NCBI lineage: Eukaryota > Metazoa > Chordata > Mammalia > Diprotodontia > Pseudocheiridae > Pseudochirops > Pseudochirops corinnae. The sequence goes on along the minus strand of CM053585.1, from coordinate 232,404,860 downwards.
AGTCCATTTGAAGGAAAATGAAAGGGTATCAAGCTAGAAGGTCAAAGAAGGAGCTAATGAAATCTCGCTGAGTATACATGATGCAGTGAACAAAAAGCACAAATGATTCAAGAAGGACATTCTCATTTCTGGAGCACACACAAAACCAGCCGCACCAGAGAGTCAAACCATAGCATGCCATGAAAGGTGGGTAGAGTAGAAAGAATGTTGGATTGGGAGTCAGTGGGGCCTGGGCTCAAGTATTTATGACTTATTTGGCTTGGGGCAAATCTTTGGGCCTCAGTTTTCTCATTTGGAAAATGAGATGTTAGAGTAAAATCCCCTCCAGCTTATAAATCTTTTCTGATCTTGTGTGAAAATGCATATTGATATAAGTATACTTTATCTGAATTTTCTAATATTGTGGTATATACCATGAAGACTGGAAGGGCATGGGAAAAATTCATATATTCACCTAATCCACCCTTTCTATTTGGCAAACAGGGCTAGAGGTACCAGTCTTAGAGTCAACCGATATTATTACTGTCTCCTAAACATGCCTGAAGTCCTACGTATTCTCTCATCTCTGTCTTCTTGCTCCTCCTTTCTGTTTCCCTTGGGCTGCCCTAACAGCAAACCACTACACAGTGATAGGATTATAGGATTAATGATTGGAAGAAACCTTAAAGATCATATAGATCCAACCCTCTCATTTTACCTTTGAGGAAGCTGAGGCCCAGGATCATCATCCACAAATCCACCTTTCCCCAGCAACCATATATCTTTTACTGTCAAATAAAAGAGTAGCCATTCACTTCCATTGGGACTGTAAGCAAATCATTTAACCTTTCTGTTACTCAATTTCTTCTTCTGTAAAATAGAAATAAGAATACTTAGGGTATAAGCCTCTCAGCGCTGCTGTCATGAAAATAAAATGGATCTGAATGTGACTTGAAAAGTATGAAGTACTGTATGATATCTTTGTGGGATTATTGTTTTATTAGCCCCACTGTGGATAGGAAAAGCTGTGTGAGTCCTCAGAGAAGGGTGTGTTCTCAGCGTGGAGATGCAGAGTCACACAACGGAAAATTTGGCAGAATCCTCAACAGGAGACAGTATCAGTGATAGTTCCTGTATCTTTATGAACTAATTCTGGGTCCTGTTCAGGTCCTTAAAAATGGGGCAGAGGAAAGCAATCTCAATCTTAATCATCTCTGTTCTGAGGTTTCTCCATGAAAAGTTTAACTCCTCTTTAGACCACCTCCTTCTCCCTCTCCCTCCCCTGCCTCCAATGCCCACCCCCCCAAGCTCCACAGCTTTGGAATCATGCACTTCGTTGCCCAGTAATTAAGTAGTGATGTACAGTGAAATGGCTATCACTGGAGCTCATTCATGAAAATCAACCATTTTTATATTTAGCTTGATACATTGAGAGAAAAAAACCATAAATATTTTTAAAGGACTTTCTAAGTGAAGAGGAATTGGTCTCTAAACAGTTGTAGATTTTATGACTCATCAAATATGCCAGTATTCAATCACCATCATTCACATACCTCTTTTCAGATGTGCTTAGAAAGTCTGTATGTCCATTATGTTCAATTCATTTATTTTAATCACACAACTGAACTAATTCTACATGAAGATTCCCTCCTCCCTCCTCCTCTCCCCCTTTACCTTCCTTCAAACGTTGCCATATTTTATGTGGGTACCAGATGAAAAGCCTCCTGCTGCCTTTCCCTGGCTTCCCTTTCCCAAATTTAATTAGCCTTTCAATGATAGACAAGGGCCTGGGCTGCTGTGTTTTCTCCAGCTCTATAAATGCCAGAAACAACGCAGGCATGCTCTGTCAAAAGGAAATACATTCTGTGGACCACGTAGTGTTTTCATGGCTGTGAACATCAGCAAGAGTTTTTTCAGGTAAGTTCTCCCTAGGTTGGAGAAAGTTAGCAGTTAAGAGGTAACCAGGTCAACTTTCCTGGGTTAGTCTCTTTGACTAGGCTTTGTAAACAAAGAAGAATAAAAATGTTAGCCTTCTTCTTCTTCTTTATCCTCCTGGTGGGGGGAAAAGCTAAGTTTAGAGTTCCAGAGATGGAGCAAATAGATATGTTGAGTTCATTATGGTCGACACTGCAGATGTCACTTAGCCTTGTTTTCTCTGTGTCTCTTTGTGGTCAAAACGACTGTTTGAGAACTAAAAAATTAAATCAATCTTTTTTTAAAATCTCTGTGATGGTAAAGAAACAATTTATTTTAAATTTTTCTTTAAATTAATCTTTTAAAAGACATGATCCTATACTCAGGATCCAGAATGAGGCATATTTTTGGAACATGGCCTATGAGGAAATTCATTTTGCTTGACTATGCATATTTGTTACAAGGTCTTGTTTTTCTTTCTTCTGTTTCACTGATGGGAGGGATAAAAAATAGATTTTTGCTCATTACAAAATTTTAACTTAATTAAAAAACTGATCATATGGTTTGATTTAGAGCTAGGAGCAAGAGTGTGCTGGTAAATGTTTAACAGCCAGCACTCTGGAAAAAAATTAATACTGTATGCATGGCACACTTTAAAGTTTAATCCGCATTATTAACATTTTCTCCATCACTTTCTTAAATCTAGACGATCAACAAAACAATAAATCAAGCTCTGGTTTGTGGTTTTTCCTGATTTTGAGGTATATTTAAATGCTCACATTGAAAATTTAACAGTCTTCTCTCTTGGATCAGTTTGAACTGGCTCCAGAACAGCCCTGCCTGAGAGGAACTTCAGAGATTATTGACACCAGCTGCCTCATTTTACAGAGGAAGAAACTGAGTTTCAAAAAGTTAAGTGATTTACTCAGATTCATATAGGTGGTAAGTGGAAGCACTAAGATTTGAACCCAGCAAGTCTTCTGTTTTCAAACCCAGTGCTTTCCCCACTATATTATGCTGATGCTGATCTAAGGAATTGTTTTGGAATCTTGCCCATATCTCAAAGCATCTCAGAGTTGGAAGAGACCTTCAAAGTTAGCATAGTTGGTAAAACTCTGGATTTGGGTTTGAAACCTGCCATTCTTGAGTTGTGCGACCCTGACAAATCACTTCACTGCTTTCAGGTTAAGCTTCCTCATCTACAAAGTGGGAATAATAAGAGCATCTACCATCAGGGCTACTCTGAGTACCATATGAGATAATTTATGCAAAGTGCTTTAAAAACCTTAAAGTACTATATAAACCTCAATTTTCATTATGACCTAATCCAGTCTTTACATGAACAGACATTGTCTCTTAACATCCTTGACTGGGAGCTATCTAACCTTTGCTTGCAAATGTTTAGTGATAGGGAATACACTGGCTGTGGAGACAGTCCATCCCACTTTTATCTCTAATTGTTGGATGTTTTTTTTCCCCTTACATGGAATATAAATTGACTTCTCTGCACCTGCCACCCATTTCTTCTAGTTCTGCACTCTGGGGCTAAGCAGAATAAGGTGAATCCATCTTCTAACATGGCAGCCTTTCAAATACTTGAAGATAGCTAACTTATCCTTCAAAGTTTTCCTTTCTTTTGGCTAAACATCTTCAATTCCTTCAGTCCATTCTCAGATAGTTACATGGAACAGTGTGTATTCTTAGTAAACGGCTATGAATGGAATTGAGTTGCATATGGTGTGGTATCTAGTTTTCTCCCCATCATGGTCTCATGGTGATTTAGACAAGTATCCTTGTTTAATGAGGGCCTTTTCATCTCTGGATGTATGATCTCGTGATTAAGAAAGTAGGTGAGGATGGCATTGGAAAGGAAACTTGTTCTTAGGGGCTCTGTGAGAAAAGGCTGGATTCTGTGATCATAGGTCCTTAAAGAGGGAAGGAAGCTTATGGGAAAGTCCTTCCTCTTTGGGCCTGATATTTAAAGCATCTTATTAGGCACTAGCCACGGTTGGAATCTGGCTGCAGCAGGAACTCTTGCCATTTTGGACAGACCTCAGGAATTTTTTCACAACCAGCTGTCACTGGAAATGACAACCTTATTACATCTTTCTCTGAGTTTTGAAAAGATGGAAAAGCAAGGATAGGCAAATCTTGGTATATCTAAGCAAAAAAAAAAAAAGCCCTTGTGGGAGTCTCAGAGCCTACTCAAGAATGCTGATAAATCTTTGGAAAAGGACTGTGACATACAGCAGATGCCTAGGGTTGAGTCATCGGGGGGGAGGGGGGGAAGGGGGGGAACAAACACATTCAGGGCAATTCAGAGTGCAATGTGCCTGAGAGAAGCTCTGCAGTGCCATGTGAATCAGAGGGCTCCCTGTCATCATTGAGACAGATATGTGGTGCAAGTTGAACATAACACAAATCAGATATAACAAGGCAAAAGTCTAGGTCAAATAAAACTAAGGAAACATCCACGATTACTTTTGCTATACCCAGTCAGGGTTTGTACACACAAGCTAAACCCAGGACAGCAGAAACTGGCATCATGAAGAATATGCCAGTGAATTATCAAGTCTAAGCCTAAGAAGTACATTCATTGTCCATGAATCAGGCTAAAAATCAGACCAACTAACGAGGAATTGGTCACTTCCTCCCTAAATTTTGTTAAGTAAGGACTTAACAAAAAAGGATCTGTCTAGTAAATATTCTCAGCCATCTATTTACAGAATATGTGGCAAATTCCCTGGGCCCGAGAGCACTACGGATGAAACTAAGACCTAGAGAGGTTAGCTGTTTTTCTCAAGGTTGTACCAGGTAGATTTTGTAAATTGCAGAGCTGGGATTTTAATCTGGGTCCTTGGACTTCAGATCTAGCGCTCTTGTAACCTCACCAACTTCTATCTAGACCATCCTTTAGCCCTTGGAGCCTCTATGCTGACTTCAGGAGGAATTTCACTTACTGCTAAGACTCTTCCAGCTCAGGGCCCAGGGAATTTGCTCCAAATCTCCAGTCAGTAGTAACAAAGAGAGGACTAAGAAATCAGACTCTCTTGTTTTACACAGTCGATATGCTTCTAAAAAGTTGTGTACAGGCACTATTTTTGTAAATACAATCCTATTTTAAATGCACTAGGGGAACTCTTTGTTTAAAGGAATTCTATAGTCAATCCTTTTTCAAAGTGAAGGATCCTTTTGTAAATGGAATAATTTATCTATTTTGTAAATATGGATTTTCCTACATTGGGCTTGTTTTCAGGACGGGACACCTACATTGACTTAGATACAATCTAGGAGCAAAAGGCTCTCTGTAGTTTTGGGGGCTGGTAACCTTTGAAAGACACAAATACACACACACGCACACACACACACACACACACACACACACACATTTTAATAGAACGCATTTCCCAGGTTGGGTTTCAGTGCTTGGGAGAGTGACATTAAAAGATTGGCAGGAAAACGGAGTGGAGTTTGAATTGAGTCCCCTGGGGTGACAATGAGCCACCAACCATGCACACATATTTATGGTGTCCCTAAAGCCCACGTTCTACTGCAAAAGATTAACATCCCTGCTGCACAAATTAAAAATGCTCCATGATTTGCAGCATGGAGCAGGCTCACTGAAGATCAGCATCTTTCCTTTGAACAACATAATTGAATGTCTCTCAGTCTGAAACACTCGCTGTATCGATTTGAATTAATTATTTGTACATTTGTAATCTTTGTGCTTTCTGAAGGCCTGGCATGCCCTAAACTGCAATGCTACTAATCCTTTTCCCATTGAGTAGACAGCCTTCCTTCCCACCACCCCTTTTAAACCCTCTCTCCTCTTCCCCTATCCCCACATCCCCAGTCCTGGAGCATTTGACAGCTTCTGAGGACAATCCATCAAGCCCAGTGGACCAGTTTTTGCTGATAATGGAGAGATTTCCTTTTTTAAAAACTGACTTCAAATTCTACTTTTAATGAATTAATAATTTAAAAACAAAGTTACTTTGACTTCTCTTAGTTAAAAGTACCAGTTCATTAGAATCTGGAGGAAAAGACAAACCTCCAACTTAAAACTGATGGGACTAAAGCCAGTAAGATATGAGAGATTGAATAGCAAGAAGCTAGAATTCCTGAAATCTGGGGAACCATTATTCCACTGCAGTTTTCTGAATGAACTGGGAATTAAATCTGTATAGTAGATATGGGAGTCTGGGAGTTATAGGCAGGTAGTTTGTGTTGTAGATATAATGCATACATTACCCTAAAGGAAAGGAGAAATTCAGGAATTTTCTTTATACAGAGTGAACTATAAAAAGTCAGCTCTTTTAGGGGAAAATAATAGAACTCAAGATGTCTGCCTCCAATCTAACCTATTTGCAATACTTTTCTTTAGTCTTGAGTAGGGTATATAATATAGATAAATCCATATTAACTGGTATGCCCAGGGAATGATTGTTCTGGCTAATTGTAGATTCTAGTTAACCTCTGAACTTTATTTCTTGGATCCATTTTTGAGCATTTTTTCCTAAAATGTTGCTTTTCTGAACCTATAAGTTCAGTCCTAAAGTCTCATAGCTCTAGAATGACTGGGTGCAAACCTTTTTGACTCTGAGTCTGGCTCTTAATATATCCTACCTGTCTGGGCCTAAATGACCTCAGTTGCTTCTCTAAAACTATATGTTGCAGAGTAAAAACATATTTGCCTTGAAAGGTATGTTCTTATTAGGAATTTCCTTTACCCATGAAATCATAAGTCTAGTCTTCACCCGCCCTCCCAACTCCCCCCTCAATGTTCAGTCTGTTGATGATGATGGTGGAGTCTATATTTGTTGACAAAGAATCTCACAGAACAGCCTCAGGTACTTATTCTAAACATCATTTCTCATTATCTTGTTCTATAGCTAGATGTGGAAAAGGTATGGAAGACTGAATTGGATATGACATGGATCTAGGGTGTCCCTTGGAAGATTGAGTTTGTGTATGTGTGTGTTTTTAAGTTTTTATTTTACTGTATCTTCAATATGAACTTTTTTTCTTATTTGCCTCCTTCCTAAAGGTAAAGTGTAAAACAAAAATCTATTTATTTGAGGGTCCTAGTGGATAGAGAGTTGGTCTCAAAGTCAAAAGGAGCTGGATTTAGGGTCTACCTCTGGCTCTGTGATCCTGGACAACTCATCTAGCTTCTTAATGCTATGGACAGTTTCCATGATTTGGTTTCATTTGATTTTATCCTGCTAAGTACATTTCTAAGACTTTAAATTGCAGAAAAGTGCTAATCTGAACTTTATTTTTTGGTAGAGGAAGTTTCCTCACCTGGGCATTCCCTATGCCAGTGAAATCACAGATCCACTCTCTACTTCCTATCTCTACTAGTTGAGTTCTGTATAAATATTAGTAAAATATACACTCGATTTATATTGCCATTGCAGGTTTTAGGTGTAATGTAGTTCCCTAAGAAAGTTCATTATTTTCGCCATTCATTTCAGGAAGTTAGAAATCTGACCAAAGTCTTGCAGGGTTCAGAGCTGCAGTGCTGCTATAAGATGCTTCATCCTTGTTCCCCTGTAGGATGAAATGCTTTTTCTCAGGCTAAAAGGCAGAAGAACAGCTTCACCAAAAACTGTGGGAAGACCAGAACATTAGGTAGGCTCAGGCTTCCAATATGGCCTGTATCCCTGGATGGAAAGCAAAATCTATCTAATGGAAAAATAAAAAGGTCCTTCCTCTGGTGCTTTGCCTCCACATGGTGTCATAGCCCTTCTTTTGGAACTGTAGGACTCTGTACCAGAAGCTTGAGGCCCTTGCCCTCCAAACTGCTCTCCTATTCTCACAATCAAAATTTTAACAACTCTGTTGTCTCCAGAATATGCCTTGTTCAGTCCTATTCATGCTATAACCATAGAATTTCAAAGCTGGTATAAACCCGGAGGTCATTTATTCCAACATAAACAGCATTCCCTTCACTAATATCCCTAATGAGTGATCATCTAATCCCTGCTTGGAGATTCTATTGATAGGGAACTCAATGCCTCATAAAGCAGCCCTTTCCACTTTAGGATAACTAATTATTAGGGAGTTTTCCCATATATTGAGCTGGAGTCTGCTTATGTAATTTCATCCTCTTGTTCCTAATTCTTCCCATTGGAGACAAGCAAAACAATCTTCTAATCTCTCTTCTATATGACAGTTCTTCAGATAGTCAAAGGCAGAAATTATGTCCTTCTAAAGTTTCCGGACTAAATATTATATTCCTAATTCACCAAAGAGCATCATTGGATATTTACTTTTGCTGATTTTAACATCAATGCCTCATCCGTCCAATACTGAACAGTTAACTAGATCATCTACAAACATCATTTTTCATTTTTCTAACTGTACATTAGCAACTTGGAGTCCTTCAGGCTATTTTTATTCTTTCTTTTATATTTTAAAGCAATTTATTTTTCTCAGAGGGTTCACTGTACTATATGAGACTTTAATTGTCCACTGGGCAAAAATAGGCTGTTAACCCCTACATCTTTGCTTCTCTAAGTTCTGTTCATCCTTTAAGGCCCAACAACTCAAGTCCAACACTATTTATGCCTTTCTTAATCATTCCAGACCATGCTACTCTCTTCCTCTTCTATATGTGTATGGTCTATATTTTGACACCTGCTCAAGCACTACCTCATTTGTTATTTTGTTTTGTGTGTTTGTGTACTGACTTTGCAACTATATTGTAAGGCTCCCAAGGACACAGGCACTATCTTTGTATAGGGCTTGACACACAGTAAGCACTCAGGAAAGATCTGTTGAATTTAAATGAAGACAGTTTTTGTAGCATATGTATACCTTTCCACATGCTCCTTCCCCGCCTACTCTAAAACTATAGGAAACATCCTAAGGAAGGGCAGTTTCCATAGCTCATTTAATTCATCATGGGTCTGAGAGTCATTGGCAATTTGTCCTTTGTGAATGTGGATCAGTCCTCAAGTTTTGTGCAGTTCCCTTAGTTTCTTGCACTGTTGAAAAGAGGGACCATGAAGAAAACAGTCAGGTCTTCATCTGTCTTTGCATATGAAAATGAAAAAGAAGACAAACTTCATTTCTCCTACAGGTTCGGATATGACTCAGCAGGTCTCCAGATCTAACAGGTGTGATGGACATGATTCCATATGTCCCAGGGTATTTTGGATAAATGATTTCAGTACAAACCAGCAGTCTAGCCATTAGCATAAGGTACTTCCTTATATTAATCCACTTTTTTCTCATTCAGCTATTGCGTCTGCATCCCTGGAACAGAAGGCAGGCTATGGAGTTCCTTAACTTTAGGACCTTGCTCCTGAAAGCTGCTCACATTTGCCTTCTACAAAGGAGTTTGAGAAAGATGGTTAGTCTCCTGGGATAAGGCTCAGGTGGTTTATTTCTATGTCTTATGCACAGGCTTCCACTTATGACAAATCACGGTGCAAAGTTGGAAATTTGCCTTGGTCCAAACTGTAAGCATGAAAACTCTTCTAAACCAGACTACTCCTGTCCCTCCTGCTTTTCTCTCTAGCTAACCAAACTCATACCTCCTTGGTATTTGCACTTTGCCAGCATTTCTGAGAGGAAAGAGGCCAAACTCCTGCTGTTGTAATGAAGAGCCTGGCATTGATCATAATGGAAAAATTGCATTACTGTTCTTGAGTTTTCGACTTTTGTTATACATGGTGTCTATAGTGTCTATATTTAACTCAGCACCTGTACTCTTCCTTATTCTTTTCAAGCACAGTGGGCAACTATTTAACATGACAGTGCCTCACTGCTGTATCAAGTTAACTATCAAAAAAGATCCTTCTGGACAGATTCACTTTATCTGCAAGACAAGATGATTAAATTTATAGCTGAGCTGTTATTGATCAATATGGATGCAATGTGAAATAACTTAATCTATCAACCAGAAATGGGGAGCCATGTTTACAGGCACCTTACTTCATCAGTAGCTTGTGGGTATCTCTGGTTTACTTTAAATCCTTCTGACTCATTTTTGCATTCTCTTTCCCTTCCCAGTTACTTCAATTTGGGTGTGTCTCTGTTTAAATCATAGGAACTGCACCAGTGTCTAACTAAAGTCTAAAGATATTAGGAGATTTAGATTTTTAAAAGAATCCACAGTAGATCCTTTTGTAATGTGAATAATTGACTTCCTAATATATGATTTCCAGAATCAAGATTTTCTTAAAGGGAAAATCTTATACTCCTATAACCTATTCATTTCAAGGATTTTGGAAACTTGAAAATTTTTCATCTCCAGATCCAAAGAGAATACAGGTATAGAATCAGCTGGACCATCTTTTCAAATTGCTTCTGTGAGTCAAGAGGAAAGCAAGCAGAATCTGTGAATCAAGCTTGGTAAAGAATCTCTAAATAGGGCTAAAATCAATTTGTTTAAATAGAGTAGGGAGGAGCTTGTTCTTAATTTGCATTAGCCTTCTCAGAAGTCCCATTTTCTTCAGACCCATGATTTTGTGCTCATTTGCACTCCCTTTTTGTAGGAGGACACTCGGCTAAGAGACCCAGGGTAGACAACCTCCAGGAGGCCCTTTTTATAGGCAAGTGGCAACTACTGGTTTTGCCTGGCTCCTGTCCTGAGCCCTGTGCTCGTAGCTTCCAGGAGAGTAGGTATCTCCATGTAGAATCCAGGTGACCTAAGGATTCTGACCTGCAGAAGTGAAGAGTTTTGAAAATGCATACATTGCTGTAGAAATGTTATTTCAAAGTCTTTTTTTTATTCAACTGTTATTCAGCAATATACAATACAGTTTATAAACAAATGTCTTACCTTGTTTCCAATCTTTATTTAAAAATAAATATTATTGACAGTGAATATTAATTATGATAAGATGTGCCTTTTTTTTAATCAAAATGTCTCCAAAGAAATAATTTACTTGAATTCAAAAAGAAAAATCTTAACAGAAAGGGGAAATTAAAAAAAAAAAGCCAACCAAAAACCAAAAACAAAACACAATCATCTACTAAAAATAGTCCCCTTCATCTGAAAGGCTTGGACCCCACATTTTTACATGTTGTCATAAAGATAAGTTGTTCAACAGTTCGTGCAAAATGAAGAATCGGAGGAAGAGTTTAGAAAAGAAAATGACATTGAAGTAGAGAAATCATCGAAGCCGTGCATAGAGCAGGCTTACACATCATCTTATTTGGAAACTAGATGTGTTTATTTTAGGTGGTCTACTTTGTGTAACTTCCCCAAAAATATGATTTTTTTTCCATGTAGAATTTTTCATGCTTCTCTCAGTCTTTCTTTGTCTGTCTGTGGGACACAGAAGTTCTTATCAAGGACTGAAATAGGTTCATTTTGTGTTTGGCTGAGAAGTATTGGATACTGAGGTCCATCAGTGGTTTACTAACAAGTGTATAAGCTTATGCAGTGCTAATAGGAACATGTATAGGAATGGGTCTGTAGCATAAATAGGTCCCGTACCTACAAAAGAGAGAAATGAGCAAAGTTAATACCTTATTCCAGAAGGAAGCTACTCACCTCATGCAGATGTCGAAATGGAAGTAGGTTAAAGGGGACTTATGCAATCAGGAACAAATCTCTCTTCCTTCATAGCAGCAATAATAAGGGTTTAGCTTGAGCAAGGGTACTTTATTTTGGTTTTAAATTTTAAAAAATTGTTGATTACAAAAACTTCTTTTTACATTTCATTTAATAAATATTTATTAAGCACCTACTATGTGCCAGGCATGGTGCCAAGTGCTGAGACACAAAAGGAGGCAAGCTCCTGCCCTCAAGGAGCTCATATGTCCCTCCTCTTTGCCCTCTTACTGAACCAGCTCTTATAAATAACAAGAATAGAAAAAAAAGAGAAAAATGTACAGCAAAAGTAAACACCATATCTATCAACACAGATACCATTTCACACTCATCATCTCCCATCTTTGCCAAGAGAGATGGAGGAACAAGCTTGATCCAGTAACTGGTATAATTCACAATTATATAGCCCTTGAATGTTTATAGAGGCACATTCCTCCTGGCACCTCTGGGAAGTCAGTGGTGAAATTATTAGTATTAGTGTTTCATAGGGTTGTGGAAAGAGCCCTGGATCTAGAGTCTGAGGTCCTGGGTTCAAATCCCAGCTCTGTCCCTCATTACCTTTATGACTTTTAGAAAGTCACTTCTTCTCATCAGTTTTCTCATCAATAAAGTGATGGAGGTTCGATAGGATAGCCTTTAAGCTCCTTCAGATTTCAATCTATGACCCTATGAATTGAAGCTTAGATTGAGTGATTTGCCTAAATTCACAGAGCTAATAATTCTAGAAATCAGTCACTCAGTATGTTCCAAGTACTGTGCCATGCACTTGGGGATACAAAGAAAGGCAAAAACAAAAGAACAACAATGAATCGCCAAAATGTTCTCTGGTCTTGAGCATAAATTCTAATGGGGAATGCAACATATAAATACCTTTTGTTGTCATTCAGTCATTTCAGTCACATATGACTTCTCATGACCCCATTTGGGGTTTTCTTGGCAAAGATACTGGAGAGGTTTGCATTTACTTTTCCAGGTCATTTTACAAATGAGGAAACTGAGGCAAATGGGGTTAAATGACTCAGTAAGTATCTGATACCAAATTTGAATTCAGATCCTCCTGACTCTGGGGCTGGCACTCTAACCACTGCACCACCTAGCTGTCCCTGAGAACATAAATATCTAAGTACATAAAATATCTAGGTATGTGCAATATGCAGAGGGGGCAGCTAGTGGGGCAGTGAATAGATTTCCAGACCTGGAGTCAGAAAGCTTCCTCCCCTTGAGTTCAAATCTGGCCTCAGACATTTATGAGCTGGCAAGACATTTAACCCTGTGTGCCTCAGTTTCCTCATCTGCAAAATGATCTGGAGAAGGAAATGACAAGCCACTTTAGTATCTCTGCCAAGAAAACCCCAAATGGGGTCACAGAGAGTCAGATGTGACTGCAAAACAACTGAACAACAACAATATAGAGAGAGTATGTAAAGGGAATCAGGGGAAAACATTAGCAGTGAGTGGGAGCAGGAAGTGAGAAAGATGGGGTTTGATTTGAATCTTGAAAGAAACCAGAGAAACTAAGAGTTGGGAGATATGGGGGCAGAGCATTCGAGGCCCGGGGACAGACAATACAGAAGCCGCAGAGGGGATATGGAGGGTTGTGTTTGAGGACCTGCACACAGGCTAGGGGAGTAAGGAGTAAGAAGGCTTGGAAAGGTAGGAAAGGATCAGGTTATTGAGGGCTTTCAGTGTCAAACAGATGAGTGTTTTTGATGCTGGAGACAATTGGGAGCCCGTGTATTGGGGATGGGATATGTCATGATTAGATCGAGGCTTTAGAGGTACACTTTGGAGGCTGACACTTGAGTCTTGGTCCTGACTACAAGTCCAGTGTTCTTTCCACTGCAGAACTTCCCTTCTCCTTCTCCTTTCTAAATCCTACCTAAATTTAAAAAGGTCCAGCTCAAGTCCCATGTTCTCCATGGAGTCTTGCCTCCATGAAGCCTATACTGATCTCCCCCCTCCCTCAACATTTAATTCGTTGTTCACCTTGGTACCTAATTCTACTGTTAATTGTTCTTTGTTGCCTCATTTGTGTACATCTCTCTAATGATACTGACCCAGCCCCTGAGGACTGGGGCTACCTCTTGTTCCAGAACCCCCATGGCTGTTCAGTAAATGTCTGTTTGTTGATTGGCAATCTAGATACTACCCTGACCCCCAAATCACTTCTTCTTTCATCCTTAATAATTAAAAAAAAATTTGATCGACTGTCATTTCTTGGATAATCATCCATTTTCCAGCACTGAGTCCCACCCTCTTCCCCTACTCTGTTTTTGTGTGGAAACAGAAGGAATGAACTACACCATCTCTTCTTTCAAGGAGGTTACAGGCTAAAGGGGAAGGTAAGATGAATATGGACATCTCAGTGGTGTAGTGGATAGAGTGCCAGGCCTGGAGTCAGGAGGATTCATCTTTCTGAATTCAAATCTGGCCTCAGGCACTTAGTAGTAGCTATGTGACCCTGAGCAAGTCACTTAACCCTGTTTGGCTCAGTTTCCTCATCTGTAAAATGAACCAGAGAAGGAAATGGCAAACCACTCTAATATCTTTGCCAAGAAAACCCAAATGAGGTCACAAAGAGTTAGACATGACTGAAAAGAGAATCAAAAAGACAAATACATCCGAAAGATGTTTTAAGTTTTTTGAAAAAAATTAATAACCAATGAAAGAATACATTTTTAAAAAACACTTATTAAGCATTTACTATATCTAAAGTATTATTCTAAGCATTGGGGATATAATTAAGAAATCTGGTTAGTCTTTGCCCTCAAGGAGCTTACATTTAATCTATCAACATGCATTTATTAAGCACCTTACGTACCAGGCATTATACTAGTTGATAGAGATACAAAGACAAAAGAGACACAATCCCTACCTCCAAGGAACTTATAAAGAAAAGAAATATGCAAGGGTTTTATTTCTTCCTGTTGCCTTCATATTCTGAAGATAAAGAAGCATTAAGAGGTGATGTGAGTTATGGATATATATATATATATATATATACACACACACACACACATATACATACATACATATATATATATATATATATATATATATATATATATATATGCGCTTCCTGTAAACAAACAGTGTCTCACATTTTTCTGGCTCTTTGACTTTTCTAAGCTCTTTTATATCTGTTATCTCATTTGATCCTCAGGTAGGTAGGGCAAGGATTATTAGACCCATTTTATAAATCAGGAGATAGGTATTGGTTAGAGTGTCTTGTGCAATGTCACACAGTTATTGGCAGATCTGGGACAAGCACCTAGGACTTCGGACTCCTTGGTTAGTGTTCTTTCTTACAATGAAACTGCATTGTCTCAGCCTAGGGGGTGGTAGGAAGGAAAAGCTTCAGTTTTTCTTCTTCTGTGCAAGGGTGTTATAACTAGGTTACCAGAAGACAATCTGGAAGGGGTTGGGAGAGCTAGGAGTAGGATAATGCTAAGTAATAAAAATGGAGCTAGCATTGATAGAATGCTTTAAGGTTTGTAAAACACTCTCTTTCAGTTTTGTAAAACACTTTATGTTTATTATTTCACTTGATCCTCACAACAATCTGTGAAGTAGGTATTATTATCCTCATTAACAGGTGAGGAAGCTGAACTTAAGTGACTTGCCCAAGAGTAAATGTCTGAGGCAGGATTTGAATTCAGGTCCTCCTGATTGCAAGTCCAGAACTACCTACGGTGGAGCTGTTGAAATCCTTCCATGAGTGCTCTCGGGGAAATACTACTGTCATAGCTTTGCTTCTCCATCAGAAGAAGGGCATTCTGTGGCTGGCTGTTGTCCAGACCAGTGGCCTCCAGCTGAGCCAACAAAAATAGGCCTTTATTTTAGGGAAACAAAATAAATTCAAACTACAAAGTTTTAATAAACTAAGGGAGTTGTTATTCACTTTACAAAAAACTGACTTTACTGGAGTCCCTTCAGGGTTTCTTGTAGTGTGGCATGTGGTGGTAGAAGGAGCACTGTGCCAACAAGCACCAGAGCCCCTAGCTTAAGACCCGACTTTGCTTCCACTTCACTGTGGGACTTGTGCCTCAGTTTCCCCAACTGGGGAAAAAAACCTCCTGCCTCATCCAACCCCCAAAGCTGTTGGGGCTAAAGGGATGAACGAGATGCTTTGTGTGAAAATGCTTCATCAAGTTTAAAACCAAAGAAACACAGAACATCATCCTTATTTGCAGTTTCCCTGGTGCATTTGAAATTTGATTTGATTTATACCAATTCACTTTGCGTGCAAGTTCTCAGGGGCACACTCTTACTGAATAGTTCCATGCAGCTGTGCTGTTTGGGGGGATTCTTTCTCAGCCCACACTTAGCTGGAGGCCCAAAGCCACTAGGAGAGAGGGGCTCCCATCAACATTTCAGAACCAGATGGAAAAGATGGAAATGAGCTTCAGCTACCTAGTGCATCCTGCTGTCAGTACAGGGTTGTTCTTTCTTGTGGAGCTCCTAATGCTTGGCTGAGTCTATTTTTAAATGCTTCAATCAATGTGGATTCACCACTTCCCTTAAAAGGCTGAAGCTGAAGCTGAGCCTGACACAAGCTGAAATGGCATTCAGTTCCAGTGGTGCAGTGGGGGGAAAAATAAAACCACTCCTCGTCTCTCCCCTCAACCAAAACAAACCACAGGCTTGAAACTGAATGATATTTAATTATAATGACCAGCTTGGGCCCAGAGAAGAGAGGAGAAAAATGTGCCTTTCCTCTTCTGTGCAAAGGGAGAGTGACTATGAATGTAGAACACTGAAGACTGTTGGTTGGAGCACTGATTAGTTTTGCTCAATTCACCTTCAAAATGGGGGACTCTTTTTAAAAATTCTTTGTCACAAGGAACGTCTTTCTGGGTAGGGAAGGGGGTAGGGAAATATTCAGAAATGAAGAGGATTTAAAAACAAAACAGAATATCGATTGGACTTATGATTTAATTGGTATTGGGAATTATTTGACCTGGAAGAGCAAGTCATTTAACCTCTCATTGCACTAATTAGTCTTAGACTAAAGTTTCTAAGACTAAGTTGCAGAGAAGATGCTGGCCTTTATTGATAGAGGGTGTTTTCTCTGTTGGGAGTTCCTAATACTAAAGAAAAACAAAAGATATTGCTAAATTTTTAAAGAGCATTCAGCTCTGAGTCAGATGACCTGGGTTTGAATATATGAGTGGAGAGGGGGGTGGAGTAGGTGTATGGGGGGGGGGGGGTCGGTTTGTGTGACCCTGGGCAAATCATTTACCTCTGTGTTCTTAGGCAGATCTCTAAGACTAAAATCTTTAGGCAAGGTGCTGACTTAAATATATGTGTAGCTGTTTTGCTAATCTTAAAGCACTATATAAATACTAGCTATTATTATTATTAACAATAATAATAATAACAACTTAGTTGAGGGAGTTTCCTCACCTGGGAGTTCCTTATACTAATGAAAATTGTCTCCTTCTCTCTCTCTCTGTTTCCCTCCCTCTCTCTCTCTATGTCTCTGTCTCTCATTCTCTCTCTCCCTTCCTCCCTCCCTCTCTCTCTCTTTCTCTCTCTCCCTCCTTCCTTCCCTCCCTCTTTGTCTTTCTCTCCCTCTTTCCCTCTCTTTCTCTCTCTCCCTCCCTCTCTGTCTCTCTCTCTCCCCCTCCCTCTTTCTCTCTCTCTCTCTCTCTCTCCTGGGTTTGGTATTAGACAACCTAGGTTTTAATACTGGGTTTGTGTGGCTCTGAGAATATCATATGACCTTTTTGGGTCTCAGCTTCTTCCTTTGTAGAATGAGGGTGTTTGATTCTATAATGTCTGGGGTTCCTTTGAGCTCGTAAGTCTTATGTTCCCACGTACCACACTGAATCATAAATGAGGAGGCTTTGCTCTCTGCTCCTGCTATGATCTCTGTGATCAGTTTTGGTTTCACACTAACTGCATTCCTTTCCATGTAAATTTCAAATTTTGTCTCTGACAGGGATATCTGCCCTTATTGATAACCTTTTTTTCACTAAGAATCAGAGATACACCTTACTGTTTGCAAGCCTCAGGTACCTATTGGTTGTGGCCTGGAGGTCATAGAGTGGGTATGAAATCTGGCCTCTTCTACCAGGCTCTCAGTCCTTGCATGACTGGGATTTGGTCTCAGACCTTTCTGTATCTACTGCAGTGTGTGCTCAGCAAATGTTTGATGATTGATAAGTAGAAGGAACTTCGATAAGTCATCTCATCCATCTTTCTGTTTTCATGCAGGAACATTCAAGGGTCATAAGTGTTTATCTTCTTTGTAAAGGCCAGCAGAGAAGGCAATTGTTGTTCAGTTGTTTCAGTCATGTCTGATTCTTCATGACCTTGGGTTTTTCTTGGCAAAGATACTGGAGTAGTTTGCCATTTCCTTCTCCAGCTCATTTTGCAGATGAGGAAACTGAGACAAACGGGTTAAGTGACTTGTCCAGGGTCACATAGCTAGTAAGTGTCTGAGGCTAGATTTGAACTCATGAAGATGAGTCTTTCTGACTCCAGGTTTGGCACTCTATCTACTGTGCCACCTTTTTCACCTAAGTGTCTCAGGATTTTTCACATCTAACCCCAAAACCTTACAGGGTTAGCTCATTCAGAGAATCACAGAATTATAGAATCTGTGGAGTGAAAAGGACCTCAGAGGCCATCTATACCAGTCCACACCTGAACAAGAATCTCCTTTATCATATTCTTAACAAGTGGTCCTTTGACTTTACTTACAGACCTAGAATGATGGGGAACCTACTGTGTTCTTCTTTTAGAGAACTCCATTCTTCCCTCATATCAAATCTCGAAATGCCTGTTTATACCTTCAGCCTACTGCTGCTTGTTGCTCAGGAGTGAAGTACTTGAGACTGATATCTTATTTTAGTCATTCCCTCCAGGGATACTCACATGGCTTGAGCTCAGAGGCTTTTTGCCTCTTGGTTGCCTTTGATTAGAGGCTCTCCAGCTCATCAATGTCCTTCCTAAAGAGTGGCCCCTGGAACTAAGTACAATTTACTCTGGTCTATTCCTTAGATAATTCAATTCAACATTTATTAAGTGCCTACTATGTGAGTCAACCTATTGTAATGGATAGAGGGGCCAGCCTTGGAGATAGGAAGACTTGGGTTCATCCCTTGCCTTAGACACATACTAATTGCCTAATCCCAAGCAAGTTAGTTAACCTCCCAGTACCCCAGGCAACTAATACTGTAAATTACAGATGAGTTGCCTGTCTCCATCCTGGAGGAAGTTTCCCAACTAGGAATTCTTTACATCAATAAATTCACAGATACAAACAAAACGTAAGGAATAAATAAAAAGGAGATTTGCAAGGCACTATGATAGGTGTTGGGGATACAAAGACATCAACAAAACAATCTCTGTCCTCAAGTCCTCAAGGAACTGATTCTACTCTACAGAACTTGATGCCACAATTAAATTGCAACCTCAAATTCCTTTACAAGCTGAACCATTCCCTTTCTTACAGAATATCTCCTCCGGGTTTATTGTCTCATCCCTGGTCATTGCAGCTCTGCCTCTAACTAGCTATATGACCTTGGGCAAGACTTTACTTCTCAGAGTCAATTTCCCTGTCTTTAAAATAAAGCCCTTAGCCTAGCTGCTTCTTTAACTAACCATAAGTAATAGGAAGGTGTTGGTGTCTAAGGTCCCTTCCTCATTGTAAAATGAGGAATCCTTTCTTCATTGTAAAATAACAGGGATTGCATCCAGAGCCCTTTTTTGCTTTAAATCCCACAATCTCTATAATCCCATACAGGTTTAAATCTATGATCTAATGTGATCCCATCCTTCCTGAGGCAATGTTTATGCTTATACAGTGACCAAGCACTTCAATGAGAAGGGAAAAAAATTCAGTTACTTGCCCATATGTTTTGTCCTCATGTTTCTAGGTCCATTCACAAATGTCTGCAAAGGAGATGCAAGGACAGGACGAATCCAAATATGAGAAATTTCCTCTTAAGATATTAATTTTTTTTAGACAGTCATTATTCTTGAGCTTTCTTCTGGCTTGGCTGTCCTTAATAGTTTTCCAATAGCTTCCAGAGTGTGTAGTTGTGGACTATTGTTATTTCAAAAGCCTTTTAGTAATAATGGACTGAATTTCTATAGCACTTTTCAATTCACCAAACAAACTTTATAATTCACTAACAATCCAGGAGGTGGGAGAGTTGGAGTTTCTAAACACTGCCTTCAGTCCTTGAGAGATTGGTGGTAGATGGCCAGGCCCTCAAGACACAGAGTTTTTTATGCACCTGGGATGAGCACAGTGGCTTTGTGGGTCTTAAACTGGAATTGTCAGAGCACCTCCTATTGAGGGGAGGGGTCCAGTTAGAAATAAGCCAAGACTTATCCCTTCCTTGTATCTTTTTGAAGTTTCTAAGTCATAGGATTGTAGATCTAGGCCTAGAAGGCATCTCAAAGAACATTTATTCTAACCTGCTTCATTTTACAAATTAGGAAACTGAGGCCCAGGGAAGTTAAATGACTTGTCCAAGGACACCCTGGTAATAAGCGCCAGAGACTGGATTTGAACTAAAGCCCTCTTAATCCAGAGCCTGTGTTCTTTCTCTATATACTTTTCTATTTGGGTAGTGAGAATAGAAAGGTTCTGGGGCAGAGTGTAGTGGAAGCACAAACTTGGCATGAGCTCCCGCTCCAATCACTTCCAATACATGTAAAAAAGTGACTCTAAACAAACTTTATAGCTACAGAACCCACAAAGTGACAGAAAGAAACAAACCTCCCGCTGAAGGAAGCCCGGCAGGTGGATGGGAAGGGTCTATTGCAAGGTGCTGGGAGTCAAGCACAGTCCTGCGCAGTTCTGGCCACAGGGCAGCCCCAACCAGCAGCGGCCAGAGCAGAGTTCAGGAGAGTGAATCACCAGCAGCTGTGGTGGTTTCCAGACTTTTCAACCCATAAATGCCAAAGACAAAGTAAAAGGTCAGCGTGGAACTCTGTTGGAACAGGAGGGATGGAAGAGTGGGTCTGGTCCCTGTCTCTGGGGTGAGAAGCAGCAGAGGCATGGCAGCTGCATTGTGTGGCTGCCTCAGGAGCTCCTGGCCTGCAGATCACAGGGGGATCAAGTGACTATTCAGAGGGTAATCGCTCTTACTTTAACCTGCTTGGAATTGGATTGTGGCCTTGGGTGGTGGTCCTGAGGTGTGTGGACAGTGAGCCAGAGCTTGTGGGGGCTGCATAGAGGGTACCCTCCTAATCACTCCAGCAACTGCAAAAACCCCAGTGGTTTGGGACAAAGCTCTCTCCATTCTGGAAGCAGAGTTCTCCCATGGCAAAGAGCTCAAAAGTCAAGTAATTGGCTGCCAATATGAGCAAGCAGAGGAAGCACAAACAGACCATAGAATCCTTTTTTTGGGGACAAAAAAGGATCAAGGCATGGAGTGGGAGGAAGGCAGCAAAGTCAGAACTCCTGCATCAAAAGCCTCCAAGAAAAATATGAATTGGTTATAGGCCATGGAGGAGCTCAAGAAGGATTTTGAAAATCAAGTAATGGAAGTGGAGGGAAAATTGGGAAGAGAAATGAGAATGATGTAAGAGAATAGAAAGGTTCTGTGACCAGCATTTAGAGGAAAATATATTCACATTCAGGACAACAGCATTTACCCAGTACTGCACAGCATATTTTTATTTAAACTTCTGTGACAAATGAAAAATGGCCCCTACAGATGAGAAGGCAATCTGTCCTATGGCTGAAAGAGCTGAAGGCCATATCTGCTGGGAGAACCTTCACTTGGGCCTTCAAGCACTGTTTGCAGACTACTTGTATTGTACCTGAACCCTCAATGATTCCAGACTTTAAAAAAAAATGCTCAGACTTCCAAAAGATCTGGTATAAATAGCCAATAAACACAGTGATCTGCTCAGGTCAGAGATGAAAGGCATTAAAAAGCTGTCACCTAGTAGGAGATAAGAGGCCAGGACATACGGTACCTCAGGGGATGAAATGCAGGATGGAGAGCAGGTATTTTCTGCTTGGGACTTGGACCAGCCAAGCCAAGGATGACAACCCCTTAACTCTGATCAACCATCCATAGAACTAAGCTTGTGACTATTTACATTTATAGTAATGATTTTCAATGCTTATTAGATCAGAGAAATCAAAATGTCACTAAACTTTTAGTTCCTCCACTTAAGTCCTTATCAGAATTCATTCACCATTCTCATTTGTAGTGAGGTGGCCTAGAAAACAAAACCCGAGTTCAAATGGTGAATCAGCATTTACTAACTATGTGACCCTGGGCAGGTCAATTAACCCTCAGGTTCCTTATCTGTAAAGTAAGGATGATCATAACAACCTGTACCTCTGATGGCTATTGCAGGGATCAAATGTGATAATATGTGGGAAGCACTTTGCAACTCTTAAAGCATTATGCAAAAGTTAACTATGATTATTATTATCATTTAAGTTTATGTGAATAACCCATTCTTGTTTCAGTCGTGCCTGACTCTTCAAGAACCCAATTTGGGGTTTTCTTGGCAAGATACTGGAAAGTTTTGCCATTTCCTTCTCCAGCTCCTTTTACAGGTGAGGAAACTGAGGCAAATAGGGTTCAGTGACTTGCCCACTGTCACACAGCTAGTAAGTATCTGATGCTGGATTTGAATTCAGAAAGGTGAGCTTGTTCTTTACTTAGCAAAATATTATGTAGAAAATAGAATACTTGGTACAGTTAGAAAGAGCCCTGGGCTGGCATTCAAGAGGCTGTGAGAGTCAGGTTCTGTGTTCTAGACCTGACCAGTTTGTGTTACTTTTGGTAAATTAATGAATATTTCTGGGTCTCTGATTCCTTGTTTATAAAATAAGAACAATAATACCCCACCTTCACAGCTGCTGTTAGGATCAAATGAAATAAGGTATGTGAAAGAGATTTGCCCTTTCAATAGTTAGTGTTTAGAAAATGTTGAATTTGAAATGTATACGGTATGATACAGATATAAGTATATATACAATTTTACACATATACATTATGTACACGTATACATTGTGATTCATATACTACACCCATACACATATATATTTCATTTTAGAGCCAGAAGGTACCTTAGACTCTAACTCCCTCTTTTACAGAGGAGAAGACAGATACGTAAAAGTTAAGTAATTTGCCCAGGGTCACATATCTGATAAGTATCTGAAGTGGTATTTGAACCCAAGTCTTATGGACTCCAAGGCCATCTGTCTGTCTCTATAAATTACCTGCCTCCCACCCCCAGACCCCAATCTCTCTCTTTTTATTTTCTGGGGTGTTTGAATCCAAAGAGAAACATTTTCCAAGATAGAACTGTTAGAGGAAATAGGGTGCCTTCTTCCTTAAAAATATTTCTCTATAAGCAAACCCCACAGATTTCAGGCAAATGGAAGAAGGCTGATGCAATGTCTTGCTGAGTCACCCATCTTGTGTTCTACAGCAGGAGTGTGTAGGCGCTGGACAGTTCCTCACTGATAACTTTCCTTTTGCTTCCCCAGATTCAAATAGCAAGCACTAGGTGCTGGAGATTAGCCATTCCAAGGAAATTTGAATTCTAACACTGCAGTAATTCAGAACTTCCAGAGGTCATAATATTATAGGATTACGGAGTTAGAGTTTTCCTAATTCTGAGTCCTGACCACAATGCCTCTCTGCCAATAAATGAATTAATCAATAAATAAGCCCTTTATTAAACACCTCTTCTGTGCCAGGTGACATGCAAAACACTGGTGATAAATATACAAAGAGTAACAATAATCCCTGCTCTCAAAGGGCATACATTCTAATGGAACTGAAGATTCCAGACCCTAGACTCTTAGTGGATCTAAGCCCCTTAATATTGTGCAGATTCCATTGGCAGACTATTTTCAGTCTCTGTGTATACATTTATGCAGATGCCCAAATCAATAACCCTTCTTGCCTAGCATTTGAGGGGATGACCTCCATCATCACAGGAGCTTTAAGGTTGAGAATCTCAGTCAAAAAATACTTTTCAGTGCTATGCCTGCAAAGTCACACTGCCTCCTTCCCTAAATCCTGGGTTTCAGAGACTTTGCCTCCTTCACCACCATCTCTCATTCTCCATAAGAAGATAGGACACATTCTGTTCTCCTCACTGTCACTTCCAGACCGTTTCTCTGCTACCATCACTCTTCCTTTGAGGTTCACCCTATCAGAGTATATCAGTGGGTCTAGATCCTTGATGTAGGCAATCATCTACTCCCTGTGGTTGACATCAAATTATCTCCACCGTTTCTCAAAATGTTCAGTACCTGACTAAGTCTGTATCTCCAACTAAACCCTTGCCTCTTATCTAGTTACTTCAGTATCCAAATTGACATTCCCTTAAATTCCTTGGTCTCCCAATTCATATGTCCCCTCAACTTCCATGACCTATACATAACTCTACTCCATCTCAGCCATACATAACTCTTCTATCTTCATGACCTAGACCTCTGACAATCCTCTGACTGTAATTTATCCTTCAATATCTCTCTATTCTCTGTTTAGTCATTCCATCACTAGTCCATCAATCCTGCTGTGACTTCATTGTCCTCCCTTCAAAATCATCGCCTTCTTGTTTGTCAAGATATTATCTTCTACCCTTGAATCCCTTGCATCCTTACGCTGTTACCACTTATGCCTCAGCCAAATGGAAGAATCAGACTGCACAAATGTCTTTTTGAGTCACCTGCCCTGCTGTCTTCTCCCTGAGGTATGTGTGGCAGCTGGACAGTTCCCCACAAATACTTTTTTTCTTTGCTTTATCCCCACTAACTTCCTCTCTGCTTCTACCCAAGTGCTGCTGAATGATGCAGGAGGAAGTCAGTCAACTGTGCCAAGTAGGTCAGTTACGAGTTTATGTTATCCAATCTCAATTGAACTGTTGCTGCAGGTACAACAATCTCTTTATTATCCACTGATTGATTTGACTGCACTCCCCACAATAGATATCCTCAAGTCTCTTATACCCAGGGGTGTGCTGGTAAAGGTTTAACAACTGGCTCTTCCCCCAAAAAATAAAAGTACCCATGACACACTTTTAAGTTTGATCTGCATTGTTACTATTTCCCCTACCACTTTTTTAAACTAGGTAGTCAACAGAATAATAAACCAAGCCACCATTTGTAGCACCCACAAACTTCTAAGGCAGAGGTTCTCAACCTGTGGGTCGTGACCCCTTTGGGGTCAAATGACTCTTTCACAGGGGTCACAGGGGTCACCTAAGACCATTGGGAAACACATATTTCCCGATGGTCTTAGGAACCTCCTCTATCGTCTCCAGGGAGGTCTACGACTATTAAAGGGTTGTGGCATTAGGAAGATTGAGAACTACTATTCTAAGGAGTAACTGCTCATAATAAATATTTTAAAATCTCTCCTAGGCTGGTAGTGGCTGGCTCCAGTATGTTCCTGCCTATGTCCTCCTTGACTTCATCCTCTGAACAGAAATTGTAACTTTCTGCTTTATTAAGAAAATAGAGACCATCAGTTCCCTTTTCTCCTCTATAGAACCTCTGAATACTCCTCTATGTACCTCCATTCCCATTTTCTCTCCTGTGCTCAGATTCTGAATAGATAATCCTTCCTACTAAGAAGAAGCATTCCTTCTCTCAAACTGTCAATTGCTCCTCATGCACTGGCTTCCTTCCTTTTGCCTACAAATATACCAAAATCTCTCCATCCTTAGGAAACCAAAACCAAAACTTCACTTAACTTTGCCATCCCCTCAAGCTAGCATCCTGTTGTCTCTTCTTCTTTCTGCAGCCAAACTCCTTAGAAATAGCTGTCTACATTCATTGTCATCAGTGCCCTTCTCCTGCTATCTTCTAAACCCCATACAATCTGATTTCATACCCCATTAATTGACTGAAGTGACTCTCTCCAGTGATCCGTGTATCGCTAAACCCTATGGTCATTTCTCAGACTTTGTGCCTCTTGGCCTCTTCATGACCCCCTCGTCCTGTATACTTTCTCCTCCTTTGCTTTGTGAGACTGCTGCCTCTTGGTTCTCCTGTTTGGTAGTTCCTTCTTAGTCTCCTTCACTTGCTCACCCTTTGACTTGCCTTTTAACTTTCGGTGTTCTCCGAGGCTCCATCCTGAGCCTTCTCCTTTCTTCTCTCTATATCTCTCAGTAATCTTATCAGTTCCCTTGGGTTCAGTTATCATTTCTGTGTAGATGATTCCCACATCAACATTTTCGGCCCAAATCTCTCTGTGAGCTCTAGTCCTGCTCCACTAACTGCCAATTATACATTTGCCACTGGATCTGAGATCCCATAGGCATCTCAAACTCAACGTTTATATCACAAAATTCATTGTCTTTCTTCCTAAACCCACCTCTTTTTTTTTTCTAATTTCCCTATTTCTATAGAGAGTAACACCATCCTTTCAGTCACTCATGTTCACAAGCTTAGAGTAATCCTCTACTCCTTACTCCTTCTTACCATCCCACATCTAGTCAGTTGTCAAGTCTTGTCAATTGTACCTCCACGATATTACTCCAACCCATTCCTCTCCTTCCAATCACATTCACAAGGGATGGTTTTGGCCCCATCCCTTCTCTGGATGATTGCAAGGACCAGGTAACTGGGATAACTCCCTACCTGAAATCTCTCCCTTCTAAATACAGCTGCTGCAGTGATATGTTGAAAGCACAGGTTTAACCATGCCCTTCCCTAATGCTTCCCTACTCATTTCTTCGTCATTTAAAGCTCTTCACAATTAGCCTCCAGTTTATCTTTTTGGATTCAGCACACATTATTTCCCTTCATGTGGTTGTCAGACTGACCTACTTGTTCCTTACATATGACATTGCACCCCCCATCTTTGCCCAGACTTTCCCCTATGCTTGCAATGTACCCCCTTTGCACTTTTACCTCTCAGAAACTCTTGTTTCAGCTACTAATCCCCTACTTCCCAAATTACTCAATCTTTACTGTGCTTATTTTCTATTTACTTGTATCTGTGTGTGTGTGTGTGTGTGTATATGTTTAGTTTCTCCCAATCAAACGTAAGTTCCCTGAGAGCAGGGAGTGTTCCATTTTCATCTTTGTATCCATATGACCTAGCACTGAGCAGGACCTATAGCTGTACTTAATATTTGCTGATTGATTTGCCTAAATCCAGTTTTTCCAAACTTCCCTGTTTCTGTTGACAGTAACACCATTCTTCTAGTCATACAGGTTTGCCATCTTGTATTCACCCCTTTCTCTTCACTCTCACTCCCCCCACCCCCATATCTAATCATGTATTTCACATCCATCCCTTTCTTTCAACTCACTGGTCACCATCCTAGTTCAGACCCTTAATATTTTTCCCCTGGCCTAGTGCAATTGACTCTTAACTGGTCAACGGGCTTCCAGACCCCCTGGTCCCAATTCATCATTTACACAGCTGCCAAAGTAATGTTCTTAAGCACAGGGGTGACCTGTCATCCTTAGCTACTGACACTCAAGATTCCATAATCATTAATATCATGCTCATGCCATTTACTGAAGCTAAGCTGGGTGTCAATTGTGGGGTATCTGGAGTTCCCTTAGGCCTCTGTTACCCATGGTCTTATAAGTAGGTAGCTTTTCTAGGCAGCAAAGTAGTATAAATGGGTATAGTGTTGAATTTGGAATCAGGAAGACCTGAGTTCAAATCCTGCCTTATCTACCTATTAGCTGTACCATCCTGGGCAAGTCACTCTCTCAGCCTTAGTTTTCTCATCTGTAAAATCAGGATAATAATAGAACCTAACACTGGGTTGTTGGGAGGCTCAGATGAAAATATGCATGTAAAGTGCTTTACAAACCTTAAAATGCTACATAAATGCTAATTATTATCAAGTACTTTTGCCTCTTAACAAACAAGAAGGAAGAGGAGGAGGAGGAAAAAAGGAAGGAGGAAGAGGGGGAGAAAAGTATGTATGTAGGGGGAAGGGAGCTGCCTAGGGTTGTTCATGCTTGGCTTTTCCAGTTTCAGGGGTGAACAATGAAGTCCCCCTACTCAGCCTTTCTTAGAACTGGGTACAGAGACATTTTGTACTTCCTAGAATATCAGACGTGGTAGAATGGTTGAGACAGGTGCTATTGTGTGAACATGTTCACTTAAAATGCTTTCACTGGATTTTAATTGTTGCTTTAACTATTTCATCTTTCCTGCAGTGGATCTTGGATGCCACTGGAGTGTGCCGGAGGTTTATTTGTCATTATTAGGGTGGAAAATTAGACTATGTGAATAGTGAGGGCCAGTCTTCTGAAGGCTCATTATCCGATTAATTTTATTATATTAAACAAGTACCACCATTTCGCTAATAATTGTAAAAGAAATCAAAGCCTCCTCTGTTCAAATGATATTAATTTTATCACTTAGTCTCCAAGATGACAAAACATAGGCTGAAACACAGAAGCTCTTGCAAGTCAAAACAGCCTCCCAAAGGGTGAAAAGTGGGGCAGCCTCAGCCTTGACCCGGGGCCTACAGAAATGTAGCACTTGAAGCAACCTCTGACTGGGAGCTTTCCTTTGAAAGCTGCCCAGCAACAGCTGAATTTGAACAGCTCTATCGGGAAGTCTTCTAAGAGTAATAACTTCTCTTGATGAACATAAAATGGAACTTATATTCCCGGTCAGCATTGACTCACAGTCAGGATAATAAGCACTTTTGAATTATTATTTTCAGTGGTGGAGCTGTATTTGTGCTGGGCCAGTCATCCAAGCTCCCTCACCCAGTATCCCAAAAAATCAGGGGTTTTCATTTGAAATAATCCTGGCTGGGTTGGGTGCATAGTTTATAGCCAAGAAACAGAGTTAAATGGTGGCTCAGCCTCGTTATCATCATGCTCTAATTAACTGTTGCCTAGGTGGTCCCTTTATCAGGTAGATGCTCCTTTCTTACCTGCACCGCTTCAAATCCCCAGCATCTCTCAAAGCTGAGCTGAGAGGACACACTACATGAAACCTTTTGTGATCTCCACACTTAGGAGGTCTCTCTCTGTGTCACTGTCTGTCTCCTCTTTCTGTTTGTCTCCTTTTTCTCTCTGTCTCTCTGTCTCTCTCTGACTCCTCTTTGTCTCTGTTTCTCTCTGTTGTTTTATATATTTTGTATATATATATTTTGTACATATACACACACTGGGTAGCTAGGTAATGTAGTGGATAGAGCACTGGGTCAGGAGTTGGAAAAACCTCAGTTAAAATCTTGCTTCAGACGCTTACTAGCCGTGTGGCCCCGGGTAAGTCACTTAATCTTACTTGCCGCAGTTTCCTCATCTACAAAATAAGCTGGAGAAAGAAATGGCTAACCACTCTAGTAACTTTGCCAAGAAAGCCCCAAATGAGGTCATGGAGAGTCAGGTACTACTGCTGCTGCTGCTGCTGCTTCTAGTATTAAGAGGGGACAAGGCCTAGTCAGTGTTAATTGATCTTCCTGCCTTACCCCTAAAGCACCAAGAATAAGGGATTTTAACTAAAACACATCTAATGATGAATGATTTTATTCCTGGAGAGGGTCAGAGGCATGACTTACTCAAAATGGCAAATAATGATATCATCTTTTAGAATATGAGTGCTTTTAAATTTTTAAATATGAGGACTGAAATGTACTTTCAACAAAACAAGGAAGCTGACCTGGAAGACCTGAGAAAGAGTTTAGTATTTTCTAATTTTGGTATTTTTTGAATTTTCTGGTATCCAAAGGTATATCCTTTGGTATAATTTTGTTCTGCAGTCCACTCCTATCTAGGAATAGAAAGCATCACTTCTCTGATTGATATGAAGCACCAAGGTGAGCAGAGCTGAAGCCTCTCAAACTTTCCCTAGAGCAGGGACATTTGTTACCTATTTGGGATTCAAAGAGCTTTTCTGGTGGACTGTAGGCTTTAGGTAAAGTGAGATAAAAAGTGGAAAGTTTAAATAACTGTAACATAAATTACAAGAGCCAATGTGAAGAAACTTGAAAGCAACATTTCTTCAAAGTTCAATTTGAATAAGTCCTTATTGATTATGGAATGTTAAATATATGCAAAGGACATAAAGTACGAAGTAAAACTTTTAGCAAAGTATTTGAAAACGTCTTCCTTGTTATACTTGTGGACAAAGTGGAGAGCTATGGACTGCTAGAGAGAACAGGTGAACTCAGAATTAGGTAAACAACTGGAGCCCAAGAGTAGTCATAATTGTAGTCATGAATTGATGTGACCATCTGTAGGGGATCACCCCAGGGATCTGTCCTGGACCTTGTGCTCAATATGTTTATCAGTGACTTGGATGAAAGCACACATCGAATGCCCTGTCAAATCTGAAGATGGAACACATGTGGAAGGGATGGCTAATCCACTGGAATACAGAGTTGGGACCTAAAAAGATGCTGATACACAAGAATGATTAGAAAACTAGGACTAGGATTAAACTAAATAGGGATAAATGCAAAATTTCACACTTGGGTTCAAGACATCAACATCACAAAGATGAGATGGCAGAGGCATGGTTAGATGATAGTTTGTGGGAGAAAGATCTGGAGTTTTAGTATATAATACAAGCTGCAACATTGCAGCCAAATAAAGACTCTTGTGATGGTAGACCACATAAGGAAAGACAGAGTATCCAAATTAAGGAAGGTAATAGCTTTCCTGTGGCAAAATCTGGGGTACTGTTCCAGACCATATCTGGAATACTGTTTTCAGTTCTGGGTACTAAATCTTAAGTACAGGATCCAAAGGAAAGTGACTAGGATAGAAAAGAGACTAGACAACATGCCATATAAGGACAGATGGAATGCCTAGGGAAGGGAAGATTTTGGCAAGATTAGATGGAGGAAACAGTAGATGAGAGATGGTGAACATAGGATAACTATCTTTAAGCATTTGTAGCATGGTTGTTGTTTTATGAAACAAATACTAGACTCATTTTGCTGGGCCCCAGAAGGCAGAACCATTTGTGGCAGAAAGGTAGATTTTTTACTTCACATAAAGAAAAACTTTTAATAATCAAGGCTGTCAAAAAGCTAGGTGGGCTGCTTCCAAGGTAGTGAGTTCCCCCCACTGGATATGGATGGATTAGTTGTCAGAAATGTTGTAGAAGTGATTCTATGCAGGTACAGGTTGTACTAGATGGCCTCTGAGGTCCTTTCCAATGTTGACATTCTGTGATCCAGTGACCTTTCAGAAGCCTTTAATACCACATGGATTTCCTACAGTGCAGGTCCTCAGACTGGTCTGCTACATTCACTGTTTGCTGAAGGCAAAGGAAACCCTTGTTTTCTGAAGCGGGGACTGACCAGCAAAGAAAGGAGAGGGACACAAATGAGAAGAGGAGTCAGTCTAGGGGCCTGGTTACCACCATCTGCTTTAAAGCAGTGGCAACTGGGGGATTTGGCAGTGGAAGGAGAGACAGCAGTCTAGGTATTTCTGCTGAGCTGAAGGAATCTCTTTGCTGGGGCTGCTTTATTCTGGAGCTGCTAAATGGCCCAGAGAGCAAAGGTGGAAAGCATATAGGAAGAAGGCCAAGTGATTAGAAGCCATTCTCTTTTTAGAGTGGACAGCTTTTCGGAGGATGAGCCTAGGTGCACTTAACAAAGCACCTCAGGGCACTGGGAGGTGGGTCCAGCTAGACTTTCTGAGTCTCACTAAGTCCTTGAGCCAGTCCAATGATCTTCTCAGTCTCTTTTCCTCCCCCTCCTCACCACTTCATATACTGCCTTCCTTCATCTGGAAACTGCCAGGAAATGGAGGACCACTTAACAACTGACCAGGGACTTTCAACAGGGGAGCAGTTGATTTAAGAAGCTGAATGGAAATGAATCTTTCTTACTGAAGCAGTGCAGACCCAGGCCTGTGTCCCTGAGCCTTGTGTCCTAGGCTCTGACCACTTGGACCTCAGAACCTTGCCTAGTGGGAAGGGCTACTGTCTGCGTAGCACCAGCTGGTGCTCCCCAGGTTTAGAAGATGGGGCCTTGCAAAGATTCTCCTTCTGTCAACCCTTGTTGATATTTTAATTAAGGCCTTTTCATGTGTATTTGTACAAGGGGAGTTGGAGAAGGAACAAATGAGCACTAACAGAATTTGGGCAGAATTAATTTCCACCACAGAATTAACATATACCATTAACTAGGGCAAAAACTAGGAGCAATTAGTGCAATGGGTTTTTAAAGGAATTAGGGAAATATTTGGGAGAAAAGTAGAGCAGGGGATAAAAGTGGGATTTCAGAGTTGTGGATGAGTTCTTCATCTGCCCTCCATGCTTTCCTATGCCTGGGTACAACCTCCTTCCTATAAGCTGGACAATGCTGCATTTTGAAGCCTCTTTTTTTTTTTTTTTTTTTTTTTTTTCCCTATCAATCACTATTATTTCCCTAGGCTGGGCAGTGGTAGAGCCTTCTTGGCTCTCAGGACACACTGTTCTTTCCTAACTCTTTGTGACGTCACCTCAGTGGTACTCAGTCCTGATAATGTGCTTGTGGGTGTGACACCCCCCCACCCCCCCTTCTGCTACTGTGCTATTCTCTGGTTTCCTCATATAAGCACAAGAATCAAAGTCTCAGTGTCTGAGTACCAGACAGGGTCATATTTCCATGAGAGAGAGGGGAAGGAGATGCTCACCTTTAGATATTCCACTTCTCCTGTACTCTAAGACCCCTTTTCCCCATAATCGCAGTCCTCATCCATTCTAGGCCCTTATCATCTTCTATGTGGACAACAGCCATTGTCTTCTAACCAGTCTCTCCCATTGCATGTAGTCCTGAACAAGCTACCAGATTAATTTCCCTAACAAACCAAACAAGATACTCTAATTAAGCAAGTTCCTTGCTCATAAAGTATTCCATGTGTCCCTGCTACCCACAGAGACTGCTGAACTAACAGGGATTCAATCCAAATTCCTCAGCCTGGCATTCAAGGCCCTCCACAGTCTGGCCCCAAGCTACCTTTTGAAATGTGTGATTGCTTCTTCCTCCCCTTCCCACTTCCCATCCTGTGATTAGAGGTTCATAGGTCTGGATCTGGAAGGAGTTTTAAAAGCCATCCAGTTCAATCTCTTCATTTTAAGATAAGACCAAGGTGGTGAGTAAGTGATTTTTCCCAGGGTCATATAGCTAGCAAGTGTCTGTGTAGCATTTGAAAGCAGGTCTTCCCACTATGTAATACTTCTTGTCAAAGGAAAAGCCTACAGCACCTGATATTCTTCAACAATCTCCCTTCCCAGAACTACCTGGGACCTACCCTACTTAGGCAGGTAGGTGGTACAGTAGATAGAGTGTCAGGCCTGGAGTCAGGAAGACTCATTTCCTGAGTTCAAATCTGGCTTCAGACACTTACTAGCTGTGTGACCCTGGGCAAATCACTTAACCCTGTTTGCCTCAGTTTCCTCATCTCTAAAAAAAAGAGCTGGAGAAGGGAAATGGCAAACCATTCTAGTATCTTTGACAAGAAAACCCCAAACAAAGTCACAAAGAGTTAGGTATGATTGAACAATAACAACTCTGTTTAGCTTTGGAAATCGGGGATTCTACATGTTTAGGGTGTTATGGCTATAGTCAAAGGGGGCTCTGCTGGCCCAGTTGGATTATTCATGGTCCCCTGAATATGTCACAATCATTTTGTTCATGCTATTCTACCCACCTGAAATGTCCTTCCCATTCCCCTATGCTTATCTAGGTCCTACCCATTCTTTAAGACCAATCTGAGGCCATACTTACTCTAGAACAGCAGTTCTCAACCTGTGGGTTGCGACCCCTTTGGGGATCAAACGACCCTTTCATAGGGGTTGCCTAAGACCATCGGAAAACACGTATTTCCGATGGTCTTAGGAATTGAGACACTGTTCCTCTATCTGTCTCTAGGCGGGTCCGCCCACATGCAGATGCACCCACATACAAGCATTAAAGGGTCGAGGCATTAGGCAGGTTGAAAACAGCTGCTCTAGAAGGCCTTCCCTGTTCTCAGCAGACCTCAGTGATCTCTTCCTCCTCTCACCTCCTGTGACACTTGATCTGTGTTTCTTGTTTTCCCCTTAGCATATGTCTTTCATTATCTCTTTATGTATACTTTCTTCTCCAAGATGCACCATGAGTTTCTTGAGGACCAGAGCCATATTTGCTATTGTATCCCTGTCATCCCCCAACCCAGAACAAATATCCTGCACTCTGCAGGTCCTTAGTAATTAATCTTTGATGATGAAGTTGACTGCTCTGGGACAAATGAACGTGATAAATGATAAATGAAATGATAAAGGAGGTGGACCACTCTTGGGAAGAGTCATGCCTCCCTCCCCACCCCCAATTCCCTAGGTCATTTTAAGGGGAGGGATATAAAAAGATTGGTGAAATTTTTAGTATTTAACTTTTACAATGGCTTTTTAATGTGGCAAACTTTGCCACTAATTCTCTTCCCAATTCCTATTTCTTTCTTAATGAGCTCTTGCCCCATAATGATCTCTTAATGGTGTTGCTTAATGAAAATGGTAAACAGGCTATTTTCTAAGCCCAAGCAAGTTGATTGCATCATCTTCATCACCATCATCATTAGCATCATCAGTGAATATTGATCAGGTCTCCCTGGGCATTGGGCAGTATAGAGGGGACCATGAAAATAGGGGGACCCAGTGGCAGGTGTGAACTTGTAGTCTTAAGACTGAAGGATGCCTGTCTTATCAGCTGCATAAATTCACAATTAGTAAAGAACATAGAATGTAAGAACTGGGAGGGACCTAAGAGATCACCAGGCTCTACTGGCTCATGTTGCAGAGGAAAAAACTGCAACCTGGAGATAAGAAGGGACTTGCCCAATGTTGTTAAGGTCAAGACCAGGACTAGAACCCAGATCTTCTGTCGGCCAGTTTGGGGCTCTTTAGCCTGACCATAACCCTTCTCTGTCTTGCCCTTAGGTTCTGATCTCAGAGGGTCTCATTAGTAAGGTATTTATTCCAAAGGTAATAGGGAGCCACTGCGGAGTAATTGTGCTTTAAAAAAAAATCAGTCTGTAGCTATATAGAGGCTGGATCGGAATGGAGAGAAACTGGAGACAGGGAAATCAATTAGGAGGAGATCGCAGTAGTTCAGAGGAAAGGCATTGAGTTCCTAAATTTCTCATGTCAACTCTTCTTAAAAATCTTCAGTAACTTCATATTGCATACTAAATAAAGTAAAAACTTCTTACCCTGGCATTCAAAGCCATCTTCAGTCTGGCTCTAGCATACCTTTTCATCCTTATCTTCTACAATTCTCCTTTATGACCCAGCCAAATTAGTCTGCCCTCCATCTCTCCTTCCCCCTTTTTTTGCACCTTTGCTCACACCATCCTCCAGACCTGAAATAAGCTGCCCTCACCTCTTGCTTGAATCCCTCACCTGAATCCCTCAACACCACCCACCGCCCATGGGAATGACCTCTCCTTCCCCACATTGTCCATAACATTTTCCCTGGACTTCTTCCTAGGAGCTGCCACATTCTCTCAGGGATCATTTTTTAATGTCTATGTTTAATTCCCCCCAACACCTTTTGATTAAAGAACTCCCTGAGGAAAAGGCCTGGGTTGTGTCTGTATCTCTAGTGCCTCGCACCTAGCTGGTGCTTAATAAATATTTGGTGAATTAATAACAGTAGCTTACACTCGCATGGTGCTTACTACGTACCAGGCACTGTAATAAGCACTTCACAATTATTACCTCATTTGATCCTCACAACAACCCTGGGAGGTAGATTATTATTTACCTTATCATCTTCATTTTAGAGATGAAGAAACAGACAAACATAGATTAAGTGACTTGCTCAGGGCTACATGGCTAGTGTCTAAGGATAGATTTGAACTCAGGTCTTCCTGACTCCAGGTCCAGCGCTCTATCCACCGAGCCACCTAGCTGCTGAATTTAATTATTTATTCATATATGTACCAGGTAGTTGCAGAGATGGCCTTTTATCTAAACCCAGCATCTTTTATTTCATTGTTCTCCAGGGGAATTGGCCTTACAAGCTATGGGCAAGAATGACAGAGAATAGCAATGCAGGGAGAGCAAGGAGAATGTGGTAGTGACCTGACTGGAGTGCAAGGTTTTTTTCTGTTTCCTCTGTGGCCAAAAAACTTCTGTCAGTGCTCATATGCCAACTGGTTTCTTTTCTAGGAGAATGGGGAGGAGCTAAAGGAATGACCGCCTACTCTTCATGATCTGGGAAAGGATGGAGAAATTAAGTTATTGGCTGATGTACAAAAGTTACATTTATAGTTTTAATGTTATAATGCTACCACCCACTTCTGGTGATTCCCATGGGCACAAATGATACTGCCAGAAGAAATCTAGAAAGTATTTCTAAGGATTATGAAGACTTGGGTAAGAAGCTGAAAAATTTTGGAGTACAGGTAGGGTTTTCATCACTACTGCAGATGGAAGGCAAAGGCTTTGAGAAAGAAAAGGAAATTTGGCAAGTGAACAGCTGCTTAAAAAGATGGTGTATCAGAATGAAATTTGGCTTTGTTAACCATGCTTAAAATAGAGGGATGAGAAGTTTTTGGCCAGGGATGGGGTACATCAAATCAGGGGTAGTAAAAATGTTTCTTCCTGGAGTCTTGCAAATTTATCAAAAGAGATTTAAACTGTAAAGGAAGAGAAAAGGTACCCATGTTTATCCACTACATTAAATAACACAGCTATGGCATGGAAAACAAGTAATACAGAAATTCAGAAAAAGTACCCTCTGGTAAAACTCACAACCTCAGATCCACAAATGTAAAAGCAAAGTGAACCAGTATCCCTAATGCAAAGAGGAAAATTTGAATTAATTGACTAACAGATATATTTGAAAAGAATTGAACTCATCTTTTCCTCCACACCCTCCCCTCTTATTAACTTCCTATTATGTTCAGGAAACTACATTTCTCCCAGTCACCGAGGCTCATAATCTAGGAGTTATCCTTGACTCCTTACTTTCACCTTCCATAGTCAATAAGTAGTCAAGTCCTATAGTTTCTCTCTTCTTAATGGCTTTGGTACGTGCCAACTTCTCTCCTCTGCCACAACCACCAGCCTAGCTCAGGCCCTGATAAGCTTATGCCTACCCTATTGCAATAGCCTGCTGGGGGATCTTCCTGCCTCAAGTCTCTCCACCCTCCCTTCCATCCTCCACTCGGAGCTACCATTTCATCTTCCTGAAGTGCAAATCTGACCATATCGCCACCTCCAGGACAAACATAAAATCCTTTGTTTGACACTGAAAACTTAATTATCTGGCCCCTTCCTACCTTTCCAGTCTTCTTATACTCTACTCCTGCTGCTGTGATCCAGTGACACTGACCTCCTTCCTGTCCCTTACATGACATTCTATCTCCCAACTTGGAGCATTTTCACGAACTGTCCCTGCTACCTGGAATGCCCTCTCTCCTCATCTCTGCATTTTCCATGTCTGGGCTCACTGTCTTCAAGAAGCCTTTCTTCATCTTCCTCAATCTTAGTGCCTTCCTTCTTAGATTACCCCCAATTTATCATATATATTATATGTATGTATACACATATAGATATATAGGGATATACACAAATATATGTTTGTATGTTGTCTTCCCATTAAAGTGTGAGCTCTTTGAAAGCAGGCTCTGTTTTTTAAACTTTTATTTATTTATTTATTTTTGTATTATTAGTACTTAACACAGTCCCTGGCATAGAACAAGGCTTTAGTAAATGCTAGTTGACTCACTGATTTAGAAAAGTTAAATTTATAGTTTTAATGCTATAACAATCAAGCTATCAAAGGGATACTTTATAGAACTCAATAAAAAATAGCAATTCATTTGGAGGAATAAAAGTTCTAGAATATTGAAAGAAATAATGAAAAAAGGGTAAGAATAAAGGAAGAGTAGCACTTCCATATTTCATACTCTATTACAAAGCAGCAATCTTACAAATCTTTTGTTATGTGTTAAAAATACAAAACTCAATCAATAGAACAAACTAACCTAGAAAGAATCAGAAATAATGGAACTCAACCCAGGTTTTGATAAGCCTGAAAACATGCATTCCTTAGGAAATAACCCTGATAGGATAAGAAATGCTGGGAAAACTGGAAAGCAGTCTGGCAGAAATTAGGTTTATACAACATCTTATGCTACATATTCCATTAGAAATTAAAAATGGATATGCAACCTGAATATTAAAAGTCATATAATAACAAAGAAGAAAAGAAGTAGTTTATATACCTTTCACTGCTATGGGCAGGAGTGTAATTCTTAACCAAACAAGGGACAGAGAAAGTAAAAATAAGATAGATAATTTTGATTATGTGGGACTAAAAAGCTTTAACACAAACAAAATTAATACATCTTGGATAAGAAGGGGAGTGGTCCAAATGGGAAAATATCTTTGTATCACCTTTTTTGGATAAGTTTTTTGGCATCTAAGAGATACAGACACTTAAAAGAAATATACAAAAGACCAAAAGCCATTCTCCAACAGATAAATGGCTGAAGGATATGAAGAAAGAGTTTTGAAGGGAATTAAAAACTATTAACAATAACGAAAGAATGCTCCAATTCACCAATAAGAAAAATGCAAATCAAAATAACGCCGAGGATTCACATCTTACCTAGTAGATTGACAAAGAGGACAAAATATAGGAATAATCAATATTAGAAAGACTGTGGAAAGATAATGCACACTAACTCATTGTTGGTGGAACTGTGAATTAGTACAACTATTCTTAAAAGCAATTTGGAATTATGCAAATAGAGTGACTAAAATTTCCTTATCCCTTGCCCGAGATTCTACTGCTGGGTAAATACTCTAAGGAAGCACTGATAAAAAGTAAGACTCTATAAACACCAAAATATTTTGGCAGTATTTTTTTTCTGTGGTACTTAGAGGACTGGAAACAAAGTAGATGCCTATCAGTTGAGAAATAGCTAAACAAATTATGGTACATGAATGCAATGAAATATTGCTATGTTATGAGAAACAATGAATATTATGAATACTGAGAAACATGGGAAGATTTATACTAATTGATGCAAAATGAAGTAAACAGAGCCAAAGGAATAATCTATACAATGATTATAACAATAATGTAAATGGAAAGAAACACCACAAAAGAATTGAAAATGAACATTGCAAAATTATAAAGAACAAGTTTGGCCTCATAGAGGAGATCTAATTAGCCACCTTCCCCCCCCCCCCCACTCTTTTGCATTGGTGGGGTGAGGGGTAAGGTTTCAGGGATGTAGAATACTGCATGTAGCACTCCACATGTATTGCTCAAATTTGCTGCCTCTGATGAGTTCAATTCACCAAGCTCAGATGAACTACATCCTGAAGTAACGAACAAACTGGTGGCTGCAATTGCTAAGCCACTAGCAATGATCTTTGAAAGACGGGGAAGCATAGAAGCAGTGCAGGATTGGAGAGGGGCAAACGTCCTTATGTTCAAAAAAAGGGAAGAGAAAAGAGTCTGCAAACTATAGGACAATGAACTGGACCTTGATTGTAGGCAAAATTCTGGAATGTATTATTAAAGGATAGTAAGTGAATGTCTAGAAGAGGAAGTAGTAAACGGAAAGAACCAGTATGACTTAATCATCAGTAGATCGTGCCATTCTGCCCTTTCCAATACAAATATGATTCTCCTTTGCAGAGAAATAAGAAGTAAAACAAGACTTGAGTTGTTCTACCATAGTCAGTTACCATCCTCTCATTTCCCCAAGCTGTGATCTTTTTTCCTTATTTTTGGTGCTCTTATTTTTCATGATGTAGCTTTAAAAACTCCTTTTTGTTGTCCTTAGTATTCCTCACCATTTTTATCTCATTCTGATGTAGAGGGTTGCCAGACTAACCTCATTTCCTTTACTTGCACATTTTACTTTTTCTTTTGTGTTCATGGCATCGTAATTCCCCATCCTCCACTTCCAGATTGAAACCTCCCTTGTAACAAAGAAAATCAATTAAGCAAAAGCATCAGATTCAGATACCATGTCTGATAACATAAACAGCCTTCTGACCTCGTTAACCCCCATCTCTTTACCCTGAAGAAGGAAGGATGTGTCATTCATTACCTCTTCTTTGGGATGCTCATTATCTTTTCTGATTGTTACTAGACTGGTAGCTTATAGAGAATGATGTCGATAATGTATATGTAGATTTTGGCAAAACATTTGACAACTCTCCCATTAATCTGGTGGGCAAGATGTAGAGATATGCGCTATAGCTAGGGGATGAAGAACTGGTTGAATGGCCAATCAAAAGCTTACTCATGAGTGGTTTAATAACAAGGAAGTCACCAGTGGATTGAACCATGAACATCATTAGTGTTTTTCTGTTGAATCTTTGTATCAAGGACTTGGAAAAGGGAATAGGTGAAATGTTTATCAAATCTTCAGATGGCACAAAGACAGGATGGATGGCTAATACACTGGATGATAGAATCATGAACAAAAATATCTTTAAGGTAGAATATGGGGTTGAATCTAATAAGATTGCATAACATGGAACATGGTGCCTAGAACAAAGGTTTTAAGGGAGCTGTATATGGGGTTTAGGAGTCATCAAGGACTGAGAAAGACATTTTAGAATGAGGGAGGTGAAATGCCCACTGTATTCTCTTCTATCAGACCATGTATATTCAGCTCTGGGCACCATATTTTAGGAATCACACTGATAATTTGGAGAGCTTCCAGAAAAAAAGTGACCTTCCTTGGAGGGTTGCTGTTAGGCTCAAATGAGATAATAATTGCAAAGCGCTTAGCACAGAGCCTAGCATATGGTAGATGTTATATAAATATTAACTAGCTAGCTAACCTGCATGGTCCTGATGCCTCTAGGATAAAACAGAAAATCCTCAGTTTAGATTTCAAAGCCCCAAACAATATGGTCCATATCTATCGTCCCAGCCTTATTGGACATTAGTCACCTTTGTATAATCTGTGATCTGGCCAAACTGGTTTTCTCTCCATTCCTCAAAATGGCACTCCATCTCCCATCTCTCACCCTTTGCACAATTGATTGCATATTCCTGAGATTTAGCTCCTTCTTTACAATACCTTACAGAGTCCTGCCTTCATTTAAAACACCGCTGAAGTACTACTTTCTCCATAAATCTTTTTCTGATTCCCCCCATCAACTGCTACTGCCCACTCTCCAAAATCACCTTGCATTTAACTACATTATATTTGTACTTTTTTGTATTCATTCTGTATACAGTATACTTCTATATTTACTTTATATTAGATTGGAAGTTCCTTGCAAGTAGATGTTATTTTATTTCTTGTACTTGTATTCTCAGCGCCTAGCACAGCGATAATAAATAAATACTTGTTGATTGACTGATCAATGGTGAAGGGTCAGAAGGTCATGCCATAAGAGAGGATTGAAAGAAGTGGGGATGTGGAACTGGAGGGGAAAACTAAAAGGGAACACAATCATTTTATTCTAGTATTTGAAGAGCTGTCATGTGGAAGAGAGAATACATTTGTTCTCTTTTTCTTCAGGGGGAAGAACTGAATTCACTGGATCCCAGATTTGGATTTGGAAGAGATTGCAGTAGTCATTTTTAATCCAACCTTTTCATTTCACAGATCAGGAACCTGAGGGCTAGATCAGTTAAATTAGCAATGGGTGGAAGCTGCTGAGAGGCAGATTTAAGTCTGAGAAGAAAAAAAAAGCTTCTTCTCAATCAGAGCTAGAGTACTGGGCTCTGAATGTTTGACAGCCGGTTTTGGGGGGGAGGGGGAGGTTAGGGTGGAATGTATATGCTTTTAAAACTTACACACTTTTAAGCTTAACTTGCTTTTCATAATCTTGCTTATTCACATTTTGCATTATTTCCTTAAGTCTATGCAAGCAACCAAACAATAAATTAAGCCCTGATTTGCAGCATTTGGTGATTTCCAAGGTGTAAATGCTAACAATAAAAATTAAGCAGTGGGCTTGCTGTTTTGAGCTGGTTCCAGCGTGCTACCTAGAGCTACCTCTAAGTGGAATGCGCTGCCTCAGAAGGTAATGAGCTCTCCTTTCCTTGTCTTCCTGTATATATAGTAGGCAGAATTTGTGTTCAGGTAAAAGATGGATTATAAAACAGATTGTAAGATTATATGGATAAATTGGAAGTCCCCTCCAACCCTGGGATTCTATGATTCAGGATTTAGTTTATCTATGGATACTAAGTATTTCATTCTACAAAAGACATTAATGCCCTCTTAGCCTACTCTATAGTGACTAGAGATAGCATCAGTTTTTACAGATAGGGAAACAGAGATACAATGCCTTGCCAAAGTTCTCATTGCTGAAATGAAGCCTGATGTTAGATATGAGAAAGGAGGTGACATTTACAATGCCTAGTAAGCAAAAACCCTATCCTCACAAAGACAAATTGGACTAGTGGCGGGATATTTGGACTGTAGTCTTGCCCCTGATATTACTTTGCTATATTGCTTAGAATAAGTGCTTCTCTGGACTTCAGTTTCCTTTATTTCGGAGTGAGCAAGGTGGTGTGGATGATCTCTAATCTCTCTTCCACCACCAAAGTCTCAACTCAATGAGGCAAGCTAGAAAAGGGGGATGTACAAAACCTGCTGAGGAGGACTGTGACTGGGAAGGGTCTGTGGAAGAATCACTGAATCATCCTGGGACCAGAGGGCTAGAAGGTGAGACATGGAGCAAAACACAGTCACTCTTCTTATTACAGCCCAGTTTTCTATTGCAACTACAAGTCTCTATATGCCTTTCTATTTTACATTGGAGAGTTTCCTTTAGAAACACATTTTAACTGAAAAGGTTAACACATTTTAATTGCCCAGGGACACTGCTCTGAAAATTCTATAACATGTGCTCATTAAATAAAATTAGCACCGAGGAGCTGCCCAGGATATGTCATGCATTAAAATATGACTCTGTAGAATATAATGCATTATGAATTATTGCCTTGTGTACTTTTTTTGTTACATTAGTCTCTAATGCGGATACAGTTATTCATCAACCCACCTGGGGAATTGATTTTTAAAATGTTTGAAATATTATATCCACATTAACTTTTACGTGGCCGGCAATAAACAAAATCTAGCCCCGGATGCATCAGCTGGAGGGCTTGTGGTAGCCTCTGTCCCAGGCGCAGAGTGGGGCAGGTTCTGCCTCAGACATTAGTTGAGGAGCTCTGTGATAACTAGCACGTTTTGTCTGCTGTGGGAGAAGAGAGAAAGATAATGGACAAGGCAAGGGGACTAGAAGCCTGATGCTAGAGGTACCATTGTTTTCTTTTGAGAAAAAAATGCATTTGTACTAAGATCTACTGTTTTTACATAGCTGAAATTTCCTCCTGCATCCCTCTCCTCTCTCCCTCCCAGAGAGTCATCTGGGATTATTTCTTTCTTTTCCCTTTTCCCCTCTTTAAATCCCCTTAATCATGGCTTTATTGATTTGGTAGAGGAGGCAGAAATACAGAGGCACATTTGGGTTTCTAAGTCACATTGCCTACCCTCCCTTTGTCAAGGCCAGGTTAGGTTTCCCTAGACCTAGAGGTTCATGCCTCCCCCTTATGGTTAAATTGC
This sequence comes from Pseudochirops corinnae, assembly GCA_028646515.1. NCBI lineage: Eukaryota > Metazoa > Chordata > Mammalia > Diprotodontia > Pseudocheiridae > Pseudochirops > Pseudochirops corinnae. The sequence goes on along the minus strand of CM053585.1, from coordinate 232,361,925 downwards.
CCTCTGAGTTCCCATCTGTAAAGGTCTCCTTCCTCAGCTCCCCTATTCATGCTCTTCTCACTCAGAATTCTCCTTGCCTTCTTACCCACTCTCTATCTGTCCAAGTTGTACCCGCCTTTGAGTTTCACCTCTTCCAGCAAGCATTTCTCAGTGTTCCACCCTAACCTTCATCTTTCCCTTCCCCCAATTTCTGTAGCATTTCCAGTCAAGATCATTCTCTTGAGCAAGTACTGAATTATGATGTCATTTGTTGTTGTTGTTGAGTCATTTTCAGTCATGTCTGACTCTTCGTGACCCTGTTTGGGGTTTTCTTGGCAAAGATACTGGAGTGGTTTGCCATTTCCTTCTCCAGTTTGTTTTGCAAATGAGGAAACTGAGGCAAGCAGGATTAAGTGACTTGACCAAGGTCACACAGCTAGTAAGTGTCTGAGGCCAGATATGAATTTAGGAACAGGAGTCCTGACTCCAGGCCTGGCACTCTATCCATGGTGTTATATAGCTGCCCCTATTATGGCATAGGATCATAGATTAGAGCTGGAAGGAGCCTTTGAGGTCATGTAATCCAACCCTTGCTCATTTTATAAATGAAGAAACTGAGGCCCAGAAAAGTAGGAGTGAGTTGCCCCCGAACATGCAGGTAGTAGGAAAGGTGAGGATCTTCTGACCCCAAATGCATTGCACCATGTATGTGACAAGTCATGTTGCCTCAGCAAGGCACAGAACTCCCTGATGGGTGGGACCGTACCTTACTCTATTATCGCCAAGCTGGGCAGTTCAATTAAATTCAGAAGTACCTACTATGTGCCAGGCACTGTGCTAAGCAAAGGGCACATCGCAGGTGATTAATAAATGATAACAAATCACATTTATACAGCATGTTGAAGTTTACAATGTGTTGGCCTTACATGAGGCCACTGAGGTAGATAGTGCAAGTATTATTTTACCCATGTTATAAAATTTGTATTATAAAATACAAGCAGAAATCTGAGGCTCTGAGGGGTTTAGAGGCTTGCCCATGATCACCGTGTAAGGTAGGATTCAAATGTAAGTTTCCCACTCTTGTTTGAACTGAATTTAAATTGAATTCCAATCCAGCTCTTGAGCTACACCACCATACTACTTCTAATAAACATTGCTTGGTTGTAAAGAAGTCCCCTCTCTCCTCTCACGAAGACCCATGGCCCCCCTGGGGTGGATCAAGTTATTTCCTATTTCCATTTGTAAGGGTTTGTCTCAAATTCTGCTCACTTGGAATTTAGAACTTAAGGATCCTATGAATGTGGTTCATCTTTTCCCCCCAAAGAGCTCCTCATCTCCTTTTATTTATTTCTTCACCTGCAGGAATAGTCATACCCAGGTCTGTTTGCTTTTTAAGGTGTTGGATGGTGCTGTTTACTTTCACTACATCTTGCAAAACACCAGCCTGCCCCAGGATGACATTTTAGCCACTTGACTCTAACTCAGTTTCATTCCTACAAGTCCTTTTTCCCATGGTGACACAATTGTCCTGTGTACTAGAAACACACCAGTCTCTCCACAGAGTACAGGTCCCTTTCCTGCCAAACAGCTCTTCTTTCCAGCTAGGACAATTGCTTCCCTGCAGATAACAGCCCTGCAGTGCACACACGCACGCACAAAAACCCCAAACAAAACAAAACAGAACCACTCGTTGGCTAACTGTTGTGACAAGTCAGGCAGCTTTTCTGGCAGGCCTGCTTTTACCATCTGCACCCAATCTAGGCACCCAGAATAGAAGTGCACAATTGTCAGGATTTAATGTTGTTGGGAAAAAAACTGCAACAGTAAATAGCAGGATAGATCCTGCTGCAGCCGTCAGAGCTGTGTCAAAGCACAATTAAAGCCTCTAATGAAGATGTTGTATAAAACCAGAACTCTGAATTTCCAATAGTGAGTATAAGAACACCACCATCCCAACTGATGTGATCAGTCTTTGAGAAGACAAAGATGAAATGGATCTCTTCTCCCTCTCTCTGCCATTCACCCTTACTACCAATGGGCATAGTACAAAGGAAATACCAAGAGAACCTCTGCCTTGATTGTGGCATACTGGAAATAGCACCAGATATATATATATATAGAGATGACAGTAACATTGAAAATATGTCTGTGGAATTAATGGTATCTGTTTGTCTGTCTGTCACTCTATCTATCTATCCATCCATCCATCTATGTCCATCCATCCAACCAGCTATCTCTTATCCATCCATTCATCTATTTTATCTTTGTCCATTCAACCATCTCTCTCATTCATCTGTCCATCTGCCTGTCTGTCTATCTATCTATCTATCTATCTATCTATCTATCTATCTATCAATCATTTACCTACCTTTGTACTGGACCTTTGATTTCATTGGTATGGGGAACTCCCAGTGAGGAAATTCCCTTTACCAATTCAGATTGGCACACCTATTTTTCAACTTACAATTTTAGAGAGTTTGGGGGGCCCTAGAAGTGAAATGACTCAACTGAGTCACAAAGTCAGTATATGCCAAAGGTAGCACTTGAATCCAGGTCTTTCTTACTTTGATTTTGGTTCTCTATCCACTACTCCTTGCTACCTCATGTACTGTAATATAATTTTGAACAAATACCTTGCCTTGCCTTGACAATTAACATAAGAAGGACTCATGCTTTACTCACCTTTGTCTTCCCTCTAGCTCTAAGGATAAAATCCTGCTCGCTTAACTTGTAATAAGGAGCATAGAATGTGAGATATGGGTTTTTGCATTTATTCTTATTTCCTAGGCATTTTCAGTGTACTCTTCCCTAAAAGTCTCAATAGTTTTGGGCACTTCTCAATTAAATTCAACCCTCATACCATGCACTGGACTCTTTGGATCTCCTTTCCCTCCATCTCCCCTCCCCACTAAGAATGTAAGCTTTTTGAGGACACACTATTTTGTTTTACTTTTGTATTCTCAATGTCTAGCACGCAGTAGGTACTTGCTCATTGAAATGAATGGATGAATGAATGAATGAATGAATGAGCACGTGAACAATGAATGAATGGACCTCTCACCAGATGCTCTTTTGAACTTGAAGGAGCAGCTCTTGATCTTAGAAAGATCACTTTTGAACTCAAGAATGAGTTGGTGAACAAGGCTGAAGGTATGCTGATATGGAACAATGTTTCCTAGAACATGCATATCATCTTTCACCTCCTCAATCTTGTTTCATGCTTTCTTAAAGATAATATATGCCAGCCCCTCTGGAGCTATGTATATCCAAAGTGGCATCAAATTTTCAGCTCTGGTAACAATTATGGTTGAAGTTGAACTCACAGCATTCTCCAGAAACCTTATCCACCTGTGATTTTCAGGCTGGATTAAAAATCAGTGCAACCACAGTTTCTTGGTCTTCATCTTGAGGAATTTGAAGATGTGAAATCCAGTCACTTTGGTCAGTAGTAGGTGCTGATAACTTTGCCTCTTTCTGAAGCACCATAATGCCTATTTTGTCTTTTGCAAACTCCTTGTGACCTGATGGTATGTCCAACATTGAAGAAGAGTCTGTCCAACTTAATACATCTTGGTATTTCTGGGACATCTCTTTTCCTGGGGATACTCCATCTTGACAGTGACAAGAATGCAGATTTCACCAGAAGCACCAGGGCCCAGGAAGGCTGTTTACATTATACCTCACAATGAAGAGCTGCTAAGTTCCAAGGGAAGGTAGGTCCATTTGCTCATAATCTCTTTTATACTGTCTTTATCCTTGGCTTCTCCAGTTTGGATACGATTTGTCAGTAGCTTCTACTGTGTTTTTGGTGATGGCTAACAAGGAAAAAAAGAGAACCAACCTATTCTGGGCCATGAAACTGTCATCCTCTAAGGACTGGTGTGTCCCAGAAAGTACAAGGTGGAGACTATAAGCCAAGTCCTTGCCACTGCCCACACGTAGGCTGGACTAATCAATATCATATTACAAAAAGCACTTGGCCTCATTTATCCCTACTGATGCCTGGGGAATCCTTAATATATTGAGTTTGGAAAGTGCAGGTTATGTGTATTTGATGAGATATTCCTTTGGCGGGCCTGGTATTTAGAGACATGCAGGAAGGAGCATATCTCTTTCACTTTTGTGGGCTATGGGAGCTGACTGCTGCAGGAGGAATAGGGACTGGATGAGCTTCTCCTTCCAAAGCAGGGTGGGATATTGCTCCTTCCACAGTAGTGAAGGGTACTAGAGGGGAGAAGTAGATTCATTGGAAGGACCAATAAAAATCAATCAATTCACAAGTATTTATTAAGTTCCTACAAAGTGTTTGGCACTGCCTAGACACTGGAGATAAAAATACAAAAGAGACCCACAGCCCCTGCCCTAAAGGAGCTTACATTCTACTAGAAGGTTGCCATGCAGCAGTTACTTGATATATACAAAAGAAGTGCACAGTTATTGGAGAGGGTACTAACAAATGAGGGAATCAGAAAAAGTCTCTTCAAGGAGATGATGCTTGAGCTGAGCCCCAAAGGGAGCCAGGGATTTCAGGGGGCAGAGGTTAGGAGGGGGAGAATACTAGCTGTGAGCAAAGGCATGGGGGCAGGGGAGGGAACTGAATATATGTGGGGAATAGCAAGGAGTCCAGTTTGCTTAGAGTGTAGAGTGTATGAGGGGGAGTAATGAGTAATTGGCCTGGAAAGATAGGTTAGAGCCAGATTGCTAAATGCCAGAAAAAGGTAAAGCAAGTATATTCCTTGTATCATATTCTCCCACAGAGCTTGCTAGTTTGATAAAATTCTTGGAATTTTATAACAGGGATATTAAATAGGCAGTGATCATATCAACTACCCAGTGATTTCAACTAGAAGCTATTTGATTACGAACCCCATGTATGCCTTTTTTTTTTTTTAAAGAAGGGATATAAAAAGAGTTTGCACATGAGGATCGGCAGGTGTTTATTCAAGTAGGTCTCCTTGAAAAGCAACATTATGTAGCAGAATGTTAGCCTTGGAGTCAGGAAGACATTGGTTCAAATTCTGCTTTTGACAGTTACTAGCTGTGTGACCTTGAGCAAGTCACAACCTCTCTGAGTCTTAGTTTCCTTTTCTGTATAATGAGAAGAATAATACTGCAGTATCTACTTCACAGGGTTGTTATGAGGCTTAAATGGCATACTATATGAACACTGTGAACCTTAATGGTCTATATAAATGCTTGTTATGATTAATAATAATTACTACTTCTACCGCTGCTACTACTGCTACTACAGCTGCTGCTGCTGCTACTACTACTACTACTACTACTACTACTACTACTACTACTACTATTACTACCACCACTACCACTACTACTACCAATATTACCACTACTACTTCTTCTTCTTCTTCTTCTTCTTCTTCTTCTTCTTCTTCTCTTTCTTCTTCTCTTTCTTTTTCTCCTCCTCCTCTCCTTTCTCTTCCCCTTCTTCTTCTTTTCCTCTTCTTCCTCTTCCTCCTCCTCCCTCTCTCCTTCCCCCCTTTCTCTTCCTTCTCCTTCTCCTCATTATCATCATCATCATCCTACAGGGGAATCTCTAGAACAATCTCTAGGTGGTTATCAGCTAACAAGATTCTCCTCAAAATGAATTCTATTCACTCATCCTTCAAGATCCAGCTCAAATATTGATTTTCCATGCAGGCCTCCATGATCAGTCCAGTCAAACACAGCTGCTACCACTAACAAAACACCCCTAGAGTATGCTATTTAGACATCTTTAGTAGCATTTATCACATTTTGCCTTGATTTATAGTTATTTATGTCCATGCCTTATCTAATTCACTAGATTAGAAACTTCTTGAGGGCTGGGACTGTATCTTATTTTTTTTTTTGCTTTTTGGAGAGGGGAAGGCAGGGCAAGTGGGGTTAAGTGACTTGCCCAAGGTCACACAACCAGCAAGTGTTACATGTCTGAGGTCAGATTTGAACTCAGGTCCTCCTGACTCCAGGGCCGGTGCTCTATTCACTGCGCCGCCTAGCCGCCCTATATCTTATTCATTTTGATATCTACAGTGCCAGCATGGCATCTTATAGGTGGCAGGTCCTTAGCAAATTTGTGCTAAATAAATGAATATTGCCATTAAAATAAATGCCTCATACCCCATAACACCACTGTCTGATGATAATGAAATGGGCATGGCTGAGTTTGCTGGAAAGTTCTCTTCTGAATCCATCCTCGAATTTCCTCTGTGGAATTTTTCAGTATCTTATCTCTAGGATGTCTTGGTTAGCAGGTTTTTCTTTCCACATCTTTGAGCCAAAATATTATCTGAACTCTAATGCAAGTGTGGGTATTTTTTTTAAGAAGTAGATTTCTGACTGGACATGGTGTCCATTTTTATAATCCTCCAATGAGGCTGAGGCTGGAGGATCACTAGAGTTCAGGAGTTTTGAGTTGTAGAATGGCTAGAATTGATGGGGTATCCATGCTAAGTCTGGCACCAATATGGTGAGCCCTTGGGAGTCAGGAGGTCACTAAGTTGCCTTAGGAGGGGTGAGCCAATCTAGGTTGGAAATGGAACAAGCTGAAACTTCCATGCTGATCAGTGATGGGATTGGGCCCTATGAGAGGCTACTGCATTTCCAGACTACATGAGGCAGGGAGACCCAGTTTAAAAAAAAAAAAAAAGATTTCTGATCTTTAAAATGTCTAGCACATACCCCTGGGCTGTCTATGATATGAAAAACCTAAGCTGACCAGGCATCTGGGGAAAGATTTGTGCCCATACAATAGCTGTCCAAATAGTCTGGATGTTTTTTTAGAATTTTTTTCTTGTTCTGTCAGTATGGTTGAAGTTAATCTTTACTGAAGTTTTCCCCACCCTACACTTTCAATCCTCTGAATTAGGGTACCAGTGAAGGACAAGGTCTTTTGATGATTTTTGTGTGTTGCCTTGGCACCTCCCCCAGTAGCCATGGCATCACCACTGGGCATTCTGCCCACTGAAGTGAGCCTTCACCTTGCCCACCATCTTCTTTCCAAGCTGTTTACAGCTCCCATGGCAACACACAGCCAATCCACCTTCATGGAAGGCAAGCAGTAACTATCTCTCTAAATCTTTCACAGCCATAGTCTTGGCTGTCATTTTTCCATTATTAATTGAAATTACATAATTCTCCTGCTGATCTCCCAGTTTTATAGTATTCCATTGACAGAATGCAGTTCTTTCGTCCCTCATGCTATTTGGATTTAAAGATGATCAAAAGCTCACATGCTATGGATTTGTTCCCATGATCCATATGGAAGGAAACCACTAGCTTACAAACAGGGTTACTGAACTACAAATTGTAATCTCTGAGCCCACACTTCATGTCGCAGTGCTTTCCTTCACGTAGCTAAGTCTGCTGGAAAAGAATTCTGTGTATTTCCTTAAAAAAAAAAAAAAAAACATTGCAAACAACAGATACATTTCAAGAAAAAGTCATGTAAGCCCTATAATTCATTACAAATCACATTTAAAAATAGCAGGAAGGAGGTTTCCAATCCTCCACTGTAAAACCAATTTCCTAATACAGCCCTTGGTTTTGTATTTTTAAGTGCAGATATTGCGATGTCTTTTGGCAAATGAGACATGAAGCACATGAGTGTTTGCACATAAACTTTTAGTGCAAATATGTTTTTGGCTAAGCAGGACCCAGATGAGGCACAGAAAATACTTTCTTGCCTGGCTGATGCTGGATAAGGTGAGATGAAAGTTCTGTCAATCCCTGTTTCTTTCTATTGCCTGCTTTACCAAAGCATCTTGCATAAACCACAGAGGACCATGGTATGTGTTGGGGGTGGGGAGTAGGGGGGGAAGGTCCAGCTTTGTCCTTTACACATTTTATTTCAGGGCAAATTACTTCCATGGTGAAAACTTTTCACTTCTTTCCTGAAGAATCAATGCCCTGACCATCTTTCAACCTGAATCAATGGTTGTAAAAGGGGTGTATTCTCTCTGAGTGTTACTGTAGACTTTGTGTCCCCATTCCTCTTTAAGGAGATTGGTGTGTTTGTCACCCTTCTCCTTGCCTGATGCCTTGTTTAAGTAAGTTAGAACATTCCTTTTTTTAGTTTCATGTGGCCTGGAAAGGTTTGGGTCAGGGGTTAGCTATTAAAAAGGTCACAGAGAGGCAAAATCTGCTACCTCCAACCTATTCTGGCCTTTTGGTAATTGCTGGTTTCCTATAGGTCACATACTCAGAAGGATGGGGCCTATGGATAGATTCTATCATCTGGCTGAATATTTAAAATGCAATTATACTGGATAAGATCACTATTTAGAAGTGTCACCATATAGAATTTTTTGTTAATTGATTTGAATAAACATATATGTACATATTATATGTATGTATGTATATATGAGGAAATCAGGGAATGTGTCAATATTTGCATATGTACTACTTATCAATAATTTGTAACCTATGGAGTGTGTGCTTGTATATGTGTTTGGGGGTTGTGTTCTCATCAGTCCCTGAGACCCCTGAAGGACAAACTGTGTATCTATAGCTACTGGGTTGTGAAGAGCTCTGACCCTGGCTGGTTGCCCAGGGAAGGAGCTCGCAGCAAAAAGGTAGTACAGTAGCTGAAAGCTGTATACAACAGTCTAATCTCCTGCCCCTCTCAGTTCTTCCTTGTCAAAATCATGGCTTGAATTTCCCCTCTGGAGCAAGGGATTGGGGAGGGGCAGGGTAAATCTTCTGGAAGTTTTTCCTATACAGCCTTTGTCTGAGGTCTCAGTCTGAGTCATATCACCTGCCCTGGTCTAAAGATCCTCCTTAACAATTTCTATTACACCAGGGTCATTCTCAGAATGGCTACAGCTGACCACACTTAAATCCAATTCACACACCAGTCAAGACATCACCTTCATGATGTCATTGGTCCTCTTTGAGAAAGAAGGATGAACAACAATAGTTGGCCCCACCTAGAGATGAGATGACCTGGCACAGCCATTTGTGGAGACAAAGACACAGAAATCACAGTATTGCAAACATCTTAATATCAAAAGGTGACTTGGAGGTTATCTAGTACAATCTTCCACTTAGTTATTGCATCCCTGCTGGAATACTTCTGGTGACTGTAAAATCATTGCCTCTCAAGGGACCCCATTCCATTCTTGGATAGTTAGTTCTTCCTCAAAATGAGCCAAATCTTCTTCCTTAAAACTTCTATCCATGTAGTAGTGGAAGTGAGGGGGTACAGGGTATGAGGGAACTCCAAGGGAATTGCAAGAACTGGCATAATTCCAACTTCTCAGATTTTGTGCTCTGTAACTTGTGGAAATGGGCAGTCACTAATGGTAAAAATGCTTAGCAAAACTCTTTCTAGTTGAGGTCTCAATCTGATTGCAACCTGTGTCTAATGGTATTGATAAAGAGATTCTGCTGAGGGTACCGAGAACAGGTTGAGAAGGTAAGATGTGTACTGTGCCCTTCATGCTTAGGGGAAACAACTAATAGGGAATAGACAGCAGTGGCCTTAGTTCTTGTCTGTCTCCTGAGCTCCAGACCCGCACCAACAACTGCTGTCTTCACATGTATGCCCCAAGGACATCTCAAAAACAGCAACAACAACGAAAAGAACAAAACCAAAACCAAAATTTCAACCCCTTTTTTCCTAAACAAACCTCCTCTTCTAGGCTTTCTTGTTTCTATAGGGGGCATCTTCCCAGTCACCAGAGGCAGCCTTCTCTCTTCTCTTTCCATCACTCTTTAAATAGAATCAGTAGCCAAGCTGTGTTAATTTTCCTCCAAAATATCCCCTTGTCCCCATTCACAGAAGTTACCATTCTGGGGTAGGTACTGATTACCTCTTGCCTGGACCTTGTTGGACTTCCCCCTTTAATCTCTCTGTTCTCCAATTCCATCCTACACACAGTGGCTAAAATCATCCTTCTAAGGCCCAATCATGTCACTTACCTTCTCAAAAACCTTCCTTATTTTTGTTGAGATAGGAACCTGATTGCCATACTCTTATCACCTTCAGGACAAAATGCAAATTTCTCAGCATGACATCGAAGGTCATCCACAATCTGGCTACCACCTACCTTTCCAGACTTATTTCACACCATATCCCCTTGACACATTCTTTATTCCAGCCAAAATGATTTCTTTTTCATGAACTCGACATTTGAAGTCCCACCTTTATGTACTCTCTTAGGCCATTCCCAACGCCTGGAAGACATTCTTTCCACCTCTCAGAATTCTTATCTTCCTTCAAAAGTCAGAGCAGGTACCACCTCTTTTATGAAGCATCCCTAATTCCCTGTTGTTAATACTTCCTCTTTTTCTACCTCAAATGACCTTATATTTACTTATCTCTGTACTTATGTTCTGTAGAATATAAGCTCTTTGAAAACAGGAACAGTTTCATTTTTGTTTTTGTATCTCAAACAGCTAGTTGAGTATATTGTAACATAGTAGACACTTGTCTGCTGAAATGAACTGAATTCCACTTTCCACAAATGTATTCCTCTCCAGGTTGTCCTCCTGATTCATCTCCATAGAACTTTCTGTACCATGGCATAGAAACCTCTTTACCCTGGAAACTCACTCTACTCTTTGACTACTCACATTGAAGGTACTGGTACCTCCACCCCTGTGGCCTTTCCCTTTAATAATCTGGTTCCTCCTGCATTCTCCATTTTAAGGAGGAAGCCATAGCCAACGATATCTTCACTACTCTCCAGGGTGCACCCCTGACTCATTTCTTCAGAACTTCTTTCTACCAGACTATAGACCCAGGAAGCTCACTCCACCCCTGGACTTCTCACATTATAAGTAACCTCAGCCCCTTCAGCCTTTCTGTGTGATTGGCTAGTTCCTCTCAGAATCTGTATTTTCCAGAGGATACCCAGGTCAACTACGTCTTTATTTCTCTTTAGAATAATCAGATTGTTCTTGGGTCTTAGAAATTTCTCTACCATGCCCCAAGCCTGGCACTCTCATTTCTCCACCTCTTCTCCTGTTTTCAGCTTCCTTCTGTGAGTGGTCTTCCTGCATTAGAATGTAAATCCCTTGAGGGCAGGGATCGCCTTTCTTTCTGCTTTTGTTTGCATTACCAGCACTCAGCACAGCACCAGACACATAGTGAGCCCTTAATGAATGCTCCTTCACTTGACTTGAATTCATAGGCAGCCTATGGCAGGAGTAGATTGTGAAATAACCGTAGCAAGTAGAATTTCTCATCTTAGAAAACAGAATTTCAGGGTTGGAAAAGACCTTACAGATCCTCTAGCCCAACTCCTCATTTTACCGGTGAGGGAAGCCCAGAGAGAAGAGATTTGCTTAGGACACACAAGTACCAAGTGGCAGACACAAGATTCAAACCCAGCACTAAATGTGCATATCCCACTGTAGCTCCTCAGGAGAGATGGTGGACATGGCCTGGCAGATTTGATTTCTCTCCATATTGGTCTGTATCAGCCTCCACGGAGTTGGAGAAGCCAAGGAACAACTGGCTGGGATCCTTTGGGGAGGCCCTTACAGCCTTGTTGGTAGTGACTACTGGTTGGCTATAGCCTTCGACTCCGGGCCCAATGACATGAATTCTATAGACAAGGATTCCAAGGCCAGGTTGGGGATGGCCCTGGCACACTTTAATAATTATTGGTGCTGGGGTAATTGGAAAAGACAACCACTGGCCATGCTCATCTTGAGGATCCTGTACTCACCAGGGCACTGAAGAAGCTCTCCTGGGAGCAGTCTCTTTGAAGTCAGGCCATTCAGTGTGGATGGTACTGTGCCCATTGATATCAGGGTCATTGTTTTCAATTTCATTGATACATATTTGGAATGGTTCATAGTAACTTGCTGCATTTCAAATATGAAGATGGTACTCCATTCTACCATCGGTGGGATGTGGATCCTGAGTTGTGCTTCTAGCAATGGGGATGGGGTACATTAAGATAGCTATATCCTCTTCCCCTATCCCTTTTATGACTAGTGTCAGTTATTTTAAGGAGACCTAATTAGGGGTAGGGTAAATGGAGATAATCCATTTAGTCCAGGCAGAAATAAATTCTGTGTCCTTGACCTTAAAAGTCACTGTTTCTCAACTTCTGCCAAATTAATCTTCCTAAAACATCAGTTTTATCGTATCACTCCCGGGCTCAATCCTTTATTAGTTCACCAATGGCCATAGCAAAAACCATAAACTTTTTAACTTGGCGTCCAAAGCCTTCCACAACCTGGCCTCAACATACCCTCTCTGTCTTTATCTTCCACTATTTAACACAAACCTTCTGTTCCCCCAAGCTGATCTCTTTGTCCCCTGAACAATCTAGTATATACCTCAGGTCAAAAGATTGAGAGCTAGAAGGGACTTTAGAGATCAAATTTCTCATTTTACAAATGAGGAAATGCCTGCCCTGATGGAGAAAGTGATGTGCCTGAGTTATATACAGGTACCAAGCTGGAGAGGCAGAATCTGAACTCTTCTGATTCTAGATCCATTTCCACATCTGTGCCTTTACCTACTATGCTTGAAAAACCTTTCTTCTTTCTCCTTCTTGATCTCTTTCTGGCTAAATCCACCTACCAGTATCCAGGTCAAGTCCTATCTTCTCTATTTTTTTCTCCCTAAGCATCATAGTCCCACCTGAACTCATGGCAGTATCATGACCTGGGTAACACTCATCTGTCACATCACATAAAGCCCTGTGACATTTTGTCATGTGGTCTGACCATTTCACTTGTCAAGTGTACATCTTGTCTTCTCAGCTAGACTGAGTTCCACAAATGGTCCTCAGGACCATATCTTCTCTTCTGTATATGGAAAGTTCTATAGCCCACAGCAAGGTGTTCCACATAGGCTTATTGAACAGACAAGCCTTTTGTTTCTTCTATAATATACATGATAAGTTGCTGACACACATCAAGGTGAGGGGGGAGGGTGTTCAGTATCTAGCCATTTCCAATTAAGCCATTTAAGGACAACTATATCACCCTCCATCCCTCCACCAGCCACATTACATAACTACTCAACCATTACTTCTCTCAAAAACAATTGGGATCGAGGTAATCAGACATGTCAGAATGCATCAAAGGACTGAAGTCACTGGTTGGGAAATTTTAGGAACTTAAACCCCTACTTGAGTAAACAGTATGAGCAGGAGGCAGTGAATGGACAAATTAAGCTCTCTTGTGCTAATGTCAGTGTAGTGTTTTATCCTTCTCCAAGCACTTTCTTATTCGATGGGGCTAGGAGATATAGTGGGTAGAGCACTAAACCTGGAGTCAGGAAGACCCCAGTTCAGATCTGACCTTAGACACTTACTAGTTGTGTGACCCTGGGCAAGTCACTTAACCTCTACTTAAGTTTCCTCATTTGTAAAATAGGGATGATGATAGTACCTAACTCCCTGGGTTGTGAGGATCAAATGAGATATCAGTAAAGCACTTAGAATAGTGCCTGGCACACAATGAGTGCTTAATAGATCCCTTTGTCCTTCTTCTCTCCTTTCCTCTCATTTGATCCTCACAACAGCCTGGCAAGATTGGCTGGGTAGGTATCATTATCTCCCTTTTGCAGATGAAGAACCTAAGGCCCAGGAAAGGTTCAGTAATTTACCAAAGACGATCTATCTGAGTCGAGTGGCAGAGCTGGAGAACCCAGATCTCCTAACCAGGTTGTTCATTTCTGTGTTCTTCCCACCAAGTTGCCTAAGTAAACTCAGTGGGAATTTTTTTTGAAGCCCCTCAAATTACATCTAAACCCAAATACAAGGGAAGGTGGAAAAGATGCTTTGGAGATTTGGCTGGAGCCTTACCTATCTTTTCCTGACTCAAGGAATTTCACTCAGTTTGATTGGCAAGAAGGAAGTGACAATAAAAGCCTCAAACTACCCCTGGGAAATAGAGCCTAATATTAGGCATCATACACGTTTTGCAGTTCAAAAGACAGAATTGTTTTGTTTATAGGGAAGCACAATTTGAACTTTTGAAAGACACAGTTTGAGTCTCAAGTTTGTTCTAAATATGGTATCCAAGAGCCAGAATATTCCTTGGCTTTCTAAGCAGAGGCAGTGAGACTAGTGCACAGTCAGCCTGGAAAACAAGGCTTAGGATCCTCTGTTGGCAACTGTGTTCCTGCTCTTCTAGGTGCCTTGAAGCAGTTTCCCCGAACAGGCTCCCTTGCTTGCATTATCACCAGGACCTGCTGCAGCCTCATAACACCAAGCACTTGAACTTTAATTAGAGATGATAGGTTGGAATCAGATACACACTGATTGCATCCTTTTTTTGTTTGTTGTTAGAATGCATCTGCACCTTCCCTTCTGCCTTGGGTCCCTAGCTCCTTCTTCCTCAACACTTACTCTCCTCCTCTCAGTTACCTCAAAATAAAACAGCAGCAGCAACAACTCTCTGGGTATCATTTTTTTTTCTTCAACCAAAACTTTGTAGCAGAGAGTGGGATGGGGAGGGGGCATTAATTGGCAATTACTTAATTTCAGAATTGATCTAAATCATAAGTCTTAGAGCTAGAAGGAAATTTATAGATCATTTAGGCCAAGACTGCCTCACCTGCCGAGGAAATCCATAGTAGGAAAAGTGATGTTCCCAAGGTCACAAAGGCTGTGAACTGGGGCTTTTTCATCCCAAGGAAATCTGAAAAAGACCCAAGCATCCTTTCTTTCCAGGTCAGCAGGTGATGGGTGAGGAACATTTTGGAGAACCTTGTGTTTTCTATCAGCCCCCACAAAGGATTTAAAGCTTCAACCCAAGGGGCTCTGATTTAATAAATGCCAGGGAGTCTGATTAGTATTGTTGTTAGATCAACAAGAGTTTTATAATTAAGGGGCAAGAGAGACCAAAACTCAGGCCCAGGCAGCAAAGGGCTAGTTGTCCCTACCCAGTAGCACCAAATTCTTTGTCTGCAGAGACTGTCTTCTCTATTGAATAATAATGAACCCAATAATCTCAATAAGTACTAATAAGACAACCCTGCTTCAGCTCACTAATGTGCAAACTCATAGGGGAGGAATGGATTAGTGTCAGAATTGTAGAACTGGTAGACTGTAATGGAAGTGGGATTTTTTTCTTTTCTTTTTTTTTGGGGGGGGGGGGGGCAGTCTATGGTCCGAACTTGAAAGTCTGTTTTTTGCCAATCGACCTCTTTACGGTGCCTGCATGATACAGTTCCTGAGCACAGAGCAATGTTTCCACCTCTAGGTGCCAAAGATCTCTTGTCTTTGTTATGACTCTCTTCTCACCTCATCACCTTATGTCCACAGCAGCAAAGCCCCCGACAGAACGCTGCCTGGGAATGCAGGAGATGTAGGCCACACACCCAAACAGGAAAGCAATCAATCCCCTTCCGGCCCAGTTCCAGATACTCCGACGAGAGAAC
Organism: Pseudochirops corinnae; assembly: GCA_028646515.1. Lineage (NCBI taxonomy): Eukaryota > Metazoa > Chordata > Mammalia > Diprotodontia > Pseudocheiridae > Pseudochirops > Pseudochirops corinnae. The sequence goes on along the minus strand of CM053585.1, from coordinate 232,346,597 downwards.
AGCACTGAATTCCCCCTCTCGGTACCTCTCCCCACCTCCCCCAATCCCAAAGGCAGCAGGAAACAGGCGCAGAGGGCTTCTATTACAGCCATTCAGACGGGATGGCTTGTCCCGGGGAAGGAAGGGTCCCAACTGACCACCAGAACATAAAACCAGGAAGAATATAAATTGCAAAACCATCCAAAAGGAAGGAGGAGGCCAATGAGAAGTGAGCAGAGCACAGTAAACGAAAGTACGTCGAATAGAAAGGGAACGGGGAAAGGGAGGCAAAGATACACAAAGAAAAGCAGGTGAAGGCATGGAAATGTGGGTGTAAGTAAAAAAAATCGACGTGCGCAAACGAGAATAAAAGCATATTCGAATAAGCATGGGGCAGAGAGTGTGAATGCAGTGTGTGGATGTGTATGCGTGGGGACGTTAATCCCCCCCTCGCCACACACACACACACACACACACACACACACACACACACACATCGAGGGGTACACCTAGAACTCCTGGAGGCGTTTGCAGTGACGAGGCTGCAGCGGTTGCTAGCAGGTGGCTCCGCTCCGGTTCCCACCCGGCTCGGCGCTGGCGGGGGTTCTACCACGCGTCCCGCCCCCTCGGTCCTTTCCCACTCTCTTCCACCCACCGCGCAGGCGCCTACGAGCTCTGTAACTGACAGCCCGGCTACCGTGCTAGACTGGCTGAGTGACCGTGACCATGACCGTGACCGCGCCCTGCGGGGGGCCAGACTGACTCACCCGAGCCATGCCTCTGGCGGAGAATGACCGCCCTGCCCGGTGGAGGCGAGGCCGAGGAGGCGGCGGTGGCCGCGGCGGCGGCTGCTGCTGCTGCGGTGGTGGCGGCGACATTGGCTGAGGAGGCCGCGGCAGCCCCGTTTCCGGCTCCAGCTGCTGCTCCCGCGGCTGCTGCGCTCGCGGCTGCTGCTGCTGCTGGGGCGGTGTTGGCGACGCTGGCGGCCCCAGCTCCCCCCGGGGGCCGCTTGTCGCGGCCGGGCTCGGAGGTGGCCCGGCCGGCTGCCCCGTGGCGGCGCGGGCCGCTGCTCTGGATGTGAGACACCGCCTCGGCGGCCTGCATGTCCGGCGGCGCGAAGCGCGACAGCACCCGCAGCAGCGCCTGGGCCTTGTGCTCCTGCGTCTCGTCGTCGCTGTAGTCCGACACCCGGCATTCGTACACGCCTTCGTCCTGCCGCCGCACGGCCGACAGCCGCAGCCGGTGCGAGATGTCATTGCCCTGTACCCGCACCGTCTGCAAGAAAGGCGACACCGCGGGTCCCGGGGTTAGAGACTACCTCCTCACCCCCGGAGCCCGCGACTCCCAAGTGCCACTTCCGTGAGCTGGCACTAGTCCGACCCCAACCCGCCCCTCGAGACCCCTCCCATCCCTCAGGACCCGATCCGTATCCGTCCCCCCCAACCATCCCCTTTCGCCCACTCCATGAATTAATCTCCCCGATCCCCTCCCATCCCTCTACAGCTTACTCTGATCCCCTATCCAGCCTCCCCCACACACGCCTCCTGCACTTGTCCGTACATCTCCTATTTGTTATCAACTCCACCGTGCCCCTTCCCTTCTTTGGTACCCAGATAGCTCCCCTGCTGCATAGCCCCTGGGCAGCATCTTGTCTAGTTAGCCTCTTCTCTTTTCTTTTTATTTCCCCAAACTCCCCTTTGTATTATTAACCCCCTCTTCTAAATATTTCTTTTATCTCTGCTCCTCTCTTCCCCATTTCCCTCTCGTTTTAGCATCCTTGCAGATCCTCTCTTGCTTAGTCTTCCTACAGTACATCTTCAGTTTCACATAACAACCCCCACTCATAGAACAAAATCAGTCCACTATTCATTAACTTCCCTATGTCTACTGTAATCAGTCCCTTCACTCTTCTCCTATTAGCCCCCTCCCTCTCTTTTCGCATTGCTCTTCCATTGCATTTCCAGGAAAGGCTGCAGTTTTCCTGATGTATTTTTATGGGTTAAATTGAGTATCTATTCTCCCATCTTATCACTAGTTAATGCTCTTTCTAAATTCAAGATTGTCTGATCCTCTATGCCCTTTCACTTCTTAGATATAACAAGAGTCTCAACTCCCTCCTAAGGAGAATTGCAACTGTTTCTCACAAGACCTCAAAGCTTTCCTGATAATACTCCACAATCCCCACTGAGAAATCAGATATTAACAGCTAGTGTGCTCTCCCTCCAACATTCTAACACTCATAAAGCATCTATTTTTCCAAATTTTCATGTTCCCCCAACAAAGCAAACTATTCCTCTCCTCTAGTCTTCAGTAGGAAATGTTCTGCCCCCTTTACTCAATGAATGATGATACCTCCAAATAATACAATTACACCTCTACAATTCCATCTCTATCTCCCATCCTCCCTCACCCTGCAACAATATATGCCAGATCTGTAACCTCCCTCAGTCCCATATCTTTCCTCATAAACTGGCCAAACACAAGACCATCAAATTGTATTGTTTTCTACAGACATACTAAGGTGATGTGGTGAAAAACTGTTTAGCAGCATAGGGGAGGAGAGTTCTTCTGAGAACTGATAGGGATATTCTGGAAAAAGGGAGGCAAATGATCTGAGCACACAAGTGATTGTAAATAGTGGGGATTTAAGATTTGCTGGGAGAAAATAAAGGCCAAGAAGTGGGCTAGCAAAATGAATAGCATTTAGCACATGATCTGAGATGAAGTGTTTTTACAGGTGAGAGCAAATCAGGGAGTGGAGACAAATGCCATGTTCTCTTGATTTATAAGAAATGAAACTTGACTGGAACAAATAATAGCAGATGGAGCCTTGACACTTGGAAGCAGCAGAAAAATGCAAAATTACAAGAGTTGCATGAAAGCAGTTTGCTCTATTAGGTGAAACAGACTAAGGTGAAAGGATGATAGCTGTGGGAAGAAAATCCACCAAGAGGGGTCCCCCACACACCATAGCTGTTGCTCTACACTTACGCTGATTTTGGTTGCATCCTTATTTGTTACCTAAAATGCAAAGAGGGAGAGATGTTAGGCTACAGTCTCCTGGTTTACAGAACAGCAACTCTCAGATTAAAGGAGATTCTCATCCCAGCTGTTAAATTCCCTTCAGAGCAATTTACCAAATTTAAGATTTGGGGGGCCTGAGGCAGGATCTGATTGTTGTGTATGCTGATTATAAATAGGGACTTCTGATTGGTAGGGCTGTGTGGCACATTCCCAAAGGCAGATGGGACTTCAGGGTACCTATGTCCCTACCCTTGCAAGGTGGAATCCATTGGGAGTTGCTACCCTAGCTGGTGGGGGATGGAGGAGGGACTCAAACAGCACTGTTGCAGAACAGCCTTAGGGCTTGGGGGTGGGGAAGGAGGAAGATTGAGGGGATACTCAGCTCAGGCCCCAGGTTTGTACCCCTAAAACTTAATCAACAGGCCTTAAGGGGAATAGATGCATTCCCCACAATGCGGGGGGGTGGGTGCCACTACAAACTACCTTTGTGTCTATTCTCAATTGCAACTATGGTGATGGATCACCTGCATATTTTTCTTATGTCTCTCCAACCTCAATACACTGGTGGGATTCCCTGATTAAAGGATTATCAGCTGGAAGGAGGTTCTTGTATCTGGGAAGAATGTTGAGCATTCCCACAATACTGGTGACAACAAGGCTCTCAGAGCAAGGGGACTGGACTCAAATCAATCCAGGAAGGTTGGAAAAAAGCCAGATTGGGGGAGGGGCCATTATATGTGCCAGAGCCAGTGGAAAGCCTTAGCTCCAATAGGTCTCTTCTGGTGGAAGAAGGGCAAAGATCGGTCATTTTTGGAGGTAGACTGATTTCAGCCTCAAGGTTGGGCCTTACCTCTGACCCTTAAAATTCTGGGTCAAGTAGAGGTTCAACTTAGAATAGCTCCAGTTTGATGCCTCTTTACTTGGTTGGGATCACAGCTAGGCAGATTCTGTATTCTCTCATTGATCAAATGTGATAATATATGTAACATGTTTTGCACACATTAAAGCTTCTATATAAATGCTGTCATCCTTATCATTATCTTTGATCATTGGAAACTCATAACAGAGACGCTTCAGGTTCATTCCCATATGGTGTAACCATGCAGGGCTAGAGAAAAGGACTGAATACTGCTCTTGGGAAGCTTTTTTTTTGGGGGGGGGGAGGCGTAGGGAGGGTGGGAGTCGGGAGTGGAGCGGAGGATGAAGTGGTGGAAAGGAGCCAGGGAGGGTGGAGGAGATGGTTACGACTTCCCTACCATCAAACGACTCCCTCATCCCACACTGGCCGGCTGACAGTGGCCATCCCTTCGCAATACACACAACAAGAAGTGGGGATTTTACTCTCGCCTTTGTTGGATGGGTAGCAGCAGGGTGAAGGGTGAATCTGTCCCCTCCCTCTCCCCTCTTCTACTTTCCCCACCTCCTTCCCCGCGGGGGTTGTGGATGGGGCTTAATTCTTTTACCTTGTTTCTGCTGCCAGGGGCACTGAGCGCTAATTCGTGGGCCAGCTCCCGGGGCGGGTCTTTAAGATACCACCACTGGATCTCCAGTGAGTAGGAGGTTGATCCACTCGCCCGAAAAGCACAGGGCATCTCAATATCTTCTCCCTCCCTAACAGTCACATCTTTGGGGACTTCGGTGAAAGTAGCTGAGAGGGAAAAGACAGAAGTGACAGATTGGGGTTGGCTGAACTGAGGGCCGCTGGGAAGTCTAGGTTCGAATTGGATAAAGGGCTAGATAAACCCAAACCAGCCCATCTCGGCAGTGGCCAGAGCTAACCATTTCTCAGAATATACTTGGAGAGGTCGGGCGCAGGTTCAGGTGGCTAGCTTTGGCAGAAGAGAAGGTAAAGAATTCAAGGCTCCCTCTTACAGTTTAGCCCTGGGCTACTATTACAGCACCATTCTGGGAAAGGAATTCGGGAGCAAAGTTTAGTCATGCATCTCTAGAGGAAAGAGCACTTTGCAGGGAAACGGTTATATTATCTTAATATTCTCGTGTAGGATCTAGTAAACTGTTGGGGGGGGGGGCAGAATTGGGTGGGGAGGCATCTTTGGTCTTTGGCATCCGTCCGAGGTTTCACTGGAGCCATGTCTGCCCCCCCCTCCTCTGCAAAACCGCTTTGCTGCCCTTATCCGCAACTGCGCTCCCCCAATCCCCTGTTCACCTCACTCACCCGCCCCAGACCAGCAGGGGAAGATCCCTACAGCCCCTCACACGCTGCACCAGACCCCTCCCCAATCTTCCCCAAGAACTAAAATCTCTTCCTCTCTGTTAGCACAGAGCCTGGCAGCCTGTAAGGCGCGGGGCACCCTCAGCTCCTGGCTTCTGCTCTCAGCACCAACGGGAGCTGAAGGAATTGAGCGTCTGTGAAGACAGATACTGGTTGATGGAGACCATCAGCACTTGCACTATTTTTTATATAAGGATGTAAAAGTAGCCTTACGAAGTACTCGGTCCCTTCACAGTTTCACGTCCTACTCACACACCAATACTCTGGCCCTGAACAGGGGTCTCTAGGTTGGTGCGCCTAGGGCACGTTTCTCCCATATCTTTGCTTTCGGAAAAGGGTGGGTGGGGAAATCTTCAAAATCGCCCATCGACTCCCCATCTCCTGTGCCCCCTCCCCCACGGCTGAATCAGGGAAAGTTTAGGACTCACCGTTGGCTATGAGGAGCAGCGGGGCATGCAGCAGCAGGTATCGGAGGGCGCTGATCGGTCCCCGCTGTTCCATTTCACGTGGGGAGAGTTTGGAGAGCGGGCCGAGGGGACAAGCGGATGTGGGCACGGGGCGCGGCTAGGACATCTCCAAATCCATGGCCCCCCGACCGGCTCGGACCCTGGTCCAGCTTGGGCGAAGGAGGATTGTCCTCCCCTCCCCGCCGCCACCCAAAGCCACCAATCAACCCCTTCTGTTTTATTTTCGGGAGAGCGGGAGAGAGGGCGAAGCACGGGGGAGGGGCTGATGCGCTAGGATGGGAGGAAGGATAAATTCCACAGGATGGGAGGCGCCGGTCGCCCGAGGGTGTGTGTGCGCGCCGGTGCTCTGCCAGTGCCGGTCCGTCTGTCCGCCCGCCTGTCTGTCTGTTTCTGTAGCTTGATCCCCAAAGCGAGTTAGTCGGATGGGGAAGCGGGTTTCGCTCGACTCCGGAAGATCCGCGATTCAGTATCCGCCAGCGAGGCAGGGGTCCCGGGCGCCGCGCCAGGACCCATCCCCCAATGCCTCTCGGCTCGGGCTAGCCGGGAGGAGGCGGGGTGAGTCGGCAGCAGCGCAGGGGTCTCAGGCTCAGCTTTAGGAACTCCGGCCGCAGGGCTACTCCGCAGTAGGCGCTAAGAAACACTGGCACTAGGGAGTCTCTCAAGAGCTGGGCTCTGCCTTCTCTTCCTCTCCTCTTTCTGTCTTTTTCGCCTCTCGCTTTTTCTGCCCGCCGCCGCCCCCCCACCCTAGCCTCTTTCGTGACTCCGCCAGCCAACACTGCTCAGCCTCAGAACGGAAATCTGACGTCCAAGCGTAACGCGTTTTTGGTGATAGCCGGTCCGGAGAAGCCAAAGGAGAGGAAGAGAAAGTGGTCACTGTTGGGGCTCTAGTATCCCTTTCACCCTGCACCTGGGGTTGGATCCGCCAGAACGCGATTTCCCACCCCCCCAACCCCCGATCTCAAGCTCTTCTTCCCTCCCTCCTCCCAGCCAGCGCAGTTCCTCCAGATCTTCAGTGCAAAAATGGACCGCCCCTGCATCCCAGAGGATGTCCTGACTTGTGCTTCATTTTGGGGGGCCTCATCCCTGCTCTAGACCTCCCCCACCCCACTAACACATTGCGCCAAAAGCGCCCCGCAGCGCAGCGCTGCGCCCTCACCCGTTAGGTCGTGCAGACTACTTCCTACAGGGTGGGCACTTTCTCTCCAACACCTCGTTCCAAATTACCTTAAAATTCTCCCTAGCACCCTCGGGACATTCCTGGTGACGTCTAGGGGGAAGCGTCCCTCTTTCTTCCGCAGCCCCTCCCTTCCCTCTTCCCCCAGTTTCCCAGCTCCCAACTTCTTACCTCGGTTTCTTAAGCAGGCTCACCCAAGCAGCGATCAAGCCCCAGTCCATGGCTAGGGGAACGCGAGACCAGTTAGAAAAAGACAGCTAGGAGATGGGGGAGGGGCGGGGCGGAAGAGGCGCTGGGACCTTGGGGGTGTGCGGGTGCGCCCAGAAGCAGAGGGCGGTTGGCAGTGGGAACCAGAAGGGAGGACCAGGTCCGTAAGAGTGGAGCGGGCACCAGAAGTCCGCAGTGGATCACCGAGGAGAAGTGAGCTAGGAGCAGGTGACTCTGTTGGAGAGAGAGAGCTATGACCGTGGGAGATGGGAGGAGGAGAAGTGGGGAGACCGGGAGGGAGGGACGGAAAGACGGGAGGGAGGGAGAGGGAAAAGCGAGGAGAGGAGGGGTCGCGAGAGAGAAGGAGAATGGCAAGGACAATTGGGGAGATTTCTGGGAGGGTTAGGATTCGAGTCTCGTTCCCTACTTCCTCTTAACCACCCTTCCTGCTTTTAGCTCCCCGAGTCCACGCTGCACTAGAGGGAGTTTCCGAGGAGGGGGAATAAGAGTCACTTCCTTCAGGCCCATTCTGACCTTGTTTTCAGCCTTCACCCCACTCTCCTCCCCCCCAAATCCCACCCACAGCTGCTCCCTTCTGGAGACCTCACATATGAACCCCATAACTAGTCCTGGCCCGTATAACTGAATTTGGGAGCCAGAAGTACACCTGTTCCCATTCTCTGCTAAGTAAAAAAAAAAAGGTTGTTGTAGACTATGAGGAAAGCAGGGAACGGGAACACACTAGGCTCCTTTGAGTTGCTCTAACTCCTCAGGTGTAGGGCCTTCTTCTCCATTTTCAACATAGATTGCTCTTTCTTTACATGATCATTTCTAGCTTATGGTCACTCATTCTCCACGTAGCAGGTGTTTAAGTGTTTGTTGAATAAATTCACAGAATTCCAGTAGAATATAAGCACCTTGAGGGCAGGGATAATTTTTTTTTTCCATTTATCTCCCCATCCTGAGGTTCAAGCATAGCGCCATCCTTGCACCTGAAAGGGTAATTAATGACCCCTTGTTGGATTGGATTGAATTGGTTAGCGGGTTTCTTGATACTGAATCACCATTACCAAGTTCTTAGAAAGGGAGTAAACATTTGGCAAGCCCTTGCTTGCCACTCCAAAGGCCTTGGGGCCAGACTGGCCCAAGATATCTTCCTTTTGGCTGAAGGTACATATAAATTCCAATAGATAATGTTACCCAGTAGACAAAAGATGAGTGTGCCCTAGAAGTTCTTCACTGAATCCCTGCTCACCAAGGGAGGCCAAGACTTAAACTTCGAATAGAGAGAGCAAGGAATTGAGAATCAAGATAACTGAGGTTTTGGCTTTACTACTAAAGGTGGGATGGGACCCCAAAACTAGCTATGTGATTTCCTCTCACTCATTTCCTTCTTTGGTCCTTGATTTCCCCATCTGTAAAATGAAGGGGAGCATGACTAGTTTTTCTCTAAGGTCTCTAGCTCAAGGATTTTGAAAGTCCAAAATTTCTAGTGTAAGTAAATGATGCAAGAAATTTTACCCTGTATTAGATTTATGTCCCATCTAGAGACCTGACAGAGGAAACAGTGGGTGAAGTGTCTTTTGTGTCCACCTCTTCTTAGATTAGGGATCCATATATCTCTAACTTAACGAAATAGATCACTATTTATGACTGTTCTCAAAGTGCACTGGATTTGGAGTCAAAAGAACTGTATTTGAATCTTTGCTCAGCCACTTACTACCTGTGTGACTCAGGATAAGTAATAGTCTATTTTCCTCACTTATAAAATGAGGACTTCCCAAGACCTTTCATTGCACATGCACTCATATGTTCATGAAGGGGGAGGATAGTGTTGGTAATGAATTTTATAGATTAACTCTTTGCTGTGGCAAAAGGTTTTTCCTTTTATTTGTCCCAAGATTATGTCATGTGAGCTCTAAAGGGATTCTTAAGTTTTAATATTTGGGAGTTTGTGAACAAACCTATCCAGGGATTACCTCGCCTTGCCCAGTCTCCTTTATGAGTTTATAAACTTGGGTCCTATCTCTTCTCAGTCTTCATCTTCCAGACTGGAGTCCCCTAATCAATTTAGTCTGTGCTCATATGGAGTCTGCTTCATCCTCTTGTCAATTAAGAATGAACTTTCCCCTCCATGACTTTTCTTGGGTTTCCTTGTTAATCACTGATGCATCTTGGGAGCCTCTAAGGGCTGACCTTCCCTCTCCCTTAGAGACAGATGTCTCATACAACTCTCATACAAAGAAGGGTGATTTATGTCAGAGGCAATGCATATATGGTTGCTTATTTATAGACTTCATATTTATATATATTTGTGTCAGGTTACATGTCATTGTTACTCTCTGTCCAGTCCTGGAACTTCCAGCTTTGTTTTGGCAATGACCTGCTGATGACAATGCTCGTGACATTCTTTTTTTGCTCTTTGGAGGGCAATTGGGGTTAAGAGACTTGCCCAAAGTCACACGGCTAGTAAGTGTGTCAAAGTGTCTGAGGCTGGATTTGAACTCAGGTCCTCCTGCTTCCAGGGCTGGTGCTCTATTCACTGTGCCACCCAGCCGCCTCCTCATGATATTCTTAACCAAATTTCAGAGCAAGGTTAATTTTTATTCTTTTGGATTTAAAAAGTAAATACAATAATAACTGAAACACCTCTGTGGGTAGATTTTGTTATCACCATTTTACAGATGAGGAAACTAAACTGAGATGGTCAGTGAGTGTCAGAGCAAGGACCAGAACCCAATTCAGAGTTCTTTCCCATATAATGGGGTACAGAACTTAACCTGTGTCTTCCCAGTCTTCATGCTGATTCTTCTTCCACTCCATCCTCCAGTTCTCTTAGACTGAAGACTTTCCAAGAACAGGGCCTTGGTCTTCCATGATGCTTACTTTGTTTTTCTTTTAATTGTTATTTTGACACATAAAATGAGCAATTTAATTCAATTAGACAGAATAATCATTGATGCTCATTCCCAAATGATGCACAGCCTTTCCCTGCTCTGGGATGTTCCATCCTTTCTTTAGTAATTGAAGCATAAAGTCCATTCTTACTTGGAGATGTCAAGGAAGGGTAGGAGGGAATAATGTGTTTAATAAGTATGTTTAATGCTTGTTCCCCCTCAAAAAGAAATGTGTTTCAATGGACCAACCTCAAAAAAGCCTTTTCTCTCTTCCTGATATACCTTGTTCTATACAACAGACACATTTTCCTCAAAAACTTGGTTTTACATAGATTTTTGTGAATTGATCCATATAGGCCTGGAATTGACTTAGATAACCTTTAAGGCCCCTGTCTGGTGCAGTGGAAAAATCATTGGATTTGGAATTAGAGACTTAAGTTCAGATTCTGTTTCTGCCACTTACTACTTATTACCTGTATGACCTTGGCCAAATCATTTAAACTCTTGGGACTCAGTTTTCTCATCTGTAAAATAAGGAAATTGGACCAGATAGTCTCTAAGGTCTCTGCCAGTTTTAAATCTACAATTTGGATCTCTTGGAATTTTTCTCCTTTGGGTGAGGATTTCTGTATTTCCAGAGGCTGGTCCGGTACATTGTACACAAAAATTGAGCAACAGGTGTTTGCTGAATTAAATTAAACTGAAATTGGGAACAGCGAGCTGCCGGGTGGATAGACGCGTGCATTTTGGCCCTGCCCTGCCATTTACTATTGGTACAATCTTAAGCAGATTACTCAAACCTTCTTGACCTCCATTTCTTCATCTGTAAAATGGGGATAAAAATACCTTCCCTACTTAATTCGCAACGATGTCAAGATACAAAGAAACATATGCATAAAGCGCTTTGTAAGCACAAAGCATTATATAAATCCTCGATGTTTGTTACTGTAATTTCTGGATTCAGATTTGCTAATGGTTTCTTTTTTCAAGTAGAGCTCACCTATATTTTATGTCTTCCTGCTGCAAGGTTGCTTATGCAGTTGATGTCAATATTTCTGTACAGATGGATGCATCGGACTCTCCAAAGTACTTTAGAGCGTGCTATTTTAAAATACTTTTAGCCTCTTAAGAAAGTAATCTTAAATTACAGATCTGAGTGAATATTTTTTTCCTGGAACTCACTTTTGAAAGTTATTTATTTTAATGTTAAGGCCCAATTGGAGGTTTGTTGTTGATCCTTCTTTCTAGTCTGACTTTTTCCATCATATCTGTCCCATATACAGCAGCATTGATTTTGGTTAATGTATTTTGATTTTGAGATGCAGCCCATCAATAAACTTTTATATCAATAAACCCAATGCACTTTCTGTACTTGGTAGATTAAAGCAACAGTTCAGATTTATCTCGGCTTTTATTTTAGGTCCAATTTAGCTGCTCTCTTTCCATTACTGCCAATAGGGAAAAGGAGACAGTCCCCTAGGGCGCGATTTCCCCAAAAGACCACATTGGTTCCGCTCAAACCACTTACTCTAGCACATCTTCCCTCCTGCTCAGCAGAGGATCTGGCCATATACCTCACTGAAAGAATGGGGGCTGTCTACTTCCAATGCTCTCTTCTCCCCAGTGTCAGTTCAAAGAAGCCTTTCCTCATTCTCATCATTGTTAGTGACCCCTCCCCTCCAACACTTCGTCTTTATTTTGGATGTATCCCATATTTAATTACAGAATTATCGACATGTTGGAATAGAGGATGGCATGGTGTAGTGCAAGGACTTCAAGCCACCTGTGAGTGGATCCCAGAATCAGATTAAAATGTAACTGGGAAATAATTAACAAAATAAATAAAAAAAATACAATTCAATGTAGATAATGCTGTTTTGTAATTTTCTAAGTCAACATGTAAGCTGGTTTCTATTTGAGTTGGATCCCACTGGTATAGTGGATAAAGGGCTGGCTTTGAAGTGAGGAAGATTTGAATTCAAATTTGACCTCTCACACATCCTGGGTATGTGACTCTGGGCAAGGCACTTCACCCTTCAGTGCTGTAGATAACTCTGACCCTCTAAATTGCAGAGAAGGTGCCAATCTTCATTGGTGGGGGACATTTCACCTGGGAGTTTTCTATGTCAATGAAATCACAATCCTAGTTCGAATACTTATGAACATATTGTTTAACTACAGTAAAAATGTATGTAAGCTCTACGAGGCCAGGAGCCATCTCATTCTTATATTTGTATCCCCCCTCCTAGTGAAATGTCTGGCACATAGTAGGTGCTTAACCAATGCTTCTTGATTGATTAACAGCTTTTTCTGAAGAGTGAATGGCTCAGAGTCAAAAAGACTTGAATTCAAATCCATTCTTAGACATTTGCTAGCTGTGTGACCCTGGGCTAACCACTTAACCTCTGTGTGCCTCAGTTTTCTCATCTGTATAATTGGTGTAATAATAATACCTACCTCTCAGGGTTGTTGTGAGGATTTAACAAGAATATATGTAAAGTGCTTTGCAATCCCATAAAACTCTATATAAAGACTAACTATAATAATAATTATTAGTAATAATAATTATGAATACATTTCAACAGAAAGAAGCAAGTTAATTGTCTCAATATTCTGTTTCCATATCACATTTCACACTGACCCTTCTGTTCTCAGATAAGGAAAGTCACAGGTACCCTTGTGGGAATAAACTGAGTCTATACTACCCAAAAGTGAAAAATTAAGTCAATCCACCAGTTATTTTATCAAGTGTAAAAAAACAAACAAACAAAACCCAACCCCAGCAGATGAAAAAGCAGTGACAATTATTTATTTGCACAAACCTCTTTAGAATTTACCAGTAACTATGGAAAGAAGGCTGGATGGGGAACAAACTCCAGCTCTATGGACTGTCTCTTTTTCCCTATGGGCATATATTACCCCTTTGGCCTTGGGCATTTCACTTAGCCTTTTGGGGCCTCATTTTCATCTGTAATAATCTATAATAATAATAACAACTAACATTTATGTATAACTTACTGTGTGCCTGCTACTGTGCTAAGTGCTTTACAATTATTATTTCATTCGATCCTCATAACAACTCTGGGAGGTAGATGTTTTTATTATCCCCATTTTACAGATGAGGAAACTGAAGCAAAGGTTAAATAACGTGCCCAGGGACATAGAGTTAGGAAGTGTTTGAGACAAGATTTTAATTCAGATCTTCCTGACTCCAATGAGAGGGTTGGATAGATGATCCCTTGACATCCCTTCCTGCTCTCAATCTGTGATCTTAGGATCTCATTTCTGTTGAACAATGATTATAGGCAAGACTTTAAGCTAGGTGATAGGAGTGATGATGATGATGGTGATGACAATGATGATAGCTAACATTTATATAAGGCTTATTACATGCCAGAAAAACATGTGACTGACCCTTACCCTCAAGGAATTGATTCACTTAGTTCATGTGGAAAACCTGTGAGTTAGCATGGATGGAAATTTTTATGCTTACTGAGCAGAAACTCAGGCCCAGAGAGCTGAAATGACAGCCATGCTGCTGATGGGCAACAGTGTTGTCTCCTGATTTTTAGCTCTGTACCTAAGAATCTGGTTGATTCATTGGTAGGTCAACCCAGATAAGAAAAAAACATCTTCTGACCAGTCATTTCAGCCAGGCTGTGGTTCCCTAAACCTTCAATATACATTGTCATCACTGGGTAGATTGGACCAATATTTTTTGCAAGAGTGAAGACATGGGTTGATTTCAGTAAGACAGAGTGAGTTGATTCTATAGGGGGTGGAAGGCATGGAGGAGGATTACAAGAATGTTATGGTAGGTTGTAGGGGTATGTGTGTGGGAGGGAGGGGGGAGAGAGGGAGAGAGAGAGGGGGAGAGAGAGAGAGAGAACCAGTGCCAATGGATAGTGATGGTTTGGCCAATGGAGCGGAAGAGCCCTGCAATGCATCTTGTTGTGGCCTCTGTGTAGATGTTGGTATTTATCTAGTCATTTGCCAAAGTTAATCTTAATACCTATGGAGTTTTTTTTTTAATATTCTCAATGCTCTTGGGGTTTCATTTCCCACCAGATCTATTAGTTTAATTTAGTAGAGGACAGAGTGTGTACTTAACCAAAAATTGCTTTGACATTATAGAGAATTAAGAGGCTGGGGCCAGGCAGATCTGAGCTTATCGATCTGTGTGAGATAAAACTCTGTTATTTTCTGACTTGCTCTAGTCACCTTAATGGTGAATGTGGTGATTAGAAAACACCCAAAGCCAGCTAATAATTATCTAATGTCAAATTGTAATGGACCCCAATACAAATGCCTTCTCTCAGCTCTGGGGGAGGGTGCTGCCTGAGGACCTGTTCTCAGACTTCAGGCCTTGCTGCCAGAGTCTTTCTGTGGCAGGAAGGGCAGAATCAGAGAATTCAGGGCTGGAAGGGGTGGCAGAGAGTGTGAGGTCCTTTCTAATTCTAGCTGTACGATCTTGCAACTTCTAGATAGATATTTAAAGCATTTATTAAACTTTTACTTTATGCCAGGCACTACTTAGCCCCGGGAACACAAATACAAACAAAAACCACAGTCCTTAGCCACAAGGAGTGACATTTGAAGTGGGGGAAGACAATATAAAAAGAGCTGGGAAAGGGGACTCACACAGGGGCAAAGTCCAGAGCTGGGAGAGCAGCGAACATGGATGACTTGGAACCTTCTGAAATGCTAATCCTGGGGAGGAGCTCCCCAATCAGAGGAGGGGGCAACGAGGTTGGAGGTATCTCCAGGGCGAGAAAGTTGCTAGCAATGAAGGCTAGGGCTCTTTCCACTGTACCATGTCATGTGTTAGTATCGATTGTACTCATGTCCACATATTTATAAAAAGTTCATACTAAAATTAGACCCTGGAGTATTTTTTCAAGAAATGAACATTTATTTTCTTTTACTCCCATGCTACCCCCCCCCCCAAT
>CM053585.1:232311484-232331167 GCA_028646515.1 Pseudochirops corinnae | reverse complement strand
AAGCACTGGGCAAGATGCAAAAGTACTTGGTCCCTACCCTCAGGGAACTTAGAGTCTTAGAGGGCTTTCATAATTACATAGGACAGGGTGCATAATGCACATTAAGCAGGGAGCCCTGTTTGCCATCATGATTGGTGTTCTGCTCAGAGTCCAAATGAAAATGGGATTCCCTACAGGACCCGAGGTCCTCCAGATGACTCCTATTGTGGATGACATCGTGTTGATTGCATCAATGCCCGAACACAACAGAGTCTCTCAGTGAAGCCATAATTATGCAAAAGAACAATCACAGGTAGCCTGCCGTGTTCTGCTCAGCTCTGCTTTGTCACATTTTAGGAAGCACACCGCTAAGCAGGAGAGCATGGCATAGAGGAAAATAGGTTGAATTTGGAGCTAGAGGTCATGTGTTT
This sequence comes from Pseudochirops corinnae, assembly GCA_028646515.1. Lineage (NCBI taxonomy): Eukaryota > Metazoa > Chordata > Mammalia > Diprotodontia > Pseudocheiridae > Pseudochirops > Pseudochirops corinnae. Next base: position 232,330,757 of record CM053585.1, on the reverse strand, counting down.
GAGCTTTAACTCTTCCACCTACTGCTGTGTGGTCTTAGGTAAGTCAGCTTCACTTTTCTGGGTCTTAGCTTCCTTCACCTTCATTTTCATCAAATGAAAGGATTGGTCCAGATAGCCTTTGAGGTCCTTTCCCATTCTCTGTCTATGGTCCCACGGTATTCTGTACACCAGCAGCAGCAGGGCAGATGGCAGGGTGTGGAGAGGCAGATAGATGTGAAGCACGGTCTGGAGTGAGCTAGATATTGTGGGTTAGGTGAGTTGGCGCTCACTCATTCCTTCAGAACAGCTCAGACACAGGGTGGAATTCCATACCTGGTGTCCCTTCCAGCTTCAAATAGATGATCCTATGAATTAGAAAACTTTTCACTTGGAGCAAAGAAAAAGAAAATGGAGGGTTCCCACTTGTTTCCTCTTCCTCTCCTAATTGAGTCCGCTCTGGGATGGGGAAGGTGCTTCCATACATCAGTAGCTGCCCACGGAGTGAGAGGGGCAAATCAATGTTTGAATCCTTTCACAATAGATCCTGGGCTGCCTTAGGAAAGGATGCGCTTCTGTGAAGGTCCCTCTTACCCAGAAGGGCAAGCTCTAAATGGGTACCAAGGATTCCAGTGATAGAGACTAGGGGGATCTGCTTTTCTCAGTCAGGAGAACCATCTGAAGAGATAAGGCATTTAAGTTCCCTTACCTCCCCTTCCCCCCCCAACTTGGGGGATGAGGCATTGGAAGGTCTGGGAGAGGGCTTCAATTGACCAAGGTCCACCTAGGTAGAAGGAGGTTCCCCTTCTCTTCCATTGTCCCCCATTACAGTCCTACCAGCCTTTCAATTCCCAGAAGCAATTATGTTCTGACACCCTGCCCCCACAGCCAACTGATTTTTACTTTTTCTAGGAAACCTTTCTCTCCATCAACTTTGGTGGGAGTTCAATTGGTGGATGATGTAGAGATGCCACCTATGGGGAGCAAAGGCTCCTTCCCCTGCCCACCAGAACTGGAACTTGGGAAACGTGCCTGCCCGGAAGGCTCTGGCCAACTAGGAGAGTGGAGGTGATAGAATTTGAGGATAGATTAAAGGAACTAGGAATGTTTAGCCAGGAGAACAAGATCACTACCTTCTAACATTTGAAGGATTAAGGAGGAATAGAGGATTCTGCTTGTTCTGTTTGGCTCCAGAGATGGAGGCTGTGAAGAGGTGAATTTTGACTTTGTAATACAGAGACCCAAATCCCAGGTCACTGCACACCACCCAATTTGTGACCCACCATTAAACCCCCTTTATATTTCTATCTTTGTTCCTATCCTATATCCTGTCATAGCTTGAAACTGCTTAAGGCATGTCTGGGCATCATTGCTCAAGTCTGGGCAAAGTTGCTCAAGGTGTAGTCCCCTGCCCCCTTCTTCCCTAATCAGCATTTTATATACTCTCTTTGAATTATTATAATGTATAAGGTTCATTATGGTGCAAGGATCTTATCTAGGGACCACCCTATCCTGTCCCACTGACCAAGCAGGGCCCCCACGTTTTTCACCCAGAACATGACCCTAGCCTGTTCTGGGGAATTCCAGTTCCCTTTACCCCATGGCCCTCTACCTTGTGCCTTCCACCTTGTTCTAGGAGGCACCCCCATGACACAGGAAGGTTGCACCCTTGTACCCTTGCGCCATATTCCCAAATTAGCCCTGAGCTATAGATCTAACCAATGTCTGGTTTTTTGCTTCTGTACATCATGGCTTCTGCTAGCTCCTCTCTCTGATTGTTGTTTTTGTGGTTTTAGCCTATATAATGAAGTCTGTACCCCCTAGAAAATTACTGCCTGATTTGAGTTTACACTCCAGGTGGCCCAGGGCTTGATCATTAAATCCACACCTAAATTTATCTTGAACCCAGGTCTCAGCTCGCTCTTATTCTCTGCACAACAACTTGAGGTAAAGAAGTGGCATAGACTGATTTGGAGGGTCTTTAAGCCAAGGTGAGATGACCACTTGTTGGGGAACAGTAAAAGGGGTTCTTGGTCAGGCACAGGTTGGACTACTCTTGGACATCAGGGACAGGGGTGGGAGAGGACTTAAAAATTTTATTCATTTTATTTTTAATTTATGGCATGAAACAAGCATTTCCATAACATAGTATAATTTTTAAAAATGATTGCACATGAAATTGCTCAATCTATTTTGTACAACTTGCTATTCCTTCTAAATATATAATGAAGTTATGATGTAAATTTTTTTCCTCCCCCACCCTAGAGATGGCTACTATTAGACACAAATATGCATATATGTACATATAAGTATATGTGTGTATATAGATATGCATATACTCATACATATATAAATATATGTATGTGTGTATGTATGTACATATAATTATTCATTACATCATAACTGCATTATATATTTCAAATTATTTTGCCCAAGGCCACACAGGTAGCAAGTGAATGAGTTGAGATTTGTACGCAGGACCTGTCACTTGAGTGTCAGCAGTCTTTTCATTATACTATAAATGGGATTTATTTTTTAAAAAGAATCCATGGTATTCTCTAGGACAGGGTACCCTTCAAAGTCATACATATGTGTGACTTTGGACAAGTAATAAAACCCGGGGAATTTCAGATTCCTCATCTGTAAGATAAGGCTATGGGTCTAGATGGCCTTCGAATTTCTTTCTGGCTCAAAATCTATGATCTTGTCTTTCAGGCTTTGAGGCCATGGCATAAGACCTTTTTGTCCAGAATGACAGAGCCTCTTTGCTCCTATACCCTAGACAAGAGAGTGAAAGGGTTTAAATTTTAGGTTCTCTTTTCACTCTAGGAGATCAAGGTACGAGGGGTGACTTACAGTCTGATGAGGGTAATCAATGGGTCCACTGAGGTGATAATTCATGAACTGGCTTTGATTACCTTTCAGAGGAAAGTGTGGTGAGGCAACAGTGATTTTCATTGTTTCTCAAAGTCTTATTTTAATATTTTTATTTAAAAACCTGCAGCTGGGTTGAGTGTCTTTTCCCTTCCTCTTGCCCACCCTTCAGATGAATGTCTACGAACTTTATTAGAAGCTATTAGTAGCATTATTCACAATTGATATTGGTTGAAATTAAAATTGGCCAATTCTGCACACACGCACACACACATTCTCAACATTGCAATTTAAAAAAATCAAAACCACTTAGCTCATTAAAAAAAAAAAACTCTAGTGAGAAAAATGCCTTAAAAAAAACTATTTTCCCTTAATGTGCTTCCCTAAAGAAATTTAATTATAATACAGACAAGAGAACTATTTGACTTAATATAATATGTTTGATTAAGTCTGTAAGGGGTGAAAAGCCCCCATTAGGCAGTCATCATATTCAAAGAGTGAGTACAGAACTTAAAAAAAAGAGTTCTATTTTGGTACAAATGTCACTTTTGTGGCTTCAACTCTGGCACACAGTTAAGTTTCCCTGTGCCTGAGGAAGGGAGGCAGGAATCTGTGGGGGCTGGCTCAGTTTGAGAATCTTCCAGCCTTTGCTGGGCCTCTTACTTTCTAGTTTTCAACATAGGCTTGGCCTCAAGAGTCAGACCCCCCTCTCTACTCTTTAGGCTCATTTGTGGGCTACATCTTCATGTCCCCTAAATCACTGGCTTTCTTATTTCACTAATTTGTGTACCTCCTGGGGAGGGGCTCCCTGTAGCTTCTCTTCTTACTATATATATATATATATATATATATATATATACACATATGTATGTGTGTGTGTGTGTGTGTGTGCATATGTATGTATATATATATATAGGTGCTGTATGACTACAGAATCCAACTAGGTGTCTGAGATGGCAATTAAAGATTAAAAAAAAAGAAATATGAAACATACAGAAATGCCTTGAAAATGATTTTATTTAAAGAGGAGGATTTCTCCTGAGGACCAAAAATAAGACAAATTTTTTTCCCTTCCTTTCTCACTGTCTCGATGGTGGCTATCGCTCTTGCATCAATTGCTCGAGGTACGTTAGATGTCTAGAATCCTGAGCAGCTTCTTGGAGACAGATGGTATTGATTTTAACGTTTGTTCTGCCATGTCAGTCTCTCCCTAAATATTGCCATCAGGCTTTGACATAGCACTCTTGAAAACATTAGAATCAATCTGTGGCTTAAAAAATTAAAAAAGATTTGATATTGTATTAGAAGAATGACAAATTTTGGAAGTTTAAATAAAGTTTAGGAAAAAGTATTTTTCACAGTTGGTAACTATATTACACTGTTACCAACTCTGGTAGGAGACCCAGTGGTATGAAGAGGAATATAATATTCTCCGATAACACAAGATACAGTGGGGAAACAACAAAAACCAAAACCAAACGGCTGGACCAAGAGATAACCGTGTGCGTCTTATTGTGACTTTGCTATTAATGCTTGCCATGTGATCTTGGGCAAATCACTTTATTGCTCCGAGCTTCTTTTTCACACCTACTACCTCACATGGTTGTTATGAGCATCAAGAGAGCCTACATGAAAGTATTTCCAAAAGTAAAAAGTATTAGAATTAGGTACTGTTAGGGACAAACTGAATTTCTCCATTAAAATAAGAGGATTGGGCTAGACAGAGGATCTCTAAGGTTGTTCCTAGCACCAAGAGTCTAACAGGCCATCATATGTTGTCCAATTGTTTCATAAATGTGATTCTTTTTTCCCCATTACACTGTAAATTCTTCAGTCAGGGACTGTATCTTCATTCTCTTTAGTGGCTACAATAGGGTCAGGCAGTTACTAGGCCCTTGATCAGTGCCTTTTATCCATTGATTGATTTTTCCTGTTCCCACAGAGGTATACGTGAACCCCCATATATGTGCTTCCTCTCTCTGATCACTGTCTTTTCTCTGCTCTTAATACTTTTTTTAAAGCTGAGGCCTTTATATCCTTCAGGGGCAGAGCAGCCTAAAGGAGGCAGAGGAAGGCATGGTATTTGGGGCTTTGCCAGAGAGGCAAACTAGCCAAGCCTCCCAACAGTCTCCAGAGTGAGGACTGGGGGCCTGTCCAGGTAACAACAGCCTGGAAGCAAGGCAAGCTAACTTCGGTCCCCCAACCCTAGGCTGCCAGCCAGGCTGGCACCAGCCCTTTCTGGCATGATTAACTGGCTTAGGTAGTTTGGAAAGCCCATGTGTAGGCCAGGCCAGGCAGGGGCCATGTTTCAGTATGAAAACTTGTGATCAATGAGCTTAATATTCCATTGAAACCTTCCATGCTTCTAAGTTACGCTTGAAGGAATTGAGAAAAACAGACTTTAGAAATGGGTGATGACTAAACAGATTCAGTTCAATTAAGAAAAAAGAATTTAATCACCTTTCCCAGATCCCAGCAGAATCCAGGAGACAAAGGGGGAGATTTTTGCCTGAGGTCTCCAGTAGAAAACCTTGTAGAAAACCCTGGAAGAGAGCCAAGGAAACCTCCCTGCTTCCTTTCTAGGTGTTCAGCTCTTAACTAGAGAATCATTATAACCCCCTTCAATTAGTTTCCTTGACTCAGAGAAATCTGAAAATGCAGAGTCTCCTAAGACACTTAAAGAAATTGCCTTCGACAGGTGAGGTTTAGAGCTAGTTAAAAGGTCAAGCAATTTATACTGAAGAGGGATTGCCAAAGACAGGCTGGGACGGCTGGCGCTTTCTCCCATCCCATTCTATCTCCCAGTGAGAATAGCCCCCATTTGGTGAGAGCTGGTTGGGGCAGGTTGTTGAGAAGAGCTTTTCAAAAGCAGCAGTAAAGTAACTTAATTCTTGCCTGTGTGGAGACTCTTTGAGAACTTCACTGTCTTTTAGCAGCCTAGTTTTTATTTGGTTTTTGGGTGGGATTTTTTTTTTTTTTTGCTTTCTTGGAGGGGAGGGCAATTAAGGTTAAGTGACTTGCCTAAGGTCACATGGCTAGTAAGCGTTAAGTGTCTGAGGACAAATCTGAACGCAGGTCCTCCTGATTCCAAAGCCAGTGCTCTATTCACTGTGCTACCTAGCTGCCCCCACAGCCTGGTTTTTACATTTTTATTTTTCAGGAACTCTAGAGATCACAACCTGGACTGGTGCCATGGGCCACCCAAGCTCATGTTTTTTTTTTTTTTTTGTCTCTGGAGAAATACAGAGATGGCTGTCAATAGTTAAAGGTCAGGAAAATTCCCTAGACACCCTTTAACTTTCTTTAATGATCCAGCCTGGGACTTTTAATCCATGGATTCAGAATTGAATGTATTTACATATACTTTTTCTATTTTCATCTCTCCTACTCTTCACTTCTGCTATCTCAAAACAGAAGTAGGAAAGATAAATGAGAACTTGGACCTTGAAACCAAATCCAGATTCTCAAGGGAATGTTACATGTAATATGTTATTAGTAAATGACAGCTTGCCTGTATTTTCATAATGTGGGATATTAATAATCCATATTTACGTGGTACTGTAATGTTTATAAAACATGTTACCTGCAACAACCCACTGCATTAGGTAGTGCAAATATTTTCCCTGTTTTACAGATGAGGAAGCTGAGGCTCAGAGAGGTTAAGTGATTTACATATAGTCACATAAATAATCAATACTCATTTATGGGAAGAGTTATGGAATTTGGCCAGATAAGACTCTGGGTAACCACTGAGCCCCCTGGCTTTGAAAACCCAGATGCTGGTGCTTCTCTCTCTGGGAACTAACACTGTGTGTATGTAATAGTCAGTGGAGACCCTGTCTGTCGGTCTGTTGAGTTGTATTATTTTCTCTGTATTTTTTGTCTCCTTGTAATTTCTGCTTGTATTTTCTGAAGTTCGAGGTGCTGCCTTTTCCCCCTGAATTAAATGAATGATATCTATGTTTGATTAAAGTAAGATTGTTAACCTTTTTTGATTGTTTTCTTTTAGAAAAGCAGATCAAAGAACCTGTGCTAGCAGCTTTCCTAGATATGCTTTCCTAGATACGCTTGCTGATAAAGCATGAATCCAGACTTCCTGATTCCAGCCAGATTTCTGGGATCATAGATTGTATGCTAGAAGGGAACTTTAAAATAAACCCCTTTGTTTTATAATTTTTTTAAAAAAATTGAAATTGGGAACTTGGCAGATAGCAACAAATATGAACATCTCAGTGTACCAGAGAAAAAGAAGATAGTATATGAACCATAAAGTCAGTTATGCACTACTTAATTTTTAAGAAGTATATTAAATTTAACATAATAGTAACAAAACTTTCCTGTTTGTGTGTTTCCTTTTTACTTACTCCTACTTTTTCCTGTGTATTTTTAAATGTTTTACTGACTATCTTTTCATTCTTTTCTCTTTTTTATATGGCTGTCACTACCTGCCAGTCTTGCTCTTCCCCTGAATACCTGTCCTCCCTTGTAATAAATTAAGCATAGTGAAGCAAAACAAATTCACTCCTTGGCCGTGTCTGAAAATGTCTCATTTTTCATCTCTAGCCTATCACCTCTTAATCCAGAGATGCAACCTTTAATTTTACAGATGTGGAAATGAGGTCCAGAAAGGTTAAAGTGATTTGCCTAAGGACATGTAGAGAGTAAATAGAAGAGCCTAGTTTCCAATCCAAGTCCTCTGACTTTAAAACCAATACTTTCTATTGTGCCCTTCCTTTGTTTACCCCCAGTTAAAGATAAGCCTGGTACAAGTGGCAAACCCTACTCCACAGGGACCAGGATTAGCCCCATATATGATGCTGCACCTTAGGGGTGAGGGAGTCTAAGGGCTTAACTCAGAGATGTCTCCCTAGTGCTCTTTCTATTACAATCATTTGCCTTAAATTCCTAAGTCTTGCAATTCATGCTAGGTTTAGCACAGTTAACAGGTTTAATCAAAACCAAGTGCCTTAGTTTTTAAAAAAAACGACATTTGGAAATAGACTGAACATAACCCTATTTCATGAACAGAACAAGAAATTTGATTCTTATCTATGATGCATCTATAGTACTATAGAATCAAAGGGTTGAGGAGAGGGGGCAAGAGGGAGAGGATTTGTGTGTTATAGAGTCACAAACAGAACTAGAAGGGGACTTGGGAATTCATCTACTCTAACCCAATTGTTTTTCAGATAATCAGCTGAGGTCCAGAAAGGGGCAACTGACTTGCCCGTGATCACAGAGTTGGGAGTGAAATACATGTCCCCCTGTCTCATGCTTAACAACTGGGAGGTGGCATGATACAGCAAAAAGACTGGTGGGCCATGGGACCTGAGTTTGAATCCTGACTCTACCACTTACTATACATGCTATCTCTGTGACCTTGAGAGAGGAATTCTACTTCTGTGACCTCTCTGAGCCTCAAATTTCCTATCTGTAAAATGAGGGGGTGGGATGGGATGTCTTCTAAAGTCCCTACTAGGTCTATGATCATGTGATCCTATAATCTGTGACCTTAGATGTCTGTTACTCTTCTTCAAATGTTAATCCTCTTGGAAAGCAAATATGATCCTTGACAAAAGGCATAGAGGGTGAAAAAAAAAGACAAAGGTAAATGGGGAGATCCACACTTATTTTGAGAGGAAATGACTCTTGATGTGCTACAGTGACTTGGAGTGCCTCAGTACCACTGAGAAGAAAAGCAATGTTGCGCCAAAGGTCTGGCCAGTGGTGACTAGCACCAGGGCAATGCCCATCATTGCTGCCTGCTTTGTTTTATGTTGTTCTATGAGAGAATGCTGTTCAATAGATGTGGTGACTTTTGCAGGCCAGTGTCTGCCATGGTGCCTTAAATGTCACCAAAACAAATAGCCCTTGCACCTGACCTGTCCTCTATAAGGACAGCTAAATTTTAATGAGCAGCTTGGTTGGGCTAAGCCTACTGCTGGGAAAACTCCCCAAAGAACCCAGACTGACAGCTCTGCGCCCCTGGGGAGTCCTGACTTGCTCTAGCTTCCAGTATATACCAGCTGGCCTTGGTCAATCCTGAGGAAGCTCAGTAAGCTTTTTGGCCAGAAGCAGACTCATTCTGTTAGGCTCCAGAGGCCAGTGGGTAGGAGGTGCACAGGGGCAGATTTCCACACAGTGAATAGGGAAACTTAAGACATTTAGAGCTGTCCCAAAGAGATATGCTTGCCCTCAGGAGGTGGGGAATTCGGAAACTTTGGGAATTTCTCTTTGGGTGATGGGCTAGATGAGATTAACCCCAAGGCTCTTTCAACTTGGAAATGCTATGAGTCTGGGACCAGTGTTTTTGGCTCTGATGTGACCTTCCCCATCTATGTTGAAGTTCCGGATGCTGGAAACTCATGCTGCCTTTTTAGGAGCTGTGGTCTATTCTTTTGGGCCTCTGTTGAATGAACTCGGGCTCTGAATGATAGCAAAAACAATAACAATTTTTTGTAGTTCTTTAAAGTTTACAAGGAGCAGCTAGTTGGTACAGTGGATAGAATGCCAGAATTCCTGGAGTCAGGAAGACCTGAGTTCAAGTCCAGCCTTAGATACTTACTAGCTATATGACTCTTCCATCCTTCCTTCCTTCCTTCCTTCCTTCCTTCCTTCCTTCCTTCCTTCCTTCCTTCCTTCCTTCCTTCCTTCCTTCCTTTCTTCTTTCCTTCCTTCCTTCCCTATTGTAGTCATTGTCTACATTTTTTTTCTGGCTTTCTTCTCTTTACCCAGCATCAGTTCAGTTAAGTTTCCCCATGCTTTTGTGAATTCTTTGTATTCATGATTTCTTATTGTGCAATAATATTAAATTACATTAATTAACTCCCCCCTCTTCCCCCCCCTCCCCTGCTGTTCACCAATTCACCTACATTGACTTTGCTTCTAGTTTCTTGCTACCACAAAAAGTGCTTCTATAACTATCTTGGTGCTTACAGGGCCTTTCTGTTGTTAACTTTATTGTGGTATATGCCTAGCTATGAGATTTCTGGGTCAAATGAATGGAAATTTTAGTCACTTAAAAAAAAATACGACCAAACCTAATTCTAGTTGCTTTCCAGAACAGTTGGAACACTTTGATGTTCCACCACCAGCAAAGCAGCATGCCTGTTTTTTTATAGTCCCCTCAACACTATTTCCTTCTTTTGTCATTTTTACCACTTTGCTGGATGAGTGTTGAAATGTCAGAATTGTTTTAATTTGTATTTGTCTTAATGTTTTAGAGCATATTTCATACGGTTCTTGATAGTTCACAGATCTTATGAGAATTGTTTGCTCATATTCTTTGGCAAGTTATTCATTTTGGGGAATAACTCATCATCTTATATTTTGGATTTAAGATTCCCTTGGATTTTGGATCTGAGGCACTTATGGCAGAAACCTAAAGCAAGGATTTTTCCCCCCTAATTGATGTTTTTACTTCTTACTCTAACTGCACTGATTCTGTTTGGGAGAAAACTTTTCAGATTCAGTCAGTCAATCCATAAACATTGTTGTGTTTGTCCTTCATTCTCAAAGAAGACCATGATGTTAGGGAATGATGACATGACTTGCAGTTGACTTGTATTTGAGTGAGGGAGGGCTGGGCAAAGTCACCAGCCTCACTTTCTCCTCCAGAGTCACCTGGGTCTAGTGGCCAGATATTCATCAGGATGACTGGAGATGACCCAGGATGCAATGGGAGACCCTGATCCTTTTGGGCTAAGGTCTTTTCAGGTTGTCACTTTGAGTGAGGTAATACCCATTCAGTGAATAGGCTTCTTTAAGAAGTGAGTCAAGGTATGGCCCCTTTAATAAAAAAAAAATCAAACTGGGAGGTGAAGACCCTAGGAGTTGCTGTTCAGAAGGGAAATGTTAATAGTAAATAGTAACTGGTAGGCACTGTGCTTAGCACTAAAGATGCAAAGAAAGGTAAAAGATAGTTCTTGCTCTCAAGGAGGTCACAGTCTAGTGAAGAAAACAATATATAAACAACCAATATATATAAGCATATGCTATATACATGTACATTAGGAGTAATGGATGGGGAAGGAAACTGGAATTAAGAGGAATGGGGAATAGCTTCCTGCAGAAGGTGGAATTTCAGCTGGGACTTGAAGAAAGCCAGGATTCTGAGACAAGGAGGAAGAGCATTCCAGGCATGGGGGATGGCCACTGCAGAATATAACGTATAAGAAGACTAGAAAGGTAGCAGGGGCCAGGTCACGAAGGACTTTAAATGCCAGAGGATGTTTTTGTAAATAATTTTTTATTGCTGTTTTCTGTTTCTACATCACCATAGTATCTCATGTATCCCTCTCCTTTCTCCTCTCTGAGAGCCATCCCATATGATCAATAATGTTTGTTTTTGTTTTGTTTTATTTGTTTGGAGAGAGGGAAAAAAAGCACAGCTGAATGATACATTAAGAAAATCCCAAACCATGTGTGATGTGTAACAGCTGTGGACTTCCCACTTCCGCAAAGGGGTAGGTTGAAGGTCAGAGAATTCTATAATTCATTCAGGAAGCGATCAGGAGCTGCTGGAGTTTATTAATAGGAGGGTGACATGGTCAGACCTACACTAAAGTGTAGGAAGGAAGAATCATTTTGACAGTTGAGTAGAAGACAGACTGGAATCCATGCAGGGAGAGACTTGAGTCAAGGAGACCAACCAGCAAATTATTATTATAATAATCCAGGTCTGTCCCAAGGTAGCAGCATCGTCAGAGGAAAGAAAGGGGCATAGTCCAGAAATGTTATAAAGGTCAATTGGATAGACCTTACAAACAGATTGGATATGGAGACTGAGAGTAAAGAGTTGAGGAGTAGATTGTGAACCTAGGTGACTAGGAGGAGGATTCTAACTTTGACAGAATAGCACTTATCTTCCATGCAGAACTGTAATTGGGAAAATTTTCACCTGGGACAAGTGAGTGACTGGTCAGGATGTAGATAGTCACTTGGGGTTTGCTGGAATGGGGAGGGGGAGGGATATCCTGAAGTTTCTAAGCAGCTGAAGCATCAGCTTCAGAGGGGACTAAGCATGCTGCTGATGCTGGGGCCAGAGTTGGGCAGGGCAGGAAGGGCTCCAGTGAACGAGGTTGGTGGTAGCCCCTGCTGCTACCAGGAGGGATGGGGCATACAGGAGAACTAGCACTCCCAGGAAGCAGCTGTCAGTTTCTTTAAATTTTCCGTGTTGAGATGAAACTCTATCTTAACTGCCCTCCTTACGACTCTACTTCTATGTCTCCTAACATATTTTTCGCTTGAATTTTGAAGCTGTCATTATTTATACTTTCACTATCAGTTTGCATATTCTCGTGCTCATTTCTCTTTACTACAAATATCCCCATGTTCTCTTCACTACAAATGTTCTTTAATATCCCAATACTCCAATGGATCTGTTTTTATATGGATGTAGCTATTCCTTTCAATAGTACAGATTGTAACCTATCCATGTTTACAGGTCTGTGCTGCCCTGTAGATTCTCCTTGGGGTTCCACCTAACATTGTAGGAGCTTTTTCTATTTTGGGGGGCATTTTATTAGTACCTGTAGAGCAGGCAGGGTATACATCAGTTTTCCTGTCTATTCTGATCTCTCCTTCTTTATGATATCTTTTTCATGGTCCCCAACCCCCTGCTTTTTTTTGCGTAGGTATTACATGTATTTTTATCCTTATCGTATAGTTGAAGAAACAGGCTCAAGAAGCTAAAGCGACTTGCACAAGCTTTTTTTTTATTTTTTGGAAGGGTGAAGACTGGGCAATTGGGGTTAAGTGACTTGCCAAGGTCACATAGCTAGTAAGTGTTAAGTGTCTAAGGCTGGATTTGAACTCAGGTCCTCCTGACTCCAGGGCCACCTAGCTGCCCTTACACAAGCTTTTAAGGCTAGCAAGTGTCAAAGCAAGAGACAGAGCAGTGTTCTTTCTGCTATGCTAGTTTGCTATTTTCTGAACAAGACATTCCTTCTCCCATCTCCATGACTTTGCATAGGTTGTTCTTCATGCATGGAATTCTCTCCCTTCTCACCTCCACCTTGAACAACCCCTCTTTCCCTTCAAGGATCAGGTCAAGTGCTACTTCCCATAAAAGGCTTTTCCTGTTATTAGTGTTAACTTTGAAATGACTTTTTATTATATAATTATAATATAATTACCACATCATAATATATAATTATAATGTGTACATTTTTAGTATATAATATCTATATATCATATTGCATTTACTTACCTGCACTTTTGTTCCCTTTTCAATAGAAAAGAAACCCCTTGAGGGCAGATGTTATTTCATTCTTGTCTTGTGTCTGGTGCCTGTTACATTGTAGGCATGTAAGTTGTTGCTGTTGGTGTTTCATTCATGTCTGACTCTCCATGAGCCCATCTGGAGGTTTCTTGGCAAAGACACTGGAGTGGTTTATCAATTTCCTTCTTCAGCTTACTTTACCGGTGAGGAAACTGAGGCAAACAGGGAAATGACTTGCACAGAGTCATACATCTAGTAAGTGTCTGAGGCCAAATTTGAACTCAGGTCTTCCTGACTCCAGGTCCTGAGCTCTGTCCACTCCTCCTTGTAGCTGTCCAGCGCATATAAATACTTATTGAATTATATCATGTGGCTTCTGAATCATCCCTTTGCCTGGCTTCCTCAGTTTCTTCCAAGTCCTCATTGGAATCCTGTCTTCTGTGAGGAGCCTTTCCTAATCCTCCTTAATGTTGGTGCTTTTCCTCTGTTGATGATCTTCCACTGAGACTGTGAGTAGCTTGTTTGTATATAGTTGTTTCCTTCATTAGACTGTGAGCTCCTTGGGAGTAGGGACTGTTTTTGATTTCCCCCTCCCTCCATTCTTTGTATCTCTAAGCACAGTGTCAGGCACATAGTAGGCACTTAATAAATGCTTATTGACTTGACCTGTGGCTGTTCTTGTCCTTCAATACATGGAAACTGAAGTCTTCACAGTCTGGACTTCTTTGCATGTTTCCCTATCCTCACAGACCTCCTGGACTGGAAGCTGGTTTTAAACTGTCTGATGCCTTTGACTAGCTGGGTCATGTCTTCTTCTTTGGGTGTTTGTGTTGTTTATTATTATTATTATATTTTTATTTTAGAATTTTAATTGTTAGTGATTTTGAATTAGTCAAATATCAACAAAGAGGAACATTCCTATATACAAAGAACAGAAAAGGAAGATTTTCATGAGGCTGTGATTCCCTTATACATGGCTTGACTTTTTAGAAGTGTATATTAAATTTAGTACGTTATTTTCAAAGATGCCCTACCTGTCTCCTTCTGAACCTCCTTTTATTCTCTTTTATTTTTAAACTTTTTTTATTAAATTGATTTGTTTATTTACTTTTAGTTTACAAGATTCAGTTCTACATGTGTTGTTTATTATTGATCAGACTATAGTTCTCGTGAAGCCAAGGTCATGGGTTCTATTTGAGTTGGGGCCAAGGAATTCTGTTGCAGGTCCATAGACTGTCCTCCTCCATGTCCACTCTTCAAAGGTATGTGCCAATAGTTAGAGAAGGACTGGGAGAGTGTGGACAGCTCCATGCAACTCATCTTGACCACTGAAAATATAGCTCAGAGTGATGTGAGTTCAGTACATAATCAGTACATAGGAAGGAGAATATAAATCATATTTTTAAAAAACAAAACAAACCTAGGCTTACCAGTTAGAATGGAAGCTCCTTGAGAGCAGAGATGATTTCATTTCTGTTTTTGTATCATCAGAGATTAATGTAGAACCTGATATTTGTAAGCTCTCAATAACTGCTTATTGAAGTTAAGATTAGCAAAATAAGTGTTGAACTTGGAGCCAAGAGGCATGCTTTCAAATCATAGCTCTGATACTTCATAACATGACAAAGTCACATGATAAGCCACAGTTTCCCAAATGGGATGATAATACAATGAGTACTACTTTACTTCTCAATTTAAGCATCACTACTATTATGGGAAAAGTCCTATGTAAGCCTTAAAGGGCTATGTAAATATTAGCTGCCATCATTATCATCTTCCTCATTGTTGTTTCATTCCAGAAAAGCATCACTCTAGTGGTTTCTCATCACCCAGAAATGACCCTGGGTTCTCCAAGGTTATTCCAGTAGAGTATGGAAATTGTTGGAAAACTGTTGAATATCGTCTAGCTACAGAATGTGGTTGATATTCAAGGGTTGCTATAGTTAAAAACACAGAAGCTCATCACCACTGGTTGACCATGAAGCAGTGAATTATTTTGCTATGGTAACACATAAAACTCAGGAAAAAATACACAATGGTTCTCAGTCCTGTTCAGTCCCTTTCTATGTCTATAATGAAGGCAGCAGTATGGTGGGAAAGAAAAGCAGATGATACTAAGAATAATTTAGTTCTTGGCTGTTATACAAACTTTAAATTGTTGGTATCTCAAGTGTGAGATCTTTGTTGAACAACCAGTGACTTGATGTACTACACGAAGAATTAAACCACATGAATGTTAACATTGTCATTATAAATATAAGTGTATAAATTATATGAATATAATTATATGATTATAAAAATATAAATTATCTAAATATATAATTTATATAATTATATAAAAGAAACCAGAAGATTTAAGGAAAGTGCTGTTAAACGGAAGGTTGGCTCACAGCTTTCTAGAGACAAATAAAATAAAAGAGTTGAAATGTTTGTTTCATCTTATTCCCAAAGACAAGAAATATAATTTCAGAGGACGTGGTCACCTCATAAGCAAAAAGACCACCTTGGAAAAAGTGTTCCAACAGTTGTTATCAAAGATGATATGACGTAGAGAAATTCTATGAAGTATTTGACAAGATCCTCTAAACCAAGTCAATGCACTGTGCGTGTATGTGCGCACGCGCACACATATTGATACTTGGTGACTTCAAAATCAAAGTGGGAAGAGAGAAGACTGTTTAAAATTATATATGTATATTTATTGAACAGCACTATGGGTGGACCCTGAGCAAGCCCAGAATGAGAGAGAGAGAGAGGGATAGAAAATTGTGGGAAATTGTTCAGTGCTTTAAAAAAATGTACAAGCAGTTTCTTGACACATTCAAAATTTTAGCTGACCACAGGGACAATAGAAAGACACATTGTGGGTGTAAGTGGGCTGTAGCATATTACCAGTTACCTCTGAAGCACAAAAGGTGGCATGAAATATAGCCAGAAAATATAAAATATAAAATGATCAGAAAAGGAGGTGAACTGGTTGTATAAAAATAACAATGTGCAGCCAGAGAAGAACAGTGATGACAGTGTAATGGTTTTTAGTTTTTTTTAGAAAAGTTTTTATTTCTTTCATTTTTTAATCATTTTCATTTCTGAATACATTCCTCTACTCTTTCCTACCCAGACAGCCATCCCTCATTACAAATAAATAAACACATAAATACATGAAAAAAGGAAAAGGAAAAAAAAAAACCAGTTCAACAAAACTTACCAGCATATTAGTCAAGTCCAACAGTGTATTCTGTTTTCTGCTACCTGTAATTTCTTAACTCTGGAGAGAAGAGAGGGAGGTGCTTTTTCTGCTGCTGGGCTAGACTTAGTCATTATTGGTATGCAGTATTCCATTTTGATGTCCGTTGTTCTTTATGTTTACACTGTTGTTATAGTGTATGTTGTTTTCCTAGTTCTGCTCACTTCACTTTACATAATTCATATGTCTTCCCATGCTTCTCTATGTTCATGTTCATTGTTCCTTATGGCACAATAATACTCCATTGTATTAATGTAATTATAGTGAAACAAAGACTACTTCTCAGGTTGGCATGTCATAGTTACTCAAAGTTTTGTTAGACAAAAAACTGTTCCCCAGTTTGTGGAAGAGGTCCTATAGGATGCTTTTCTAACCATATCAATGTATGAGTTATCTATTTATATACATCATTCAAACACATAGAAAGGACAACGTGTGTGCAAGCAAGCAGGTTGTCTGTTAAGTATTAACTTTTCCTAAGTATAAAATTGGGACATTTTATAGTTCTGAAACAAGAGAGTTGCTGAGGCAAGAACAGGTCCTTGAGTCATCTAAGGGTCTCTTAAGCTGGCTTTGATAGTTATTTAACCCCTTCCTGAGCACAAAAAAGTGGAATTGTTTATTGTTACTAGAAAAAGGTAGGAAAACTTGTGTTTATGAAAGCATTGGAGAGAAACTGGGGTCACTCTGAACCTACTTTATTTTAAAAATAAAAGTCCTTAAAGCTAAGTTGGTTTATACAGTACTCATAGGGGAAAAACAAAAGAAAGTTGCCTAGCAAATAGTATTATGCTCTGAGCAGGTCCTTTATGGCGTTTCTATGGGAGGAAATAGACAATAATTCCAAAGCATTAGAAGGTACAGACAGGTTTCCATATGTGCTCTTGGTGGGAGTAGACACATTGCTAAAATCAGGGATCCATTGAATTATTATGGCTCCCAAAGGAACAATTATTATCTATGGAACATAGTTGGTTTTGCAAGCAGTGGTTCTCCACCTTCCTAATGCTGCGACCCTTTAATACTCGTATGTGGGCATATCTGCATGTGGGCGGACCCACCTGGAGACTGATAGAGGAGCGGTATCTTGGTTCCTAAGACTGTCGGAAATATGTCTTAGGCAACCCCCAAACGGGTCATGACCCACAGGTTGAGAACCACTGAACTAGAAGCTCTGTTTTCTCATACATAAAATGGTATTGAGGGGGGATTCAGATTAGATGATCTCCTTCCCACTCTAATGCTCTGTATACAATGTGATCATTTGGGATATTAACAATGGGGGCTTTGATAGCTTCAATGAAGCATTAGTCAGGGTCCCAATTCCTAAGGCAAGTCAGTAGGGCTTTGAAAGAAGGTATCTGACGTTGCCCCCTCTAGTAGGAAAAACTCCCAGCCCTATACTACTTTGGAAATACTATGTAGTTTCATGGCCCCATTTAGCTCTAAACGATTATATAATTACATTTGTGAATGTAATCCTGTAGGATATTATTCTAATTATAGACCACAATCCTTTTTAGCAGCTTTCAGGGAAATAATTTGTGTAATGAAATGAGGCTTTTCAAGCTGAGAGAAGGAAGCCTGCCCACAAATGTCAGGAAATCCTCACCACACTAAATTCCTCATTCATTTCCACCTGGAATCCCAATTGCTTTTGGTTATTCTCAGATAAGGACCAGCATGGTCATGGTCTAACCCATGAGAACCATTTCTTAGGAGCAAAGGGAAGAAAAGGCAATACACACACACACACACACACACACACATATATGTGTATATATCCACACATATATTTCATTAAATATTTTCTAATTACATTTAAACTTTTAAAACATTCATTTTTTAAAAACTTGAGCTTCAGATTCTCTCCCTCCCTCCCCCCCACCCCTTGAGAAGACAAGAAATATGTTATGGATTATACATATGAAGTCATACAAATTCCCATATTAGCCATTTTGGAAAAGAAAGTGTGTGTGCGCGCACACACACACACACACACAAGCAAAATAAAGAAAGTAAAAAGTGTATGCTTCAATCTGTGCTCAGAGTTCATCAGTTCTCTCTCTAGAGGTAGATGGTGTTTTTGGAATTGCCTTGGATCATTTTCTTGATCACAGTATACTGTGGCTTTAAATTGCAGATTCACAGGCAAAATTGCTGTGTATTCCTTCCTCTTCAGTTAAAAAGCATTTAATAAGTGATTATTATGTACCAGACTGTGGTTAGGTTCTGGGAATACAAAGTAAAGCAAAAAACATGGTCCCTGCCCTCAAAGAGCTCACATTCTAATGGCGGAGACAACATACCAATAATTATGCACAGACAAAGTACATAATCATATATGGGAGTTAATCTTAGAGGGAAGGTACTAGCTTGGGGGAGGGGATGGGAAAGGTTTCTTGCAGATGGTAGGGTTTGAGTTTAGTCTTGAAGGAAAGCCAAGAAAGCTAAGAATCAGAGTTGAGGAGGAAAAAAATTCAAGGCATTAGAGATAGCCAGTGAAAATGCATATAGGTAGCTGAGAGACAGAGTGTCATGCATGAGGGATAGCAGGGAAGCCAGGTCATTGGATGGTAACATGCATGGAGAGGAGGAAAATGTAAGATTACAAAGGTAAGAAGGGGACCAGTTGTGAAGGGCTTTAAATGCTTAACAAAGAGTTTTTTTTTTAAATATTTTAAACATTTATTTATTTTTAGTTTTGAGTTCCAAATTTCCCCCCCTCCTCAAGATCTGATATAGGCCATACATTTTTTCCATACATGTTTATATTAATTTTTACTTTTTCAGTCCACAAAAACAACAGCTTCTTTCCCTTTAATCCCCCAAATTAGAAAGGAAGAAAAATAAATCCCTTGTCACAACATGCATAGTGAAACAAAATTAATTTCTGCTTTGATAAAATAAATCTATCTACTATCTATCTATCTATCTATCTATCTATCTATCTA
>CM053585.1:232296484-232308984 GCA_028646515.1 Pseudochirops corinnae | reverse complement strand
CTGGAACCAAGCTCCCTTTCTTTCAATGCAATCCAATTGCTCTTTATAGAAAATGTCACAGCGTCTTAGCTCTGTTTCTATAGCTTCTAGTTCCTTGGCCAGCTGGGCTGATCTCTGCTTCCCCTGGTTCATGCCATTCTTCTCCCATGGAAGGGATGACTGTAGGTGTTCCCTGGTCTTCTCTCGTCATCAGCTGAAGTAGCTCTTCTTGGATCATGGCTTGTTCCTGTTCATATCTCCTGTATGGATCTACTTCTGCTTCAGAGGACTGCCAGCCATCTGGCTCTCAGCTTTGGGGGTTTAGGGTCTGTCCAAGAATGCTTTGACTTGTCTTCTGGAGAACCAAATGCAAGAGATGAAATGAAGGAGGAGGTGGTGAGGTATGAGGTGACAAAACAGCAGGTGATGAGGTAGATGTCAAAGCAGGATGGCCGCTACACCCTTGATGATGTGAAGGGGTCCTTCATGTGGTTAACTGCATCTCCAGAGAGCTGGATCCCCAGCAGCACCCATACCCAGTCCTCCCCGTCTGCCCCCATGGTCACCTTGCAGGGAGTGCTCTTGTTGCTCCCCATTCCTGCTCCTGGCACAGAGACCCTCAGGGAGGTTCTAGAGTCAAAGAGGAGCAAAGGCAAACACACTGTCTCTTCCACAGTACCCCAGAACATGCTTTTGGACTCCTTGTTTCCTCTGGCGCCCTCATTCTCCACATTGAGCTCCTTGCTTCTAACAAAAGGATTTTATGTTTCATCCTGGATGTAATAGGGAGCTAGTGGAATTTATTGAGCAAAGAAATGATATGGTCAGGT
Organism: Pseudochirops corinnae; assembly: GCA_028646515.1. Classification (NCBI taxonomy): domain Eukaryota; kingdom Metazoa; phylum Chordata; class Mammalia; order Diprotodontia; family Pseudocheiridae; genus Pseudochirops; species Pseudochirops corinnae. The sequence continues at coordinate 232,308,175 of CM053585.1, read as the reverse complement.
CTGTGCTTTAGGAAAATCACTTTGGCAGCTGAGAGAAGGATGGATTGGAGTTGAGAAAGACTTGAGTTAGGGAGACCAATGGCAATTGGGAGACAATTGGCAATAGGGAGACCAAGCAATCTGGTGAAGTACTGAGAAGCCATGAAAGGCTATATAAGGGAGGTTACTATGTGAGTGGAGACAAGGGGGTGTATATAGTAGGGAGGCTGTGAAGGTAGAAACGACAAAATTGGACAACAAATTGGACATGTGGGCTGAATATGAATGAGGAGTCACAGATGACAAGGATGTAAGCTTAGGGAACTGGAGGGTGGTAGTGCCCTTGACAGTAACAAAAAATTTGGAAAAGGGGGGGGTTTGGGAGGAAAGATGAGTTCTGTTTTGGATATGTTTATCGAGTTTGAGATGCCAGTGGGGCATCCAATTTGAGATATCCTATGAGCTGGAAGTGAAAGATTGGAACTCAGAAGACAGATTAGGCTGGTTATGGACATGGGAATTATCTTCCTGGAGATGATAATTTAGACCCTACCATTCAACTATTCATCCATACATCCTTTCAAGAGTGTGACCCCCCCCCCACTGGTAATCACCATAGGAACAACAGAGAGATATCAATCATGGTCCCTCACTTTAGGGAGCTTATAAATGGCTTGAAGAGGCAAGACATACCCAAAGGAAGAGTTAAAGGAGGATATAAGAGAACAGTATGGGATATGGTTGTTGTTGTGTCTAATGCTCTGTGACCCCATTTGGGGTTTTCTTGGTAAGAATACTGAAGTGCTTTTCCATTTCTTTCTCCATCTCATTTTACAGATGAGGAAACTGAGGCAAACAGGGTTAAGTGACTTGCTCAGGGTCGCCCAGCTAGTAAGTGTCTGAGGTCAGATTTTAACTTGGGAAGATGAGTCTTTCTGACTCTAGGTCTGGCACTCCATCCACTGTGCCACCTAACTGCCCTCTAGCTGGGATATCTTATATCTTCTTATGTGGGAAATCAGGATGGTAAGGTGTTTGGACTACATATCCTATTGGGGATTTGATCTGAGAGAAAGTGGGTTAGGCCTCTCTTTGGAGCTCCAGAAGGAGTGAATTGGCACTAATAAAATTATTGGGAGTCAGATTTTGGCTCATTTTCAGAGGGATTACCCATCAAAACTGCCCTAAGATGGTACAGGCTGCTTCCCAAAGCAGTGAGCCCAAGATGTCAAAGTAATGACTGGATGATTCCTTGTTATAGAGGGGATTCTTGCAATGGGTAGAAGTTTTGTCTAGATTTCTCCCTAGGTCCTTTGCAGCTCTATGATTTTATGACCAAGTTGCAAATGGAAGATATAGATAGTAAGTGCTATGGCCATTCAAAAGGGTGTGAGCCAGAGATCACCAAATATCAGAGTGATCAGAGAAGGCTTTAAGGAGAAGGTGGAACTTGGTCCAGGCTTTGGAGAATTTTAATTGGCAGAGATGAAAAGACATTGTAGATGAGGGATAACTATATGAGCAAAGACACCAAAGCAGGAATGAGCAAGGTATGTGGATGGTACAATAAGGGAACCAGTCTAACTAGAGCAGTGGATTTAAATTCAGTTTAATTCAGCAATCATTTATTATTCTGCACCACGTGGGATGCTAGGAGCTGAGACTCCAAAGACAAAAATGAAATAGTTCTTATTCTCAAGGAGTTTAAAGCCTTCTGATGAATTGGTAAGTAGTGAGATATCAGAGCTGGGAGAGATTGTAGAAAGCCTTGAATGCTAGACTGAGGGGCTTTATTATGGCCAAAAGATTCCTAATGCTTTTTGAGTCAGGAAATTCAAAGAGTAATCCTATCACTGACTTCCCCAGAAGATGGATAAATGAGGTTTCTTCTCAACCTTCCCCAGAATAGAGCAAGAGAAACCCACTTGGTTTCTGGTTGCTCTTATTCAATGTCAATAAACATGTATTAAATGCCTACTATGTGCCAGGCACTCTGTTAAGCATTGGGGATACAAAAAAGGGGCAAAAGGAAATTCCTGCCCTCAAGGAGCTTGCAATCTAATAGGGGAGACAATATGTAAACACACAATGCAAACTATATACTGGATAAAAAAGAAGTAATTACCAGAGAGCAGGCATTGGAATTAAGAGGGGTTATGGAAAGCTTCTGATAGAAAGTGATATTTTAATTGGCATTTAAAAGAAGCAAGGGAGGTCAGTGATCAGAATGGAGGAAGGAGAGTGTTTGGGGCATGGAGAACAGCCAGAAAGAATACAGGGGAGCTGAGTTTTGTTCTTGGGACAGCCAGGAGGTCTCTGTCACTGCATCAAAGAATACGTGTTGGGGAGTACAATGTAAGAAGACTGGAAAGGTAGAAGGGGGCTAGATTATGAAGGGCTTTGAATGCTTAATGGGGGCATTTTATATTTTCTTTTGGAGGAAATAGGAAGCCACAGGAATTTTGTAACAGAGAGAGAGACAGAGACAGAGAGAGAGAGAGAGAGAGAGAGAGAGAGAGAGAGAGAGAGAGAGAGAGAAAGAGAGAGAAAGAGAGAGAGAGGGTGTGTGTGTGTGTGTGTGTGTGTGTGTGTGTGTGTGTGTGTGACATTATTGGGCTTGCATTTTAGGAAGATCACTTAAGTGACCAAATACAGGTTGAATTGAAGTGGGGAGAGACTTGCAGCTGGCAGACCCCCCAACAGGCTGCTGCAGTAGTAATCCAGGTGTGATGTGATGGACACACAAACAGATTTCAAGTGAGGGATATAGCCAGTAATGGGAGCTATGCTATAGGAGCTTAGAGGAGGGAAAGAGGAATCATTAAGTACCAAGAGTAATCAGGAAATGTTTCATGGAGAAGGTGGGGCTTGATCTAGGTTTTGGAGATTTTTGATAGGCAAAGAAGAAAGAGCATTATAGACAAGGGAGAACTGTAGGGAAACGCATGGAGATAGGGATAATTCAGGGGTTTAGGTGGAACGGTTAGTGGCAGACCCAGGCTCTTGGCTCACTTCAGTGATCTTTCCAGAACACTAGTATTCAATGTTTTTGTCTTCTAGAACATCTCCTTCTGTTATTAGCTGACAGGTAGACATAGAGGCTGCTGCCTCTTTGGCAGAACTAGGGAGGGTTATAACTGCTGCCCAAGCACAGGGTGTCAAATCCATGTTCCTCTTAGGTTAAGTGACTGCTGGCTTCTATGGTTCACTCAAAAATGATTTTTCTATTTCCTGGGAATAATTTTAGTCCTATCCAGTCTACTTGATCACCTCCACTCTTTTATTTCTCTTCTCTCTTTTCTTCTCTCAACTCCTCTGTATCTGTCCTTCCTCTTTCTCTTCTTTTCCTTTCTTTTCAGAGGACCTCATACTTTCCATTAATCCTAGAATGTTAGAGCTTAAAAATAATTTACTCTGACCCCAATACTTTTCAGGTGGGAAAACCAAGTCCCAGAAAAGGAAAATAATTTACCCCAAATCTTATGGTGAGAATGTGACAAAGTTGCAATTTGAATCTAGGTCTCCTGACCCCAAATTTCAGTGCTTTTCCTATATTTTAGCATCAGTCCCCAAATAACTTGTCTGCTCTCTTGGGTTCTCCCAAGAACCAGAGGCTCTGAGTCATTTGAAGGTACTTTGGGAACCTCAGAAAATCATCTGTAGACTAATTTGAATAGAATACTTATGGAGTACCAATGGTAGCTGATGGGAGGACTACAGTCTTTCCTACTACTGCCAATATTGCTGAGTACAGGGCAGGGGCAGCCAAGAGGATTAGAGAGGGATAGAGTATCCAGCCCTGAGGCTTGGAAATGGGATTAGTTTTGGAACACATTAGAGGAGAGAGAGAAATAGCAAGATACTTCTTTGCCTAGATGGCTGCAGAGTTGGAAAGAATGAAGATTTTCAGTTTCCAACGTTAAATGATACTGTTGGATCAAAACCGTAAAGGGTGCTGGGTACATAGAAGTGACTAAAGTCTGTTCAGAAGGTTTGGAGGACTTAATCTTGAAATATAGAAGAGTATCATAAATTAAGAACTGAAAGAAATCTTAGAGTTTACCTAGTTCAATCTCTTCTTTTTACAGATGAGAAAAATAAAGCCCAGAGAAATAAATCAAACAGAGTCGCCCAGGCCATAAGTGGCAAGGGGAGAGTCTAACCTAAGACCTCTGTCTTTAAATCCAAGGCTCTCCCTTTTCCCTGTGTCTCCTTATAGTCAAGGAATGTAGTCATTCATCATTTACAGCCTCTTAATTTTACAAATTAGGAAACAGAGACCGAGAGGAGGGAAATGAAAATAAGGGACTGGTGAGATAATCTCCACATTTCCTAAATCAAGAGCTGTCCTTGGATAGAAGAATTGTAGGAAGAGGATCCCACTACATCCTGGGCCATGGAAGGACAAGAGCAATCCTCCTGGATGTTATCCTAAGATTGGGGATGTTTATCAAGTCAGTTCAGCTTTTGTTAGTAACTTGATGGAGGGCCAGGGATTCATTCAAACCTCTCAGAAACTCCTAGAATGTCAGAGGTGGGAGGAACCTCACAGATGATATAATTCAAACCTTTCATGTTTTACAGAGTAGGAAACAGAAACTGAAGGGTGATGCAAGAACTTACGCATGGTAACGTTATGAGTAAATGTCAAAACCAGGACTAGAACCCAAGTCTCCTCATTCCCTTTATGAATACTTGCATCACTCCTAATGCTATAATGACAACCACAGTGATGATCACAATAATAAAAGCTGGTGTTACTATTGTGCTATACAATTTGTAAGTCTCTTCATATACATAATCTTATTTGATCCTTACAGTGAGCCTGTGAAGTAATAATTATAGCTAGGTCCTGACTAATGTGAATAAGGAATACTGACAAGTGGCCACTTTTATTAGAATTCACACTATTTTGAGTTATAATTATGTGAAGTATGGCAATTTGAATGGAAACATGCAGTGCAAATTCAAATAATATGTAACTCTTTTGAGGGGACTGGACTCATGATTTAATTGGTGTAGGGAATCCCAAGGGAGCAACCTTCTACCAATGCTGATCAACACCTGCCAGGCAATGTTGAGACTCAATGTTTTCTGGGGGACACTGAAAACTTAAGTGCTTGCCCAGGGTCACTCAGCCTGTTTATATAGACAGCAACCAGTAGAGAGAGTCTGGAGTCAGCTGTGGAGTCAGGATGAACTGAGTTCAAATGTGGCCTCAGACACTATCGATGTGACTCTGAGCAAATCACTTAATCTGTTTGCCTCAGTTTCCTTAGCTGTAAAATGGGGATCATAATAGCACCTACCTCTCAAGGTTGTTGTGAGGATCAAGTGAGATATTATTTGTAAAATGTTTAGCACAGTGCCTGGTACATAGGTACTTAATAAATGCTTATTTCCTCTCTTCCTCCCTCCTTCTCTCCTTCCCTCCATCCCTTCCTCCCTCTTTCTTTCCTTCTTTCTTTCCTTCCCTCCTTCCTTCCTTCCTTCCTTCCTTCCTTCCTTCCTTCCTTCCTTCCTTCCTTCCTTCCTTCCTTCCTTTCTTCCTTCCTTCCTTTCTTCTTCCTTCCTTTTTTACTGACTGCCTTCCTTCCTAACTTTCCTAATTCTTTCATCTGGCCCTTCTATAACGTAATCTTCTTTTCTGCCTTTTTTTAAAAAACATCATTTAGACCCCTCCATCACCCACCTCTACAAAGAAGGAGTGGGGAGTTATCTTCTCATTTCTCTCCTTGGGGTTCGAGCTGGATCATTCTAATTTCTTAGCATTAAGTTTCAATTGTTGTGTTGTCTTTTCAATTTACACTGTGTAGTTGTGCATATCATTCTGCTTACAAGTTATACATCAGTTGGGGGGGGGAGGACCTGGACAATTTATGCAAGTCTTTCCATGCATGATCTTAAGGTCCTTCCTGGTCCTGAACCCAGGTGTTCTAACTCTGAGGCTGGTTCTCACCACTATACCACAGCACCTAGTATTATTTACCCTCATTAACAGATGAAGAAACTTAAGATGAGAGTCTTGAAGTGACTTACTCAGAGTCACATAGTTGGTGGGATTTGAACTTAGGTCTTCCTGGAACCATGCTCTACACTGCATATACTCTAGCCCTTTGTGTGGTGCTGTCAGGGAGGCACAAGATGCCATTGTTGTTACTCTTGGGCAGGTTTGTCTGGTTAGGGAGGAAAACCACACATGTGGAATAATTGGCATGTAAGCCTCTGGAGGGCAGGGACTGTTTTGCTTTTGTTTTTGTGTTTCTATGCCCGGCACAGTGCTAGCCCATAGTAAGTGGATAATAAATGTTTATTGGTTGACTGGTTGAAAAAAAACAATAGAATCAAGCCCTGGATTGAATTGTGTGAGGTGTAGTTGACATGGCTACAGGGAGGGTGTAAGTTTTGCTTTGCTTTGTGAAAGTTGGGTGGGTTTTAGATAGATGTGAGAATTGAGTGAAGATCTCATGCAGGGAGCAGAGGAGGCAAAGATCTGGAGACAGGAAGGGGCCACATATGTGTAGGAGACAATAACTAACGTTAATAGACTCTCACTATGTCCTATGCAATGTGCTAAGTGCTTTACAATTATTATCTTGCCTAATCCTCACAACCCTGGGAGGTAGGCACTATTATTATCCCCATTTTACGGATGAGGAAACTGAGGTAAACAGAGGTTAAGTGACTTGCCCAAGGTCACACAGCTAGTAAGTATCTGAGGTCAGATTTGAATGCAGGGAGAGGAGTCTTTCTGACAACAGGCACAGCCTTCTATCCACTGTGCCCCGTAGCTGCCCTTACCTATGGGTCCTAGAACTCCAGGTTCTATGCACTCTGCAGGTTATAATTCTCTCCACTATAGCTCATGAATTCCTTTCACTGTTCTTTTACTAGTATTTCTACTCAATCAAATAATGTACTTAGTTCACAACAAATACATTACTATTACTCTATCAGCAATGTCACTATCGTCCATAATATATCAATCATATCAATGTAATATCAACTATATCTCTCTTCCCCAAAACCTTTAGCCTACTTTCCAATAAATACATATGAGCTATTTGAAAAGTGATCGTGCACATGAATCAGAGAAAGGATTCACACACACATACATACACACATTTCTATTATGTATATACACATACACATATATGTGTGTATACACACATGTGTATATATGTTTGTGTATCTATCTATCTATCTATCTATCTATCTATCTATCTATCTATCTATCTATGTGTGTGTATCTATCTATCCATCTATTTATCCACCAGGAACGAGTTGTCACCAGGGCATCTATGTAATGGGATAGCTTAGGGCTCTCAAGCTGCCAATGTGTTCCAATGATGTCATTGAGCTTGCTTCCAGGTGGTACTCTTTGATGATTTCCACTCTGTGTTGTGTATCAACTGCTCCCTTCCAGGCTATTCCATTGCTTCTTTCCAGGGACTGTATCTCTGTTATAGTTGGTTTTAAGCCATCTCGCTATCTTCATGGTCACCTAACACCCTGTCCAAAACCCCATAGGTATGCTGTAGGTTAATAAATTTCTAGTTTCAGGGAACATTATAGCTCTTTCAGCCTCCTACTGTGAATATGCTGTAATCTTCAGTTGAAATGTTATCTTTAAGCCTATAGTCAACTCTGTCTTCTATGTACTGGAGGTGCTATGATTCCTAAGCCTCTCCCCTGCAGAGAAGGGCTATTGCTTTCCTCAGTTAATTTTCTCAGTCAATGGGCAAGGCAGGTTTCCCTCAGCAAACCTGTAAAGAAGGTGACAGAATTCCAGTCTCAGATCACATCTGCTACTTGAACTCTTCTTAGAACTCTTCTGCCTGACTCTGCTCTAAACTGAATTTTTCTGTTTACTACTCTGTCTTCTTCTTCTTCCCCATTAGAGTGAACTGTGGTATGCTGGAAAGAATGCTGGAGTCAGAAACAGAGGATCTTGGTTTTAATCCTGACTTTGCCAGAATTTGAGTACTGTGTGATCACCTCAATGGCCTCATCTGTAAAATGAGGCATTTAGGTCAGATTACCTGTAAGGTCCTTTCCAACTTCTTAGCTATTGTGATCCTCTAAGTTTCTCAGTTCAACTACAACCTAATTTATGATCCCAAGTCCATTTTAATTCTCAGATCCCACCATACCCACCTGACTAGGCAAATATCCAAAGGGATCTGCTTCCTTAAATGGAAAAGAAATTGAATGATACTACTCAGAGGCAATTATATCAACCTCTCTTCATCATGCTTCTCTGTTCCATGCAAATAGTAATGAATGTGTGTGCTGGAGGAGGTAGAAAAAGCTGGTGACCCTTGCTCTTCTTCCCAGAAACACATCACAGCCTGGTTTCTCCCAGGTTTTTCCACATATGGGTGTGGAATCTCAATTACCTTGCAGCTCTGACAGTCAGTGATTTGTGATTTTACATCTCTTGGTCCCTTTTGCTCCCCCCCCCCCACCTTTTTCCCCTTTCCCTTTTTCGAAGGGTCTCAAAATTCACCCAGTTACAGAGACAGAAAGTTTTATTCTTTTGGCTTGCTGGAGAAAGATGAATGTCAGAGATGTTCCCGAGTTCCTCTCTGGGAAGATTTAGCTATTGGAAGGAAAAGAAGGGATACTGGTCAGTTGAAAAACAATGGGAAATGAATAGGTTGTGGTTTATTTTTTTTTTTAAATAATGAGGGCTATTTTCCATTTTCCGGCAATTTACATAAATCTCATCTGACTGTCTGGCTCTCTTGATACACTGCCTTTGGTCACACCCATCACACAGTTTATTATGGTCTGTGTTCAATTTCTTCCCTTCTTATTTAACAGTAAATTCCATAGCCTTCTCCGTCAATGAAACACCCTGACACCTAATCGTTATCCTCTCCTCTTCCCGTGAATCCCCCTGTAACACCTCCAAGATCATTCCCAACCAGAGAAATAAATCAAGTTTTCACTTTTTTGCAGAGGAGGGCCTGAGCCCTTGGAAAGTTTGCTTATGAGCTCTGATAAGCTCTCGTTTTCCATTATCTTCCAAAATTCACCAGTGGGCTACATCACATGGGGAAGCTCTCGTTTTCCATTATCTTCCAAAATTCACCAGTGGGCTACATCACATGGGGTTTGACATCATCCTTTCTTGGGATGGAGGGTCATCACACCAGTTTATAGGTGGGAGTCATAATTGCATCATTATCATACCACACAGGCTATTGATATACTGTCTTTGGAAATAACCCCAAAGTAGAGAACTCTTTATGGTTTCTCTAGTGATTTCTTTGTAATAGCCCTGTGAGGTAGGTAGTACAGGCATTATTATCCCCATTTTATTGATGAGGAAACTAAGTCTCAAAGAAATTCAGGGTCAAATGGCTAGTAAGTGGCAGAGCTAATATTCAGACTCAGGTATCCTCCAGGGTGCTTTCCACTAAATCTTCCTCTCTAAATGACATGCCCAACTCATAGCCTGCATCACAGGTTCTTTGAGCAGGTTTTTTTTTTTTTCAGTATTGGGAATAGTCATCTATACTTTTCCATTAGCTTATTTACTTTTTTCCCCCTGATTCAATGACCATTTATTTATTGCCTCCTGTGTGCACCATAGCAATCTCTTCTAACCCCTTTGGTGATTTAAGGCATATTTTTGAGCAATAACTGAGAGTTAGGGATGAGCAACACCCTCAGCCTGCTGCCCTGGGAAGTGGGTGGCTGTTTTGGAGGCCTTGAACCGTCTTATCATCTGCCTTCTGCTGAGCACCTCCTAACTATCCACTGACAGTCTGCCTTGATTCACTCTCCAATCATTGCCATACTCCTTCCTTCTCTTACTCTTCTCATCCCAGTGATACTAAATCCTGGACTGCTGAGGCACAAAACTCTCCAACCTCCACTGCCTGCTTCCTAATCTCCATCCACTTCAATGCTACCCTCTCAGTGTCTCACCCCAGATCTCCTAACCCTTTCCCCTGTGCTCTGAAACACATAATGAATAAACTCTCTTTCACTGTAGACTTCTTCCTCTCAGGTTCTTTCCATTTTCTGGTATTCACTGAGATTATGCTCCAGTGAATGACACTGTGTCCTTGGACACCCTTTCCAGTACTGATTGTACTTTCTCTCATATTTCCTGACTCACTGGTCCCTCATGGGGGAGTCAGAATACTTCTTGATCCCCATTGCTACTTTTAGACCTCTACCAAATTTATCACCTAGTCTAGAAGCTGGTGTCTATTATCTACTGATTCCCAGGATATTCTTTTGACTTTCTTAGTTCAGTGACGAGCAACAATATTCCTCTCCACCTCCATACCTACATTTATGCTAGAGGACTTTGATATACATATTAATGTTCCCTAAACAATTCTAACTTCTCAGCTCCTCCTTTATTCAGCTCCTATTGCTTACGAGGGGTGCCCATCACCCACAAATGTTCACCTTCCAAGTCCATAAATAATAAAACTCCTTTATACAATCACAATTTATTTTCTTTGTATCTCTCCCTATGGCTTACCATTTTACCAATATAAATGCATTTTTTTCCCCTCTCCATGACACCAGTTCCTTCACCTCTTAGTATTTCCCCAAGGCCACCACTCTTTGGCTACATTTTTCTCCTTTCCCAACCTTGGTGAATCAGTTTAACTCTACACTGTCCTGCAGGCTCAAATCCCTTGATTGTACCTTGTGCTTGGCCAAACTCCAATCTGAGATTACTCCCACTCTCTTACTCTTTTGTTCCTATTGGAATGGAATTGGAAGAAGTTTTAAAGCTGCTGATTGGATCCATTACAAATTTATGTTATCTAATGTGAACTGGGCCCTCAGTATAGCAAGGCAGTCTTTCTTTACTTCCATAATTAATTATTTATCTCACTACAGAGGCTGTTCAGACATTCTCTTCTCAAGCCTCCTACCCTCTCAGAGGAGGACCTTTCTTCTTATTTCACCATTGTCCCAGTGAGTAGGGGAGGCAAGACTCAGGTTCAGGCTTTCTGACTCCCAGTAGATTGGTCCATTAACTGAAAAGTTTCATGGTTTGTCCTTTGTTCTTGAAGAGAGCCATGACATCAGGGAAGTGATGACATGATTTGCATTTGGATTTGAGTGAGGGAGGACTGGGCAGGGTCACCAGCCTCACTTTCTCCTCCAAAGCCAGTGGCTTCAGTGGCCAGATATTCATCAGGAGGACTGGAGATGGCCCATGATGCAATGGGAGACCCTGGCCCTTTTAAGCTAAGGTCTTTTCAGGTTCTCACTTTGAGTGAGGCAAAGGCAATACGTACCATGCCTTCAGTGGCGCTCAGCACTCTGGAGGGATACAAAGGAAGAATAAAATACAGCTTATCCCTAGCTACAAGAGAGTAATTCATTTGTGTAGAGCAAACTCACACACAAGAAACAATTAGGCAGTAATGCAAGACAATATAGACATACATACTAAAATGGATGGTGTAGGTTCTGAATTACTGAGGGAGCTCAGAGAATGGAATAACATAGTAGACTGGTGTAGCTGGGGAGGGTTCTAGAGGTATTCACATTGCTAATGTGTGAGCCATAGCTTCAATTCAGTTAGCACAGATCAAGACTTTCCCCAGTCTTGTACGTGATAGGAAATCCACTTTTTTTAAAAATATTTTTAAATTTTTATTATAGTTTGCATCATTCATTTCCACAAGATTTTGAGTTACATATTTTCTCCCCCTCTTTCTCCCACCC
>CM053585.1:232279722-232295984 GCA_028646515.1 Pseudochirops corinnae | reverse complement strand
AGCTGACTTTAGTGGGAAGTATCCTTGTGTGCGTTTTGGGGTTCTAGGATTGGTTTAGAGTCCTATTTTATGGGTATTTTGGGTTGGCTATGTGAGAGCTGCGATATGTTGCTGCTGCTATGCTGCCATCTTGGCTCCACCCCCTAGGAAATCCTCTTTAATTGTGTTTGCTGTCTTTAGGGTCTCCTGGCAGACTAGAAACTCAGTTCTGGACTTCCTGAGAGGGGTCTCTATAAAAAATCTTGGATTTCCGAAGATTTGGATCCCTACTTCTCCAGCACTTTGTTCTGTGAGACTTGTGGTTGACTTTGTTGTGTATAAGAATTTAAGGATTCTCAGTAACATATTGCTGCTCTTTTTAAAAACCTTCTCCTGTTGGGGCAGTGAGATGGAGCAGTGGATAGAGTACCTGCCCTTGGAGTCAGGAGGACCTGAGACAATTACTAGCTGAGTGACCCTGGGTGAGTCACTTAACCCCCATTATCTCAAACCAATAAAACACACAAACCTCTCCTATAGTTGCTTTCTACCTGCTTCTCACCTAGATCCCTCAGTTGTCCTCTAAGAACAGTATCTTTTTCGTTTAGCACTTTTACCACCCTCTCCTTTTTTTTTTTTTTAACAAAGCAAAACAAATCAAGAACCATACCAACCAAATGACTGCTCCATTATTAACCTGAGCTAGACATAGCCTGGACAGGATAATTAACAGTAATCAAAATGACTGATTGAACAAAATATAATGATTTGGGCATTCCTGTTAATTTATCTCTTTCTAAGCAAATTAAACTTAAATGCTATGAACAAGATGGCTTTCCTAGGATAAGTTTATCAGTTCTAACTCACTACCATGTTGCTAATGCAAACCTCTTCCCTCAGCCCCCTCCCTCCTTTGTTTGGAGGGCTGGAGGGCAGAGGACCAAACTCCTCCCAATGCCTTCCTTTATAGAGGGCAGAAACTGGACGCTCAGATCATTTTATTTTGGATCTGCTGCTCTGCCTGATTTCCAGTTTGTGCAAGAAGATGCCCCCACGCTGTGTACCCCACGGGGTCCCTTCCTTCCTCTCTCCCCCCTACTTTCCTGATTCCTTTTGTTTGTTGTCCCTCCCTTTCAATTGTGAGCTCCTTGAGGGCAAGGACCATCTTTCTTTTATTAATTATATCTCCAGGGCTTAGCACAGTGTCTAACACATTTGTTGTTTTGCTGTTGTCATTTTCAGTCACGTCTGATTCTTTGTGACCCCATTTCAGGTTTTCTTGGCAAAAATACTGGAGAGGTCTGTCATTTCCTTCTTCAGCTCGTCTTACAGATGAGGAAACTGAGGTGAACAGGGTTAAGTGACTTACCCAGGGTCACACAGCTACTAAATCTGAGGCCAGATCTGAACTCACGAAAATGAGGCTTTCTGACTTCAATCTCAGTACTCTCTTTATTGTCTGGCACATAGTGGGTGTTCAATAAATGTTTATGGGATTGAATTGTATGCCCAAGTTAAGTATCTGATAATTAAACTGTTAGTAGGTGAGTAGGAGAACCTGGTAACTGCCCAGGGAGTCTTAAGCAAACCTTAAGTGAGCTGTTCACATAGAGAATGATAAATTCTGTCTCTTCTAGAAAGAGAATTGGAGTCTGCTACAGCATGAGAGACTACTCTCAATGTGGCACTTTTAATATCCTTGTCTCTGAGAAGGCTGCCCCTGAACTAGGGTCAGCTTTCCTCATAGGCAGAATAGGGGACTGCCTGTGTGATGTGGAGGAACACAGAAAAGTTTCCAGAACAATCTCTGTGCTGGTTTGAATCTGAATTGTTAGAGAGTTTGTGCTTTACCTCTTGGTGGAAAGAGTTAGGAGATCTGGGGGCAAATCCTGGCTCTGATTATCTTTCTAATTGTGAACTAGTCACTTCCTCTCTTTGGAGTTCAGTTTTCTTATCTGTAGAACAGTGGTTCTCAACCTTTCTAATGCTACGACCCTCTAATACAGTTCCTCATGTTGTGGTGACTCCCAACTATAAAATTATTTTTGTTGCCACTTCGTAACTGTAATTTTGCTGCTGTTATGAATCGTAATGTAAATATCTGATATGCAGGATGTATTTTCATTGTTACAAATTGAACATAACCCACACGTTGAGAACCGCTGCTGTGGAATGTGTTTTGGGGGGCATTTTGCAGGACATTCACACTAAAGAAATGCCAGATGGATGATAATTTAGAAAAGGTGACAGAGTAGAAGCAATCAATCAAGTGTTGGAGAACAAGGAGAAGTAGCATAGAAGCCTTGGGAGGAGAAATTATAACAATAATTATAACCTCTATCCTGTCTATAAATGTCTGTTATAGTAGTACAAGGTTTTCTAAGGATTGCAAAGTACTTTACATAATATTATCTCATTTGATTACAACAGTCATGTGAGGTAGGTGTTATTATCCCCATTTTACTGATGAAGAAACTGAGCCTGGGAGAAGTTAACTGATGTGCCCAGGCTCACATAGCTGATAAATGTCTGAGGCAATGTTTCAGCTCAGGTTTTTGCGATTCCAAGGCCAGCACTCTTATCCACAATGCTACTACCTAGTAGCAGAGTCTCATTTTCACATACCATAGTGGAGTCACACATTTTCACACACCATAAGCCTTCCTTTTTGTTTGCGGTTTCTCTTGGGCATAAGACTTTATCCCTTTAAATTTCCTCTCTTCAAAAAAAAAAAAAAATGGAGCAGTTGGCAAGTGTCAGAAGTGGAAGAGAGGTCCAGGGAATTGAGAATAGAAAAAAGTTCACCAGATCTAGCAGTTAAGAAATTGTTGGTTAACTTGGAAGGAGCGGTTTCAGTAAAATGATGGGCTAAAGCAGACTGCAAGGGTATGAGAAGTGAATGAATAGTGAGGAAATTATAGGCGGTAAGTAGGGATGTCTCTTTTTAGAAGTTTAGCAGCAAGAGGGAGGAGATGTAGGGTGATGCTTGAAGTAATGGAAGGGTGTTTAACGATGAGGCAGACCTGAGCAGATTTGAAGGCAAGAGGAAAGAAGCAGTAGGTAGAGATTGAAGGTGAGGAGAAAGAGAATGATTGATGGGGCAAGCTCCTGGGTAAGATAGAAGGGGAGTGAAGAATTAGCACCAGTGGGAAGGTTGGCCTTGGTATGGAAAAGAACTACCTTTCCCTTTGTCTCATTAGAGATTGGAAATGAAGGTGAGAATGAGGAGAGATGTAGAGTGGTTTTGAGTTGTATAATAGGGAAGATGAGGGTACTCAGAATGTATGTTTTCAATTTTCTTAGTAAAGTAGTAGGCAAGGTTATCTTTAACATAAAACAATGTATAGTAATTTGAGGAGAGGAGAGAAGAGGTTCAGAAAATCTGCTGAGGGGAGCACAGTAGAGAGCTAATCAAGGCAGAATGAAAGGATTGCTGTGTAGTGGTGAGTGGCCAGTTGAGATGCTGGGAATTCCCAGTGGACCCAATTGGCACTGTTGCTTGGCTTTCTCTAACAATGTTCAGCAGCATGTAAATAGGACAATAGAAAGTAGATGATAAATTCTTGTGGTGGTCATGGGGCAGGGTGGTCTATAGGGGATGATCTAGTATTGAGGACTGGCAGAGTATGAATGGCATTTGGAAAAAGAGTCAAGGTACATAAAAGATATGAGGTGATGTATAATTGAATTGCTTAGCTAGCCAGGGGTACTTACCTTGGTGTCTAGGACTTTGTTTCCTTTTCAATTTGATAACTATACTTTTAATATAATTGGTTTCCTTTCTAATCTTGTGTGTTCCATTTTATTAATTAAGGAAAATTATTCTGAGGAGTCCATAGGCTTTACCAGGCTGCCAAGGTTGGGGGGACTGTTGGGATTCATGATGCACAGAAAGGTTGAGAATCTTTGTTACAAGTTCAGAGCTATGAAGAGAGAAAAGTCAGATTAGAGCAGGGACAAAGGACCCAGAGAATAGGGAGCAGCAGAGAAACTAAAGGTTATGATGAAAATGGGGGGGATGCATGAGGCAGAGGGTACTATGAAATGACAGGGGGTCATGATCAGAGAGTGGAATTCTAGATTCAGGATCATAGAGAAAGCACAGGTATGAGTAATGATGAAAGTTATGGGTGGCTGAGGTGGAGAGATCATGGGATATGAAGAGACTGATGAACAAGTTGACCAGTATTTATATTGAACTCCTAAAAGATGAGAGAACTGGTTGGGGTGAAAAGGCAATGATCTAGGTACTGAACCTGCAAAGGAAGGAGGAATGAGATAGACATTGGGAGATTACTGTTTATCCTAATTAACTCTGGAATCCTACCTCTACATAAGTTCAAAATGGGGTCTGATATTTGGCTTTTGTCTGAAAGGGTTTCTCTACCACTAGAGTGGACCCAATTTTAAAATCAATAGTAAAGTATTTCATTGAGATAGAAAATAGAAATAAATAATAGAGAAATCAAGCAATTCTCAGTCAGCCATATATAAATGAGTAAAATCTCCCACTGACAGAATAGGGAGCAATTCCTGAGAAAACTCAAGGTTTGAGAAGAGCAGTTTTAGGAGGCTGTCTACATTGTGCCACATCTGGGATACTTTTCCTGCCCAGGTCCACATGGCTCTACCTTCCAAAGCCCATTGGCATGGTTCAGGGATTCTTTTGCTTCTTGGTTCCCTCCTGGTAAGGCTAGGAAGTTGTCCCTCCACCACTCTGATTCTACGGCTTTCAAATGTTGAAGTCCCATGCTTTGGGACTGGGTTCTACTGCTGAAGAACCCATTCATGTCTGCTCCCTGCCTTTATGTAGCACATGGTCACTTCCCTTCCTGCTTCTCAGTTGTTCACTGAGGGAACATCTTGTTCTTGTTGCTTCTAGTACTTCTACCTTTGGGGACATGGTGATACTACTTGGGCCTCATGCCTCAAGGCAATTAATTTATTATTGACTGGGTCTTCATGTTGCCATGCTCCTTCACTCTGCTCTCTTTCTTGGAGTTGAAACTTTAGCTCCTCCCCTGGGACCTTGGAGCCCTGATTGGTGAACATTCACCATAGCTATCCCTGGTCCACACCTACCATACCACACCCTACGCATCTGAGCATGGACCACTCCTCCTTGGCTCTCTCCCTCCCCCATACCCTTTCCCCACTACTACATTCCAGTTCAAGCTCTGAGAATAATAATCAAATAAATAGGGCCATTAGTGGAAAGGATGTTGTCTGCAATGATCCTTTGCCTCCAATCACTATCCCTGTGACTTTTCTGACCATAACATTCCTCCCTGGCTACCATCCCCCTCTATGTGTTGTCTTCCCCTATTGGGATGTTAAAGACAGTGACTATCTTGCCCTGAATCTTTAGTGTATAGCACAGTGTGCTTGGCACATAGTAGGCGATTAATTAATTTATTTTTATTTATGCATTCCTCATTAAATTGTCTCACAGCTTCCGCCAGCTCAGGTAGCTGTAGAGCTTCTCTGAATTGCTCTTTCTTGTAGCAGGTGCCCATTCCTTAGTCCTAGATAAATGAATTTATTTACTTCTTCCCTGCTTCAGGGCACAGTTTGTGAAGACCCTCCCCTACCCCATTCCCCACAGGCAGCACATCTGGCTGAATCTTTCTGAGGCTGGAGATAATCACTAGCACCCATTTTTTTTTTGTCCTTTGAATGAATATAATTTCTTTTGGTAACCAGTACCTGGGCATACACATGAAAATGGCCCTGAAATTCTTATAAGAAGTTTTCTCCTTGAAAAAATCAGAAACACTGGAGGGGAACAGTGGAAGCAGGCAAGTTTGGCCCTCATTTTCTAGCCCCAGTAACTGTCTCTACCCTTTTTACAGCCAAAACAAGCATCTGGACAGGTTAATAGAGACAATGGATGTTAAAAGAGTAGAAATTGTTGAGTGATGGTGACAGAAGGTCATGAATGTGGCAGGGGGCGGGGCCAGGACATGCTGACTCTTCCTGGTTGAGTGTGTAAGGCATGAGAGAAGAAGGAACAGAGAGGGTGGTCAGGGATGTGGCATCTCCTATTGAGAGTCAGGATATCATGAGGGCAAAAAGATGGGGGTAGATAAAGAGACTGAGTGTGGAGGTGAATTCATTAATTATGGAGTAAGCGTTCATTTGGGCACAGTGGTGGGGAAGGGCGTAAGATAGAGAATGATAAAGTTGAGCTGGGGTGGGGTGTGTGGTAGAGTACAGGAAAAGGTAGCAGGGGCTCGATTGTTTTGTTTTGTTTTTTGCTTTGGCAGACCATGATTTCATATCACAGTGATTAGGGATTCTCAGTGGTGGGAGTTGGCTATCTATTCACAGGACAGGGGAAATATCAGTTATTTATGAACGCTCTCTCTTCCCTGAAAACAGGTGCTGCCAGCCTGGAGGGTGATATCAAAGGAGGGGCCGATAGCACTGGCATAGTCTGTGGGAAGCTAGGTTTAAGTTTTGGTCAGTCATCTGGGTCACTAAGTACCTGGGGGCCAGATTGAACTTACATGACATGACAGTTCCAAAGCCTAATTCATAAATGGCAGGAGATGAGGCAGACTTAGAATTTAAACTAAACGTGGATCATGTACTTAGTTCTTTCTTGGTAGGGTCTTGTGTCTAGGCCTCTGGTATGGGTCGTTTGGGGCCTGGTGAGAAGGCTGATGTTCTCTGATGGCACAACATCTGGTACCTGTAGTTCTGGCCCAGATGCTGTGGGGCCTGGTAACTTCAGAAAGGGTTTTTTGATCTGAAAAGCACTATAGAAATGTATTACTTATTATTATTCTTATTATTAGTATTGTCAAAAGGGCACCGGAATGGAAGTCATAAGAACTGCAGGTTTTTGTAGCTGAAAGGGACCTTAGACAACGTTTCATTCAGTTAAGGAACAGTCAGGAGAACTAAATTTTTGTCTTTAGTCAGCCACTTTCTTTTTTCTTTGTTGAGTGACTTGCCCAGGATCACATCTAGTAAACGTAGTGTCAAATTTGAACTCAGATCTTCTAGATTCCAGGGTGGGTACTCTCTCCACTGCACCACCTAGCTGCTTGTCTAGTCTGCTACATTCTAATTATTTGGCATTGGGAAAGTCATAGAATCATGGATTCTTACATTAAAAACAAAACACAACCAAATGATCAGATTAGGTAACCAGCCATATAATACACTAGTGTTTGCTAAATTTAAGCATACGAAAACAATGCAAAATTTATTACCTAATAAAAATTGTTGAAAAAATGCCCCAGCAGAATGGTAAATATGTTGCTCATTCCATTTCATACCATACGCAAAACATGGATCACTTACCTAAATATTTTTAAATTGTTTAACACTTAGAAGAATGTTATTTGTATTTCACTTGTGAAGAAGTAGACATTTTTTTATCTATTCAAAGGAATTCTGATGTGTATCCAGAGGTTAGAGGATAGGAAAATGCCACAAAGTAGAAAGGGAAGAAAGATAACTGAACATTTGAAGTTAAGAAGCACATTAAAGGCTCTTGACAAAGAGCAAGTAGTTGAACACTTTGCACTAGGAGTGCTTGTCTTTCAAGACATGATCACGAACTTTAAGGTGGAAGGTCATTCAGTGAGAGTCAGAGGAAGAAGAGACAAATAACGATGGTTGGTGAATTTCTTCAGAAGAGTTAGCAAATGATAATAAGCTTAGAAAGGTCTTCTGTCTTCCTGTGACATGTATCCAAGACGTGACAAAGACCATCCCAACACTTTTCAAAATGGTTGACTATTTCCTACTTTTCATGTGGACACCAATGATACTATAAAAAGGAAAGTAGAAAGTATTAGGAAAAGTTAGGAAGCCTTTTTTTATTTTTAAAAGGTTTTATTTAGCGCAAATCTGATGTTCCTGAACAAAGTAAAAATAGTGAATTTAGTAGGGGTAAATAGAAAAGTTAGGAAGTCTTAAGAATGATAGTAAAAACCTAAGGGTCTTGTGCCTTAGAGATGCATGTGGTGTTTTCATCACTTGCTGCTCATGAAAGGCAAAGGATTCAGAAGAAAAAAAGACATATTTCAAAAGTGGACAAGTAGCTAAGCAGATTGTATCTGAGGAGGGGATTTGGATTTTTAGATCATAGCTCAAAATATAAGAATATGAAGTTTCAGGCTAGGGATGGAGTACATCTAAGGAGGGATAGTAAGAATGTGTTTGTTTTGATTCTGGTAAATCTAACTAAAGTTGCAAAGGAAAGGAAGGGAGAAGACTGTTTACATATATCCATCAAACCAGATGCGAACTTATGGTATATGAAGAAAAATAGCATTTACAATGGCCAGAAACCACAGGAAACAAAATCCAAGAAATGAAAATTAAAAACAAAACTCATGACCTTCATGTCTATACATGAATATACAAAGAATGGGTGTCAAATAAGATGAATTAGAGATACTAACACAAGTCAAATTCATCCTCCTATGTCCCTGAATGAGATCCATCACAAATATAGGTCTGGAAGTATATCATTTAGTCAAAAGAAACAGTATATCTAGAAGGAAGGGTTGGTAGCATTACATATTAAGAAGATATACACATGTGATGATGAAAGGGGGGAACATGGTATAGAGTGTTCAGTTTAAGACCAAACAAAAGCCATATTATCCTCAGAGTACACTACAGACCACTTAGACAGAAAGAGGAAAAATATAAAGAATCACATGATCACAGAATTTTAGAGTTGCAACACCGTTGAACAGTCATTTAGTTCAAACTGTCTTTGAAAAGAAAGCCCCATTACAATGTACTTAAACATTGTTCATGAGGACTCTGTTTAAAGATCCACAATGAGAAGGAAACCTACCATTTTCCAAGGCAGCTCATTCTCTTTATGAATACTTCTAATTGTTAAAATTTTCCTGATAACGGACCTAAATGTGCCTCTTTGAAATGTCTACCTATTCCTCCTGGAGTCAAACAGAAAAGTTCTAATTCTTTTCCACATGACTGACTTTCAAACACTTGGAAACAGCCATGATGCCCGCTTTCTTAATTTTTTCAATTGGTCCTCATATGTCATGGACTCAAGACACGTCATCATCATCACGGTTGCCCATGCTCTAGTTTAACAACATTGTTCTTTTTTCTTCTTCTCTTCTTTTAATCATTCATTTGTTTATTTATAACATTCATTTGAGTTTGTAATTCTTCCCCTTCCTTCAACTCCTCCCCATCAATTTAGAAGGCAAGCAATTTAATATCAATTATACATGTAAAGTCATCCAAAACATATTTCTATATTAACAATTTTGCAAAACAACAATAACAACAAAAGCCACTTTTACAAAGCTGTTGCTTGTTTTTATAATTTTCTTGCATCACTCTCACTTCTTTTCCCATTTTTTCCTTTACCACTCTGATTCTGAAAAATCATTTTTTAATTCCTCTAGGAATTCTTGTTGGGTTTCTAATTTATCCTTTTTTTCTTTGAGGCTTTGCTTGTAGCTGAAGACATTGTCTTTTGAGTTTGTATCTTGATCTTCCCTTCTACCATAGTTGGTTTTTATGGTCAGGTTCTTTTGTTTGCTCATTTTCCAACTTATTTCTTGACTTTGAACTTTATGTTGAAGTTGGGCCCTGCTCCCAGGGTAAGCAGCCCAGGTGTGGGGGATGAGGAATGTTCTAAGCTTCATGCTGTTTTCAGAGCTAGTTCTAGGGCTTTAGAAGTTTTAGGAGCTTCCAGGGTGATATAATGTGGGGTGCTCTTTGCTCTCTAGTTCTTTTCTCTGGTCTTTACCCAGAAAGGGCTCTTGATCTCTTGCAGGCACAAGCATTTTTGCTTTTTCAGGGTCTCTGGTCCCTTGCAACCAAAAACACTCTTTTCTGCTCTGGAATTGAGACACAGAAATAGGTATGGACAATGGAGTTGCTTAACATTGCCCAGTCCTGAACTCAGTACTGGCACAGCAGTCTCCTGTAATCTCTTTCTGATCAGTTGCTTGGACCTGTTACTATCTCTGGACTGAGAGCTCCTGAAGCTGCTGCTGTCCTCACTGCCTTTAAGACCCACACCTGGTTTTGCTGCCATCTGGACTCCAGCTGAGCTCCCTTCCCAGTATCACAGACTTTTCTTTCTGATCTCCTAAGTTGTCTTGGACTGGAAAAATGTCTCACCCCAAACTTCTGTTGACTTTACTACTTGGTTGAATTTGAAGCATAATTTTAAAGTTTTTGAAGGGGAATGTTGGGAGAGCTCAGCTGTAGTGCTTCTTCTACTCTAACATCTTGGTTCCACCAATATTGTATTTATGCTTAGAACTGATTACCCTAGATGTGATCTGATCAGGCTAGAGTGCAGTGGAATAACCACTTCCTTATTGTAGGAAGCAGTGTTTCTCTTATTGCAGCCTAAGACTGTATTAGCTTTTTTGACTGTGTAACTCCATGCATGAGCAGCTTCCCAAAAGAATGCTACTGTGCACAGCTTTTAAGGTTTGGATTACACAGTATAGTGAACACTCCATTTATTCCATTACAAATCAAGGCAAACGTTCACAACAAATCACAATATAATGTTCACAACATTACATCTTATTACAGAGAATCACAATATAGTGTTCACAACAGCTTAACATTAGAATGGCCACATAGTTTTCATGATAGTGGCCACAGTATTTAGAACAAAGAACAAAAGAATAATCATCTGATTTCCCTAAGGGGGAATACAATACAAATTCACAATACAAAAATCAATCTTCCACTCATGGGGCAATTATAGATTAACTTAATCAGTTGCTTATCTAGCAATCAGCCACTAAGTACAATCATTAGAAAATTACACAAACCCTCTACCCCTTGATGTCTAATAAACTTCAATTTCATCACGCATCCAAGGGGAGGCCTTTTCTTCATCTTGACTCTAGGTGGTCTCTCAGATTCTTTGGATCCCTTTCCATGGTCCCAGCTCCTACCTGAATGCACCAAACAGTCACCGGGATTCAGAGGCAGACAGCTTCCAGGTCCTTGTCTAGTCCTCCCTGCAGTTCCTGGCACACACTGAAGTTCACAGGGTCCAACACATCTCAAAACCTTCACAACTTCTGTTACCGGGAACTCAAGGATCAACCAAGCCACAAACAAAGGCTTATCCCAATCATGCTTCTTCAGTCCTCCAGCAGTTCGGCTGACCCTAGGACCCAAAAGGAATCTCAGCCTTCTAGGAGGCAGCAACTTTAGCCTTCACCAGATTCTGGTCTCAAGAAAAACTCCAACTCAGTTCTCAGTCAGCTTCCAGATGCTGGGAGAGAAACACTCTCTCTCTCTCTCAGCTGGCTTCAGTCTCCACGATTCTTCCGCCACCAGGAGAAACATTCTTGATTCCGATTCTCTGTCTCTGGAATTCTTCTTATATGCCCTTACTGGTTTCTTGTCTCAGCCAACCCCCTCCTGCCATGTCAGCAACAGGAGACAGAGTTCACACACCTCTGCCTCTTTCATTGAAGTACTTAGCCCTTAGTTGCTAAGGAACAAGTATCTGCTAAATTAATTAAGTTACAGACTGCCATATTACACCTTGACTTAGGTATTTTTCAGAGAAACTGCTGTGTAACCATAACTTCCTCTTCCTCTATTTGCGTGGTTTGTTTTTTTAACCCAAGTATAAGACTTTACATTTTTCTCTTTTGAATTTCTTTTTTAAGTTCAACTCAATATTCTATCCCATAAGATCTTTTTGGATCCCAGCTCTTAGATCCCTCCCAACTTTGCATTCTATGAAAATTAGATAAACATAGCTTCTATGACTTTATCCAAGATATTGAAAAAAAATGTTAAATAGCAAAGGGTCAAACATAGATTCCTGGAATCCTCCACTGGAGACCTCTAGCCATGTTGATTCTAAACAACCAAGTCAGTCATCTGACCAGTTTTGAATCAATTGAATTGTAGTGTCGATTAGCCTAAGTCATTCCAGCTTGTCCACAAGGACATTAGCTGGTACAAGGGTGGGGAACTTGTAGCCTTCTAGGTCCTTAAGTGTGGCCTTTTGACTGAATACAAAATTTACAGAACAAAGAGGATTTGCAAAATTTGCATTTGGTCAAAAGGCCACACTTAAGGACCTAGAAGGCCACATGTGGCCTTAAGGTCACAGGTTCTCCAGCCCTGATCTGGTACTTTATCAAATGCTGAATTAAAATCTAGTTAAATTAGATCTACAGAATTCCCTTGAACTATCGGTCTAATAACCATGTCCGAGAAGAAAATAAACTTAGTCTGTCATGGCCTGTTCTTGAGGAAGACATATAAATGTTTTATATATTCACTGCTTCCTTTTTCTTAAAGATCATCTCTTTAACAATCCATTCATTCGTTCTAGAGTTTTACCGAAGATCAGAATCAAGCTCACTGTGGTTTGCTGACTCTGCTCATATCTCTCTCTTTTGAAAAACAAGCACATTTGCCTCTCTCCAGCCTTACCAATGGCAATTCCCATTCTGCATGATATTTCAGATATCTCGGCAGCCCAACAGCCACACAGGGAACGGGGGCGTTTTCTTTGGTTTTGGAGGGTGTGGCTCGTCTGGGCAGGTTACTGGGATTTGTCAAGGGCAGCCAGCTGCTCCTTCGCTTTACCCTTTCTTGTCCTGAATATCACTCCCCTATTAGCCATTTTTCTTTTATCGCTTCCAGTGCAAAGGTCATTATCTTTGATAGAGAAATAAAAGAAAAGAATTAGGCAGCTCTTCCTTCTGTCTGCCGTCAGTTATAATCATCCCATCTGCCCCAGGCAGTGGTTCTTTGATTTTTCTTACCCTCCCTCTAATATAGCTACCCCACGTTTTTGTTGTCTTTAGTTTTCCCCGCTGGCCTCAGCTAATTCTGAGCTTCAATACTGCTGAAACTCTTATTACAAGACCATGACCATGATCTTGTATTCATCCTTTGTCATTTACCCTTGCTTCCATCTCCTGTACATATATACATGTATATGTATATGTGTGCATATGTTTATATGTTATTTATGTATGTATGGGAGTATACACGCATACATACATACATATGTGTGTGTGTGTGTGTGTGTGTGTGTGTATTAGCACAGTGGATAAAATGCTGGGCCTGGAGTCTTCCTGAGTTCAAATCTGACCTCAGACACATTCAAGCAATGTGACCCTGGGCAAGTCATTTAACTCTGTTTGTCTCAGTTTCCTTGTCTGCACAATGAGCTGGAGAAGGAAATAGCAAACCATTCCAGTATCTTTGCCAAGAAAACCCTAAATGGAGTCACAAAGTGTTGGGCCCAACTGAAAAATGACTGAACAATAACAAACATATGTATGTGTATATACATGTATGTATTGTGTATATGTATACATACATATATTCTAAGTTCATTGATGAGTTCCCAGTGTATTTTCATACATTTTTTTGGGTAATTCCCTTTTACCTTCTGAATTGTTAAGAGTTCCCCATTCCTTTTGGAGTTCTGGAAATATAACACAAAAGCATGAAAATAGTATTGATGCGAGACTTTAATTATCCAGATATCTGCTTGAGCTCTCTCTGCTAAAATTGGAGTACCCAATCACTTCTTGGCCTTCATTAATGATAATTTCCTTCTTTGAAAGGTGAAGGAGGCTAGGTGTGGTGGTATGTGCCTATAATCCCTACTGCTGGGGAGGCTGAGGCCTGTGGATCACTTGAGTTTGAGAGTTCTGAGCTGCAGTAGGATTAAAGTCTCTTAGGTTCCCACACAATGTGGCAAGCCTTGGGCCATCAGGATCCCTGAGAATGAGTGAACAGGCCCAGGTTAGAAAAATGGAGCAGGTCAATGCTTCCGTGCTAAGGAATACTGAGATTGGGCCTATGAGTGGCTGTTATACTTAACAAATCTGAGCAAGATAGTTAGGTCTGGTCAAAAGAAAGAATAAGAGAAAGAAAGAAAAATGAAGGAAAACAAGGGGAAATTATATTAAGGATATGATTACCAACAGGGTGGCATGTATATGTACATATACATGTACATGTAGACATATACACACATATACACATGCATATACATATACACATACACATACATATACATATATGTATGTGTGTATGTGTGTATAAACTCTAGATTAGGGACTCATTTTTTTTGGAGGGGCATGGTCCCCTTTAACAGTCTGGTGAAGCCACTGGACTCCTTCTTAGAATGTTTTTAAATGCACAAAATCAAGTACATCAGATTACAAAGAAAATCTGTTTTATTAAAATGCAAGTACCTATCTATCTATCTATCTATCTATCTATCTATCTATCTATCTATCTACTCTTGGCTCTCAATATACACACTACCATGAGCTGTTCTGGATGGTGTGCAGACTCTGATCAGAAATTTGAAATCATCTAGACTTTTTTAAGTTAACAAGGTCTTTCTCTAGCCAAGGTGAGGTGGGTGGGGTGGATGAGGGCAGGGTCTTTCTCCTCCCTTCACTCCTAATCAATTCCTTCTCAGGGGCTTGGTTCTCTTCCTCTGCCAGACATTTGAGTCTTCCAGGTTCTCAATGAGTTCAATATTTTCTAGGTGACCCATAAAGTTTGACCAGGTTTTCTCAACTAATCCATATATAATTCCTCCAATTCATCTAGTGACTTTCAAGGACTTGTAAGTTGACCAAATACTTTCTTTACAGCCTACAATTGATTAATTTAATAGAAAAAGCATTCACACCTGGTTAAGATATCAGGGCATGGCATCTAGACACTTACTTAAAGTGGGATGGAATGATTTACTTAATTGATCTCGCTTTTACAGAGACAGAGAGGAGGAATACAAAATCTTGCAATAGTATTATGGGAATAATGAAAAGACCTCTTCTCAAGGTAGGTGGGATGATGAAAATTGAAGCAGTTGCTTGGGCATTATTTTGATTCTGTGTTCTTTCCTAAGGAGAATGACCTTTGGATAGTAAAGGACAAAAGTGATATGGCTTCTAGGGTATTGACACCCAATATAAGCAAGAAGGTAATAAGAAAGCACCCAACTGCAGTGATGAATTCAATTCACCTGGTCTTGATGAACTATAAGATCCTGAAAGATACCGTAAGAATACTACAAGAGGGAGGTGGAGTCAAGATGGCGGCACAGAAGCAGCAAAACTCTGCAGCTCTCCCCATAACCACCTCAAATACCTATAAAATATGACTCTAAATAAATTTTAAAGCTCCAGAACTCACAAAATGACAGAATAACAAAGCTCCTGCTGAAGGCAGCCTGGCAGGCAGACGGGAAGGGGTTCATCGCAGTGTGCTGGGAGCCCAGACCAGCACCACATGAACCCCGAGCTGGAGCCCTAGGGCCACCAGAACAAGCCACAGCTGAAGCATGAATCACTGGAAGCTGTGGCGTTTTCCAGAACTACCAACCCATAAGAAACAAAGACTAAGTGAAAGGTCAGTGGAACTTGGATAAATTCGCGGGAGAGGGTCCAGCCAACTGCCCTAGGCCTAGAAGTGGCTGAAGCAGTGGCCCTGCAGCCACCTCCATGTGGCTGCTTCAGAGCTCTTGGCAGATTACAGGGGGGCCAAGCAATCATTCAGAGGTTAAGTGCTCTTGCCTTGGGCTGCCTAGATTGGATTGGTCTTTGGGTGGTGGTCCTGAAGTGCATTTTCAGTGAGCCAAAGCTGGTGGGGGCTGCAGAAATGGTGGCCTCCTAATAGCTCCAGCAGCTGCAAAACCCCCAGCAATTTGGGACAGAGCTCTCCCCTCTGAAAGCAGAGTTCTACTGAATCTAAAAGTCAAATAATTGACTGGCAACATGAGTAGGCAAAGGAAGCAAAGCAAACCCAGCAATGCAACTTTAGATTCCTTTTTTGGGGACAAAAAGGATCAAAGCATAGAATGGGAGGAAGACAACACAGTCAGAATTCCCACACCAAAAGCTTCCAAGAAAAATGTAGACTGGTTACAAGACATAGAGCACCTTAAGAAGGATTTTGCAAACCAAGTGGAGGAAAAATTGGGAACAGAAATGAGAATGATATAAGAAAATCATGAAAAGAGTCAACAACCTGACTGAAGAAAATAACACCTTAAAAAATAGATGAGCTCAAATGAGAAAAGAGGTCCAAAAAGCCAATGAGGAGAAGAATGCCTTAAAAAGTCAAATTTGCCAGATGGAAAAAGAATCTCAAAAGCTTTCTGAAGAGAATAATTCCTTCAGAATTACAGTGGAGCAAATGGAAGCAAATGACTTTATGAGCAATCAAGATACTATGAAACAGATCCAAACAAATGAGAAAAAATAGAAGCCAATGTGAAATATCTCCTTGAAAAAACCACT
>CM053585.1:232239828-232279222 GCA_028646515.1 Pseudochirops corinnae | reverse complement strand
AGGGTATATATGCATATGAATACATATGTGAGTGTGTGTGTATATGTGTACATAGACAGAGGACGAAGGATCAATTGAACAGGATGGGATAATATTTTAAGAGGTGAAATTAAGAGGCGGGAGAGGAATAGTATGAAAGGAGACAGGGAGAGACAGAATGGGGTTAATCCTCTCATATAGAAGAGGCAAGGGATAATTGTTACAATGGAGGAGAAGAACAGGAAGGCAAAAGGGAATGGGTCAACCTTACTCTCATTGAAGTTGGCTTAGAGAAGGAATGACATACACTCTAAATTGGATATCTTGGCCTACAGTAGAGTAGGGGGGAAAGGAATGAGAGAGGGGAGGATAGAGGGGAAAGCAGATTGGGGGGAGGATTGTTAGAAGCACATCCTTTTGTAAAGGGACAGGGACAAAGTAGAGAATAGAATAAATGGGGGGGTGGAATAAGAAGGAGAGAAATATACAGGTAATGGGGTAGGGAGATCCATCTTGCCCTACCAGAAAGTCAGAGGGGTGATGGGGGACGATATAGGAAAGAGCTGATTGGGGGAGGGGGTATACAGTGGGATTGCTGTTTTGGAGTGGTGGGTAGGGGAAAGATGGGGAGAAAATTTGTAAATCAAAATCTCACAGAAATGAATGATGTAAACTAAAGATAAACAAAAGTTAAAAAAAACGAATACTATAAGAACTAGTAGACATGATTGCCAAGCCACTTTTAGTGATCTTTGAAGGAGCATGGATAATGAGATAGACACTACATAGAGGAGGGTTCAAGGGAGTGGAACAGATAACAATAGCAACAACAACAATGATGAATACAATATATTTAGCACATATCCAGAATGACATGGATGGCTGAAATGATACACCATGAGTTTGCTCTCGTTTATAAAGTAAGAGATAAAACCCTCATATTACAAATTTAAACTCCAAAATATCCTTGAGAATCCAACAGATAAGATGTATAACTGAACAAATGCCTTGTTTATATTTTCTATGTTAGATATATACATATACACATATTTGCACTTATATATGTACATATGTGTATATAAGAATAAATGCATACACACGTGCCAGTGGGCATTGAACACAATGTGTACAAAGCTGACCTTCCTGCTTCTAGCCACCTGTGACTCAATAAGGGAGTTTTAGGAGATGCCAAATTCCCTGGCTTCATTCAGTTAGTTGTACATGTACATCTGCTTGGGCTCTTTAGGATGACAAAATAATCTCTTTATTGGCCATTGATCAGAAAGAGCTAATGCCTTGGTGAATCTTAAAGATGAATTGATATTGCCCTGGTCTATTTCTCTTCCTTAGTTTTCCAGATGGCATCATATGGTGGGGGACATCTTTTGTTGGGTAGGTACCACACCCAACCACACCCTACCCCTCACTCAGATCACCATGTAGCAGTGAACACATGACATTGAAGCCCACATTCTGCTTACTTAAGCCCAAATCTGGGTTTTAGGACACCTTGTATGTATTCTTTTCTGATCTTAAGTGAACACGCATCTATCTGGAGATTGATGTGTCTATGCTTGAAGGTCACCTTGTAATTCCAAAATCCTTTGGTCAGAATGACTAGTGGCAAGAGGATGATTTCCAGAAAACACCTCTAGTAATTCTTAGAGAAAATGACCCTGAGGATGAACCTAACGTCTGACCTGGCCTGCCAGAAGATAAGGACTTTGAAGGAGACAGAGTGGAATGGAAGATGCCCAATTAGCAGGTGACTGAAGTACTTCAAGTTTAGATGGCTTTAAGTGTCAGTCTCCTGGCAGATTATGACAATAGTTAATACTGCCATTTGTTTGTTTTATTAAGATCTTTTGGTCAATAAATGGCTGTATTTTGTATAAAGTATTTTTTTTGTTTGTAGGAAATAGATTCTTGTCCCATTACCTAATGCATGTTGTACGTTGAATACTTTTATACCTTCTTTGGGTCCCAAACCTAAACTACAAGTTTCACTCCAGGTTCCAAAGTTAAGTCCTAATAACCTAACGTGTGAAAAATGGAGGCTAACTCCTTTTTTTCACAGGCCCAGAGCAGTCCACATCAAGTATATTGGTCTAGAACAGAAAGGTTTTAGTGGAGAGGAAGAGGGAGATCTCCTCAGTCCCTGCTAGGCTTAGTGGAGGTTCTAAATATTAGACTTGTAATATATAAGTGTTGTTTCCTCCATTAGAATGGAAGCGTCTTGAAGTCAGGCACTGTTTTGTGTTTGTCTTTGTGTTCCCAGCAATTAGCAGTGTCTGGCAATAATAAGTGCTTAATAAATGCTTACTGATTGATTGGCTGGGGCTGTTTGTGGCCCAACCATTGAGTCTGGGGCTAATGTGTATATTCTATCTCCTCATCCCCCCATCTAGAGTCCCAACTGTACAGATCAGCAATGAGGATTCAGGGGACTGCCAATGACCAAGCAATGTGATTTTGGGCTACTGACTTACCCTCTCAGCCATGACTTAGTCCAACATCCTCATTTTGTGGTTGAAAAATCTGAGGTTTAAAGATTTCTTTTGGCTTTGACATTATATAGTTCTACATTTCTTTGATGCTTCCCCCCCCAAAAAAATTGGGTACCTAGTTAATTGTAGTAATCCCCTTTGTCTTTTGCAAATCTGAAACAGGGAGACAGCCTATGTAGTACCATGGAGACGTGCTAATTAAATTAATGTTCTCCTTATAAAAGGTTGAGGCATATTTTGGTGGAGTTCAGGGGGATATTTGCATTGAATCATAATGAGGTCTATATTTGATTTGGAACAAATATTGACTAAGGTCCCACAGGGAACTCAAGGAGCTATATTAGGTAAGGGCCACATCTTTAATAAAGGGATTTGTATATATAATTCCTCCAGCCAATCTCCTTAAAATTTACCCTGAGTTCTTCATAATAGAATACCTAAGGACACCAAAGAGGGGGCTTTGATAATTGCTATTTTTAAAAAACTTATTGAGAGACAGAGGGCTATAATGGAAAAACCACCAGATTTAGAGTCCTGGGTTTGAATCCTGGATGTTACTTGCTTCTTGTATGTCCTTCATCTTTCTGAGTTTAAGTTTCCTCATCTGTAAAATGGAAGGGCTAGATTATATGACCACTGAGGTACCTTCCCCCAGTAGATCTGTGATTCTTTCACCCTGAGAGAAGGTCAAAGGTTGGTGTTAGGTTTTGAGATTCAGGTGGGACAAACTGCCCCCTCTTTGCCATACTAGAGAATTTACATTTGACTGTCAGCTATCTGCAAGTTTAATTTTTGTCCTCTTGTGCTCTGGGCTAACTTTCCTTTTCATACAGAAATGTGATCTGTTATGTTCAACTCTGTCTAGTGAGAGAGAAATAGGGTACCTTCCTTGCCAGAAAAATCTACTGCTTGGTGCCCCATAATTCTCACTACCCTTATTCAAGGGAGAGGGAAATTCACTGAGCCTTACAACAGGGGTAGGCTCTGGTGCTCTTCAGGCAAAAACTCAGAATGCCTGGGCCAATAAAATAAGAATGACAAGCAAGGGAGACATAGTAGTCAGGCATGTGGCCTTGCTGGGGTCTGTCACCTTCATTGTCCCCACAGGCATTAGAGGCCAGGGATATGCCCTAGAAACTGAAACATTTAGAAATATATATTTATATTTTGATGAAATGGTTCAGCACACACACACACAAAATAACAACAAAACCCAGCCTACCTCCAAACTAACTTTGAAAAAAGAGGAGAAAAGCCTCCTTTACAAGCATCAAAATGTATTGACTTTCAAAAGAGACAGACTGAGAAAGAAAGTCAGAGGCAGAGACAGGGGAGAAAGATTGATGAGGAGGAGAAAAAGATGGAGGAGAAAGAGAAATTCAGGGGAGAGGGGAAGGAAGAGGAGGCAAGGGGATGGGGGAAGAGGCAGAGACAGGAAACAGAGACAGAGACAAAAAGAGAGAGAGAGACAGATACAGTGAGACAGGAGAGAGAAATGGGAAAGAGAAAGATGAGGGAGAAAGGAGAAAAAGAGAAATTCAGGGGAGGGGTGGCAGGAAGAGAAGGGAAGAAGGGAAGAAGGAAGAAAGAGAGGGACAGAAAGACTGATGCACCCACAGAGAAAGAGAGAGATAGAGAGACAGAGAGAGAAAAGTCCATCAGTGGTGAGCTCAACTCTGGTGCCCAGGTGAGCGACTAATTTGTCTTAAATATCTTGCTTCAAATATCTGCCCAGAGCACTTATTGTCCATGTCACACACTCCAGTACTCGGGTGGCATTTAATTAAACACTTGATAACTTACTGTTCTCTAATTGTTTCCCTCGTCTAAGACAGTAGAGTGCTGTCTCCCCAGCCAGGCCTGAGCTCCTCCTGGGCACCACTGAGCCTTCTGCTCTTTCTCCCTCACAGCTAGGCTGGGCCCCTGGTCAGGCACACAGTAGGTGTTCAGAAAAAGCGAGCTTATTCAAACAACTGAGTTTCCCATTAGACTCCCAGTCGTCCAGGGATACCCGGCTGCCTGCTTTTGTTCAGGTTTACAGTGGTGGGCTAGAGTTCTTGAGGTCTGTCCTCCATTGTACTTTTTCTCCTTATTTTCCTCGCTTTGGATTTGGAGGCTACTGTTATGTCTTCCCATGGTTATACCGACAGACAATTACCTTTTAATCTGAGTTTTTTTTCAGAGGGCATTTGTCCTATGGCTGTTTCTTTCTTCCTCCTACAGATGGGTACAGGAGCTCTAAGGAGGCTGGCCAGTCATGGGGCTGTGAAGGCTGATAGATGGTTTAGCATTTGGCGGCAGCTTATTTCATTTGAGGCTAATGGTTCTGTGACAGGTTTGGGCAAAGTGGAAAATGCACTTGGCTTCTGGTGGTGCTGATTGGTTTCTTCCACCTTGTTCTTGCTGGGATCTGCTTTCAACCAGGGCTACTTAGTGCATGTGGGGAGGGACAGGAGGAGAGAGAAGGGAGGAGAAGCCAGAAAAAGAGGGGAGAAGAAGGAGGAGGAGAATAAAAAGAGGAGAAAGAAAATTGTGATGTTTTAGTTCCTTTGCACCTTTCTTTTTAAATTTAATTTAAAACATTTATTATAATATGTATGTGTATATATGTGTCAATATATACATATACATACATACACATATATACACATACATATATACATATATATGTATATACCTTATGTTAGGTATTAGTAGAAATAGGAGGTTTAGATAAGATACACATATATGTATGGTATGGTATATTGCATGTATATATGTACACATCCATACATATGTGCATATCCACATGCAAACACACCCATATGTATATACATATGTATGGGATGTTCAGGGATTAGCACCTTTGGTGTGAGGGCTTGCTGAATGCTTTTCAGGGTTGCTCATCCACTTCTGTGGATGTTCACTTTTCACCCAACTTCTACCTGTGGCTCCAAGAAGTTATAACATGTACAGAAACCTCATTTGGGTAGAACTGTCTTGGCAAATGGGCTAAGCCAGGTTGAAGGTAACTTATAGGCCTCAAACCCATCTGTGAATTAGGATGATGTCTTCCCCCTGCTTCGTCCCCCAGTGGAATGAGCAGATGAGAACAATTTGCTCCAACCACTATGAAGGCAGCTGAAGTAGGTGTTGTGGAGCACTTAGAGCCTGGTCATACATGGAAGATGCCAAGGTCATCCACTGCATTCTGGGCTTGACTTTTGTCTTGCCATTGGACTTCAATGACTCTGGAAGAGAATGTGAAGGTTAATGACTTTGTGCAACTCTTCCTCACTTAAATCCAATTCATGCAAAAGTCAAGACATCTCTTCATGATGTCACTGATCCTCTTTGAAATGAAGGATGCACACACACATATAAACACACGCATACCTACATCTATCTATCCATTTATCTATCTGCCTATCTGTCATGTCTGTTTATCTATCTATCTATCTATCTATCTATCTACCCATCTATCTATCTACCCATCCTTTCCCTGCTTGGAGTTCACAGTCAGAATTATGACATATCTATGTGCCTCACAGGTGGGCACATATGGGATGAGAGGGGGTCTCTTCCAAGAAAAAGGGGTCAATATGGTCTGGGTTCAATCTTAGGAAGATACCTAAAAGGGGCAGGGGGAGAAGTCAGGCTTTTTCTTGCTATCTCTGGCTCATCCACCCAAAAGCCCCATTGAGAGTATGTTAAACAAAGCTTGAGTATAGATCATATTTGGGATCTTCCTTAAGAAAAGATTAATTAGGTCCTTACTAGAAAAGGGATTCCACATACAAAGTAAATATCTGGTATGGGGCAGGTATTTATTTCCTCTAAGACAAAAGAAATGCTTAAAATACAATACTCATAAGCATGAATTAATAACATATGAAACAATAAACCATCACCTGCTCTTCTCTTCCAGGAGACAAAGAGAACTTTGTGGGAATTGCTGGACAGCTATTTCACTTACACCTCTGACCTGCACTGTCTATACAACTCATGAATCTGGATTCCCTGACAGGCCAGCTCATAGTTTTGAGCTTTTTCTGGTCCTTTCAGCTACAGCATTCTTCTGGCAATTTCTCTCAACAGTGCTGTGTCTTCTTTAAGAAGCAATAGAGTTGCAGGAATTACACCCCAATGTGCATCTAGCACCTACTCAGATACTTGTGACCTCTCAGAGTCTTGATTTAGCCAGCAAGACCGGAAACATCCATCTCTCAGGATCGTGGTTTGGTGAGCCGTGCCCAAGAAAAGAAACACAAAGCAGAAGAGGTAGGAAGGGACCTGAGGTCTTGTCTCAGGCTTGCCTAGGCCTTCACCATGTTCTCAAACTGCAGGCTGCCATGGTCACCACAGGTGGAAAGGAAAAAACCCCAACCTGCCCTTGGGAAGTCTGAAGGAGAACTGGCATTGACTGTGTTCCAAGAAAGAAGTATCCTTGAAAGAGATCAGGAGCCATGCCTTCTCACTCCTTCTAGTCCACAGAGTGGGTGGCTCTTCTGGTCCAGTCACTACTTTTCTTTGACATGGGCTCAGTCAAAGGACAGTCAGGAGCTACATCTAATTTAGCAAGGGCCCAGAGCCCATGTGACAACAGAAAGGTCCAGGACACATGATCAGTTCCATGAGGTGTGCTCCAGTCCACCTACAATACAGTCCATGGGTCAGAGGATAGGACCCATTGGAAGAGGTCAGAGTGCATGCCTGCTTCCATGAGAAATGTCCTATCCTAGTTCCTGATGTGTGTATATGTGTGTGTATGTATATATATATTACATATATATGGATATATGGATATATGTGTGTATATATCTATAAAACATGATAAAATGTGATAAAGATATAAAAAAGGAGAATGTAGTCTTGGGGGAATGGGCTGATTTGTTTTTGTCTTTGTATGCCCAGCATCTTTCTAGCACAGTACCTAGAGCCAAAGAAAACACCAAGCTTTCTCAAGGAGATAGAAAGAAAATAAGAGATTGGAGAAAAACATTTTTTAAAAAAAGATAGGTTGAAGTTATTGCAAATCACTCCTTTCTTCTCCTTCATTTTATTTTGGGTTCATAGAAAAAACTGAAGAAAAGTTGTTGCTCACAGTTTCTCCAAGACCAAAGGTTTCCATGGTGTCTCTCCACAAAGATCAGCATCTAAGCTGGGTCTTTTCCTGAGGAGCTTCAGAATTGGCTAAAACCCATGAACACAGATGATGCAAACTCACTGTTCCTGGCTTTACCACCTGGACAGTTTGTGTGAGGGGGAGCCTACAAAGTTGTTTCACACCTCAGAGGGAGAGACTGTGTTTAGACAGAACTCTAGAATTCTATGAAACAGTCCTCTCAGAAATTCTTTAGACTAAACTGAATTCTCAGAGAGGTGGTGTGGGTGAAACGGATAGAGAGAAAGTCCCTGAGTTAGGAAAACTGGAGCTCAGATCTGCTTCTAACACATAGTGACGGTGTGACCCTGGGCAAGTCACTTACTGTCTTATAGCCCCAGGCCACTCTGTAATGTTATAAATTGCAAATAAGGTGCTAGATCTGAATTGACAAAGGAAACTCTACAAGGAAAGTTTCCTGCACTGATTAAAAATTACCATTTGGGTAAAAAAAAAATTCCTCAGAGGTGGGCCTAGTGTGAACCAGCACCAATGCCTAGCACATAGCAGAGGCTTAATGAATGCTCGTTGAATTGAACTGAACTGAATTGAATTGATTCACAAAGCATCCTTCAGTCATGACGTCAAGAAGGTTTTCATGTGATTGACTTTTGCTTTATCATTAGAGGAAAAAATGTGATGTCATTAATCCCTAAATTACTGTGGAAGTGAGTATAAAAGCCACCATAAGACAAAGGTCACAGGATTTGGGCCTGGAAGGGACCTCAGAGATAATCTTAGCCAACCCCCTCATTTTACAGAGGAGGCAACTAAGACTCGGAGTAGCATAATATAATGGAAAGAGCCTTGAGAGCTAATTGATTTTGTTGTTGTTCAGTCATTTCAGCCATATCTGACCCTTTGTGACCCCTTTTGGGGCTTTCTTGGCAGATACCAGAGTGGTTTGCCATCTTGTTCTCCAGCTCATTTTACAGATGGCAAAACAGAATTAAGTGACTTGCTCAAGGTCACCCAGCTGGTAAATGTCTGAGGTTAGATTTGAACTCAGGTCTCCCTGACTCTGAGCCCAATGCTCCATCCACTACACCACCTAGCTGCCCTCATTAGTTAGCTGTTCAGCTACGGCCAAGTCACAATCTGTCTGAGGCTGATGCGTTTACTAACAAGGGTACATTCACTCAGAACGATAGCAGCAGTTGGCTTTTAGATAGCTCATTGATGCTTTTGCCTGCATTGATCCTCAGCATCTTTCTTATCTCTATTAAGTGCTGGGGATGTTGACTATAATTCATAATAATAATACAGCTAAGAGAAGGTAATAATAGTGTAGCTGACATCTACCTAGAGCCTCTTACGGGCCAGGCGCAGTGCTAAACACCTGACCGTTTTCTCATTTGACCCTCACACCATCCCTGGGAGGTTGGTGCTAATGTTATTCCCATTTCACAGATGAGG
The DNA here is from genome assembly GCA_028646515.1 of Pseudochirops corinnae. Classification (NCBI taxonomy): domain Eukaryota; kingdom Metazoa; phylum Chordata; class Mammalia; order Diprotodontia; family Pseudocheiridae; genus Pseudochirops; species Pseudochirops corinnae. The sequence continues at coordinate 232,270,177 of CM053585.1, read as the reverse complement.
AAACTGAAGCAAATAGAGGCCAAGTGATTTGCCCAGGGACTCCTAACTGGTAAATGTCTGAGGCTGTATTTGAACTTAGGTCTCTATGATTCTAGGTCTGGCACTCTAATTACTGTTCCACCTAACTGAGAAGAAATAATGATAAGTGGCATTTATGTAACACTTAACGGTTGTGGTTAATGCTTTACAATGATCTCATTTGATACTCACCACAATCCTGGGAGTCAGGTACTACTATTTTCTGTACCTTACAGATGAGGAAACTGAGGCAGACAGAGGTTCAGTGACTTGTCCAGGGTCACACAGTGTCTGAGGTCAGATTGAACTCAAGTCTTCCTGACTCCAGGCCTGGCACTCTATCTACTTTGTCACTTAGCTAAGAAATATTAGTCTCTGGCTTCAAAGAGCTTAGACCAGGGGTGGGGAACCTGTGGCCTCCAGGCCACATGTAACCTTCTAGGTCCTCAAGTGTGGCTCCTTGACTGAAGCCAACTTCACAGAACCAATCCCCTTAATAAAGAATTTGTTTAAGCCTTAGAGCCTAATGGGGGATGTGACATACATACAAACAAGTATGATACCAAATAAAAAGGTAAAATGTGACGGAGGTAAAGAAGTCAAGGCAAAAGAAAACTCAGATGAGCACTTTCAGCTTGGGGGTGGGTCAGGGAAGGCTTCATGGACGAGGCAGGAGTGAGCTAAGGAAGCTTGGAAGGAAAATAGGGATTTCTGTAGGTGGAATAGAGGAGGTAGCAGTGCCTTCCCAGGACCTGGGGAGGTTCCAAATGTACGAGACTGGGGGATAAGTAGAGGTCTGATTTGGCTGGAAAATGGTGTTCATGAAAGAGAATAACAGGAAACAAGGAAGAGTAAGTGGCCAAACTGTGGAAGACTCAGAACCAGCTAGAGGAGATCACATTTTATACTCTGGGCCAAAGGGTTTGATCATGGGTAGGATGTGGTCAGACCTTGATATTAGAAAGATGATGGTTTTGGTGACCATGTGAAGGGCCCAGACTGGCAGTGGGGACACAAGCTAGGGGATAATTACAAGTCCCAGCATGAGATAATGAGGACTTGGGTTCCTTCCTTCCTTCCTTCCTTCCTTCCTTCCTTCCTTCCTTCCTTCCTTCCTCCCTTCCTCCCTCCTCCCTCTTTCCTTCCTTCCTTTTCTTTCCTTCCTTCCTTCCCTCCTTCCTTCTTCCCTCCCTGCCTCTCTCCTTCCCTTCTTTCTTTCCTTCCTTCTTTCTTTCCTATGTTCTGTCCTCCCTCCCTTCCTTCTTTTCTTCCTTCCTTTCTTCCTCCCTCCTCTCTCTGTCTCTGTTTCTCTCTCTGTCTCTCTCTTTTTCTAGGCTGGATGGAAAGAAGTCATGGCTTCCAATGTTCCATTATCTGCTTCATAAAACCCTACTTTCCTGAACTCCCTACTTGGCTTTTCCTTCCCAGTGGGAATAACTCTTCATCCAGCACCTGCCCCCTCCCCCCCCCAACAGAATCACACCTGAGGCACAGGATTCTAGTTGTATTTGACTGCCTTTTAAACACTTGCTAGGGCAATCTTCTGCCCAGATTGGGGCAGGAATAGTGGAGGGTGGAGTGGGAGGAAGGAGGCTCCCCCATATCACACACTCAGCAGCTCTTCAAAAGCTATCTCTTATGGGGTTAGCAGTGTAATTTCTGTGATCTCTGAAATTGAAAGGGCACAAATGTATTTTCTCTATTGCTACCTTCTTGGGGGCAATTTCTCTTTTATCATATTGGTAAACTTTCTTTCTGAGAATTGCTGTCAGCAGGCAGCCAGAGCCCATCAGTGAAACATTACTGTCACGAATGAAGATAGAGCATCTATTTTTCACTGCCCAGTAAGGAACGGAAGGAGGGGAAGAGTCTGCCTCACAAGGAAATTGCTCCAGCCTGAGCGGTTTGGCAGCTCAAGGCTCAGGGGACCACATTGTGATTCTGCTCAGTGCTCAAAGCACCCGTGTGATCATTAATTTTTCAAGGTATTTTAATTAAGATGCTGGATCAGAGATTGTACTGTGGCAGTGGCCAAGGGTGGGGGGTGGGGAAAAGAGTGATTCTCTGTAGGCCTCAGTTCTTGGCCTGACTATCCAAATATATCTATAACTCATTGGGCTCATTCTGATCTCCACACTTCTGCTTATGCCCACTTCACTGGATTGGAATGCTCTCCTTTCCAGGTCCTCAACACCTAGCTAAATCCTACCCATTCACTGAGGTCTGGCTTGGGTCCTATGTCTTCCATGCCTTCCTTGACTTCTCTGGTCCACACTGGTCTCTTCCTCCTTTGAAAGATGTAGTAGAGAGAGGACTGCATTTGAAGTTAGAAACTTAGGTTCAAATTCTATCTCTGGCACTTACTACCTGTATGACCTTGGGCAAGTTGTCTCCTAGAATATCGGTTTCTTTCCTCTTCTGTAAAATGTGTAAATGAAGGTTCCTTCCAGCTCTCTATCAGTGATCACTATGATCCTATGAATGCCTCTAGCCCTTGGCATTTATGCTCCATTACTCTAATGGTTTTATGTGTGTTTCACTTCCCTAACTAGGTCAGATGAGAAGTAATCATAATGAGAAATAACATCTATATAGTGATTGATATAGGGGTGTGTGTGTGTGTATGTGTGTGTGTGTGTGTGTGTGTGCGTATGTGTAAGGTACACAAATCACTTTCAATGCCTAAGTTTATACGATCTTCACAATGACTGTGTGAGGCAGTCCCTACAGGTATTATTATTCCCATTGCATACTAGAGGAAATTTAGATATAGAAAGCTGGTGACTTGTCCATGGTCACTCAGCTAGTAAATGTTGGTAATGGGATTCAAATCTAGGTCTCTCTCCTGACTCTAGATTCTGCATTCTTTGTACTGTATTAGTGGTACCCATTTAGAGGCTCTCAAACTCCTTACAGGTTTGTGCCAATGGTGCAAAGGTTCATGCTAAAAATTCTTTAATAACACCTTAAGCAGTAAATAATTGCAGAATAATATGAGTAGCATATTAAGTTACCCTAGGGGTTCACAACATGTTCGATTTTGTTGAAAGTGCTTCACAGAACAAAAACCATTGGAAACCACTGCATCATACTAAACTGCCTCTCCATATATGTGAAACTTAAAAGCATTATGAAATGTAAGCCATTAGTGGTTTTATTTTTAATCACAAATTATCATTAGACTGTGGATCTGACCTCTCTGGTCATGTTTTTCCATCTGTAAAATAAGGGGGATTCTCTAAAAGCTCTTTTCCATCTGTGATTTCCAAGAGCAGGATTTTGTTTTTTTTCCCCTCCTTTTCCTGTTTTCCTTAATATGCCTATCAGAGTGTTGAGCACACAGTAGGTACTCAATAAATATTTATTGATCAGTTCTTTGAAAGTATTGAGTATACAGTAAATGTTCAATGAATACTTCTTGATTGGTTCATTGAGAGGGCAGGGATGGGGGCGGAGATAGCGTCTATTTCAGGGAGAGGAAGAAGAATGTGGTCCTGGGAGGTGGGGAGAGTGGGTCAGAATTTTCCCATGGGATGGCTCCTGTAGATTCATTTGACCTCTTCTATACAATGAAGTCAAACCACAGGTCACCTTCATGCCTAAAGCTTTTGCTTGATGGTTTCATCTTTGTACGTCTCCAAACGATCTGTGAGATGGATAGATCCTTGACTAGAACTCAGTTAATAACAACGGGGAGCACTTATATAGGGCTTTAAGGTTTCCAAAGTATTATCAACTCATTTGATTCTTACACCATCCCTTCAAGGTCACTGCTATTATTGTCTCCATTTTGTGGTTGAGTAAATGAAGGCAGAGAGAGGTTAAGTAGCTTCCATAGATTCACATAGCTCAGAAGTGTCTGAGAGGGGGATTTGAATTCAGTTCTTCCTATTTCCAAATCCATCAATTTATTCATTATGCCACCTAACTGTCAAACATTAGTCACCTCCCTAGGTTGCTGAATATATTTCATAGTTGAGCTGCTGAAAAGACCAGTCAGTTAAATCAATCAATAAGCATTTGTTCTATACCTATTGCTATTGGGCAGCTAGGGGCATGGTATGTGGGGTGGTGGGCCTGAACTCAGAAGGACTCATCTTTGTGAGTTCAAATCTGGCCTCAGATACTTACTAGCTATGTGACCCTGGGCAAGTCACTTAATCCTGTTTGCCTCAGTTTCCTCATCTGTAAAATGAGCTTGAGAAGGAAATGGTAAACTACTCCTCTGTCTTTGTCAAGAAAACCCCAAATGAACTCACAGTCAGTAGTGCAAATGACTGAACAACAACAAAATGTACCTACTATGTTCCAAGTATTGTACTAAGCTCTGGGGAAGGTTTCACTCACAACTCTCCATCAGAAGAGTATGTTATTAGGAAGGAACAATCCAAATTTCTTCTGTTGGTACAATCCTTTCCCTTTTGGAGGTCTTTCAAGAAGCATTCTAGAATAATTTGAATAAACCAAACTAGCCTCCCCATACAAACAAGTTAGAAGGCAGAAAGGCAAGAGTGAGAGAGAGTTGACATTCTGAGCACCAAGACTCACTTGGGAGGTCTGACATGAACAGAAAGCAAGTTATCAGGGTTCAGGGAGGCTGAGGAGACAAATGCCTGTGGTCTCACCGCGGGAATGAGAAGGAGAGATCTATTGAAGGATCCAAGAAGTCATCATTCCCAATAACCAACTGACCCTTTGTGTGGGGGAGGATGGGCTTTGGTTCCTGGATGTGAAAGAATAATCTCTGGCTCCCTATCTTGCTCAGGCTGGAAGTGAAATGGCCAATCACAGGTCTGATTCCAATACTTGTGATCATGGAAGCTTTATCCCTTTCTGTTTTTCTGACCTGGGCCCGTTCACCACTCCTTAAGCAGCATGGTGACTCCTCAGTCTTTGGGCTCATCACTTTAATGCCAGGCAGTGCAGGTACTCACTAGGTGTTAGCCCTACTGCAGTAGCAGCTGAGAATTCCTGAACTTAAGTGCAGGGAGGTACTGGAGAGAGCTCTAACTCCTTTTGAGAACCATTATTACATTTTTCAGTGTGAGCATTTACACCTGAAAAATCAGCAACCTCTACAAATCAGGGCTTGTTTTATCGCTTTGTTGATCGTTGATCTAGACTTAAGAAAGTATTGATTATGCAGATCGAACTTCAAAGTATGTATCCATACATTTTCCCCCTGAAGAGAGAGATTGTTAAACATTTACTAGCATACCCCTGTATTGCTCTAAATTTCTAAAAGCATTATTTGGACTCAGCAGAAGATTCAAGAAATGAAGTCATCATCAGAGTAAAGACCTGGTAAATGGAGGCTGCTGCTGCTGCTAAGTGGCATTTATATAGTGCTTCAAGTTTTGTAAAGTACTTTATATCCATTATTTCATTTGGGCCTCACAACACCCCGACCAACTGATCCACCAAACCCCAGCTTCCTCTGCAGGAGGGATTACACATGAGCGCCACTACACTTGGCCAGCAGAGACTAGTGTGCTGAGAGTAATGACCAGAGGAGAGCATTAGAGATTCTGTGCATTAGTACTGGGTCTGGTAGAATAGTAGGCACTTAATACTTGTTGACTGATTATTGACTGATGGTGCCTTTTGGTTGAGTGCCTTGTGTAATGGCTGATGCCCACCTTGCCATTTGAGGTGCCTCTGATGTATGGGCATACCTTGTTTTATAGCACTTGGTTTTATTGTGCTTTGCAGATGTTATGTTTTTTACAGATTGAAGGTTTGTGGCAACCCTGTGCCAAGCAAGTCTGTGGACACCATTTTTCCAACAGCATGTGCTCACATCATGTCTCTGTGTCACATTTTGGTAATTCTTGCAATATTTCAAACTTTTTCATTAATATTATATCTGTCATGGTGATCTTTGATGTTACTATTATAATTGTTTCAAGGTGCCACAAACTGTATATGACAGTGAACTTAATTGATAAATGTATGTGTTCTGACTGCTCCATCCAATCAACCATTCCCTGTCTCTCTCCCTCTCCTCAAGTCTCCCTATTCCCTGAGACACAATATTGAAATTAGGCCTAATATCCAATGAATGGCATTTGAGTATTCAAGTGAAAGGAAGAATCAATCAATTAGGCAAATTTCATTGTTGTTTTATTTTAAAGAATTGTCATAGTCGCCTCAACTGTTAGCAACCACTTCCCTGATCAACCAGCAGCCATCAACATCGAGGCAAGACACTCTATCAAAAAACAGATTATGACTCACTGAAAACTCAGATGATAGTTAGCATTTTTTGGCAATAAAGTATCTTTTAATTAAGACATTTACATTGTTTTAGACATAGTACTATTGCATACTTAATAGACTACAGTATAGGGTAAACATAACTTTTATGTGCACTGAGAAACCAAAAAACTTGTAATATCTCTGAGGTTTGCCTGTATGAATTTCTGCCTGTATAACCAAGGCTAAGTGATGGACCAAATCCTTGTGTGGGACTGGACACATGTGGTATACTCAAGGCAACATTGCCACTCCCATTTTGGGAAATTCCCTTTCTAAGTAGATAGAACACTTGTATTAAGCAGAGTATATTATAACCATTTTCAAATGTGTTTTAGGAGTTAGTAGTTTCCCAATAAACACAATGACTACAACAATGTAAATAGAAAGTAGAACAATACAAGAGTTGAAATTGAATGTCCTGAAATTAGAGTGACCAAGCTTGGCTCCAAAGGAGGTACAAGGAGCCTTTCTTGGCCTTCTTTGCAGAGGTTAGGGAGTATGGATGTGGAGCGTTGTGTATATCATCAGACTCTTTCAATATGTTGGATGGTCTTGCTGAACTTTTTTTCTCTTTTAAAATTCTTTAAACTATAAATGTTGGCTCTCTGGAGAGGGAGGGAAGATATCTTGGAAAAATAAAGGTGATTTAGAAAGAAGCAAAAGGAAGCAATATAATTTTATTTTTTAAAAGGGTTGATCGTTGTTTTTCGTTTTTTTTTTAAGCATATGATAGCTTGGAGCCTTTTAGCTTGTTTCCTAAAATTTCAACAATTGTTTCTCCCTTTTGAGAGAAGCTTTACTGTGCTGGGTTTGCTACTCACCTCTAAAATAATAGTAGTTTCTCTACTGTGATTCTCAGGATAATTATTTGAACTTACCCGGGTAGGCTACCCACCTAAAATAATAGCCGCTTCTTAGAATTGTTGAATGTACTCTACAGCTGAGCTTTGTAAAAGACTGATCAGGAGCTTAGAAAGACTATCCCTGGCTCATTCAGCACCCTAGAAGCTTCAATGCCAAATCAAAAGTGAGACTACTGTTAAACTATGTCAGAAGTAAGGCTTTTTTTCTATATAAGCAAAATAATCCAGTTTCAGATCTTACTAAAGATGTAGATTCACTGCTTCCTGACCTCCTTAGACATGGAAACTCTTAGCTTATGTGGAAAAATGAAGACATTACAGACCAGGGATAAAAGATGGAGACAGCAACATTTCAACATCCTTCTCCATCATCTTGGGATCTGGCCAGTTGTGCTATATGCTTCAACACTCTCTACTTGGATATGTGAACTGTCAGGTTCTGCTTTATTTTTTTAAGTGGTATGTTGATATTGCTTGCCATATAATCATCCTTTCAGTAAGCACTTGCTGATAAATTTTGGGGAATGGTCAGGAGACTAAGTGCTTCTCTAGTCTCTGAAATTAGCTCCTTGAATCTGGGATGCCTTATGATTAAGGGCACCTGTTACAAGTGGGACAGACTGTAGACATAGATCCAGAATAAAGTTGAGTGCCTCACATAGGGATCCAACTTGTAACCTTGGTTTGATCAGCTCTAGCCCATAGACTAATAAGCCATGGCTTTATAAAGCACTTGAGGATACAGTGGGTCTAATTGCTGATGACATAATAAAATGTATGAAATAAATTCCAGATATCTCCTGTGGAGGTCATAGATTTGGAAGGGCTCTTAGCCATTTTCTAGTCCAGCCTCCTTATTTTACGGATAAGATAATTAGGGTCCAAAGAAAGGAGAGAGAATAGTCTGGTTTAGCTAGAGTATGGTGCATAGAGAAGAATAATATAAATCAGAACTAGAAAAGTAGAGTGGTACTAGATTGTTAAGTCTTAAATGTTAGACAAAGAACTCTGGACTTGAGTGGGGAAGCCTACCATAATGGAAAGAGCATTGGATTTAGAGTCAGAGAACTTAGATTTGAATTCTGGTTCTGCTACTTACAACTTATCTGATCTTGGATAAGTGATTTAACTTCTCAGCTTCAGTTTCCCCATTTATCAAATGATGGAGTCATGCTAGATAAGCCCTAAATTCCTTTCTAGCTGGAAAAACTCTGATCCTACTCAGGAGGGTTTTGGTTTTAATTTTAGTTTTTCTCTAGAACTGTGATTTCATTGACATAGGGAACTCTTGGTGAGGAAACACCATCTACGAATGCATATCATCAGTCTTTCTATAACTTAAAGTCATTGACAGCTGTTTGGGGAGGAACGAGATGCTAAAGTGACTTGGCAGTAGTCACACAGCCGGTACATGTTGGAGGTAGGACTCAAATCCAGGTGTTCCAACTCCTAGACCATCTCTCTTGCCTATAGGGAACAAAGCATAGGGATTTATTCTTTTATAAATTCATTCAATCAACCAATAAGCATTTATTAATAATTTACTGTGTCAGACACTATGCTAAGTGTTGGTCATGCAAAGAAAAAAGAAAGGCGCTCATATTCAAATTAATAAAATATATTCATAAATAGGCATAAATTAGGACTTGATTGTTCCATGAATGTTCCTCTTGTCTCTTTGACTAGACTGTACTTTTCTCTTATTTCCTTGGCAGCACCTAGCGTGGAGCTGGGCATCCTATGAAGACTTCATTGACTGATTTGAAATGGTTACTACCTCTTACCCTGTGAGCCTGGCCCATGTACCAGCAGCTGCCACCAGCATTTCCTTCTTTGCCTCTACCAGTATTGTTACTTAGACAATAAGAAAACTGCTCTAGATTTGGGAGACCCACGAGGATACTGGAATCACCAAATCTCAGAATTGGAAGGCTCTCAGAGGCTGTCTAGTCCAGGCTGCATCTGATCATGAATCCTCCCTACATTATCCCTCCAAAGTGATCCCTCAATCTTTTGAAGATATCTAGTGAGGGGAGCTCAGTATATCCTCCAAGTGCCAAGAATTCCTGTCCCTTGGCATGGTGTCTGGATGGGAATAGGGAGGAAAGGGCCTTTCTGAGCCAGAGGGAAAAATCAACAATGCAGAGATTTCCCTCCTCCCCCTCAGCCTCTTCCAGCTTTCTGCTTTATTATCCAATAATGCTTCTGTGAGCAACGGAGTGGTCTCTCTTTTATTCCTAATCTGAAATCAGACCAATGTGGATACAAGAATGAATTAACTTCTCAGCAGAGCAGCGGTAGGGGAGAGGTCTGGTGAACAGAAGGAATAGAGGATGTGAAGCCAGGCCGATGAAAAACCCAATTTTCTCCTCGTCTGGAGGCGCCAGCTTCCCTAGCATGGACTGAATTTCTAACCAGAGCTGAGGCTCCCCTAGAGAGAAGGAGCTGAAACTATCTGCAGCAAACTGGGCAGGGAAACTGCTGCAGAGCTAGGTGGGAGCTTCCTGGAGGAGAGAGAGAATGCTTTTCCAGTCATTTTCCACGCCAGTGGATGGGCATTAGGGCTTTTTGTCTTCCTTTGAATGACAGAGCCCTGGATTCAGTCGGTCAGTAATCAAGCATTTAGTAAGTACTTTTTTCGGTGCATGGAGAATACAAATAGAACCATTAAGAAAAACAGATCCTTCACTCCCCTCAGGTAGCTTACCTTCTAACAGGGGAAGACAACATAAGAAGGCTGTGGAAAGGGGGTGGGGCACATGGAATGGGAAGAAAATCCTGTGGGAATGAATCAGTGGGGCATCCTGGAGAGAAGCGAAGACAGCTTTGGCCTTGACTTGGAAGTTCTGAGGGGAACCAGCCAATCAGAAAGTGGGACCTTGGGGGTGGAGAATATTTCTAAGGTGAGTAGTGGTCTGGAGGTAGAGAAAGATTCCAGGGTAAAGAGGTTTCCACGGCACAGTAGAGTGAGTTCTGTGGAAACCAGAGAACAGGGCAATCTGGAGGGGCATGAAAGTGTTTGCAGAGTTTTAAGAGCTGATTGTGTCTGTGGCTGAGGCTTTGCTATTCTGGTTAGTTTATTTGGGACAAAAACTTTCTCCAAGGCAGGCTCCATGCTAGGTGATTGGTTTTTTGTTTGTTAGTTTTTGTTTTTTGCTTTTTGGAGGGGGGAAGGCAGGACAATTGGGGTTAAGAGACTTGCCCAAGGTCACACGGCTAGTAAGTGTTAAGTGTCTGAGGTCGGATTTGGACTCAGGTCCTCCTGACTCCAGGGCCAGCGCTCTGTTTGCTGTGCCACCTACCCGCCCCTAGGTGATTGTTAATAATAATAATGGCTTACTCTCTGGCAGCGTTTGTCACTGTATAAAACACCTTCACTCACTCTAATTTAATCCTCAAAACAACTTTGTGGCATTGGCCAGGGCAATACATTTTCTCCCCATTTTTCAGATGAAGCTCAGCTTGGCCAAGTGTCTTGTCCAATGACCCATAGTCACAGACAGCCAGGACTACAAACCAGGTCTCTTGATTTCTGTTCCAAGGTTGTATCCTCTCCAGCTCATCAGTGATAAGGTCATAGATTTGATCTCTCTCTGGGTCTACTAGTTTTGCTCGGTTTTGTGACCACAAATTTAGAGACCCTAATGCTGGCCAACTTGTTAACAGATACTGCCTGTTGGTCATGGGGAGGACTGGGAGAGAGAATGTGGATAGTTCAGGACAAACCTGGCCCTACTACTTTGACACATCACTCAAAGCACATGTGTATCCTACAGATGGAAATGGGGAATTTTGGTATTAGGATCATCTTCCTATGGGAAGGATGGTACACTAAAATTGACCTGGAGGGACTTAAGTGGCTTTCTGGTTGTTACAGGGTAGGGAATTTTACTAATCATTTTGACTCCTTGATTAGGACCTGATCCCTTTCCCTGACTCCCATTACACCTCATAAAATAGTAAATACAATTATTGGTTGTCTGCCTGTCTGCTTGACAAGTTCTCCCCTATCTCTGTGCCCTGCATCTCTGTAAAGACCACTAGAGGCAGCAATAATGAAAAGAAATAGTAATAATAACTAACATTCTATATGGCACTTTTAGGATTGCAAGTACTTTGCACACATTATTTGAGCGTTACAATAAAACTTTTAGGTAGATGTTATTATCCCCATTTTACAGCTAAGAAGACTGAGGGTCAGAGACATTGCAACTTGTTCATGGTCTTGCAACTAATAATGGTTCCACAGGTCTTCCTGACTCCAAATCCAGAGTTTAATCTACTACATATGGGATTTGATCATGTAGGAAGAGATATAAGCCTGGTGGAGAATGTTGTCGAATGCTCAAATTCTAGATCTAGAATTCCTGAATATTAAGAGATTTTCTCCCTTTAGCCTCTTTTTAATCCTAATTCATTCTTATATAGTATGCTTGCATGTGTGTACAGGTCAACATCATTATTGTTGCTATCATTAACAAAAAGCTCAATTTGAAGAGTAATTTATTGAACTGTCTTATGCACGTGATTTCATTTTGTCCTCACAACAACTCAGTAAAGAGAGGGGATACAAGCATTATTCCCAACTACACAGCTAGAAACTTAGACCCAGAAAATTGAAGTGACTTACCCAGGGTCACACAATTAGTATTTGGCAGTAAAGACTTGAAACTCAGGCTTTCTGCCTTCAAAACTGGTGTTCCTTCTATCACAATCCACTGTCTCCTACAAGGTCCCAGGGAACCAAGATTGTATACCTGTCCCAATAGCTTATTCTTAGGGGTAATGCTCCTAACAATCATGAAGAAACAAAAACTCCCCTTTGTTTACTAACACGCTACCAAACTCTTATTAATGATCTTGACCAATCTTGGTCCCAGAGAAAAGAAGAGGAAATCTGCTTGTCTCTTCTCAATATAGAGAGGGACTATGTGATATATGTAAAGGATTATGGGTATGGAATCATACTTCTGTCAGACTCAGTCTCTTTTCTTTGCTACAAGGGAAGATTCATTCTAGGGGTGGAGGAAGAAGTATGTTGGGAAATGATTCTGATGTAAAAAGGCATTAAAAAAAATTGTTAACTGAGGGGAAAACCCTTTGTTGAAATCTGTCTGCTTCTCTTTTAATCCTTCTTCTGGACCCAGAGAGGACCACTGTGGTACCACTGAAAGACCACAGCCATGGAATCAGAGGACCTATGCTTGAATCTTGTCTCTGTTGCTTTTTCCATGACAACTCAAATCACTTAGCTTGTCTTGCCTTGGTTTCTTTCTCTATAAAATGAGAGTTTTAGACTGGAAAACTTGTAAGTTTGGGGCAGCTAGGTGGCACAGTGGAACTGGAATCAGGAAGACTCATCTTCATGAGTTCAAATTCAGCCTCAGATACTTCCCAGTGGTGTGATCCTGGTCAAGTCACTTAACCCATTTGCTTCAGTTTCTTCATCTGGAAATGAGATGGAGAAGGAAATGGCAAACCATTCCAGTATCTCTCTGCCAAGAAAACCCCAAATGGGGTCATGAAGAGTCAGACATGACTGAAATGATTGAATAACAAGAACAACAACCTCTAAGTTGTCTTCTAGCTCTAGAACCCAGATCCTCTTATGATCCTACCTTTCTAGGTTGCAGTTTCCTCGGGTATAAAATGCAGGGATCCCCCAGATCCCTTCTAGATTTTGATTTGTGATCCTATGACTCACAGGACTGCCATGGAGGAAGATTACTGTGTCTTAGGATGGGTTTGAACTCACACTCCTCTTAATGACTCAGTTTGCCTCTATTGGATGAAGGGATGCTATACTAATTCATCTGGTGGACATCCTTCTTCTTTTCCCAATCTCCAGGGCTCTCCTTGGGGCACACTCTAGACATGGCACAATTGCTTCTGCCCAGTTTCAGTCTCCCCCCAGTAGTAAACATGTTTTCTGAGAGGAGGGCTATTGACGTCATCACAGAGCCTCAGCTGTAATAGCTGTCTCAATCAGTAATCATGGTCTTTGCTCAATCCTGGCCGCTGCTTTACGCTAGTAGTTTAATTCATTGTACACCAATTTCGCTTGTGCATTAATTACAGGCTGCTGAATAGTAATTAACTAATCACCATGTCACTCCTTCCCCGTTAGGAACAACCTCATTAATTCAAGTCTGTGAGGCTGCTGGTGTCTTTTGCCATCTCTCCCTTACTCTCAATTTTTTTTTTTTGGCCTATTCTCGATTTATAATCAGATATGAAATTCATGTATTTTTAAATATGTCAGCTTGTTTTTTTTTTTACCACTGAAAAATTCATTGTATCACACCATCTCTTTAAATAACGTGTATTAATTATCTGTTTCTTGTCCATTCCTGCTCATTGTACTATTCTTACCTAAAGCTAATTCTACATGTGAAAGTGCTTGCTGTATAGAGAAGGCCAGTGTGACACGGACTGAGTCTAGGGGTTTCTTGCTTTTTCCTGTAGGCTTATTTTGTGGGGCTAGGGATCTCAGCTGTTAATGCAAATGCATCTCATTCTCAGAACCACAGGACTACTTTTCTGGGTATCTCTTATTTAAGTAGGGCAAGGCTCCTGACTAGTGATGACTCTTCCTCTCCCCAGTCAAAGATCACCAGTTCCATCTTCTAACCCTTCAAGTTTATGCTTAGAAATGGGGAAAAAAAACCATGTAATTCCTTGTAGGGGTCTGGTTTGGTTTCCTAGGAGCTGAAGGTTTAATGGATCACTTTAAGTCTTTGAGTCAGAGCTCACTATCTGAATGTCTGGATTTAATTGAGCTATGTGGGGGCTGGACTGGCCTTCAGCCCTATTGGTAAGTAGACAGTCACCCATCCTGGTTGTCTTCCTATGATGTACAGCAGCTTGCCAACATGCCTTTTAAAATGAGGTGCCTAAAATGGAACACTTCAGATGAGTCTTGACCAGTACAGATTACAGCCAAACTATCACTGTTTGTATACATCTATCAACAGAACCTACCATCACATTGGTTTTTGTTTGTATGACTGGTATGTTGTACCATTAGCTAATTTTGGACTTGGAGGCTGCTGAATCCCCTGGATCCTTTTTCATGTGAATAGCAGCTCACAGGCTTCCCTATCTTGTTCTTGGGTTGTTGGATTTCTGAACCCAAGTGAAAGATTTTAGTTCCTGTTTCATCTCATCTCATTAGATTCAGATGATCATTCCATTCTACTGAGGTCCTTTTGGATTTTAATTCTGTAGTCTGATTTGTTAGCGATCACTCCTAATTGTGAATCAGCTGCAAATTTGATCAGCACATTTCACAGTAAGTGAAGCACGTGAAGCAGGGCTCTGCAAGAAAAGAAGAGTGCATAGTAAAGTCTCCAAAGGCATCCCCAAGCCTCAAAGGATTGTCTTAAGTTGTTTTTTTTGGCTATAAGTTGCCACACTTGCGTGCTTTCCCTTTCCTGTATTTCTTTCTAACTTTCCTTTATTGAAATATATTTGTTTCTTCCACCAGAGGACCCATGTCCTGTTAAATCCCTTTGTAGTCTTTGGCAGCGTTAGATTGAAAGTTGGAGTCCCAGCACAAATCACTGTATTAGAACTGGCTTCCAGGTGCAGAAAGCTTCTGCAAGAACATATGCAAAAACAGCTCCCAGCTGGCCTGAGATGGAGCCAACATGTCCCTCCTAAGGCTGCCACACTCAAACTGGATGTGGCTGATTGCATCAAAAGTCCTAAGAGCTCTAGGTCCTATGGGAGTCAAGAAACCTAAGTTTTCTGTGACTGCTGAAACATGATCTTGGGCAAGTTCCTTTATTGGACAATGAGGAAGCTGAGTCCCAGAGAGTGAATGGGCTAGATGAGGTGGTCTTTAAGGTTCCCTCCAGATTTAAAATCTGAAAAGTATAGATCGACTAGGTAATCATTCATACAATATAATTTGAAGGGTACTGAAAATTCTTTTAAAATTTTTTTAAAATTTGTGGAATAAAACAAGCATTTCCATGACATAGCATAGCATAAAAAAGATGATTGCACATGAACCTGCACACCTATTATGCACAACTTGCTATTCTTTTAAACTATATAATAAAATTATCTTGTAAATTTCTTTTTTTCCCTTTTTTTTCACCCCTATATATTTCTCCCCAATACTAGAATGTAGGATTGATAAACTTTGATTCAGGGAGGAGAAAAAGACAACCACAGTTGAGGTCACTGTCTACCAGGGGTGGGGAACCTGTGGCCTTGAGGTCACATGTGGCCCTCTAGGTCCTCAAGCAGCCCTTTGACTGGATGCAAACTTCACAGAACAAATCCCTTTAATAAAACAGTCTTAGACTATAGGTCATCTCTGGTATACATGCTCACTTTTTGTTCATCTTTGAATGTCCCTCAGGGGTGAGCATAGGGTTAGGGTATACGATTGGTGTTCCATAAATGCTTGTTACTGGATTTCATTTGCCCTTTGGGGGTTGTTCAATGATTTTCAGGGCCATAAAATAATAACTCATATTTCTATGGTACTCTAAGGTCTAGAAAATGCTTACAACCTCTGGGATGTCAGTAGGGTAGGTATTTATTATCTCCGTTTATAGATGAACCTTAGAAAGGTCAAATAACTTTTCTCTGATGACACAGCCAGGAAATGTTTGACTTGAGGTTTAAACCCAGGTCTCCTGACACCAAATCTGATGTTTTTTTCACATTGCCTTTCAGTCGTGACCCACCTGATTCAATTCAAAAAGCCTGTGACGAGTAAGTGGCTTTTCTATAGTTCCCAGCACTAGACAACCCACAACACTAGGGGAGGCAGGAAACCTTGGGAGGTTTTTTGGGCAGCTTCAATTTCAGGTAAGAGAGTGAGAGTGGAGAAAACTCTGACAAATGAATATAAAAGTATTTATTAGGTACTTATCATATGCCAAAAACTGTGCTAACTGCCAGGGACACAAATACAAAAATCCACAACCTGGCCCCTTTCCACTTTTCCAGGCTTCTCACATTTAACTTTCCTCAACGTCCAGCCACACCAGTGTACTTGTTGTCCTTCACATAGGACGCCCCATCTCCCCTCTCTATGCCTTTGCACTGGCTGTGCCCCATGCTTGGAATGCTCTCCCTTCTTACTTCTATCTCTTAGCTTCCCTGGCTTCCTTCAATATTCAGCTCAAGGGCCATCTTTTACAGGAGATTTTTCCTGTCCCCCAGCTGCTAGTGCCTTTTTCTTTATTACCTTTGTTTACTTTGAGTATGTCTTTGTATACATCTTGTATACGTATACTTAGTTATTTTTCACATTGTCTCTGTCATTGCAATGTGAACTGCTTGAGGGCAGGATATTACTTCCTTTTCTTTGTATTCCTAGGGTTTAGTAGATGGTAAGTGCGTAATAAATGCTTGTCAGCTAGCTGACTTAAATTCCAGTAGATACAGAACTTTGGGAGTTGAACCGGCAAGTCAGGAGTGAACTTTTATTTCTTGCTCTGAGTGGGTATAGGATCCTCAGCCTTGAATTACTGCAGTTGTCCATACAAATAGGTCAAATCAGGGAAAATGGCAGGTGGAGGCCTGTTGGGGCAAAGAGACAGGTGGAACCAGAAACAGCAACAACTGTGACCTCCTTTGTCCTTCAGTTCCTGTTAGAAACATCCCTAGGGAAGCCAAAGGGCTGCCAGCCGAGAGTTCTCCCCATCACTGGCTCTCTGGGAGGTGGAATTCAAACTGGGGCCATTTCCTGGAGCAGGGAGCTAATCTGCTATGGTTTATGCAGAATGTAAAGTGAATGAAGGAGTGGAGCTCCCTCAGGCTCGCAGAGGTCAGCTTGGTGAAAATTGTCCTGGTGATGAATGTGGCGGCCTTCCAGTGTTATAGATTGTTCCACGGATCTATGCAGCCGAGTGGTGGCGGGATATTTGTGTTGTGACATATTGCAGGCACAATTGAAATCTGAGTCACTGCTTAAAACTGACAAAAGGGATTTCATCCCAAACCTCCCTGGAGGTGTACAGAGAAGAGGCATTGAATACTGGGTACTAGGTAATTTTTTTTTAAATGAAGAGAGCTTTGATTGAGGTCATAGGTGGCCTAGTCAGCCCAGAATATCAGTTCTTTTTCAGGAGATCAGTATAACACCTCTGCAGCCCCTTCAGACTGCTGAGTCCTCAGGGCAGCTGGCAGGGGAAACACAGGTCAAGAGACTTAGTAATACTGAGATCTCTGGGTCCAGTGTAGACCCCTAGCCTCTCTCCTTTCAGTGCTAGCTTCCAACTTGGCTTGACTGCAGCGTGGGCCAAATGAAATCTGGATAATTTTTTTTCTGTCCTCCCATGATTCTACAAAGGCTTATTAAATTAATATATTCTAACCTTTACACAGCTTCCCCAGCAAGTGCCTTTATCTTGTTTTGTCTGGATACCCGCCTGCAATTCTTTATATCTCTGCAGAGCTCCTTGGGAGGTTGGATGAATGACTCTCCACATCCCATTAAATCACTCTCAGAATGTGCTAATGTGCCCTCTTCCTACCCCATCCCCCCCCCCTCATACTGGCAGGCTGTTGTACCCAGGCCTTGAAACAATTAGGAGGAGCCAGGCTTTAATAATGGTGATTCAAGATCTCTATTGGTAAGGAAAAAAAAACACCTGCCAGTGGTTTGGCTCAGTCCTACTGTTATGCACAGGAATCTCGAGGTGGGATTTGCCTCTTATTACTTTTCTTATTGTTTTTTTCTCCACCCAAGTCTTGTTCTGATTACTTATGGTAGCATGAAGGTATTCCTGGGTTCTTGAAGGATATCATGGTAGAACACAAACCTGAAGGTCCTAATAATCTGGAAAGGCCTTTGCTGCATAGACCATAACTCCTCTGAAAACTAGATGGTCCTGGAAGAGCTTCTGTTGTGGAAAAATTCATCGTCCTGTAGTTTCTCTGATGATGAGGCTCTCCAGCCTTTGCTAGGCCAAGAATCAGTCACTGAGCCTGTGTTTGAAACCTTCCATGTGGTTTTGATTCATCAGCAAGTATTTATTAAGTACGTGTTATATACAGGGCCCTGAGTTAGGCCCTGGAGATGCAAAGATATAAATGAAACATCTCTGTTCTCAAGGAGTTTACATTCTAATGGAGAGAGCTTATATTGTCTTCTGAGAGTCTGCCTGAATGAGCCCTTCCCTGGGCCATCCTTCAATAAGGCAAGGTCACCTCCATGCCATTTTACAGCAATAGAGTAGGACTTTGGTGGAGAATTAATTATCAATATTAATGTGATTAATAACTCAGTTGTGTGGCACTTCAAGGTTTACAAAGCACAAACAACCTGGGAAATGGATAATAACAATTGACCTTTATATAGTGCTTTAATTTAGTCCTCAAGAGCAACCTTGTAGGATGAGTACTAAATGTGCATGAGTGTATGATGAGGGGTGGGGGATGAGGAGGAGCGACAGAATTTGTAAGCCTAGTATTTCATTGGTATGGAGACCCCTCCCCCGCCACGAGGAGATCTTCTCTACTAACGTACATCAGCAACTGACTCATCATTTATGATCTTAGGGGCTCACTAGGAGGAACCCAGAGGTTAAATGACTTGTCAGAGCCACCTAGCTGGTGTATGTCAGGAGGTCTTCTTGGCTCTCAGGCCAGCTTTCCATACACTGTGCCATACCGCCTCAGCATTATTGTTACATACATTTTGCTGATACATGGTGAGTTGATCAGGTTAAGTTTCATGAGTTCTCTGATCAACCTCATGAAATTTTAAGATGTGAGCCTTTATCTGGATGTATTTGAGAGGTACTTCCTCAGCAAGTGTGAGTATGTCCACTGATGTCTTTAGATAGGATACAGGAGCTCCAGATGATTTATTGGTTGAGATTTGAGAGAAAACAGGAGACAGACTTCATTTTCCTCTCTTTTCCCTCTCTCTTTTCCCTTCCCTCTCCATTTTCCTTTCACTTTCCTTCTCTCTCACTCTTGCTTTTCTTCTTCCTCTTCCCTATCACTTCCCCCTATGCCACCCCCACCCCCCCACCATGTTTGGAAAAAAGACTGATGCTCAACAGAATACACTTGCATTTGGGGAAGGTGGGGAAGGTGCGAAGGAGAATTTGAGATCGTATTAAATTCCTTCCTTCCAGGAACAGTTGATGATGACTTATAGCAGAAACATATGGTAGAAGTAGATATGTTTGTATGCAGACTGAGAGGAAAGATCCTGAGCACAGACTTTTGCAATGTACAGATAGTAGTGACTGGGGCACTGATATATTTTCTGCAGAAGCACATGGCAAAGGAAGACCAATGAATGCCTGCTTGACCTGGAAGGGTAGTTTATTGACCCCTACTTGTTTGGAGGACAAGTATTTTGAATTCTTGTATTTCAGAGTCCTGCAATCTAGCCCTCTATCCAGAGAAAGGGAATTTTCCTATAAGCGACTCATGTAGATTCTTGCCTGGTTTCCTATTTGGAGATCAGAGACAGTGGACTTGGACAGTGGGGTTCTGATGGGAAGCGGATCACTTATTCAGTAGCCCCCCAAGTATGTTTATGTTCTAAGGGAATCCCATATCATAGGCTGGCATTGTAAGTCTTGGCATGGTGGTGAGGATGTATGGGGAGCTGATAGGCAATTTGAAAGATTTATAAGGTTTTGGTATCTATTTATTTACTCCTATGAGTCTTTCACATCTTTTGTAAGGCTATCCTTCTCAAGATGCATTCATTATCTTTAGTGCTTGTACAAGTTGTGGGTATCCTTTGTCTCATTTAGAGGAACCTGGATATGCGCTATATGCCACAAATATATTAGGAGTGTTTCCTGGAGTAACTTCAGCTGAGAGTGGTGGTGGAGTGCAACAAGATGAAACAAGAAAATGACCCTTAGTATTGCTCTACAAAAATGGACTCCGTTCCTATTAGTCTAGTGCAGGGGTGAGGAACCTGTGACCTCGAGTCTAGGTCCTCAAGTGTGGCCCTTTAACTGCATCTAAACTTCACAGACCAAATCCCCTTAATAAAAGGCTTTGTTCTGTAAGACTTGGTCTCAGTCAAAAAGTCCCACCCAAGGACCTAGAATGCCACCCCTGGTCTAATGTCTTTGGAGGTCCTCTGCCATGGATTATACAGGTACAAGTTTTACTATCTCCCACCTCACAGAAGAGCAAAAAGAGGATCAGAGAGCAATGGTTTATGTGACAAATGGTTCATTTCTTCTCTTTTCCTCCCTTCTTTTTTTCTCTTCTCTTTGTATTTTCTTTCCTTTTCTCTCCTTTCCTTGGATGTTAAGAAAAGGACTCTGGTAGAAGGTGATATTTGAGTAAGTCTTGAAAGAAGCCAGGATTCTAAGAGGCAGAAGAGGAGACATCCCAGGCATGTAGAGGGAAACCATTCTAACCATGCAAGGACACAGATGGGAGATGGAGTGTTGTGTGTGGGAGGAACAGCAAGTACACTAATATATCTGGACCAAAGAGTGCATGAAGAAGAGTAATTTAAAAGAAGACTAGAAAAATTGGAAAGGACCAGGTTGAAATGAACTTTAAATGCCTGGCAGAGAAGTTTACATTTCAATCTAGAAATAATAGGGAGTCACTAGAGTTTGAATGGGGAAAGATATGGTCAGATTTAAGTTTCAGGAAAATCATTTTGGCAGCTATGGGAAGGATAGATTTAAGTGGGGAGAGACTTGAGTCAGGGAGACCAAGCAGGAGGCTTTGGACTTCCTTGTGTTCCTCACACAAGACCCTCCATCTTATGGCAAGTCTTCCAACTCCTAGCACTTGTGTCCCCCAAGGGAAGTGGCAGAGGGAAGGCAGCACTGGACCTGCGCATGACTTCCTTCTGTGGGAGCATGATTTCCATCTGGAGCCCCTTCTGTCTCCTGCTACCCATGTCCCCTGAGGAAAGATGAAGAGGAAAAACTGTGGGAGGAGGATGCTCATCTCTCTGTCTCCTACCTGATCTCTGGCCTTTAGATGGAAGAGGAGAAGAGAAACAGGACCTTCCATGTGACCATGTTCCTTCCACCTGGTGCTTCAAGCATTTTCCTACCTGGTCTCTAATCTCCTTTGAAGAGAGGAAAGTTGCCTTCCACTTACTGCACCACTCCCATGTTCAAAGCCTTGGAAATCCCCTTACCTGACCATAATCTATTAACTTTCCACCTTTCCTTCTGCCTTTCTATTCCAAACCCTACTCTTTGTCCACAACTGACCTCTAATTCCTCAGCCCTTTAGTTCTCTTCTAGGCCATCTCTCCTGCATTAGTTACTCTCTCCTCTTTTCCTCATCCTGACCCCTTGGTGAACCAGTTTAATTGATACCGTCTTCTTGTCTTGGGTTTCTACCCACCCCCATTATCATATCCTATCACTGATTGCATCCTGCCAAACCTTAGCCTTGAATCACTCCTGCCACATGCTGCGTTTGCTCCCACATAAGTGCTGCTGAACAGAGAGGTTGGAGAAAATCATGTAAGCACTCTGATTGGATCCACGGCAAATCTATGTTACAAAGCCTCAGCTAGGTCTTCACTGCTTTGAGGCAATCCTTCTATACCTCTCCTACAACTCGCTATCCTACTTTCCACGGTGGCTCTTCCAAACCTTTTCATTCCTTCTCAAACCTCCCATGGTTCCCCCTCCTTCCAGCGTCTCAGCTGAGAACTTTGTCTCTTATTTTACTGAACCAACTGAGGCCATTCACTAAGTACTCCTTCTTCTCATGTCACTCAAGTGCCTTCTGCCACCTTCTCCCCCTTTGCCGCATCTCCTGTGCAGATGTGGCCCTACTCGTCATCAAGGCAAACTTTTCTCCTCGCACAAGCAGTCACATTCTATCCCATCCGATTTAGCAGATCCCCACCCCCATCTCTACTCTCATGTTGCTTTAGTCTCTACCTGTCTACGGATTCCTTCCTTACTGCCTACAAACATGCCTGTGTCTCCTCCATCCTCAAAAAATCCTGGCTTGGTCTCTGGTAACTATCATCTTGTATCTCTTCTGCCCTTTGCAACTAAACTCTTTGCAAAGGCCTTCTACAATAGATGGCTCTACTTCTTCTCTTCCTACTCTCTCCTTAATCCCCTACAATCTGGCTTCCAACCTAATCACTCAACTGACTGTTCTCTCTAAACTTACCAATGGTCTCCTAAAAGTAAAATCGGTGGAGGGTTCTCAATCCTCATTCTTCTTGACCTTTGACACTATCAATTATCCTTTCCTCCCTGACATTTTCTTTTTCCTAGGTTTCTAGGACCCCACTCTTTTCTGGTTCTCCTCCTACCTCTCTGATCTCTATTTCTCTGTCTCCTTTGCTGGATTCTTATCTAGGTCACACCCTAACTGTAGGTGTCCTACAGGGCTCTTCCTGGGCTCTGTTCTCTTTTCCCTCTATACTACTTCACTTGGTAATCATATCAACTCCTGTGGATTTAATTACCTTCTCTATGCTTATGGCTCTCAAAACTACCTATCCTGCCCTAACCTCTCTGCTGACCTCCAATTTCTCATCTCCCACTGCCTTTTAGACATCTTTAACTCGATGTCTAGTAGACTTCTTAAACTCATGTCCAAAACTGAATTCATTATCTTTCTCCCCAAATTCTCCCCCTTTCCAAGCTTTTCTATTACTGCTGAGCACACTACCATCTTCCCAGTCCCTCAGGCTCACCACAATTCCTCACTGTCTCTCAACACCTTCCCCCTGACACCTCATATCCAATCTGTCACCAAGGTCTGTCAATTTCACTTTTGAAGCATCTCTTAAGTATCCCCATTTCTCCCCTCTGATGCTGCCACCACTCTGGTACAGGCCCTCATCACCTCACGCCTAGACAATTAAAATAACCTGCTGGTGGGTCTGCCTGACACAAGTCTTTCCCCAACTCCACTTCATCAGCTGCCAAAGTGATTTTCCTTAAAGCAAAGTTCTGATGTCACTCTCCTATTCAATAAACTCCAGTAGTTTTCTTTCATCTCCAGAATCAAATACAAAATCCTCCATTTGATGTTCAAAACCTTTCATAATCAACCCTCCCCACCCCTGCCTTTCCAGTACTCTTACACCTTAGATGAGGATACTGAGGCTGAGAGAGGGACATACACAGTGAGTGTTGGAGATAAGATTTTCATTCAAGTCTTTCTGATTCTGTCTGGAATTCTATCCACGATAATACTTAGCTGCCCAGGTCTTATGTCTTTGACATTTGTAATTAGGGGGACCATACCCAAAATATTCCTTCGTGGCAAGACCTGGTTTTCATCCTTAAAAATATATCCTCACTATAGACTCCTAGAATGTTAGAGTTATAAAGAAATTTAGAGAAAGTCTACTCTGATTCCTTAATTTTATAGATGAGGAGACTGAAACCCAGAGAGGGTGAAGTGACTTGTTTAAAGTCACAAAAGTGGTTAATATACTAAGGACTGGAACTCAGATTTCTAAGATTTCATGTCAATTTAACAAACATTTATTAAGCACCTGTGGTGCTTGACATGGAGTCAAGAAGACACAAGTTCAAATCTGCTCTCAGACACTTACTAGCTGTGTGATTCCCGGGCAAGTCACTTAACCCTGTTTGCTCAGTTTCCTCATCTGTAAAATGAGCTGGGGAAGAAAAAGGCAAAACACTCCAGTATCTTTGCCAAGAACCTCCTCCCCCCTCTACAAAGGGGGCCATGAAGAGTCTGACACATCTGAAAAAGATTAAACAGCAATGTACAAGACACTATGTTAGGTACTGGGGATATAAAGAAAAAAAAGGAAACAGTTCCTGCCCTTAAGGAGTTTACATTCTACTGAAGGTAATTGGTACTCATGTACATGCTGATGTAGCATACCTAGAAGTAGGTAAATGCAAAGTTTATCCAGAGGAATACCAAACAATTTCTAGAGGGAGAGAATGCTATTCAATGGGGAGAGTCACTGAAGCTTCATTTAGGAGGTGGCGTGTCAGCTGTGCATTGAAGGAATTTATAAATTTGATGAGGTGAAGATGAATGCATTCTAGACATGGGTGACCACTTGGGAAAAGGCATGGGGGAGGGAAATGGAATACTGTATACAGGGAGCAGTTAGCTGGTAAGTCTGGGCTAGAACAGAGAGTTCATGAAGCAGAATTATGAAAAATAAAACCATAAAGGTAGATGGGAGTCAGATTTTGGAAGACTCTAAGTGGCAGGCTGAAGAATTAAAAAAAAAAAATTATCTTGGAGGAAATTGGGAGCTATTGATGTTTTTTGAGTCAGGGAAAACTGGTTTAATATCTGTTTCAAGAAGATCAATTTGGAAGCTGTGTGGAGGGTGGATTGGAGACAGGAGAAGCTGGCAGTAGGGGTACCAAATAGGAGATTTTTTGCAACTATCCAGGAGAGAGCTGATGAGGTCTTGAACTTGAATTGAGGTTGTGAAAGGGGAGAAAAGGGTAAGAGGTGAGAGAGATTGTGGAAGTAGGCTTGACAAGACTTTGCAGCTGATTGGATTTGTGGGGTGAGGGAGAAGGAAGAGTCAAGGGTGATCCAAAGTTGGAACTTGGATTATTAGAAGGATGATGATGCCACAGTAAAGGTGTCAAAGTTGGAGCAGATGACCCTGTGTGGCAGTAAAACTCCTGAGTGCAGCCCAAACCAGATTAAAATGTAATTGGGAAATGTTTACCAAAATAAATGCAAATACAATAAAATGGACGTAATGTGAATTTGTGTGTCTTTTTTTAAAGTCTTTATATGATCAACAGGCATCTGTTTCTATTTAAATTTTATACTACTGCATGGACTGAAATAGGGAAATTTGGACAAGTTAAAGGTTGTGGGTGAGTCAGATCTGTAACGGATTCCATCTTGGACATCTTAAGTTTAAGATACATATAAGACATTCAGTCCTATAAGTATTCAAGGGAGAAATTAGGGTTGGCTTTCTAGATATTTGGATCATTTACATAGAGATGATAATTGAATCCATAGGAGCTGATAAGATCACTAGAGGGGAGAGCCTTAAGAGGATACTAACATTTAGTGGACAAGAGAAGAATGAGGATGAGCTACCAAAAGACACAGAGGAGGAATCAGATGGGTAGGAGAAGAACCAAAAGAGGAAAGAGAATGTCCAGGAGCAGGGAGTTGTTAACAGAGTCAAAATATGTAGATAGGTCAACTGGAATGAGAACTGTGAAAAGGCCATCAGCTTTAAGAGTGAAAGAAATTGTTGGTAATTTTGGAGAAAGGAGTTTCAGTTGAGTGTTGGGATTAAAAACTCTTTTTAAAATGTGCTGGAGATGAAGAACTGGAGAAATGAGAGCAGAAGAGCCTTTTTAGGAGAATGTCTGGGAAGAGAAGAAGAGATAAAAGATTCTAGTTTGAAGGAATGACAGGTTCATGTGAAGGTTTTTTAGGCATAGAGGAGAACTGAGTATGTTTGTAGCTGTTGGGGAAGGAGCCAGTGGATGAGGAGAGATTGGATGTGTGAGAGAGGGAATGATTGATGGGTTGATTGAAGTTCCCAAGGAAATAGAAAGGGTTGGTAGAACAAATGGAGGGTTTAGCATTTTCTAGGAGAAGGCCCCCTTCTCTATTGAGATTAGAAAAAAGGAGGAAGGGATGAGTGTTGATGAGGAGGGATTTGGAGGTTTAAGTGCAAGGAGAAGAGGGACCATCAGACAGATGGTCTCTGCTTTCTGAGTAAGTAGGAGTCAAGGTCCTCTCCAGAGAGGGAGGGGGAAGGAGGTGAAAGAGGAGGAATTTAGAATAGCAGCTGTGAACTCACACTGCCTTTGATATGTGCTTTAAATATTCCTAAAGCTATTTAATAATCTATTTTGGATTCATCATCCAGGGATTTATCTAAACCTTTTTTTAAACCTATTTATATCTTCAGCCTATACGACCTCTTAGGGTAATGCCTCATGTAAGTTTATTTCCCCTGTGTGAGGAAGGATTTTCTTTCATTAGGCCTAGTTTGCTTCTCTCAGGCATCAAGGAGGAGCCCTCATTTTAATATTTCATGATTTGGTATCCAGGAATAGTATCAGAACCCATAGCTGTTCCCCATCCCTTGTCCATTATCCCTCTGTAGACCTGGAGATTTAATGAAATTTTCCTCTAGGTAAATGAGTTAGCCAGAGTCAAGATTTTAAGGTATGGAATTTCATACAATTGCCTGAACAGTAGGGTTTATTGGACAGTGTAGGACAATATCCAAGCCAATGAGAGGCACCATGGTGTCATCCTGGTTGGTGAGTAGTTCTAAGAGGCCAGAAGACCTGGGTTCGAGTCTTGCCTCTGCTACATACTGATTGTATGACCTTGGGTGAATCACTTTACCTCTCCCAGTGATCAGTTGTGGAGAA
Source organism: Pseudochirops corinnae (assembly GCA_028646515.1). NCBI lineage: Eukaryota > Metazoa > Chordata > Mammalia > Diprotodontia > Pseudocheiridae > Pseudochirops > Pseudochirops corinnae. Next base: position 232,243,722 of record CM053585.1, on the reverse strand, counting down.
GGTGCCAACTTGAATTGGTAGAGGGAGTTCTTCACCTGGAGCTCAAAACACTGATAAACTCATAGGTTTATTAGAAAAAGAATAGAAGCGGGGCAGCTAGGTTGCACAGTGGATAGAGTGCCAACCAACCCCAGAATCAGGAGAACCTGAGTTCAAATCTGGTCTCAGACACTTACTAGCTATATGACCCTAGGCAAGTCACTTAACCTCGTTGCCTCAAATCCCTCCCTCCCCTTGACAAAACACATAAACATATTCTCACTTGCAAGAAGCATGTGTATATCCATTCTAGTTCTGTCCACTAGCTTCCTCCCTTTGTAATGGCAGTAACCTTAGTGATATCCTTCAACCCTTTATCACTGACCCCATTTCCCACTTTAGTGATTGTGCTATTGTGTGTGTGTGTGTGTGTGTGTGTGTGTTCAGTTGTTTCAATTGCTTCTGACTCTCTCCAACCCTATTTAGGATTCTCTTGGCAAAGACATTGGAGGGGTTTGCCATTTCCTTCTACAACTCCTTTTATAGATGAGGAAACTGAGGCAAAGAGAGTTAAGTGACTTGCCCAGGGTCACATAGTAAGTGTCTGAAGTTGGATCATGCTGTTTACATCTTACAAAAATTTCAAACCCTGCATATGCTGCTATGGATGCTCGACTCCAGACTCAGCTTTGTGCTCTAATGAAGCTTTGTTCCAACTGGGTATAGAAGGAAGAATTCTGGACTGGGAATCAGAGTATATGGTTTTGAATTATGATTTCAGTGCTGTGGGTCTTTGGAAAGTCCCTTCCCCTCTCTGTGCCTCAGTTTCCTCATCTGTAGAATGAATGGCTTAGAAGAGATGATCTAGGTCTGAGATCCCTTCTTGTTCTAGAACCTAGGATTCTCTGACCCAGGCTAGATTCAGAGCGTGGACTGTCCAGTTCTTCAGCTCTGATCACTTTCATAGGACCTGGCTGTGCTCACAGAGACCCTTGATCCACCTAAGGCATTATCAGCTAAGAAGGAAAGAGGAAGGAACGGACAGGTAGTAGAGAAGGAAGTGAAAAGAAAGTAAAGGTGTAAGGCCATAGGATTTAGAGGTAGAAAGAACTTTTGAGATTGCCTCATACAGCTCCCTCATTTTGTAGATGAATAAATAGGGCTGAGTGTCTTTGTATATCTTCTTCTGCCTTCCATGTGAGTGCTTGCCTTGTCCAAATTCTACGTAAAATAGTTTTTTAGGCAAGCATACATTTGGCACTTGAATAACATGGTCAACCCACTGGAATTGTACTCTCTGCAATAGAGTTTGAATGACTGGCAATTCAGCTAGAGAAATAATTACAATGTCTGGTGTCTAAGTGATCTTCAGAATCTTCTGAAGGCAATTCCAGTGGAAGAGATTCAGTTTCCTGGCATGGCGCTGGCAGACTGTCCAGGTTTACAGGCATTCAACAATGAAGTCAACACAGTGTCTCTGTACACCTTCAATCTGGTAGGCAGCTTGGTACTTCTCTCCCGCACTTTCCTTTGGAGCTTCCTAAACACTAAGCTAGCTCTGGCAGTTAATGTCAAAGGACATCAAAACCTGGGAATGAATCCTGGATCCAGCATTTATTTCCTGTGAGATTGTGGAAAAAGTTCTTGAGTCTCTCTGTAGATCTCAGTTTTCTCCTCAGTAAAGGAGGGGGTTGGGTTAGATGCCCTCTAAGATATCTTCCAGCTAGAAATTCATGATCCTATAAGGAAGGCCATATTAAATGGGAAACTCTGATGTATGTACAGCTACTCTTTCCCCAAGAACTCATTAGAATTATTCACATGAAGATTAAATGCTGAGGTGACATGTAGTCCATTTGAACAATGTCCCAGGGGACCCCAAGGGGAGCATGTGTATGATGTTTGCCATTGCAGGGTTAGACAATAAGACATATATCATCCCCATTTAATTTGGAAGAGGCATGTCTACTGGAGCAACCTCTAATACAGCATGTTCTTGAAAAGAATTACAACTGGAGGATAACGTCTTATCGAATATGAAATGAGCAATTAAACAACTGTGCTGCACAAAACCCAATTTCTTAAAGCAAACTTCATAGTTGTCTAAATAGAAAGGGAATAATTAAGATTATGCTGTAATTTTTGTAATAAGATGCTGTGGCCAGTTAATGCCATGGGATTTTTACTGCTGACAATACTTAACTTTAATATGCACGCAAAGGCATAAATGTTCATTTCCCATAGAAGAGCCTAATTATTGAGGTACTTTTCTCTGCAAAAGCCTTACTAATTCATCAGGAGCCCCCCCTCCCCCATATAGGTGCTGGGTTTAAGCATCGATAACACAGACTTTGGGAAGGAATGAAAATATAATGGAGTGGTAGAGTGTAAGCCTTTTGAGGGCAGAGATGTCTTCATTTTTGTGTTTCTATCTTTAGCTCAGTGCTTGGCACCTAACAGCTGCTTAATAAATGCTTGCTGATGGAGTTGGAGTTAGAGGATCTGAGTTCAATTTCTGACTCTGCCATGTGATCTTGGGCAAATCAAGTCCTGGCTATGAGGCTTAGTTTCCTCATATACAAAATGAGGGGTTTGAATTGGAAATCTCTAAGGTTTCTTCTAGCTTGAAATCCTATCACCTCTTTGGTGGCTCTATTTAGTTCCCTGGGTTAGGGGGAGAGGGGGTAACAGGAAGTCTTCTTTACAGCCATGTGAGTTAGATAGACAAGCCAATCCAGGAGGATCTCCTGGCCTTCTCCCCAACTAATAGGATAATTTCAGCTGGGAGGGGAGCATACTTTCAGGGTGTGGGGCCTTAATCTTATTCAAGAGATATTTATTAAGTTCCTACTGTATACACAACCTTGTGCTGTAATGTATAGAGGTGAGCAAGGAAGAAAAATATGGATACAGATAGCTATATATTCTAAATGATAGATATGGATAGATTAATAAAATGTAGATAAATTTAGAATAGAGCATTTTCAGAGCAGAGGAGAGGTTCAAAGAACCATGAGGACTTTGAAGAGGGAGAATTCATTTATAATAGCTAGCATTTATATATCTCTCATCTGATCCTTATTTTACAGAAAAAGAAACCAAGGCAGAGAGAGGTTAAGTGACTTGCCCAGGGTCACAGAGCTAGTAAATGTCTAAGGTCAGATTTGAGCTCAGCTCTGGCCCAGCACTCTATCCACTGTACCACCTAGTTGCCTCAAATTCCCTCTAGATATTCCTTTTAGCTGAGGGAATCCAATTCTAACTCAGTTGTTTAAAGCCCCAAATCAAAACCACCTCCTCCATAAACTCTTCCCTGATCACCCTTGTCAGTATACACTTTTCCCTTTAGATCTCATATAGCACCTTGTGGAATAGCTCTCTGATGTGTATAATCATATAATATCATGTGTTATGATTATCCATGTAGATGTCTTATTCTCATACTCAATGGTAAGCTCCATGAGGACAGGGATGTAAAGCCAAGCACAAGCACGAGCAGAGGACTGCTGTGAACAGCTTTCAAGGTTCTGATTACACAGTGAACTCTCTACTTATTCAGTAACAAATTAAGGCAAAATATTCACAAAAAATCAAAGTACAGCATTCACAATGTTATGGCATAACAACTTATCACTAAAATGGCCACATAGTTTTCACCAAAGTGGTCACATAGTTTTAAGCAAAAGATAACATTCATTTAGTAACACAATTATTTAGTAAGTCCTTAATTCAATCATCCTTAAGGAGGCAAGCCTCCTTAATTGACACAAAGTACAAAGGTCAAAGTCCTCCACCTCTAGGTCACATAGTTTTAATCTCTTCAATCAAAAAGTCCTCTTTCTTCTTAATTGGAGAAGTCCTTAACTCAATCATCTAAATATAAGGGTCAGAGTTCTCCATCCCTAGGCCACAGTG
>CM053585.1:232128112-232239328 GCA_028646515.1 Pseudochirops corinnae | reverse complement strand
TTCCATATTGAAACTCAGTGTCTGGTCCACCTCAAGTCCTTCACAATTTCTGTTCCTGGGAAGACAAATAACATTCATGCACATTGCTGGCACCCTCATCAATTCACTTTCTGCCTGTGAAATCAACATAGACCCAACAACAAGGTCTGAGGAATCAACACAAATCATCAGTATAGTCCCAGGACCTCTGAAATCATCAACAAAACCCTCCTCAAGGATTTCTGTAAACATATAAGAAAATCCTCTTTCAGGGCTTCTGAACCTGCAGCAAGGTCCCAGGGCTTCTGTAACAACAGCACTGTCCTCTATCAGCAGACAAATCTGACAAAGTAACATCAAATCAGATAGACAAAGTACTGACACCACAGCCATGCCTCCCCCTCCACCCCATTCTCCCGTCTTCTCATTTCTCAGTTCTTCTCAATTCTCAGTTCAGTTCTTAGTTCTCTTCTCTCTCTCTCCAGTAGTAGCAGCCCAGCCTCCAAATGCACACTCCTAGAAGTTCTGGCTTCTCTTGGCTTGGGCTTTTCCTTATGTGTGGTATTAGCTCCTCCCTGTTCTGCCCCTTCCTGTTACATCAACAAGTCCATCCCACTGTGGGATTCACAAGTTCTGGGTCTTAATACTTGACACAATTATGAACTTGAAAGTAAGTGCTAAGTACCTGTTACCTTGCCAATACAAGGGGCAGGGAAGATCTTCAAATTCCCATTACCATTACAAGGGACTATGTCTATCCAAGCTTTGTATCTCTCTTTCAGTGCCTAGCACAGACTTCTTGGTACACCAGGTATGTATTAACTGCTGAATGCATGTATAAGTGAGTGACACCAGAGATGATCTTGACCCAGTGGCCTAAGATTATAGGATTTAGAATTGACAGATGCCTTACAGAATCTCTAGGTAAGTGCTGGGCAGCTAGGTGCCTCAGTGCATAGAGTGCCAGGTCTGGAGACAGGAAGACTCATCTTTCTGAGCTCAAATCTGGCCTCAGATACTTACTAGCTCTGTGACCCTAGGCAAGTCACTTAACCCTGTTTGCCTCCCTTTCCTTATCTATAAGATGAGCTAGAGAAGGAAATGGCAAATCACTCTAGTATCTTTGCCAAGAAAACCACAAATGGGATCACATAGAGTCAGACTTGACTGACCAAAAACAATAAAGTCATACCCCTCATTTTATAGAGGAGTTTTGGAGAAGGAAAAGAAATTGTCCCAGCGTTTAACAGGGAAATGCCAAGGGCAGCTAGGCGGGTCAATGAATAGGGCACAGGCTCTGGAGTCAGGAGTACCTGAGTTTAAATCTGGCCTTAGACACTTGACACATTAGCTGTGTGACCTTGGGCAAGTCACTTAACCCTTCCTTGCCTTACCCCCTCCAAAAAGAAAAAAAAAGAAAATGCCAGATATAATATTTGTAAAGCACTTAGCCCAGTACCTTGTACATAACAAGTGTTTAATAAATGCTTGTTCTGTTCCCCTTTAATCCTAGGTCTTTGTATTCCAATCCCAGAGCTATTTCCATTTCTTCATACCTTCTCACCTACTGCACATACCTTGACTTTTCTATGTCCTTTTTCCTGCCTGGGATGCCCTCTAACCTCTTCTTTGATTATCCATACAACCCACCTTTTTTTGAGATCCAGTTTCTGTCAAAACTTCTCCAGGAATCTTTCCCTTCTTAAACCCACCCTCTCCTAATCCCTCATGCAGGAATCTTGTACATCATTTGGACCTTGTGTGTGTGTGTCTTATGGTTATTATTATTACTATTTTAAAATGTTTTTCTTCCCTTCTTCCCTGATTGATTCCCATAAGAGCAATGATTGTAGGTTTTCTTTTTATCTTGCTCATCTCCCCATGAGGCCCAGCATGTGGCCTGAGTATGATCATTCTCATTCCTTTTGTTTTCACTTTCCTGGAGTTGGAGTTGGAAGGAACCTTAAAGACCATCTAGTCCCACACCTTCATTTTACAGATGAGGAAAACTGAGGCCGAGACCAATTAAGCCATCAAGACCAAATAAATAAACAACAGAAATGGAGTTTAAAGTCAGTTCTCATTTCCGTTGTACTATACTATGTCTCTTGTTCGGCACCCCTTACTGTTACCTCTGTGCATTGTAGCCCTCCCCTGCCCGCACAATCAGTTATTTCCCCTTGGCCAGTGGAATAGACTTTATCTCTCTCCTTCCCTCCCAACGTCAAAGTCTGTCTGAGGAAGGAAGAAAGGAAGGAAAAAAGGAAGGAGGGGAGGAAGAGAAAAAGGAAGGAGGGAGGAAGGAAGGAAGGAAAGAAGAAAAGAGAAAAAGAAGGAGAGGAGGAAGGAAGGAAAGGAAAAAGAAAGAAGGGAAGGAAGGAAGAAGGGGAGAATGGAAAGAAGGAAAGAGAGAAGAAAAGAAGGAAATAAGTATTTATTAAGCCCTTATTCAATATAAGGTACTGTACTGGATGCAGGGATATAAAATATAAGCAAAAAGAAAGACAATCCTTGCCTTCAAAGAACTTACATTCTAACTGGGGAAGACAGCACAGAAAAAGGAAGCTTAAAAGCATGGAGGGGAGCGTGGGCTTGAAGCCCCAGAGTCAGGAGCAGGATTAGGAGGGATATGAAGACTGGCCTGGGCTCCTTCACAAAGTGGAGATCCCTAGAGAAATTCACCAAAGGAATGAAGGGATGGGCCTCATGGAGGACTGTCTAGGTAGAGAAAGCCACAGGGATAACTGGAGGTACCAGGACAAGGAGGTTCCGGGTGCTGGTGGGAGTTCCAGGATGAGATAGCAGCAGAGCATTGTTTTGAAGTGAGATATATATGCTCTGGAACATTTATTCACACTGAGGTACTGATGTCTAATGAACTTAATAGATCACTTCTTTCAGGGGATCTTGTGTTGTAGTAGGACAATTCTTTAAGGGAAAAGAAAGATTCTCTAATGGTGGGATTTCAGGCACGGGCTGATGGTAGGGAGATTTGGGAACCAGTGGGCTTTATGGTCCTTTTCCAATCACACCATGAAGATAGTTACTTTCAAAATGGGCTCTGAGGATTTATTCCTGCCCTTCACGCCCAGCCCATGGTCTCAGTGACTGCCTCTTCCCTTAAAACAAGGGGGCAGAACTGGGTAAGGGAAACTGACAGCATAGTAGCTGTTTACCCAGCAAAGGCCATTGTTACTTAGTGTTGTGCTGCATCTTCCCATCCCTCCAGAAAACATAGCATTTAAACACCAGCCCTAACACTTTCTTTCACATCTTGGATTTTTGCTAAAGATTAAAAATGTTACTTCTTATAATTTGTTCCTTAAATTGCTTCTGAAATGCCATCGTCAAGACCAAAATGCACAGGACAGGAGTTAGAAAAGCAAATAACATTAGCTTCTCATTTGCCTAAAACTGTAACATTATCTTTTATTCTGTGGATGGCTCAAGTTGATGCCCCAAAGGACCGCATGAGGTTGTGAAATTAATTATGAGTCTCTTATAAGCACCATAAAAATGATGCAAACAGTCATACATTTGCTCCGTTTCTTGGGGCTGGCACTATTAGGATGGGATGCAGGCAGCATTAAAGAACAGTTGGCAAAGCGTAGGCTCTCTGAATTGGGTTTGTGTGACATTAGGTTAGTCTAATGTGAAATGAAAGGAGAGGGGAAAATTAATTCAAGGAACTGGGAGAGGAGAGTTCATTTGTTCCTTCATTCATCTGACACACATTCACTGAGCTCCTGACACGTGCAGTGCCCTTTGCTAGGCATTATGGGCATACAGAGATGGCGATTACGATGAAACGCAAGAAACATTTATTGAGCACCTTCTGTATTTTTTCAGTCCTGTCCTAGGCCCTGGGAAAGATACCAAGCTTAAATAAGACTCTGTGGCTGCCTTCATAAAGCTAATAGTTTAGTAGGGTAATGTCACATACTCATTGATCACTAGTACTGCAGTATAAGTCCTTTAAAGAGGTACAAATAATGAGAGGGAAGTATATTACTGACCAGGGAGATCTAGGAAGGATTGATGGAAGAGGTTGCATTTGATTTGGACTTTGAAGGATAGATAAAAATTAAATAAACAAAGAGAGACACTAAGAACATTCTAAGATAAGAGAATGGTATGGGTAAAGACATAGTCTCCACCTTCAACAGCCAATTTGGGGAGAATGGATAATATAGAAAAAAGGGAGATCAATGTACATACCTGAAATCAATAAAACTATTCCTTTAAAAAAATCCACAGTTGTCACTGATTCAGATAAATGTGCAGCTTCGAAATTTGCTGAGACTTTAGTGTCCACTAGGGAATCAATACAAGGCTTGATGCAATCTACTTTGCTGTCAGGCTAATCTTCCCTAAATCCTGACTTTGTCAAGTCTCTACAGTACTCAATAGCCTTTGTAGACTCCCTATTTCCTACTGAATCAAATCTAAATTCCCTTTACTCTGCTCTATGTAGCCAGCCTTTATTTCTCTTTGTTCCATGGCTTGTACATTCTATGGCAATTAAGCCCAGCGGTTTGCTTCTTCCCAAAGATATCATGATAATCTTGCTTCCGTACCTTTGTTTACATTGTCCTCACTGCCTGAAATAACATTCTATTGTCTCTGCCTCTCTTCGTTGGGTGAATCTTTCAGGAGCCGGTGGAAGTCACATCTTCTCCATGAACATTTCCTTGATCACCTCGCCTCTCTTCTGAATCACCATGGTGCTTATGAACAATAGCACCCAATTTTATGTCATCTCTATACTAACTTGCCCTTTGTTTTTCTTGTGTATGTCTTGTCTGCTCAACTAGAAGGTTAGGTTAAAGCATCCTCGTAGGTTGGAATGGGTAGGATAGTTCCTTTCTCAGAGGAGGAGACAGGGAAATAAGTTTGGGGGAAACAAAGAAGAGGCTGATGAATCAAGAGCAGCCCCAGCTTCCAAAGGAATTCTATCATGCCCTCTCTTTATTCTTGTCCAGCTTATTCATGATGTGCATGTTAAAAAGCCACTGGGAACTGCTTACCTCAGACTGGTGCACTTGGAAAAGTCTCTAGCTCCTTTAGTTTACCTCAGGGTAAGCCCTCATAGAGCTGAACCATCTTGAATCACCCTGAGTCACCCTAGAGTTTCAATAGAACTAACTTCCTCAGTTGTAGCTTTGCATATTGTTTCATTCCTCAGAACCAGACAACACTGGAGGTGAGGCAGAAGGACATGTCTTTTGTGTCCTTTTAGCGCGATTATTTATTTAAAAATTTAAATAAAAAGAAGATTAGCCTGACAGCAGAGTAGATTGTATCAAGCCTTATATTGATTCCTTAGTGGACACTAGTGTCACACATACACATGACAACATATATTAACAATAAACCCTTTAGTTACATTAGGAAAGAAGGAAGGAAGAAAAGAAGGAAGGAAGGAAGGAAGGAAGGAAAGAAGGAAGGAAGGAAGGAAGGAAAGAAGGAAGGAAAGGAGGGAGGGAGAGAGGGAGAAAGGGAGGAAGGGAGGGAGGAAGGGATGGAGGGAGGAAAGGAGGAAGAAAAGGAGGAAGGGAGGAAGGAAGAAAAGAAGGAAGGAAAGAAGGAAGAAGGGAAGGAAGGAAAGAAAGATGGAAGGAAAAAAGAAAGGAAGAAAGAAGCCTTATTAAGTGCTTTCTATGGGTTAAGCACTGAGCTAAGCATTTTACAAATATCTCATTTGATCCTCACAACAACCAAGGAAGTAGGTACTATTATTATCTTCATTTTATAATTGAGGAAACTGAGGCAAACAGAGGTTAAATGACTTGACCAGAGGCACATAGCTAGTAAGTGTCTAAGGCTAGTTTTGAATTCAGATCTTCCTGACTCCAGGCAAACCCAACACTCTATCCACCTAGCTGAGAGCAAACTGTGCTGTTTGTTGTTCCTTGAGATTTAGAACTGGACTAACACACTCTGGGACTGTCAAACCCAATCCCTTTCATTTTATAGTGGAGGAAGCAGATGTCTTTTTCTCCTTCCTCTCTTCCTATCCCCCATCCCCACCGATGACAGGGCTGGGAGCAGAGTATATGCTCAGTAAATCTTTATAGACTCACATAATCACAGAATGGGAAAGCTAGAAGGAACCTGAGAGATCGTCAGGTTCGCTGCTCTTGTTTTAAAAAAGTTTGGTCTCAGACAGGAGACATGGCTTGCTTAAAGTTGTTCGGTGATTTAGGGGCAGAGCCAGGACTGGTTAGAGTTGCCACTGCCCTGGGGAAGCTCCCTGGATTGTATGGGAGTGGGGAACAGGGCTGGCAAGGACATGGGGACTCTGTACAGTGATTCTGGGAGTAGAGAGGCCGGGAATGGAGGGATGTGAGAAGGGTCTCCTTCCTTCTTTTAAAAAAAAATATTTTTAATCTATGGAATAAAATAAGCATTTCTATAAAATAGCATAATAAAAAAGATGATTGCACATGAAGCTGCAAATCTATTATGTACAATTTGCTATTCCTTTTTAAAAATTTTTAAAATTTTTTTTATTCCTTTTAAATATACAATAAAGTTATCATGTAAATTTCTTTTTTTCCTTTTGTTTTTCTCTCCCCCCAGATAGCTACCATAAACACAGATAGGTGTATGTACATAAATATATAAAATTATTCAATACATACTTCTGTTTATCAGTTCTTTCTCTGGAGGCCGATAACATCTTTCTTCATACGTCCTTTATAGCTCCTCACCTCACAGAATCAGAAAAACAGAATTGAAATGGTGGAAAGGGGTTATCTGCTTCACTGTAGCTGACTAAGAATCCTCTCTATGACATCCTTAACAAGAGGCCATCCACCTCTCCTTGAAGACTGCACAGGGGGCTGGGGGATGAGAAATGAGCCATGGCAGGATAATGACTTCGGTGGTTAGTATCTCTTCTTTGAGATACTTATGCATCTGGGGCATGGGTGGGCAACATGGAGGGTCTCCCTTGCTGGACCAACATGGGGCTCTAGAGTATGTCCTCAGGGTCTGCTGGCCTGTGACACCCCTGGGGTTTGGAGGGATATAGGCCACCAGCAACATGGGCTTTGTGTGAGGAGCTGGTGCTTTCCAAATGCCTGTTTGTAACCAGGATTTTCTGGCAGACCATTTGGCCGTAGTTAAAATGCTTCCTCTCCCCTGTGATCAGTAATCATCTGAGTGGATCGTTGAGCTGATCTGTGGTGGCAAGTCGAGCATATGATGAGGAAAGGCTGACGGGCTCTGGAGGGATCAGGAATCGGTGGGGAGGGTGTTCCATCGTGTTTGCGAACAAGAAAGTGAGATCATTTTTGATGTTCCTTTGAGCCCAGGAATGGAATGGAAAATCAGTTGTTCTTTGTTGGCTGTTCTGTGTCAGCATTAGTCTCGTGTAAGTTGGTTTATAACAACAAAAGTAAATTCATAACTAAAAATAGCTGGAGACGATGCCTCCTGCCACTGGCTTTTATAGGGCTGCCAGCTGGACTACTCGGCTGCTCAATACCCAGGCTTTGGGGTCCTATTGAAATCTCCTTCCAGAAACAAGCAACTCAGGACTTTCCCCAGAGAGCCTGTCAAACACAAAGCAGGTCACTGAAAGCGGGCGAAAGCTTTAATGCTCACCACAGAGAAGCAGACAGGAATCACCTTCATCGATACAAAAGACATGTTCTTCCTAGCAAACAGACCCAGATCAGGCTGCTCAAGCCAAGCTGCTCTCTGATGTGCTCAGACCTCCTCCTCGCACCATTGACGTTTGCTCTAAGCAGCTCCCGTTCTGCACCCTTGTCCCTAAGCCTATCGTCACAGAATCACAGAAGGCCCAGAATTAGAACGGATTGCAAAGGCTCTGTCGTCTCTGATGAGCCTAAGCACACGTCTGCTCAACGAGGCATCCAGTGGTCATTCGGTCTTTGCTTCTAGTGAGGAAGCATCTTTCCCCCTCCTTGGGGCATCTGCTTTTGGAGAGCTCAAACTCTTAGGAAGGATTTCCTTTTATTGAGCCTAAATCTGCTCCTCTGCAACTTCCATCCATTTCATATTAGTTCCGTCCTCTGGAGCTAAGAAGAACAAGTCTGATCCTTCTCCCATAGGTAGGTAACTAGCAGGGCAGTGGATGAAGCACTGGATCTGAGTTCAAATCCTGATTCTGACACTTACTAACTTTGTGACCCTGGACAAGTCACTTAACTTCTATCTGCCTCAGTTTCTTCATTTGTAAAGGGGGGCAATAATAACACTTGCCTCTGAGGATTGTTATGAGGATAAAATCAGATATTTGTAAAGTGCTTTTGCAAGCTTTAAAGTGCTGTGCAGATGCCAGTTTTCTTTTTCTCCTTCTCCTCCTTTTTCTTCTCCTTCTTCTCCTCCTTCTCCTCTTCCTCCTCTTCCTCCACCTCCTCCTTCTTCCTCTACTTCTTCTTCTTCTTGCACATGACAGTCCTTCAAATATGTGAAGACAATTCTTATGTCCCACTAAGTCCCCCACACAAAGAAGTTCCATTCCTTCACCACCCTGATTGCCCCTCACCATCCTAGACATTCTCCAGCTTATCAACACCCTTCCTAAAACATGACACACATTTATTGTGACTAAACACAATACTCCCAATGTGATCTGAGCAGGGCAGACTGCTGTAGGATTATCACTTCCTTCATCCTGAACATTATGATTATTATCTTAATGTAACCTAAGATTTAATTAACTTTCTTGGATGTCATATTATACTGTTGACTTATATGAAGGTAACAATCCAGTAAAAGCCCCATGTCTTTACCAGAAGAACTGCTTTCTAGCCATGTCTCCTCTATCTTGCATTTGTAAGGTAGATTATTTGAATTTGTGTAAGACTGGAAAGAGTACTGACCCTATAGTAGTCAGAGGACTTAAGTTCAAATTCTGCCTCTGAGAACCTTCTACCTATGTGACCTTGGGGAAATCACTTCATTTCCCTGGGTCACAATTTCACCAACTGTAAAATGAGGGAGTAAGATTAGATGGCCACTGAGGGCCCTTCCAGCTCTATGGAGCTATGTTTATGCTCCTTAAATAGGACATTTGTCCCTATTAAATTTTGTTTTATTGATTTTGGCGCAATATTCTAGCCTGTTGAGATATTTTTGGATACTGACTCTGTCCTCTAATGGGTTAGCTACCCTTCAGAGCTTTGTATCATTTGCAAATTGGATAAGTATAGCAACTATAATTTTATCCAAATCATTAATAAATGTTAAATGGCACAAGGTCAGGTATAGATCCCTAGGGTGATCCACTACAGGGCATCTTCAGTAGCTGGCATGAAACCATAATAGCAACTCTTTGGGATCAGCTATTCCACCAATTCAAAAAGCCTCCAGTTGTTCTATTGTTTAGCCCACATTTCTCCATACTTTCTCTTTAAAAAATAACTCTTGAATTATGCCTAGAAATTTGTCAAACTGTGCATACCTTTTGACCCAGCTATGTCACTACCAGGCCTATATCACCTCCCCCCTTCCCCAATTCAAAGAAAGAGGGAAGGGGTATATATGTATAAAAATATTTATAGCAGTTCTTTGCAAGGAGCTCCAAATGGGAAACTGATTGGAAATTCTTCTTATTGGGAATGGTTAAACAAATGGTGGTATATGAATGCAATGGAATTTTACTGTGCCATAAAAATGATGAAATAGATAATTTCAGAAGAAACTGTAAAGATCTTTATGAACTGATGCAGAGGGAAGTGAGCAGAGCTAGAACAATTTATATAGTAAGAATAACATTTAAAAAACAACTTTGAAAAACTTAAGATTCTGATCAATAGAATGATAAACCAGAATCCGAAAGAATGAAGATGAACTAAACCTTGTACCTCCCAACCGAGAGGTAATGAGTTTAAGGTACAGACAGAGACATATAGTTTAGAACATGGCTGTTGTGGGAATATATTTTGCCCGATTATGTAGATATATATTTAATGGCTTTTTTTCCCTTTTAATTTGCTCAGTGAAGGGGTAGGATAGTAGAAGAGACTAATTAATAAAAATGCTTAAAATAAATTTCTATTTTTGTTTATGTTTTATAATTCTACATTAGTACAACAAAAACTTTTAAAACCTATAAACATGAGAAAATTGATTTCATTACTTAGTCTTTCCTGGCTAATTATACTTATTTACTTTTCTTATGCTTCTTCCTGTTGTTTGGAGGTTTGAGTATTTGAAAATCAGATAATCAGCTCCCTGGTGTTTTGTGTTTCATTTTATTCTGTTTTTAGGAGTGCCTCAAATGCCTCAGGTTTTTGGGATTTGTCATTTGGGGTTGCAGCTTACGCTCTTTCCTTTTTGAAATATTCTCTTTATTTTCTCCTGAATGCAGAATAATCTTATGTTATTTTACTTGCCTTCTACTTAAAGTTCTTCCTCCTAGATGTTTGCAATTTTTGTTGTTGTTGTTGTTGAAATCGTTAAATTTAACCACTAAATGTCTTGAAGTTTGTTAGTGGGTTTTTTTTTTTTCTCTCCTAGAAATTTAAGGATTCTTTTAATTGCTGCTATATTTTGTGTTCAGAAGTTTTGGACAGTTATCATGGATTCTTTTTTGCATTATGATATTCAGGATTTTTGATTTGTCATGTGCTTGTTGAGACACCTTTTATCCTTTAGTTATCTCTATGCATTGTGCCTTCAGGGTCATTTGTTTTCACTTGTGAAGAAGTCCTGTCTTCTGTAAACATCATTGATCATCCCTTTTGCTTCTCTTCTGCCTAATTTTCTTTCACATAATATTTTTATGTTTCAAGCTTGTTATTCTGTCTCAGAGATTCAACTTCTTAGAAGATATTCTCCGTCACATATTCAATTTTCCTTCATTCTGCTATTTGTGTATTTTTAAAAAATCCTACATTACAGCTCTCATTTCTGACCTAAATTCATTCCTAGTTCCTTCCTTTAAGGGTTTTATTTTCCTTTTGAACTATTCTGGAATTTCTTGCTATTTTCCTGTGTTCTCTGGGGAGTACACAGATTTCCTCCAACAGTAGTGTGGTTCTTTCCCCTTCGTATTATAGTATTTGAGAAGCAGGATGACCTTGGTGATAAGGAGCTGACCTCAGAGTTGGGAAGACTTGGATTCAAGCCCCAAGTGACCCAGTGACCATGTGACTATGGAACTGCCAAGTGTTACAGCAAACTCTGACTATAAATTGCTGAGAAGGTGGCTATCTGCATTGAGAGTGGACCTTACTCTTTGAAGCTGCCTGCACTGACAGCAGACATTACTCATGGAAGCTCCCTATACTGAAAAAATCACAGTTTTGGGCAAAATAAAAATAAAATAATAAAATATAACCGCTACTAACTGATAACATTTGTTGAGAATTTTGGTTTTTATTTGACATTTTAATTTTAATTTTAATTAGTTTAATTTTAATCATGTTAATTATTCTTTCTGTTTTTAAGATTCTCTTTGATGGTTTTTCTGTTTATGCACTAGGTTTTTAAACTAAGATTCTGTCTTTATATTTTAATGTTTCAGCTTTTCTCATATTCCTAGTCACTCAATCTCTGACCTCTTCTTTTTTGTATTGATGCTCACTCTCTGGAGGCTAGGCAGCTGGCATCCTCAGCCTTCTCACATTTGAGGACATGGGGATTAACAGGTCCTGGGTCTCTGCCCTGGGTAAACTCTGTGAGAGAAGAATGGCCCCCAGCAGGGTTACCAGTGGCTTTTTTTGTATGTGTCTGTTTGGCTGGATAGCTTGTTTTTCTCTACCCTGTGGTCCTTAGTACCACATGGAGCATCGTTTCAAGCCCACCCAATCCCTCTATTCTCCTCTCTCCCCTTTCTTCTACAGGCCAGGAAGAATTAGAGACTGCTTTCTCTTCAAAGTTATTGTTGGATGGTGGAGTCATACAGAGTCACTGCCTTGTTGGATTACTAGCACTAGAGTCAAAAGCCTTTGTCATAAACAAGTCAAGTTAATGAACATTTGTTCTTAAGTATCTGCTAAGAAAAGTAAAGTAAAAAGCGTCTCTTGTGCTCAAGGACTCAGAGTCTAATGGAGCAGACAACATGTAAACAGCTATGAATGAGCAATATGCAGACACACAAGATAAATTGGAAATGATCTCAGAGGGAAGCTAAGATTAAGGGGGATTGGGAAAGGCTTCTTGAAGTAGGTGGAATTTTAGTTGAGACTTGAAGGAAACCAATAAAGCCAGGAGGAAGAGATAAGGGGAGGGAGACTCATGGAATAGATTATGGATTGGGATCTTGAGCAAGGACTCTGAATTTTAAAATTCTATGGAGTTAATTCATGAAGTTTTTACCTTGAATAGAGGGGAGTCTGTCTTCTTATCTTGTTGATATGTCTATATAAATCTATATCTTATGTAAAATCCCCTTCTTCTCAGGTTTTTGGGTTTTAAAAGTTTGTTGTTGCTCAGTTATTGAACTCTTCATGACCCCATTTAGGGATTTCTTGGCCGAGATACTGGAGTGGTTTGCCATTTCCTTTTCCAGCTCATTTTACAGATTAGGAAATGAAGCAAACAGGATCAAATGACTTGCCCGGGGTCACACAGCTAGTAAGCATCTGAAACCAGATTTGAACTCAGGAAGATAATATTCCCAACATTAGGCCTGGTACTCTATCCGCTATTGTCCCTCTTCAACAACCCCCCCCTCCCCCCCCACACACAAAAGTTTGTAGAAAGTGATCATTCCGCTAACTTGGGCACATAATTGAATTGCACCTTGCCATCTTTTCTAAAATGATATACTTTATCAAATATTTTGCTAAAATCTAGGTGAATTATCTCTATACATATTTTATCAAATAAGATAATGTATGTAAAGTATTTTAAAAACCATGAATTGCTTAGATGAATGTTTATTGTTGTTATTGTCATTGTCATTATTACACCCCCCTGAACTACCAGTTTATTAGTTCTTTCCAAAAAGGAAATGGAGTTAGATATGACTTTTTCCTGTTCTTTATCCTTTTAATAAAGCATTCTAGAATTTTGCCAAGAATTGAAGTACAGCTCTACTTTTTTCTTTTCAAAGAGGTTTTTTTGGAAAATACTTGTCCTTCACTCATCTTGTACCACTTCTCCTATCCTCTATAGTTTTTTTTTTGTAGATGGCTAAAAGTGGCTTAGCATGTCCATCTGCCAGTTCTTGAAGTATGTTGGCATGTGGGTCATATGGACCTGATGACTTGAGGCCCAGGGTAAGGGCAGCCAAGTGCTCTCTCACTATTTCCTTCCTTCTTGGATTTCATTTTTCTGTTAGCCATTTTTATTCTGTTCTTCCCCTGTCCAAAGATCATCTTTCTTGGCAGAGAAAAGAGAGACAAAATAGGAGTTAAATAGTTCTGCTTTCTCTCCATCATCAGTTCTCTCTATCATTCCAGCCATCCCGAGTGTTTAGTATAGATCACTTCTCCCAAAAGTTTCCCAGAATATCTATCTCAGCAGTCTTCTTTGAAGTTCTTCTTATCCTCAATATTGCTTCCCTCTCCAGTTCTTGCTCTTAATATTCCTAGCCAGACTCAGTTCATTTCAACCTTAATATTTTTGTAGGACCATGCCATTCTTTTGCCTTTGTTACCAACTCTTGATTCTATCTCCTGTATATATCTTTTAAAAACTCATTTTATTTGATATCCTTTGTTTTTATGATACATAAGTTTCTTCTAGTACCTCCCTCCCACTCATCCTTCCCAGAGAACTATCCCATATAAAGTTGTTGTTGTTGTTGTTTTTGTTAAGGAAAGAAATCAGGAAAGATGAAAAAATCAGCAAAAGTGATTAATACATAAAAAACTCTGAAAATATTGTTGTTCTACACCCTCAGACCTCCTACCTCTACATCTCTAAAGTAGTGGGGGGCAGGGGAGAGGAAGAGGAGGGTAGGTACCTTCTCATATCTCTTCTTTGTGGCCATGCTTGTTCTTTGTAATTCTGCAATGTGTACTGTCTATTGTTTTGTGACTGCTGTTCTTTCCATTTACATTAGTGTAGTCATTATGTATATTATTTTATTGGATTTACCTACTTTATTCTGTATCATTTCCCATAAGTCTTTCTACTGTATTTGCATTTTTAAAAAAAATCTAGGTTCATCAATGAGTTCCTTGTGCACCCACATCTATTTTGTTAGACAATTCCCCCCTTTATCAGAATTATTTCTTTTTTTCTCAAAATTTCATTCTTGAGACCTAACCCTCCTTTCTGACTGGGGTGATTTGCTTTGTAAAAGTTAGATCTTGGGGTCCTACCTACCCCTTCTCTAAATACTTTGAAATGGACTCATCCAGAGTAATGTATTCCTGGATGCATTTCCATCTCTTCCTGGTTTTCTACTCATCTCTCACAAATTATAAGATGGAACAATTACTTCTCTGCAAGGTTCTCAGAATTTTTATTCTAGTATCCAGTTCCTCCTTATTGACGAGAATTGGGTTCAAAATAGTGACTCCTTTAATTTTTTTCTTTCACCTTTTGGAGGATAAAATTACATTTAAAGTAAAAAAATTATTAGCTGTTCTGTTTTTGACAGAGACAGGGGGAGAGGAGGTGGAAGAGGAGGAGAAGGAGGAGAGAGAGTGAGAGAAAGAGAGAGACAGAGAGAGAGAGACAGAGATAGAGAGACAGAGAGAGAGAGAGAGAGACTCTCTTATGAAGCTTTTCCTGATAACTTCAGTCTATACTATCTTTCCCATAGCATTTATGGTTCATACCACACAATCTTCTAATTTTATTCTTGATTTTAGAGTTGGAAGGGACCTTATTGATCACCTATCTAGTCCAATCCTTTCATTTTCAAATGAAGAAACAGAAGCCTAGAGAGGTTGTGACTTCAATCAGGAAGCTTTTATTAATTGCCAGGCACTGTGCTAAGCTTTGGGGATTCAAAGAAAGGCAAATAGCAAATAGTCCCTACTCTCAACAAGCTTACAATCTATCAGAGTAAAGTTGCAAGGCAATAAGTCAGAAAGCTGAGATCTAGACCCATAAACTTGTGACTCACCTTTACAAATCTAGCCTTCCTATTAGAATGGTAAGGCAGGGATGGCATGTTCTCATAGACTCTTCACAGTGCTTGGCATATAGATAACATTCATTTGTCAAATTGAACTTTCCAGTATTGTAGCTCCTCCCATTTAAATCTCTACTATGACACCATTAACAAAAGAAAGATATTAAATTATTCAACCCCTTCCTCTATCCTAGGTCAGAGGGCAATTCCTATGATCTCCAGAAACTAATGAACTCCTCTTGCAGGCTATGCATATGAGGAAGATCTACTTTATTAATAACTTTGCTGACAACCCTACAGATATGGCTACTATATGCACTCGATTGCAGGGGTTGTTACACAAAGGCCTGGGGAGCTGGAGGAATCAGCAGATTGAAAGCCAATTCCATCTCTGCCTTTTAGTAGTCTTGGGTCCACAGTCAGGTCATGAGATCATGGAATCAAAGTTAGAGTAGGAAAAGACCTGAGAGGTCATCAAGTAGGACCCTGCCCCCCCACACACACCATTTTTCAGAGACTCAGAGAACTTAAGAACATAATGTCTGAGAAAAGATTTGAACCCAAGACTTGGGTTCTGACTCTTGTAGCAGCAAGCACCCTAGCATACTCAGGATGGCTGCTAGCACAGGTTCTTAGATCTGCTTTTCTAAAGGAAAGCAACTCAAAAAAGGGTTAACAATCTTAGTTTAATCAAATATATTTCATTTACCTAGTTCAGGGGAAAAAGTTGGCACCCTGAACTTCAGAGAATACAAATGAGTTACAAGAAGACAAAAAAATACAGATGGAGAAAATAACATAATTCAGCAGACAAACAGACAGGGCTTCCAGTTGTCTGACCACTATATCCATACCCAGTCAGTTACCAGAGAGAGAAGCACCAACGTCTGGGTTTTCAAAGCCAGGGGGCTCAACAGCTGCCTAGAGTCTCGTCTGGGCAAATCACACAACTCTTCCCAAAGTGAGCCCTAAAGCAAAATCTCACATCAGGGTATGTATAGCCTTCTCCTGGGTCAGAGAATGTCACAACCCTCTTGACCCACTGGCCAATCACAAAGTAATAAGGTGTGGGCGTTCCTGAAAAACAAGCCTCCTACCACAGGCTCCATGTGACCACATTCAGCCTATTAGGGCACAGGGTTTATTTTCAAATCAGAGAAGGTCCTCAAATTTACTTAAGCCTATCAAGAGGGAAGATCTTCAGATTCCCATTACCTTTACACTCTATGTTCAGACTCTATCCTCTACACAATTTTTCATTTGCCTAATGAGGGTGATAATACTTACAATGTTTCTGCAAGACTCAAATGATTTAATGGATCAGAGATTTGAAACTGGAAGGGGTCTCAGAGGTCTGCTGGTCCAATTCCCTTCATTTTACCAATGAGGAAATGGGTCCAGAGAAGGTGTAATTTTCTCAAAGTCACACAGGTAGTAAATAAAATTTGAACTCCGGTCCACTGACTCTGAATCTCACTTTCTTTCCCCTGCACTAGGATGCCTTCATCTCCATTGCTTTTTAATTATAAAATGCTATTTGAATGTGAATTTTTTGTTATCTTCTGGGATTATTTTCTCTTTCACACATATGTTGTTTTCCAAGTAGAATATAAGCTTCCCAAGAAGAGGGATTTCTTCTTTTGTGTTGCTCTCAGTAGATACACCAATCTTAAACCAATGGGGTTTATGTATTATGCTGGAGAGACCAAAGCAAAGGCTTTCTATTCTATTCTGTGGGTTTGTCCAGGGACAGTGGTAGAGACAGAACAGCTAACCATGTTTGAGCCCAGACCTCTTAGACCCCTGGAGAACATGTGTGCACATGAGTTTTGACTTGTAGGATTGCTGTTCTTTTGGTGGGTACATCACCGCCTCCACCCCACCAGCCCCCTGCAGAACGAGGTTTTATATTCAGCAAGGTGGCAGCTGGGAACTGGCAGGAGGCTGCATAAACCCCTTTTCAATCAGGAAATTAAACCTTTCTGGGCGAGCAGCAGGAGGAAGGGGACTGACTGAGTGGGCAGGAGGAGTAGGGGAGGGAGAAATGTATCAGAGCCCTGAGGATGGCATGTGGAAAGTCATGTCTCCACTTTTCCCCAGAGACCTTCTTGGAGACCACACTAGTGCATTTCCTATCCATGTGACCCTGGGCAAATCACTTTACTCCCCAAGACTTAGGTTCTTTACCTATAAAATGGGGATAATAATACCTCACAGGGTGGTTATGAGGAAGATCTTTGTAAACCTTAAAGTGCTGCATAAAGATGAGGTATTGGTATTATGGCTTTTGATTTCTTGGGATGGGGGTGGGGCTGGAGGATTGGCTGCCCTTAGGAGACAAAGAACCGGATCTCTGAGATTGCTTTGCCCAGAAAGTAAATGTGACCTGCTTGGCAGGAGCCTGTGTGGGCAGCTGCCACCTTAGTCCTAGTGCTAACTGTATTTAATCAGCAGTTTGGTCTCCTAAACCCCTTTTTGCCTCTAGCCATAACATGATTCCTTTCAATATTTAAAGCACTCCCTTTTGGAAACCAGCAGGCTGGCTGCCATGCAGAGTCAGCCCAGCAAGGAGGCGGATTAGGCCAGAGATATGCCAAATGGGAGGAGAGGCCAAAGGGATTTAGGAGAAAAATATTTTCTTCCCTTTTTGCTCAGAGTTCAAAACAAAAGACCAAAGTCTAGAAGGTGCTTGGAGGCAACAGACATTCTAAGAGAGACTGATCTGGAGGCTCCAGCTATCTGCCCTCCTGGAAGCCACCAACAGTGAAGCCATCCTCAGCCACATCAAGAATGGCACTGAGGTTGCTTTGTGGTTGTACCCGTTGTTCTTATTGGTCTCTGTGGTTATATTTTGTTGCCATCCCTACCCACTGGCCTCTCCAACCCATTTTCCTGACATCATAGATATGGTGTGAATATTGATGAATCGTACAATGTCACATCTAGAAAGAACCTTAGCAATTGACGACTGGGTCTAACTGCTTTTTTATTTTACAGACAAGGAAACTGAGGCCCAGAAAGGGGAAGTGATTCCCCTAAAACCACACATCTAATAAGGAACAGAATCACAACTCAGATCCAGGTCTTCTGACTTCAATTTCTATGCTTTTTCCATTATACTTTTCATTATACCATTGTTTGAACAAATGATAGAGAGAGAATTCCACCCAATCAACTTCATCTGGAAAGACTTCTGGAAGAAGTAGCCTTGTCAAACAGGTTTTAATGAGTAGAGTAATGGTGCCTCTTTTGTATCCATCTCCAAAATCCATGTGTTCTTTTACCTGACTTATCCTCCTTAGATAAAACATTTTGCAGAGTGTTAGTCAAATGCCCTGGCTTCGAGAAGTTGTCTTGGAGAGAATGATCTATGAGTTGTATTTGATATATAGCAATAGTGCCTAGAAGTTACTTTAATAGCCAGTAGAATGTAAACTTCCCTAGGGCAGGTTCTGCTTTAAAAATATTTGTCTTTCTTTCCACAGCAGCTGGCACAGTTCCTGCACAGAGTTCTTTCACAGAGTTCCTGCACAGAATCTCAAATTTGCCAAATACTCGATACATCAGATGATTGGATCTGTCATTGCTCACACTGTCCCTTTCACCTGGAATATCCTGCCCTGAAATCTTTGCCTGTTGAAGTCCTACTCATCCTGTAAGGATCATCTCAAATTTTACCTTCTCCAAGAAACCTTTAGGCAGCTAGGTGGTACAATGGATAAAGCATGGGGCCTGGAATTAGGAAGACCTAAGTCCAAATGCAGCCTCAGACACTTACCAACTGTGTGACATTGGGCAGATCACTTAACCCTGTTTGTCTCAGTTCCTCATCTCTAAAATGAATGGGAAAAAGAAATGGCAAACCATTTCAGTATCTTTGCCAAGAAAACCTCAGATGGGGTCACAAAGAGTCAGACAAGATTAAAAACAACTTAATGACAAAAAGCCCTCATAGAATTTACAGTTCAGGATATATCCTTTACTTAAGAGGCAGTTGTTAGGGAAGATCACAGGATGTCAAAATTAGAAGGGACTTTAGACACCATCTATTCACATATACACATACATATATACATGTGTGCTTTTGTATATAAATGGATCTGTTATTTTATCCATGTAGGGTACTTCCAGTGAGGAAATTCTCTCTTGTAATCAGATCAGCAGCTGCTTTACAAAAGAAAATCAGCATGCCATGCACAGCAGTGGACAGGGCATTGTATTTGGATCTAGGAAGACCTGGGTTTAAATCCTGCCTCAAATACAATATAGTATTTGTATGACCAAGTCACTTAACCTAATTGTACCTCAGTTTCCCCATCTGTAAAATGAGGAAGTTGAACTTGATGAGCTTCTTATTTAGACTAAGCATTTGTTTCAGTCTTCCTTTGACTTTCCCTTTGCACCTAGGAAACTTATAGTTTGTTTAAAAAGAGAAGACACACATATGTGAAACAACTCATCAAAATAAGTTGATGAGAAACCGTACCTAAGTTGTAAAGAGTGCAAAGGAGGACAGACTTTGTATTAGTTAAAGAGGGCTATTTTGAAGGAGGTGAATCCTGAACCAAGACATGAAGGAAGTATAGAATTCAAATTGGCTAAATATCATTAGTAGGGCATTCTAGATTGGAGGTAGAACCTGGACAAAGGTGCATCAGCTGGAAAGGGTCTTGCTTTTGTGGAGCAGAGAGACAAGATGGAGAAGTAGATTGGAGGGCGGGACTGATAGCTTCTGGAGGGCTTTAAATGTCAGAACTTTACACAGTAGGTAATGAGGAACTATTATAGCATGTTGATAAGGAAAGGGAAAATTTCAAAAAATTATTTCTTTTTAATTCATGGAATAAAACAAGCATTTATATAACATAACATAATAAAAAAGATGTTTGCACATGAAACTGTACGTCTATTATGTAAAACTTGCTATTCCTTTTAAATATATAATAAAGTTATCATGTAAATTTCTTTTTTTCCTTTTTTCTTCTCTCCCCCACACCATCCTCACCATAGAGATAGCTACCATTAGACACAAATATGTGTGTGTATATGTATATATACATAAAATCATTCTATACATATTTCTATACATTCTATACAGAGCTTTTTCTCTGGATATTTGTAAAAGTCAAAATGACTTATTTGCTCAAAGTTGTTCTTAAAACAGTGTTGCTAACAATTTAAGTGAAATGGAAGAATATTTACAAAAATATAAATTGCCTAGAGTAGCAGAAGAGGAATATTTCAATCATGTAACTGAGCAGGGACAATGAGAATGTATTCTGGAGTACAAATATAACTATCCCCAATAGCCAAGTTACTGAGAACAGCTATGAAGTCTGAGCCAAAGAATCTGAAGTGATAGTAACAGAACAGTGCTAGGACTAAAGGAAACAAACCCATGTGTGAAAAGTTTTGACGTATTTGAGATTTAAAGCATCTCCTGGAATATTCCATCTGTAATAGAAAGTGGGCATCCCATTATGGAAAAAAGAGGAATAGTTATCTAAATTTTTGAATCTCATTGCTCTTCTATTGAGGATTAAAAGCCTTTGTGTAATGGAAGAGAGCACCATCTCGGTACAAATCCAATTGGATTTGACCAATTCATGTTGAGGTAGTTCAAGTGGAAGCAGACTTCCATTTTTTCCACAAAGATTCCACACACCCTTCAAGCGGTTAGATTTTGATCCTGACACCTGGGACATCTACACTATTGCTACAGATACTTAGTTTAGAGTATTAATATACATACTGTTGGCAGGTAGATCCTGGAAAGGAGCAGCACCATGAACCCAGTAAAAAAAATAAGTTCGCACATCTCCTTCCCTGAATGTCTTTGAAATGAGACCCCTCACAGAATCTCAGAATCAGAGAACTGGAAGTAAAAGGGCCTCTACTCCAATAGGTAATCGAATAAAAATATTCTCTATATAACATCCTTGGCAAGTGGTTACCTAATTTCTTTTTGGTGACATCCAGGGATGGGAGCTCATTATCTGTCAAAACAATGTTTTCTACCTCTGGACAATTCTAACTGTTAGGAAACTTTTCCTTCTGTGTAGTGCCTTATGTCATCTGCCTCTTTTGCAACTTCTTCCCATTGGTTTTAGTTCTAGCATTAGGATCAAGTAGATTAAGCTCAGTCCCTCTTTTACCTTCTTCAAAAGCTTGAAGACAGTCAAAATGTCTCCCTTCAGTCTTCTTTCCTCCATATTAAGTATTCCTAATTCATTCAACTGATCCCTATATGGCATGATTTCTAGTCTTGCCATCCAGATTATCTTCCTCTGAATAGGCTCTGAACATATAATAAATATTCCAGATTTGGTTGGAGTCAAAGTACTTCTGCACTATCACCATCTTCTTTCTGAACACTTTCTATTAATTCAATAACTTGATACAGATTATAATTATTATCTATGGACAATTAACCAATGTGAATAAATTACCATAATGAGGAGACTAAAAGATTTTTAAAACTGAGTCATTTGGCAAACATTTCATCTTCTTGCCAATTGGAGAGACAGGAAAACCCAAAGAAGCTCTGATATGATATTGCAATATAAACCTACTTATAAAATCATATGGAGGACTTATAATGTCCCTTGGTCTCAATTTCCTCATCTATAAAATGGAGTAAATGGACTAGATCAAGGGTGTCCTGACTCTCAAAGGGTTGACTGCTGGGTCACAATGGGTAAGGCAGGCAAGGAAACTTCACTCATTTGAATCAGCTTGTGTTGCCTTCAGTGCCTCTGCTTACTGAAAATTCTTTGGATATGATTAAGTAAATCTCCTTCTGTCAAATGTCAAATGACTTATGAATGTCTCCTTTTGCTCTAATGTCAAAACTAAATCCCTGGGGTGAGTGGCCTAAGCAAGACCCAGTCCAGAACAATGACCACGAGTAGACTTCAACATATTACCAAATAATAATTGTGAAGAAGAAGTTGCATAAAAGATGTAATCAGATACATACATACATACATACATACATACATATATATATATATGACTAGAAAAGGTGGACCAATCCTGTAGTAAGAGCAAGGAATAAATGAAGGACGGTCCATGGGCTCCACTGGTGTTGATGCCGTCCCAGTTGATCTCAGGGAAATCCCTCAGTACATTGGTTGGAGACTCTATTGAGAATTTGTGAGAGGATATACAAGAATCAGACAGGATGAGAAGGAACAAACAGGTCCCAGTCTGCACAGTGAGAGAGTACTCACATTGATGAGATCTTAGATGCATCAAATCATGCTAGTCTTTTTTGGTTGCTTTGCCACACTGTTGATTAATATCAACCTATATTACAGTTTGCAAAAACCCCAGGCATTATTAACATAACTTATTGTCTTGCCATTCCTTCCCTATCTTGTACTTGTACAGTTTATTTTTGGACCCAACTATATTACTTTATATTTGTTTCTAAATAATTTTTATCTTATTAGATTTCCTTCATCATTTTTGCCTGTTAAGGTCTTGTTCAGATATTATTTTATGTCTCCCTTCTAGATTCATGTCACCTTAAACTTTGATAAGAATGCCATTTATGTTTTCAACCAAGTCTATGTTACTGTTGAACAGCTCAGGACCAAGGACAGATCTCTGATTTTGTTTGCTGACTGGAATGGCACAAACACTCCTTTAAAGGTTCTCTCTAGTTCTAGCTCTTTTTTATATAATTCTTAAATAGTCCCTTATATTTGTACTCTATATACACCTAACTTTCCAGAGCATTTTAAAATCTATTATCAAACCTTATTCTCCCAACATTGCTGAGAGAAGATTAAAGCAGAGGAAGGCAGTGTGCTATGAATGAATGAATGAATGAATGAATGAAAAAGCATTAAGTGCTCAATATATGCCAAACATTGTATTAAGTGCTGGTGGTACAGTTATAAAAGTCAGACAATCCTTATTTTCAAAGAACTCAAATTCTAATACAGAGAGACAACACATAGAAGATGGTTCAGTTGCAGGGAAGTTGTAAAGACTTGATTACTCTTAGGGTTCAGTGCAAGGTAGATGATAGTGCATCTTCTTTAGTGTCATTTCCATTGATGAAACTATATCCATTACTGATTTTGAGCCATTTGAGAGTGCCAAGGGTCTGGGAATGGTGTTGCATAACTGTAATCTCTGCTACTAGTGAAAGTTGAGGCTGGCAGATCTCTTGAGTTCAAGAGGTCTGAGTTAAAGGCTGATTTGTTGTCAACACTAATTCCTGCATCAATATGATGAATCACTGGGAGGACATGGGTTAGCCACTGTACTTCTAGCCTAGGTGAAACAGGGATGGGGGAAGGAGAGAAAGAAAGAGACAAAAGAGAAAAGGAGAGAAAAGAGAAGGGAAAAAAATATGTATATACATATATGTATATATATGCACATACACACGTATATGTATATGTATATATACACATATTTGTGTATGCCCTTTATATATACATATACACGCATATACATGTATGTATGTTTATATGTATGCATACATATATTCACTTACTATGTGCCAGGTACTGTGCTAGGCACTTTTTTATTTGATCCTCACAACAACTTTGTGTGATAAGTGCTATTATTATTATGTTCATTTTATAATTGAGGAAACTAAGGTTGAGAAAGGTTAAGTGACTTGCCCAGGGTCACACAGCTAGAAAGTGTTTAAGGTTGGATTTGGACTCAAGTCTTCCTGACTCCAGGTAAGGTGCTCTATCTACTTCACAACTGGCAATGGGAGAGGGAGGGAGAGAGAGAGAGAGAGAGAGAGAGAGAGAGAGAGAGAGAGAGAGAGAAAGAGAGAGAGAGATGGAGATGGAAATGGAGATGGATATAGAGAGATAGAGAGAGAGAGAGAGACAGAGAGAGAAAGAGACAGAGAGTCAGAGAGACAGAGAGACAGAAAGAGACAAAGAGAAAGGGAGAATGGGTGGGGGGGAGAGAGATAGAATCATACAAGACACAGAAACACAGAGACAGAGAAACAGAAGGAGAGAGACAGACAGACAGATGGATTTTGGGAAAAGGTTTGGATTTGGAATCAGAGGACATGAGTTTGAAGCCAAGTTCTTACATTTACTACCTGTGTGACTTAGGAATGCCATGTAACCTCTTGGAGTTCCATTGCCTATCTAGCTCTAAGTCTCTAATCCAGATGTTATTATGCTTGTGTGCAAATGAAGAACTTAAGGTCTCCAAAGTTTTCCAAGGTCACACGGTTACTCTGTGACTTGATACTAGAACCCAGATCTCACAATTCCCAGCCTGGTGTTCTTTCCATTAAGCCACACCTTTTCTATTAAGCTGTGTTCCTTTCAACGCTGCTGGGAAAAGTGTGGCACAATGGAAGGAGCCTTGAATTCAAAGACGAGAATCAAACCCAGGCCTCCCTACTCTGATTCTTATTTGCTAAATGACTTTGGGCAAGTTATTTAACCTCTCTTGCCCTCAGTTTCTTCATTTGCAAAAGAAAGTTTCAAATACTCCTACTGCCTATCTTAAGAGTTGTTTTTTTTTTTAAATGGGGGAAAGTATTTTAAGCCTTAAAACACTCTAGCAATATGAAACATTAAATATCTCCGGGTCTCCATTTCCCCATTTGTACAGTGAGGTTATTGTGTTGGATGATAATCCAGGTCCTTTCTAGAGTTAAATGTTTTTGTTTTAATCTCCTCCTGTCTAAGCTTTGGAGGGCCTATGTCTATGCATGAAAAAAACTGGTTGAAAAATAATTGATTTTATGTAACACAAGAAATCCATATAGGAAGATGGCCCTGCAGCAGGGAGGTCCAGGGTTGGACCTTGCTTCTGACACTTACTAGCTCTGTGTCCCCACCCCAAAATCATTTGCCCTGTAAATACTGTAGGGCCTGAAGCCTAGACTCTAAACAACTCTCTAAGATGACCGGTTGCAGGGAAGGTGCTGACCTGTACTGAGAGAGAAAATTCTTCTTGGTGAGCTCCCTACCCCAAAGAAACCACAGGCTCACCCCAGTACCTCTCTTCTATAGACATAGGCTTAAGCTACTCCTAGTCTTGGAAAGGTCCCAAGGCCTATAAGCCCCACCACCTCCCCCAGCTCCATTCCCCATGCATCTCCAAGGCACTGAACCCATGATTTTACATACCATATGGACTGCAAAGGCTAATCACCACACTTCCCTCTAACAAATGTGCTAGCTTACTGAGAGGCATCAATTAATGACTATTAGGAGTGAGTTCTCCAGTGTGTCACTGACAGTCTCCTCTTTCCTCTTGGTTATTCAAAGCAGGGCCACCCCATCCAAGCAAATAAAAAAGAGGGTCCTATGCTCAGTAGTATCCCCTGCTTCCATGGGCACCATTGACTTCAGAGTCCAAGAGACAGTATGAGAAGATGTCCATTTCTCCCTGACCTCCCTCTTACCCCACATTAGAAATATTCCAAATAGAAATCACTCCTTAAGGTAATTACTCCAAATGAATGAATGTTCACATAACTATCTGAACATTTTGGCTTTTGAAAAAGGGACATGGCTTTGCTCTGCAATTTAATTTGTAAAGTTCTGGAAGAGGTCTGTTGGATTTCAAAGTTTTGCTGTTTCCAGGGCTAAGGACAGGGAGTGGACATATAATTTCATTGGCATAGTGAATGCCCAGGTGAGAAGACTTTTTCTACCGAGGCAAGTTGGCATCTTCTTTGTACCTCACAGTTTTTGAGTGTTACTTAGAGCACTGAGAGGTTACTTGACTGGTCAAAGATCATACAACCAGTATACATCAGAGTCACAATTTGAACCCCTAATTTCCTGGTTCCAAGGTCAGCACTCTGGCAATTACATCTTGCTGACTCTCATTTCCAGGGGAGCATTATTCCCCCCTCCCCCCAGCTTTGGAAGCAACTGGGGTCAAGTGACTTGACCAGTGTCAAACAATTAGTAAGTGTCAAAGGCTGGATTTGAATTCAGGTCCTCCTGACTTCAGGGCTATCATTCTATCCACTGTGCCACCCAGCTGCCCCAAAAGCATCATTTACAGAAAAAAAGGAAGTGCAGGTTGCTTGGTGCTGGGTCCAAACTGGTATGTCTTTGGTGAGCTTCCAGAGGTTTGGGGGAAAATTGGATTGGTTTTATGGAGATTCTCCCCATTTCACATTTATAGAGGTTCATATTTTTTGAAACCCTTTCACTTTTGACTAAATTCCTTCTCCAATGCTTCATTGAAATCCTTTGGTCCTGATTTGGGGAAAACAATTTCAGGTGTAGGATACAGGGTGGGAGGGGAATGGAATCAATGGGAGTCAGATTGAAGCAATAAAAGCCTAAAGCACTATATCATCATTTCCCATAAACCCTGGGATTGACCTGACCATCTTACAAAGAGCCATGTGACACAATAGACACAGAATGAATTTGTACTTCAATCATCTATGATAGTAGGTATGTTTGCAGGACTGCACTTTGATACTAAATATGTCACCTGCCCCCCACCCCCATTCCCACTGAGGCTCAAATAACAGAAAATACCACCTAGTAATACATTTGCCCTGAACTGAGAGAGAGAGAGAGAGAGAGAGAAAGAGAGAGAGAGAGAGAGAGAGATGGATGAGTCTCAGACAGGCACTGATCCTGAGGCCCCAAGTGGCTTGTGTGTGGCTTTGCTGTAATGAAGACCAGCTGCCGATCACAGGGCCCCCAAAAGGCTGGGATTGTATTTAATTAAGAATAAGGGTCTGAACAGCTTGGCATGGCTGTCTCCCCTGCACCCTCCCATCCTTACAACCCTGGTGAATCATTTTAAGAAGTAGAGGGAGGATTAATGGGACAGTTTCTCATTCAACCCAAAGGGTAGTAATTTGCCATATAATCACATAATAATAAAAACAGCTCACATTTACATAACACTTTAAGGCTTATGAAGTCCTTTCATTGCAACAATCCTGTAACATAGGTAGCACAAGCATTATTATACTTATTTTTCAGATGAGGACATTGAGGTTAAGAGAGGTTACACAATATTCAAGGTCACAAAGCTTGTAAATGCCTGGGCCAGAAATCAAATCCAGGTTTTCTGACTTTAGGTCATAAAATCACGAATTAATAAAATCTAGAGTTGAATGGGAGCTTAAAGATGCCAGCTGCTCTGATCCTTCAGTTCACAGATGATGAAACTGAAGCCAATGGAGGTTAAATTACTTGTCCAAGGTTACCCAGTAATTGAGGGGGGGGAGAGGAATTGAACTCAGATCCTCTAACTCCAAATTCAGCTATCTTCCCACTGTACTATATCCTTCTACTACACTGGACTGCCCCTCATTTTTGGAGATTTAGAAATATAGTAGACACTTTAGGAGGTTGGTATTGGGGTAAGGGATAACGTTCATTGGTGGCTTCATTCTCCTTACCTATGTTTGGTAGTGGAAGAAAAAAACTTGGAGAAATAGTCTGGAGACAGATTTTGTCTTGAGTATCATATTAAAGAATACAGGCCATATGCTATAGGTAAAGAGGAGATATTTAAAGTTTATGAATGACTTTAGCAATGAGAGTTGAGCCCTGAGAAGAGTAATATGCCAACAGTATATAGAATGGACTAGAGATTTGATTAGGCTAGAGGCAACCTTAATTATACTGGTGATAGAAAGTGACAGCCTAGAACTTTAGATATCATCCAGAAAAACCACTTCATTTT
This sequence comes from Pseudochirops corinnae, assembly GCA_028646515.1. Taxonomy (NCBI): domain Eukaryota; kingdom Metazoa; phylum Chordata; class Mammalia; order Diprotodontia; family Pseudocheiridae; genus Pseudochirops; species Pseudochirops corinnae. The sequence continues at coordinate 232,211,664 of CM053585.1, read as the reverse complement.
TGGACATGGGGAAACTGAGGCCCAAATTCATGTCAGAGATGAGGGAAAGAGGAGACTCAAAGAAGGGATAAGGCTTCTGCTGGGGAATGGATGGGACAATAATAACTCATAAGGGAAAGAAAACATCTTATCTTGCTTCTGCTTTCAATGCTCCCCCCCAAAATGATCCTTGGACAAAGAAGGACAGAACAAAAGTGGCTAATTGAGAGTTGGTACCCAAGATAGCTAGGTGGGACAGTGGATAGAGTACAGGTCTAAGGTAAAGAAGACTAATCTTCATGAGTTTAAATCTGGCCTGAGAGACTTAGTAGTTGTGTGATCCTGGACAAGTCACTCACCCTGTTTGCTTCAGTTCTTCATCTGTAAAATGAGTTGAAGAAGGAAATTACAAACCACTCCAGTATCTTTGCTAGTAAAACTCCAAAACAGGTCACAAAGAGTTGAAAATTACTGAAATATGACTAAATAACAACAAAAAACTACACACACACACACACACACACAAAGATAAGTAGAGAATGACTTCGAGTCACATGAACCAAAAACTCCATCCTAGGGGCTAAAAGAACTGGCTGGTGTGCCTTCTGGGCAACTAGAGCTACCACCAGAGAAGGGAGAATGTCATCTTGAATTTGGAAAATAAGAGGAGGACAGAGACTACAGACTACAGGCCAGTGGGCTTGACTTTGATTCCTGGCAAAATTCTAGAATATCTTTTTAAGGGGATAGTGAACAACCAGGAATGGAAATGGTAGTCACAAAGAACCAATCAGGCTTCATTGACAATAGATCATGCCAAACTAACCTCATTGCTTTTTTTGACAGAGTTATTAGACTGCTAGATAGGGGTGATAGATGCTATAAGCTAGATTTTAGCAAAATTTGAAAAAAAAATTTTGAAAGAAAATTCTGACAAAGTCTCCCTTGCAGGTCTTGTATATAAGATGGAAAGTTGGTAAGATGGTAGTTCATTTGAGTGGGTTTGGAATTATTTTAATGGCTCTGACCCAAAGTCAAGTCATTAGTCATTTGAGGTCAATTTGCAATGAGGTCCCTAGTGTAGTTCCCTAGAGATATGTGCTTGGTCCTTTGTTATTTAATTTTTTTATGAATAACAGATCAAGGAATAGATAATATTCTTACTGAATTTGCAGATGGTGCAAAACTGGAAGAGACAGTTAACAAAGACGACAGAGCTGGAATCAAAAAACATCTTCACACACTAGAACATTGGTCTTGAGTCAATAAAATAAATTTCAATAAGGACAAATATGAAATCTTGAACTTGAGTTTTTTAAAAATCATATCACAAGTACAGCAAAGGTAGAAGTATGGCTAGAGAGAATTTTTCAAAAAGATCTGGGAATTGTCATGTACTACAAGTTCAATATGAATTAAGAGTCTGATGTGACAACCAAGAAGATAAGCGTGATGATAGGTCTTCATTGGGAAAGAGAAATGATATCTAGGACTGTGGAGGTGTTTATCTTGCTGTATTATGTCTTTATTAGATCACATTGTGTTAAACTCTTAGCCCTATAGTTTAGAAAAGACTTTGAGAAGCTGGAGAGCTTTCAGAGGAAGGCCACCAAGATTGTTGAAGGAACTGGAGGTACTTAACCTGTTGAACAGAAGACTTAAGGGGAATATAATAACTGTCTTTAAGCATGTGATAAATTGTCCCATGGAAAAGGGATGGGACTCATTCTTCTTGGCCCCAGAGGGAAGAACTAGAAGAAATAAACAGAAGTTGCAGAGAGGCAAGTTTCTTCTAAATCTAAGGAATATCTTTTCCTGCAAGTAAAACTGTTGAAGTGGATTGAATTGCCTTGGGAGGTAATGGGTTGATTCCTCTTTGTGGAATTTTTGAAGCTAAGGCTGAATGATCCCTTGTCAGATAGGCTCTACAGGGAAATTCTTAGTGAGGTATGGATTGAACTTCTTGGCCACTGAGGTCCTTCCAACTTTGAGGTTCTGTGACTCTGTAAAGCTTGGATTAGAATAGAGGTCTCCTGACAATCCTCTTCCCATTACACCGTGATGCTACTTTATATAATTTCAAGGCTATAGGAAGACTGCTTACTCTCCACATATCTTTTTCACTGCTTCACATTCAAGTTAGGAATTTATTCTTTTTAGCTTTTATCTTTTTCCTTTTGTTGAAATGCAAGTTCCTATGGGAAGAGTCATACATAAAGACTTATTAGTCATTTATACATTGTCATCATCACTGCCATCAATCATCATTCCTGATAATTTAGTATCTCCCATAAAAATAGAGTTTAACAAGCAGTAATCTCATAGTCTCCAGTGTTCTCAAACATTCTCCTCATCTTCCTCTGAAATGGGAGCATCATTATCCAGATGGAAAGGCTCAGAAAGAAGCTTGAAGCCAAATTTGGAGGAGTCACTACTTTGCTGAGCGTCAGCTTTCTGCAATGGAAGCAGAACAACCTTCTGGAGAATGGTCTTCCTGTCTGGGTATTTGTTATGAAGGTGAGTGAATTCATGTCACCATCTTAGTGGTAAAGTGGCTGTAGCACTCTAAACAGGAGGAAATATAAGCTAAGAAAGTGTGAATGTGGTGAGGAAGAAGGCCAGGAGGCAGGATGATTGAAAGTGATGGGGGTAGTAAGGTGAAAGATTTCAGAAAGAAGCAATCTACTCAAGAGGCTTGTAGTCTGGGAGACTTGGAAGGGAAAAAATTATTTCTGAGCACTGATTTGCTAAGCAGGCATATTCATAATTATTATCAATTCACATTTATGTAATATTTTAAAGCCTTCAGATTGCTATGTATGGATACCTTAGATAAACCAGTTCGCCTCCTGTGTTCCTCAATTTCCTCATTTATAAAATGGTGATAATAATATTGGTACTACTTACTGTACAGGCTTGTAATGAGGAATGAGGTGATACAGAAATCTGAGCTATTCTTATTATCCTCTTGCCTCAGGAAGCTAAGTCTGTAAACTGCAGAGCAGATGTTGATCTTCACAGATAAAGGGAATTTCCTCACCAGGAGTTCCCTATACCAGCAGTTCCTAAAGTGTGGTCTAGGGATCTTTCAGGGAGAACATGAGGTCAACATTATTTTTTTTTGTAACATGAAGATATTATAATTTCTAATATGTTAAATACCAACAAATGTAACCTATATAGATGAAAACTCTTTGGGAGGAACTTACATAATTTTTAACAGTATAAAGGGGTCCTGTGTCCAAAAGATCAATGTCCTATGCCAGGGTGGCTCTCTAGGTCCTCAGGCTTGGCCCTTTGACTAAATACAGATTTCATAGAATAAATCCTTTTATTTGTTCTGTGAAATTTGGATTCAGTCAAAGGACCGTGCATGTGGACCAAGAGGGCCACATGTGGCCTCAAGGCTGCAGGTTCCCCACCCCTACCCTACACCAAAGAAAATATGGGTCCAATCTCTCCCTCCCCAATATCCTAAAAAAAAACTCTTTTCTTGTTCTCTCATTGCTTTGGGGGTATTTGTTTTTCCTGCTAAACTTAGAACTCCTGCAAGTCAGGTCAGGGATTATTGTCTTATACAAGAGAACTTGTCCATTTATGGTAAGCACGTTACATAAATACTCTTCCCCTTTCTCCAATTAAGAAAACTCTTGAAATTTGGCGTGTACCAATACATGTTTACCTGTAAGGGCTTTGTGCCTAACAGAAATGCTTTGACAACTGCTCATATGTCTTTCTGAACTTTTTTCCTTTTTAATGATCTTTCCATTCTTCTCTGTTAATATCTTAATAATAATGATGATTGATGCTGATATTTAGTGTTTTGAAGTGTGAAAAGCACTTTGTCCATATTTTCTCATTAAATTCTCTCAAAAATCCTGTGAGAATGTTACTGTGCTGTAAGAAATCAAAAATATGATGAAAAAAAAAATGAAAAAAATACAGAGAAGCATGAAAAAACTTACCTTAACTGATACTAAGTATCAGTAAGAAATAAACCAAGAAAGCAAGATACACTGCAATGTATGTAACTGCAACAATGTAAACAGAAGGAACAATCATCACAAAAAATAAAAAAGAAAAGAATGATGCAAAATGATATAAAACAAGCTTGGCTGTAAGGAATAGATATGAGAAGATACCTTCATCCTTCCCCGTCTCCTCCTTCAAGGAGAGGGGAGGTCCACAGGAGTGAAAGATTGGATATATTTTTAGACTTTTTAATGTATTAGTAATCAGTTTTGCTGAATGGTTTTTAATCTATTTTTTTCTAATTAAAAGAAGTCTTTGTTATAGGGTTGGCTCTTGAGGAAGAGGGCTATGGGGAAATATTAAGTGATGTAAAAACAAAAGATATTGATAAAATTCATTTTTAAAAAAATCTGTGACATTGATACTATAGGTATCATTTTCCTAGTTATACAGATGAAGTAACTGAGGCTCAGAAAATTTAAATGATTTGCCATGGCCAAATGATAGCTAATATTAGAGCCTTAGGGAGTACCAGGAGGCAACTGAACTTCTAGGATCATAGGCTTTCGAGCTGTAAGGGAATGTTGGGATTTTCTAGATCTGGGTCTAACCTATGGATGAAGGGACAGGCCCAGAGAAGTAGAGTGATTTTCATAAAGTTACACAGGTAAGACATTATAAAAAGAGGATTGCAGTTGGGGTCTTCCCATCCCAAATCCAGTGTTCTTTCCTAAAATCATAATGAGTCTTCAGGGTACCTCTGTGACCCAGGGTAAACTTTGACCCAAGAGACCCATAGTCTCTGGGCTATACCCCAGTCCAGAACTCAGGGGTGAGGTAATTCAGGAACCAAAGGGGCAAAGTTCCTCCTGGATCTCATCTGGAGACTGCTACCTAGGGAGGAATAAATAGTTCCTTGGAGGCCTTTCCTTGTAAAGCCTCTATGCCCTTCTGATTGATATTGCTGTCGAGCTGATATGGCTCTTGGAAATCTGAGCTGATCCCTCTCCCCTCCTGCCTTGTCCTATGGTATACTTGGATGATTGTTGTCCTAATAGCAACAAGTAACGTTTGTATAGCACAGATAATATACAGAACTCTCAGGTGAGGCTCCAGACTGTGTGATAAGTACTTCTATTCTCATTTTGTAAATGGGAAAATTGAGATCCAGAGGAGTTAAGTCGTTTGTTTGAGGTCATATTCCTAGGTAGCTAAAAGTTCAATTCCTGCTAGATGTATGTAAAGTGCTTTGTGAACCTTAAAGTACTACGTAAATGTTTGCTATTATTATACTGGGCAGCCCCAAAGGCTTAGTGCATGTTTGATCTTTAATACTTTAAAACCGCACTAAGATTTTTTTGGAACACCACCATTGTTGGGGCATTGAATAGCAGGATTACTGAAGACTGAAACCCAGGTCCTCTGGCCCCAAATCCAGGGTTGGTTTGTCTGGGGTTAGCATCTGGATTGTTTCTGAACCAGTAGCTGGGCAAAAATCACAGAAAGTCAAACCATTAGGTCATTTTCTTTTTCTCTGGCTCAGTAGCCAAGGGCTGCTGGTTATTCAGATCAACAACTGCTGAAGCTGGACAGAGGCAAAGCTGCGCCGGTGGCTGGTAAGGTAAGATTAGGGAGCAGGGATCAAACCAAGGGGAAACCACAGTCCTGCTCAGAACCACTCGGGGAAAGTCTCCCTTTCGATCCCGGGGATTGCAGTGCCTTCAACAAAAGCCCCTTTCCTTACTAGTTTTATGGGATTATAAGATTTAGAGCCACTATAAGGGTCCTGAGATGTCATCTAATGCATTACTGGGATGAACTAACTAGCAGGCGGGAGGAAATTGATCAAGGTCAAGCGAGTAAAAGGGAGCAGAGTTAGGATTCTAACTCAGGTCCGTTGCCTCCAAATTCAATGCTTTTTATAACGCAGCCAGTTCTTGGAGCCCCCAACCCTAGGACAACACAGCCCTTTTAACCTTTCTCTCTCCCAGCCCAGTGCTCTGCCCACCACCCTGCTCTCTCCCTTTGAAAGGGGAGGGGGAAGGTAAAAGCCCCAAAAGGACACATTTGAAAACAGTATCGATCAAATTGCAGGAGTAGCGAAGTGTGAAACAGATCCATTTTCCTGTGCTTTTCAGCTCCTGATTGACTGTGGGGCCATTAGTGGGAATGTGTTTGGCCTAATGGGTTAGCTGCATTGACCGTGTTCTACCCGGGGGCTCAGGTTGCCCCTGCAAGCGCGGGGCGGGAGGGGCGCGTCCGCGGCAGTACCAAGCACTTGGGTGGGATTCTGCCGAGCCAGGTTACCAGGGGCTTGAAGCTTCTACTTCATCTTGGAACATTTCTTGCCTGTAAACAAATTCTGATCATTCCTCTTTTCATCTCGCAGAGTAGGTCCTCTTACCAATGCTAATCTTTTTACTTTGGATGGCTAATCACGAATGTTTTAACAATAGCAGGCTATGAATTCCCCTGGAGCAGAGAGATAGAGGTTGGGTGGGAGCACCCTAAGTATCTCCCTATGTTTTTTTTTGGACGGGGGGAGAGAGCGTATCTCTGTATGATGTTCCAGCCTAGCCCTGTCATCCTATACTTGTTATGTACTATTTTTGCACAATACAGACAATTAGAAATTCCTGTGTTTATATTTATTATATTTTGAAATAATGTAACATGTGCAGTGAAGAAATCCAGCATCTAAATGAAGAAAACCTAACTTCAGATTCTACCCCAGACACACACATGTTAACTTCTAGTTGCTCTATACTCCACATGTTAAAACTATCAATATATTCAAAGCTATAAGTGGCAGAGAAGCCACTTGTTTTGAGAGAGGAGGTGTCCACGCTGGACGTCCTGTACCAATGAAATCACAGGTCTAGTCCACGTCCTTTGTATAGTGTAATAATTACTTAGGAGGTCCTGTGGATAGAGACTGGACAAGAGTTAGGAGATCAGGAGTCAAAATGTAGCTTCAGGCAGTACCTGTGTGACTCTGGGCAAGTCACTTGACTTCTGTCTGCCTCAGTTTCCTCAATTGCCAAACGGGGGTGATAATAATAGCACCTACTTCTCAGGGTTGTTGTGAGGATCCAATGAGATAGTGTTTGTAAAGTGCTTTGCACACTGCTTGGTACATAGTAGATGCTTAATAAATGCTTATTTCATTCCTTGCCTTCTAGAAATTAAAAAAAATGTATACAGCATAGCAATTTAAGATGTTTAAAATGTTTTCCTTACAGCCACATCATGAGATAGACATAAAAGAGGGATTATTAAATACTTGAAGCCCTTCTCATTATCTGCTTCCCCCCCTGCCCCCCGCCCACCACCACCACTGTGCAGCGTCAGGGCTTTGATCACCCAGTGGGAGAGTCAGGAAAAAATGACAAAGAAAAGTGTCCAAAGGGGATAGGAGTAAGCATGTATTTAACACCTACTATGTGGCAGGTATCCTGCTAGGTGCTTTACAAATAACACCTCATTTGATCCTCCCAACATCCCTAGGAGGTAAATGCTACTATACTTCTACTTTACAGTTGAGGTACCTGAGGCAGACAATGGTTAAGTGACTTGCCTAGGTTCTCACAGCTAGTAAGCATCTGAGGTCACATTTGAACTCAAGTCTTCCTGACTCCAGGCCCAATACCCTACCTACCTGCCTCAGTATCTGGGAGGCAATGTCTTTAGACTTAAGAGCAAGGATTCTTAACCTTTTCGTGTCATAGACTCCTGTTGTTGTTTGTCCTTCGTTCTCAAAAAGGACCAATGGCATCAGGAGGGTGATAATCTTGACTTGCAGGAGAATTGGATTTAAATGAGTCAAGGCTGTACAAAGTCATCAGCCTCACTTTTTCCTCCAGGGTCATCTGAATCAAGTGGGAAGACACAGGTCAGAACAGTTGGAAACGACCCCAGATACAGTAGGAAACCTTGGCCTTTTTAAGGAAGGTCTTTCCCAGGCCTCAGATTGTCCGAGGCAACACGCATTCAGTGATTTCTATGAAAATCACTGGTGAAGCCTACAGTCTGGTGAAGCCTACAGTCCCCTTCTCAGAAGAATGTTTTTAAATACATAAAATAAAATATATAAATTTACAAAGGAAATCAATTACATTGAAATACATTTATCAAAATATATTTTTAAAAGAGCACTTTCATGGATCCCAGGTTTAAAACCCCTGTCTTAGAGAAACAGATAGGATATGCCATACCTTCTGGTCGGCAGAGATGGAACAGGAAGCTTTCAGGGTCAGAGAGATACTGCAGTAGGAAGTCAGCTAGCCATCCATGCTGGGGTCTGTCATGATTTTTCTCCCTCTGCCCCATGAATAGAGGTGCTTGCCAGTGACAGTGACAGGGCATTTAATGGAAAATCACCGGATCCCAAGTCTATGACCCATTCCCCCAAGAGAAAGAATTGAGTTTTGGGTGTAACAGAGTTTTTACCTGGACCTAATGACCAGCCCTACTGGATAGTGAGAATTAAACCTCAGCTGGAAATTATTTTGTATAATCTAGATGTCTTTTTCTGATAGGGAAGGATTAAGTGTAGTAGTGAAGGGAAGGGAGTGGTATAGACCAAACGGTAGTCTTCCTGGGTTCAGAGTAGCCTATGTACTCTATGTATTGTTGGGGGCACAAATGGGAGGGATGCTAGCAGGGTCTGGGAGAGACGAAGGGCACAAATATATCAGAAGTTTTATCATTCTCTATTCACTACCAAGAATGAGTCAAGTCAGTAAACATTTTTTAAGTACCTACTATGTGCCAGACACTGTGCTGTGTATACAAGGAAAGGTAAAAACAGTCCTTGCCTTCAAGAAACTCCCAATCTAATGAGGGAAAGATAACATACAAATAACCAGGCAGAAACAAGATATGCCCAGGATACATGTGAGCTCACCTCAGAGGGCGAGCACTAACATGATGGAGGCTCTGGAAAGACCTCTTGCAGAAGGTAGATTCAAGCAGAGATGTGAAGGAAGCTGGGAGGTAGTGGTGAGGAGAGAGAATTCTGGGCATGGAATTTACAGAGCAAATCACATTATATAGTAGCCAAGGATGTCTGATCCTTCTTGTATGGAGTCAGCTCCATTATGCCAAGGCCACCAAGACTTTCCATTGGATAGGATCGAATTAATGGTTAACAGCACCACTGGTGGTTAAACCTGTTTGACAAAAGGGGAAACTGAGCTGCAGTGAAGCGATTTGACTGGGTCTCCCGGTTAGTAAGAGGTAGAGTTGGAGCTCAAGCATAGGTGTTCCTGATGCCAAGAGTAATGTTGGTTCTGCTGTATCACTCCCCAGTTGTTTCAGGTGCCAATTTTGCTTACTGAGTTAGACTCTAGGGTGGAACCCTCACAATGTAGCTGGGCATGGGACTGGCTGCACAGTAAACACTCAATAAATAATTACTGATTTAAAAAACTGTTTCCCCTAGATCTTAAACTTTCTGATCAACAGGAAGAATAGATAATACATGAAGAGTCTGAAGGGACCTGAGAGTTTATCTAGCCCAACCCCCTCATTTTATGGATGAGGAAAGGTAGTCAGTCTCAAAGATTGAGTGACTTTCTGTAAGGGTAATGGGAATTTGAAGATCTTCCCTGCCCTTTGACCCCTTGATAGGTTTAAATGAATTTGAAGGCCTTCCCTGATTTGAAAATAAACTCTGCCCCCTAATAGGCTGAATGTGGTCACATGGAGCCTTTGGCGGGAGGCTTGTTTTTCAGGAATGCCCACACCTTGCTACTTTGTGATTGGGCAGTGGGTCAAGAGGGTTGTGATCTCTGACCCTGGAGAAGGCTATATATACCCTGATGTGAGGTTTTGCTTTGGGACTCACTCTTGGGAAGAGTTGTGTGATTTGGCCAGATGAGACTTTGGCCATATTGAGCCTTCTGGCTTTGAAAACCCAGGTGTTGGCATTTCTCTCTTTGATAACTAACTAAATATGGATGTAATGGTCAGAAAACTGGAAGCCCTGTCTGTTGGTCTATTTCTCTGTGTGTATTTTTTTGTCTGCTTGTAACTTCTGTTTGTATTCTCTGAAGGTCAGGGTGCTTACTTTTTCCCCTGAACTGGGAAAATGATATATGCTTGATATAAGATTGTTAACCCCATTTTGAGCTGCTTTCCTTTAGAAAAGTAGATCAAAGAACCTGTGCTAGCAGGCATCCTGGGTATGCTAGGGTGCTTGCTGCTATACTTTCCCTAGGTCATACAGTAAGTGGGCAGCAGAGACCTGATTCAATGATAGATCCTAGAACCTGCCTTTGGATTTAAAACTGGATATGTCTTCTACAAAGCCCATAATCTGTATACAGGCAGGAGAGACTTGATTTAAAGTACAAAGAACAAGAATTATATACAATGATGAACAATATGTCTATATCAGTTGTAGGGTCACAGATTTATATCAGGAAGGGACCTTACAGATTATCTAGTCCAACCTCCTTAGTTTACAGATGAGGAAACTGAGGCCCTGAGAAGTGACTTATTCAAGTTCACACATGTAGCAGAGCTGAGATTTGAACCCAGGTCCTTTAACTCCACATCCAGTATTAATTCCACCCCTGACTTCTCTTCTCTTCTCTTCTCTTCCCAGAGTTAACCTCTCTCCTCTTCTTTCTTTCTTCCCTACATTCCTACTGTATGCATGCATTCTGCCCCCAGATTTTCTCCTGGGTGGCTCTGGGATTAACCAGAGAAATGTCCTCCAAATCCCATCTTGTAAATTGTCCATCCCTGCTTTCTACAGGTAAGGTTGGAGGATTAGGCACTGTGGTCCCTCAAGAGATCTTCAAGTCCTATCTGACCTTAGCTACTGACTCTGAATTAGGAACAGAGCTATTTATTTACTGGCAACCCTGCACAATCCTTTTCAAGACCTTCTTCCTCTTTTCATTGCCCTTAATATTATTTCAAGTATCCCAGGACAAAGGGGGAGCTTAGTGATTTCCCACCCTAATAAAGGTCATTACCCAGATATCAGAGGCAGATGTTTCCTCCATCAGGCACCTTTTAGCAAACAAAAAGAGGAAGCAGCTGGAAAAATCAGAGTTAATAATCTAGAAGGGGGGGGAATAAAAAGGAGGGGGAAGCTTTAGCCATCTTATGATAGATGAAATTAGATTCTACTGATTTTTTTATGCTTTTTGAAAGCACAACTAGAAAATCAAATCAATATATTATAGGATGGAGATTCTATTAATTTAAGAGGAAATTGAAAACAGATATTAGAAGAATATATGATAGTTTTTATATGAGATACAGAAAATCATAAGGGATGACATTTATAATTCCCTTAATGCTTTGTCTCTTGTGAGTTATGGGTCAGTCTCTGACTGAAGCCCTTATTCTCTGTTCCTCTCTCTTTATTACAGTCACACATTTACTCCACTATAGCTGAGGTTGGGTCAGCAGTTCTACCATAAACCTCTATTATCAGAGGTTTATAACTTGGTCATAAAAATTTGCTCCAGGGCTGAAACTTGGCATATAAGGTCTCAATCTGATAATGATGGTTTCCCTCCTTTATTTGGAGATTAAAAAAAAAAATGGATTTGTTGGATTAGAAACAAAGCTGATTGGTCATGGAGGGGAGAAGTTGGCTAAGACTCCTGTGGATATTATAAGTTAAAAAGGATAATTGCCAATGAGAGGACAAGGGAAGATGAAACAGATAAAAAGTTGGGGTGATGGGAGGAGTATTGGCAAAATAATTTAGTCAACCAATTTGATTAGAAAAAATGTATATATATAAAATATTAGGAATGGGTCAAATGAGATAATGAGAAATCTAAGGCCTCAAGGCCATATGTGGTCCTCTAGGTCCTTAAGTGTGGCCCTTTGATTGAATCCAGACTTCACAGAATAAATCCTCTTAATAAAAAGATTTGTTCTATAAAACTTGGTCTCAATCAAAAGGCCATACCCAAGGATCTAGACGGCCACATGTGGCTTCAAGGCCAAAGGTTCCCCACCCTTAGTTAGCACATAGTGGGTACTTAAAAAAATGCTTATTCCCTTCCCATTCTTTCCATTCTTTTGAGCTCTTCTAGTCTTATCCACATATTTTAGAGAGAAGGCCCAGAGAGGCTAGGTCATGTGATAAATCTGACACAGTAAGGTGGAGACAGAGTGATGGGTAGAGCCTAGGTTCCTTATTCCCAGGATACTCCCTATTCCTAGCCATGCTAATAAGGGTAAATAAGTGCTATGCTTTTTTTGGAGCATAGATAATACAAAAACCTAGAAAATTCCCAAATAACTTCTATTTGACTTTAGAATGCAGCTACACACACCCACCCACCTGCTGATGATATACCCCCCTTGGTACTTAGTCTTGATCTCAATACTCAACTCTCTTATTATATGATGTTGTTTAGAGTTGAAAGTGACTTCAGAGTGCATCTGACCCATTCCGTTCATTTTTACAGATGAGGGAACTGAGGCCTACAGATGGGAAATCCAAGGCCCCACAACCAGTAAGTGGCAGATATAGGATGTGAATGGCTCATTTAGTATTCCATGCGGTCTCTATAGCCTGGGACCTTGCTGGATACTGACATCCATCTGGCCTCAGGGCTTGGACAATGTAGGTGCTCAGTGAAGACTGACTGAATGAATTGAGTGTATGAATGAATGAAGAGGTTATTCCACCTGTGGATTATTGAAAGAGCAGATAATTGAAAGCTGTCCTCAGGTACTGAGGCAATATTGTCGGCATCTGCAGGACACATAGCAGAGAGCTTTTTTTGGCTGTTAGTCGAATCAGTAAGCTCTGAATAAACCTCATTTTGAAACTTGCAGACTAGTGTCAATCAGGCAGAAGAAAGGAAAGGATGGTCTGTGTTTGTTAGCTTTGGTCATGTCCCACTCATAGACTTTGCATGGCTGTTGGAAAAGAAAATTCCCTGGAAAATTAACATTTGTTAGTAGACAAATGGATATACTTGGATCAGGGCTTAGGAATCCCTGCACTGTCCTTTTCTCACAACATGGTGGCTATTCATTTATTTATCTTAGTGTGCCCTCTTCAAGCAGCCATCAGTGCTAAGCAGATAGTAAAGTGCCTAGCATGTGAATGAGAGGCAGAGTGGGCATCCTCCATACCAGTGCCAGGTCTCATTTGCCAGAACAGGGGCATCAGTGAGAAATATGCCTACCAATTCTCAGATGTCTTTGTGTCCTCTGCTTGGCAAGAGAAGAGTCACATTGGCACAGAGATCATTCAGTTCCATTTCTTACTGGTCTGCTGTCTCCCTTTAAACTGGATTTTGATGGAAGTGAACATTTTCAAGATGCTGTTAAAATAGGCAAGTGCAGCCAGACGTCATATTTTCTGTTTTATTGTTTTCGCATTAGCTACTGATTTAGGAATGAATATGGCAATGTATCCAGAGTTGGGGGTGGTGATATTTCAGAAGCAGCCAGCAACAGCAATTCATGCCTGGAATAGCATTTCCCAGGATTGATGGCCTGGAGCTAGCCGAGCCCACCAATTAGATAAGAGCAAGAGGATCAAATGTCCTATCAGGAACACCTCTGGAATGAGTTTCTCTTGTAATGTGGGAATTGAATTCTAATGGTGAAATTTCAGGCATGGAGGAGGCCAACATAAGAGGTACTTTGGGGTAGGAGTGCATTTCTGCTCCTTCTTGCATGACTTACAAAAATAACAATAGCTAGCCTTTAAGATTTGCAACATGCTTTATAATTTGTTAGCTCATTTGATCACTACAGAGAAAGGTATGTATCTACTCTGCTTACAAATGGCACTGCCACTGAGACGGGGGAGATAAAGAAGATGAGGTCATTTGGGAGGTAGGTGAGGCTTGGGTTAGGACTAGATGATGCATTTTTAATCTGGGGTTCACTGATCGTCTAAGAGGTACATGTCTAGATTTCAGTGAGTCTAAGGACTTGGATGGGAAAAATTACAGTGGTATTTTCACTAATCTTTAACTGCAACTTAGCATTTCCTTTAATTATGAATGTAGGACTTATTCTAAGTAGAGATCCATAGGTTTATCAGACTGCCAAAAGGGTCTGTGACTTAAAAAAAAAAAATGAAGAGCCTCTGGATCAAATGATTTTTCTAAAGCAATTTTTCTTGATATCTTTTAATTTTTTATATTACTTTCATTTCCCAGTATATCCCTCCCCACTTCCCACCCAGAGAGTTATCTCTTGTAATAAAAAATTAAAAAAGGAAAATCCATGAGCAAAACTAACAAAAAAATCCACAAAGTCCAATAGTCTATGCAGTGTTTCACACCTAGTTTCCCACCTCCACAAAGAAAGGAGAAAAGTAAACTCTTTTATCTCCTCCTTTAGGGTCAAGCATGGCCATTATGTAGTGTTCATTTTCATTTTTTTTTTTGTTCTTTCCATTTACAGTGTTTTAATCATTTTGTATATTTGTTTTCTTGATTATGCTTGTTTTAATTTCTCATGTAAGACTACCCACATATCTCTGTATTCTTCATATTTGTCATTTTTGATGACTCAAGTGACATTCTACTTTATTTACTTATTTGTTATTTCATTTATCATGATTTTCTTTAGTTATTCTCTAATTCATGAGAATTTAACTTTGTTCCCTGTTCTTTGCTACCATAAAAAATGGTGCTTTAAATATTTTCAAGTATATAGGACCATTCATTCTATCTTTGAACTTCTTGGGATATATTCCTAGCAGTGGGATTTTTGGATCAAATTGTATAGACACAGTTTGTGGGCTGGTGTGGTTCAGTCATTTCAGGCCTGTCTGACTTCTTTGTGACTCCATTTGAGGTTTTCTTGCAAAGACATTAGAGTGGTTTGCTAGTGGTTTGCCATTTCCTTCTCTAGCTCATTTTACAGATAAGGGAACTGAAGCAAACAGGTTTAAGTGATCTGCCTTGGATCATGGAGTTGTTAAGTGACTGAAACCAGACTTGAACTCATGAGTCTTGCTGATTCCAATCCCAGTGTTCTATTTGCTGTGCCACTTGGCTGCCCAGCCACTAGATGATCTTAAAGATCTCTCTCAGCTCTAAAACTGGGTAGCTTCTAAGAATTCCTGGCTTTTATATGTGGATAAGGGACTAAAGAGTCCCATTGTGATACAAACCATGAATGGTTCAGAGCTGGGGGCCTGGATTTATCCTTTTCATAGGACTAAACTATTTAACCCTAGCTTCAATTCCAAGCAAATTATAAGCAAAAACTGGAGATGATGCCAGCTCTGATGCCTACCAGCTGCTCAATGCAGGGCTGTAAGTGCTGTGAGGACAGCATTGATATTCTTAGGGTGGGAATTTAGCTAAGTTCCAGCATCTCTTCTCTTCCTCTGTCCCTGGGATCCTAGCATTTGGGGGTGATGGGATGGGGGGATCAAGAATAAAAAGAGATTTGTTGGATTATAGGCTCAGTTGCTAAATATGAATTTATGAGACTTTATCTTTTAATGGAATAGTTGGATCAAAAATTAATTTTTTTGAGTGTTTAGCTCAGGCAGCCTGAGGAAGAAAAAGATACTCAAAGAGTAAGGCCTTTTTTCCCTTCTTTGTACCTGTTATGTTTGGACAGCTAAGTGGTGCAATGGGTAGAGCACTGGGTCTGGAGTCAGAACAACTCGAGTTCAAAACTGGCCTCAGACTAGTTCTGTGATCCTGGGCAAGTCACTTAATTCCATTGGCCTCAGTTTCCTCATCTGTAAGGTGAACTAGAGAAGGGAATGGCAAACCGCTCCAGTATCTTTGCCAAGAAAACCCCAAATGGGGTCATGAAGAGTCAGACACGACTGAAATGAATGAACAACAAGAACAACACCTCCCACATCGATGGTTGGCTAATTGACTTGTGCTACAGTCTTACTTAGAATGCTGCTTGTGGGCAAGCTCGTAGTTTTTCTTTTATATTTTCTGTGTCCAGAAGTCATAATGTGGCATGCTCTTAAAGTATTTTTATCCTTCCTTTTATACTTTGGTAGAGATATGATTAGAAGATCCTTATGTCTTTCCACCCTCTGTCACTCTTATCTATGACATTTTGTACATTCTCTATAGAGATTCTTTTACTTTCTGTGGATATCAATGAAGCACTCCGGCTGTCTATCTGGGCCTCATTCTCACTGCAAGACTAGACCATCTGTCTGGTCATGGATTCCTTTGACAATGTCTTTTACAACATTTATTGTGTCTCCATTATTAATGTCTTTAATGTAATATTGTTTATTGAATTTAACTTAAATATTTAAAATATTTAACTATCATCAAAAGACTATGCATATGGCTTAATGGAACAGCTCAGCCTGGATCTACTAGCCTGGGTGATGCCTTGTTCTGCCTGCCTCCTGAGGGTTACGTTGGAGAAGGGACAGGATAAGAAGGATTTGAGGCAAATAAGGAGAAGGAAATATGAAGGAGAAGGAAATATGATGGGTGATTTAAAAGGCTTTGAAATTAGGAAGGTTAGGGATTAGATTTGGGAACAAAACACCTGAGAGGCCTTGAACTAAAGGAGAAATCTTGAGCTGGGGGGAATTCAGATTCAATCTTCAGGAGGAAAAGATCCAAGAAGGACCTAAAAAGAAGGAAAAACAGAAAAAAGGTGAAGGATCAAGGATGAGGGGGAAGGAACATTGAGGAAGGAATGTCATAGAATTCAACATCTGGAGCTGCAAAGGGACCTTGGGGGCCATCTTGTCTAAACCTCCCATTTTAGAGAAGAAGGCACTGAGGCCCAGGTGGATTAAGTGATTTGAGCTGAAGGAAGAGAATAAAAGAGAAGGAGGAGGACTGCAGGAGAAGTAAGTCATTGTTAGGACTAAGTGGGAAAAGGTAAGTAAAAACAAACTGGCAAACTGAGGCATGAGATTGCAAAGAAGGAAAGGCTAGATCATTGTGGCTAACAGACTGCGTAGAGATGCTAAGGGCTAGTAAAGGTATATATATATATATATGTATGTATATATATTTATATATGTATGCATGTATATTTTTATATATATGTATGTATGTATGTATATATATATATACATATATGTGGGAGCTGAAGAATGGAGGAGAGTCACTACTCGAGAGCTGTAACCACCCATGAGCAATTTACCACTGAAATTCTAAAAGGAAGAAAGACCAAAATGAACATCTTCTATCCACTACACATGGAGAGCAGGTAGAATTTTTAGTGACATGAATAGAGGATTGGATGCTGGTTTTCTGTCCTGTCCAAGTAATTGCTATATCTGCCCTCCCTCCCTCAAATCAAAGTTAACTCCAAGTCTTGTCATCATTTCCCTGGTGCCATGGTCCTTTTCCGAAACAAAGGACAAACACAATCTGCCCTCCAAAACAGGATGATTGCCCCCTTAGAAGAAAAGGTGACGGGGCTTAAGGAGATAGAGTTGAAGACAGAGAGAGAATTCCAGGTATGGGGTCAACCTGCAAAGGCCTAGAGCTGGTGCATGGGAGAAGGCAAGGAGACAAGTTTGGCTAGAAAATAGTGTGTGAAGGGGAATAATGTTTACTATATCTGGAGACAACTAAATTGTGAAGGGTTCTGAATAACAAACAGCAGGGTTTGTGTTGTATGTTAGAGGAAACAGGGAACTGCTGAAGCTTCTTTTTTTTTGTTTTTCTTTTTGGAGCGGGGAAGGCTGGGCAATTGGGATAAAGTGACTTGTCCAAAGTCACATGGCTAGGAAGTGTTAAGTGTCTGAGGGTGGGTTTGAACTCAGGTCCTCCTGACTCCAGAGTGGGTGCTCTATTCACTGTGCCACCCAGCTGCCTCTCTGCTGAAGCTTCTTGAGAATGGGAAGGGCATAATCAGAAGTAGGCTTTAGGAATATCAATTGGGCAGCTGTATGGAGAATGGGTTATTGAGGGATGCTACGTGCAGGAAGACCAACTGGATTCTTTTATAATGGTCCAGGCAGGAGGTTTTGGCTGCTGGACTAGGATGGTTCTGGTGTGAGTAGAGAGAGAAGAGGGTGATTGGGAGAAATGTTAAGGAGATGGCATAAACAAGACTTGAAAACTGATTGAATAGGTGTGATAAAGGAGTGAAAAATTGAGGATGCCTCCTAGGTTGTGAGCCTGGGGGACTGGAGTAATTGTGGAATCCTCAACAAGAATAAGAGAATTAGGAGGAGAGATGGTTTTAGGGGGAGTGAGAGCAAATTTGTACATGTTGAGTTTAAGATGACCACGGGATACTTAGATAGATATATCTGGCAGATGGTTGAAGATATAGGACTGGAACTCAGGAGTAAAATGAACTAACAAGTAAAATGAACTAGAGATCCTAATATAAGATGGTTTTGACCCTATAGACACCATTGGGACTTGGTGGAATGAGACCCATAACTAGAAAAGGGCTCTGTAAAGGCTTACTTTATTTAAAACAATCAGGATACATAAATGATGGGAGAGAGGCATGGGGGTGGTGTAGATTATGTCTATACTCGTGAAAAATAATCTACGAAGCAAAGCAGGGAAGCTTAGTGGAGAATATTTGGATAAAGATAAATGGAGAGAGAAACAGAAGTGATTTCACCATCAGAATATATTACAGACAAAATGGACAGAAAAAGAAAAGAGAAGAGCAGCTCAGGAAACAGATCACAAATTTGGAGCAGAAGTATGGTATATTAGTAATAGAGGACTTCAATTGTCTGAACATCTCCTGGAGTGCTTCATGTCTTTCTTAGCCAAAAGAAAGGCAGCCTATAATTCTTTGACTTGTCTTAATGATGATTTTATCCTTGAAAAGATGGAAGAGCTAACAAAAGGAAATCTATTCGGGATTCAATTCTTATCAATGGGGAGGAACTATTTTTGAGGGGTGGTTATGATGGGAACCTTGGGAAACAGTGACCATTCTATCTTAAGAATTTGTGACAGAGGAGAGGAAAACTGGGTGTTGTCTAATGGATACTTTAGATTTTAGGAGAGCAGGTTTCAAATGGTTCAGAGGAAGGACAGGTAGGTCCATGGACTAGAATTCTATTGCAGAAATTCTCACTGAGGCGGGGAGGTATGGGGGGGTGTGGTGGTATGATGGGAAACTCAAGAATTACATTCAGGAGGCAGAAAGGCAAACAATTCTGACAAAGAGACTAGAAAAGGAGTCCTCAGAGGAGATACTGATGGAGATGCACAAGGAACTCAGCCACCAGCTTTTAAAAAAAATACACATATCGAAAATAGAGCCAAAGACTGGTAACAAGAGATAACTAGAAGAATGTGGCACAGTTCTCTAATTATGTTCACAAATACAAGATGGGGAAGCATAGCCAAAGAGGTGTTTGCTGAAAGAGATTGGGGTTTGTTAGTGGTTACCTCATCTGTGAAATGGGGACAATATTTCTACCTTGGTTCATTGTTATTGTAAGAAACATGCTACAATAGTGTGAGTTATTCCCTTACAGTAAGGGAAACAGTATAGCTTAGAACAGTAGGAAGAATGCTGGGTCTAGAGTCAGAAAACCTGGGGTAAAATTTTTTCTCTGTCATTTATTATTGCTTGTGAGATCTTAGGCAAGTCACTTTCCTTTTCTGAGACTCAGTTATCTCTTCTATAGGGGTGTATAGTATGTTCAGGGAGGACTAGCATGTCTGGTGTGAGGGCTTGCCCAGCCATTTTCAGGGCAGCTCATCCACTTTTGGTGTCTACCTGACACTCAACTCTCACCTGTGGCTCCAGGAAGCGGTAGCATGTGCAGTGGCTACACCCCAGTAAAAGCATCTCAGCTTCAAACCCATTGGGGAAGTAGGAGGATGTCTATGATAATAAGCATGTGAAGACTTTCCCCAGTGGAATGGGTGAATGAGAATAATCCATCCCAAAGTCCATGAAGGCAGCTGAAAGCAGGAGCTGTGGAGTGCTTAGTGTTTGGTTAGACATCAAAGGCTTCGAGGTCATCCAGTGCATTCTGAACCATCACTAGTCCTCTTGACTTTTGTCTTGCCACTGGACTGTGATGACTCTGGAAGAGAGAGTGAGGTTGACAACTTTACAGCTCTGCCTCACTTAAATCCAATGCAGGTACAAGTCAAGACAGCAAGACAATGATGTCGTTGGTTCTCTTAAAAAATGAAGAATGTGCTTAATAAATGCTTTTTGATTGATTGAGTCCAAGTCTGGAGCTCAGGTCTTCTGACTCCAAGCATATGGTGTTCTTTCTTGCACAAACACTGTAAAAGACTGTAAATTATTTTGTTATACACAGAAAAACAGAGACAGTATGGCATAGTAGAAAGAATGTTGTTTTCAGATTCACAGGAATTCCTCCCTGTTTCCTCCCTGTCACTCCCAAGCCCCACCTGGTCCAGGAAAGCTTCATGGAGGAGGATTTGAATTGGGTTAGAAAGTCACCAGGTTAAAAGAGGGAGGGAGTGCAGTGCAGCAAAGGCAGATTCAGAAAGGCCCAGGAGGAACTCCAGATACTGAGAGTAGATCAACTTAATTGGAACATAGAGGGTGAAGAGAGAAATAATATGAGAGAAGACTGGAAAGGTAGGTGATAGACTCTGACACACCCATGAAGTAGCTCTTCTTCTGAGAGTAGATTGTGAAGGGTCTGGAATACCAGTTAAGGAGTTTCCTAACAGTTAGCAGCACAGAATCCAGAGGGCATTGCTATTGCTGGCTCAGGGGAAGAGCTGCTTGGATGAGCCAGTTCCTCAGATTTAGGCAATCCTTTCTCTTTTTTCAGTCTATTCTGGTGGCCACCAACCTTTCTTGTGGAGAAATAGATGGCCATAGCTAAGGAAGAAAAGATCTGTCATTTTTTTTTCTTCAGGAAGAGCTGGGTATGAATTCCTTCTCCCCGGGCCTCTCATTTCATTCCTTCCTGTCAGGCCTGTCCATGAGACTTCCCTACTGGAAATCAACCAGGGAGAGCTGTGTGTTTGCATATAGCTGCCTCTGTGTCTAACTTCTCCCCCTTCTCCAGGGGAAAGAACTTCTATTCCATTTTCCATTTTTCACTTCAACTAAGCACTCATTTAGTACAAAGGAAAGCACATTGCAAACACAAAGCCCTATTAAAAAGTTACTATTATCATTACTATTATCAATGATGATGAACCCAGGGATACATCCTCTCACCTATGGGAGCCCCACAATGACCACCCTAGGTTCAAGAAGCTCCATGGGTCCATATCCCTTAGTATCATAGCTTACCAATCTCAGTGGGCATGCTTCCTTTTTTTCTTTTAGTCAGCCAGTGGCCATTATTCAAAGAAAGGCATTTAATGAAACAATTATATGATAAGAAAAGTGAATAGTAAGAAAGGTTATAAATACTTATACAAATGTACCATCAGTGGGAAGAGGGGGCCTGCATAAGGAACAAGCCTGAGATACATATACAGAGGGAGCATGGATGTAGGGCTCGAGGACTGTTGAGATCTCCTGGTGATGTCGTTGCTGTGATCTCTCTGAGCCTGCTCCTTTCTCAGTCTGCACCTAGGTATCAGATGGAGGATCTTCTATTCTTCATTGGGTATCATTTTTCTACTGCTGACTATATGTCACTAAAGGTCTCCAGCTCTTGCTTTCTCCTGAACTTCTTGGCTCTCTGCTGGTTATTTTATTCTCTTGGTTTTGTGGTCTCTTCTGGACATTTCTCTGTGACGCTAGCTTTTAGGTTACATTTGTTCAGGGCCACATACCCAGTATCTCAACTCTGATCTTCTAGGGTTTCATGACTTTCAGAAGCTTCTCTCTGATAAAAAGCAAGCTGATCATTTTTTGTTCTTGGCCAGTTACAAAGCCATAGAGTGCCCTAGGAGAAGATTAAATCTTTTATTCTCAACAGTGCATCTGAAACTGTGTTCTTTATCCCAGCTAACTATCTGACTGATGGTCAGAAATCCCCACGATCCTCTCTGGTTTGCATTTCAAATAGATTTGAGCCAGAACAAAAAGGTAAGCAAAGGAAGCAAGGTCATCTTTCTCTATCCATTTGGCCTGCATTCAAGCCTTTATGGTTTGCTGTAAAGAACAAAACCCCCTCACTTTAGTATCATATTTTAAACATGGGAAAAAAATCTTTCCATTTCCCTACAATAATAACAGAAATAATAAGCCCTTTCTCTGCATATGGTATGTTAACAGAATTTTGAATATAGTCAGGGCAGAACTGGTCTCTAACCTGTGCATAACTGGAGTAAAAAGACCAGAAACAGGAGTGCCAGGAAACAAGTAGAGGTTTAATTAATTACTTTCAAAGTGGGGAATCAGTCTGCAGACCTTTTAAAGTTCCCCAGAGGAGAGCTTCTCATGCTGGAGTAAAAGGCACAGGTTATATACCTAAATCACAAAAGGGAAAGGGGGGCAGGGAAAGTAGATTACAAAACAATCATTTCCAGGGCCAGAGTGGTTTCCCATGACAAGTCCATGAGTGTAGGACAAATATAGGTGTTCTGAGTGCTGTGGAAACAGTTCTCAAATTGATTGTTTCAAGTCTTGAGGGTTGTGATTACTTGGTGGAGAACAGGACCGCAGTTCTGGAAACAGGTTCTACAATCTTTGATTTGCTTTACTTAAGGTACACAGGCACAGGAATGTGAGAGCGCTGGCAAGAGTTCAAGCTGCATTGTGAGTTTCTGACTCCCAAGCCAGAAGAGGCAGGTCTGAGAAATCTAAATTATTAGTATATTCATTATAAATATCATATCTATTAATATGAAAATCATAATTCCCTTCATAGGTAAATGTTAGGTATTGTGCAACATAAAAAAGTATTTGTGGTCTCTGTATTATGTGTGGAATATACTTTTTGCATTCAACAGAAGCTTCAGGTTCAAAGAATTGCCTTGGCAAAAGTTTATCAGGATGCCCTCAGGAGTTCAGGACTTTCCAAGTTCCATGAATCTGCTTCTTTCTATGTAGGAGACAGAAACTGTTAAGCAGTAGCTAGCTCATCCTGGTTTTTACTCCAAAGAAGGATAGGCAATGTGGTATCATGGGAAGAACACTAGCTCTGTAATCAGATAGTCTAAACATAATCTGATACCTGCTACCTGTGTTACCTTGCATAAGTCACTTAACCATGTTTGCCTTCTGTTTCTTCAGATATAAAATTAGGCGGTTTGACTGGATGGTATCTGAGATTCTTTCTACTTCTAGAGCTGGGATCCTATCATGGCATCCCCACAGGACAAACCTTACTTAAATACTCATGGCACACTGTTTGGATATCTCCTAGAATTTATCCTAATGGGTTTTGCATTATAACTATTTGCCAGTTCTCAGCCCCTCTACTCAGCTGTAAATTCTCAGAGGGTAGGAGCTAACTTAATTTTCCTCGTGTCTCTCATAACTCCTAGAATAGGATTTTGCACATAGTAATTTGTGAATATTGGTGAGTTTACTAAGTTGAATTGTTGAGACATTGTATTATCCCTAAGACAGAAATTAAAGGGACTTTTCTGAAATGAAAATGAGTAACCAGTGTAGCTCAACTACAGCTTGAACTTCTCTGGAGGAGGATGAGGAGGCCCTCGGTGTTTCCCAGGGATGGTTTCCTAGTTGTATGTTGAGGTCCCTGTTGTAGTATCAGTATCCTGCCTCCCTTTCCCCTCCCCAGGTCAGTGCTCTAGCGAGCAGGAGATGAATGCTGTTCCCCTCCCCACACCTTAGGCATTACAGAGGCAGCAGAAAATTCTTTATTCTGTTCTCAAATACATTTTCTTTATTTGGAAGGAACAAAACCAAGGACCTATGTGTCTCAAAGGAAGCAATGGAAATGGATTGGCAGAGGGGAAAGAGGAAAGAGAAGCTTCTCAGAAATACTAACTGAGTTGGGATACCCTGACTTTGTACTCATTGTCTGGAAAGTGCAAGGCCTCAGATGGTTTAAATGACAAAGAAGCTGAGTCAAGGTAAAAGGTCAGAAGGCTGTGTGGAATGGGGGAGGATGAAGAAAGAAACTGAGAGACAGAATTGGCTTTGAACTTGCTAATGGCAGGTTTCAGCCAACTCAAGAAGGATCAGATAGACTACCCCCCTGTGTAAGACCAGACCCTGAAAGATCCTGAGGAGAAATGATTTTTGGATCAATAGTGTCAAAGATTACTGATAAATCAAACCAGATTAAAGCCGAAGACAGACTTTAAGATAAAGTCAAGGAAACGTTGTTGAAGACCCTTATCAAGCCAATTTAGTATAACAACAAGATTTAATACCCTATCGGCTGTGAATCAGAGACAAATTGTCTAAAGAAGCAGTTTGTCTGGGACCAAAGTGTTCACATGGCGAGAGAGGAGTGAAAGATCAGCAGAATGGAGGTGATCCACTATTGGGAAAGCTTGTTTTTGCCTAGGTAACTAATAGTAGGTTGGAACTGGAGGCTGTGGGTCCACAAGGTAGTAGTAGACCAGTTCATTTTGTTCTATGCCAAGGCCATACATTGTACCTTCTAATCCCAATCAACAATCTCCCAAATGCATGTACTTGATCAAATGGAGGCCCTGGTGACAAAGTACAGATATCACTACAATTCAAAGTGCAAACTCCATTCTCGGTAGACCAATAACATCATATATGTATATATTATATTTACACATGTAATATCTACATGTATGCACAATACATATTTTATACACACATACATATATACATACATATACTCCCAACATATAAGTGTGTGTATGTATGTATGCACATATATATTGCCTTTGTGACTTAAGGGAAATAGAGGAGAAATGAGAGATTCTTATCTGTGGAATTTTGGGGGGAAACCTCTTTCCATTTTGTCATGATGCTTTGGTGGACAGCCTCAGTCATTGAGAAAGGATCTCTAGATTAGGTATCTGAGAAAGTTCTGGACTACAGAAGGTTATGTGTAAGCTCTGCAGTACGTGAAGTTTAAATAGAAATGCTTCATGAATTTTCATATGTGGAGCCTATTGAGACACAGGAGCTTTCCCGGGAGAGCCATTGTGGTAGGCACAAAGGAAGAGAAGAGAAAGAGTAGAAGATATTATAACTTCATCAAGACCTTATAGAAGCTGATGAGGCAGACTATGGGATGTGGAGTAATCAGGATACAGGCATGGCAAAGAGATGGGAACTGTGACTGTGTGTCAAGTTATGGGCAACATGCATACCACAAGAAGTTAAATAATGCCTCATTTATATTGGGCATTAATGGTTGCAAAGTTCTTCATTTGATTTCCACAGCAATCCTATCAAGGGACTATTATTGTACATTTTTTGGGTGGAGAAACTGAGGCTCCAAGAGGTTAAGTACTTTGCCAAGACACCTGATAAGTGTCTAAGTGGGAATAGAACCGGAGTCTTCCTGACTTTACATCCTGAGCTCTATCTACTCTTTTCCAATGGCTATCTAATGTCACAGAGTGGTATAATTGGGAAGTAGGAATCCTGACTCCTCATTGATCACTCTTTTACTACACCAAGCTGCCTCTCACTTAAGTTTGAATGTACAAGGAGGAAGAGAGTTAGTTTCTTAATTAATGAGATGAAAACAAACACTATTAAACTGCTTTACCAAACTGATTTTTCTTTTTGTAAGGTAAAAATTATGGGCAGAAGGTGAAGATTGCTATCTTCTCATGCAAAGGATGGATCTTTTTCCATTTCAGTCATCTAAAGTTGCTGCATCTCAGCCTGGGTGGAAGGGATGAGCTTCCTGTGTTCCCAGAAGTGAAATGGGAGGAGGCTTCAGGATGCAAGGGGCTGCTGCACACTCCAGAGTCCCATTCAGGGAGCCCTGCACCACTCCAGTTATTCCTGTGCTAGTCTGCCTAGAGAGGCTGTCCCAGGCATCTCAAGATTGTCCCTGCTCTATTACAGTGTGCTGAGAAGCAGGTTGGATTTACTGTTTGGAAATGTTCTTAGATATTCATATTTATGCATATCTTGGAACTGTGGAATTAACCAGATTCAGTGTTGCAGCACCTTACAGACTTATTAAAAGGACAACATTTTGCAGGGTTTCAGGGTCATGACCAAACAGGGATGATATCAGTGTTCTGTGGCTAACTGTCTGAAAGTATATCTCTCAGGAGACACTTAGGAGCACCACCAAGGGAAGGAACCAAACCCCTTTCTGCTTTCCCCTGGTGCACTCAGCCTGCCCCAACCAGCCTAGATGGATGGGCTGTGAGCTACAGTCCCCACGATCAATTCATCCATGCGTGCTCTGGATGGCGGGGGTGTCGTGGAGTCTGGCGTTGTCTTTTCAGGAGCTTTCCTGGGGAAATTGCCAATATTCCTTCCCAGCCGCAGCCCCCAGTAATTATAAGCGCAGCCTCCCACCACAATAGGAGTGTAATGCACTCTCCCCAGCGGCTGTCTATGGACCATTTTCTTACATGTCTGAGCCCAAAGCAAGCAGCCTCCCACTGTCTTGCTGAACATAAGCAAGGATAATGAGCAGAATGGAGAGCCAAGTGAGGCAATGGCCATTTGAAGAGGGGATTGGGGAGAAATATAGCTGGAAGGAGGTAGGCAAAGGGCATTAATGGAAAGAGTTGGGGGAAGTTATTTGAGGAGAAAAACCCCAGAAAACCCATTAACTCTTCTTGGAATCTTTATTAAGCATTCCTGGAAGTTTCTATGAAGCTAGAAGCTCACAAAGCTGATAGAAGCAGCTTCTAAAAAGAGTCTTCTATCCATTGCATACCCCCAGAAGGAGGTCCTCTCAGTTCCACTCAATCAGAGAGTCAATGGAATTTTGATTGGAGAACTGTAGGCAGAGCTGTGTGTCTTGGACCCATGGTGCCAATATCTAGGGGGCTTTCCCCCAAGGGGCACAGTTACTTTTTCCAGCTATCATGATGCCAGTGCCTCACTTTACCTTACAGGTCTCTGCTGATTCCTGGCATGGCAGAAGAGCCATCACCTCCATTGTTATGGCACCCCTTTATCAGGACAGTTTCTCCCCACTTCCGACCATGGTGAAGACCAAACTGCCCTCTCTCCTGGTACAATTGTACCTGAAGTAAGACTGTTTTCTGTGCCTAGTGCTATTACCTGAATTATTTTGCCCAAGGTGAAAAAAAAAAGTCAAGTTACAGGTGGTGCATTAAGGGTCTGGGGCTCCTGGCTTGGCAGAAGGGAAATTTTAGTTCTTGTTAACTGACACAGTTTTGTGCTTCTGTATTTTCCCCAAGATCCAAACCACTAAATATGAGGAAAGAAAGTGAGAGGCTCAGTTTCTTGTATGAGATAAAAGGTGGTAGCCAAGGATTGCTCTTTGCTTCTTGGATTAATATCTTTCTGCAGAAAGGACCTCAGGTTTTAGAAGGACTATAAGCTTTCAGATGGGACTCTGATATGATGATCAAATAGAAAATGTGTTCTATTGAGAGACCTTTATTGTTGTTTAGTCATTTTTTAGCCATGTCTGACTTTGTGACACCTTTTTGCAGTTTTCTTAGCAAATATAGTAGTTTGTCATTTCATTTTCCCGCTTATTTTACAAATGAGGAAACTGAGGCAAGCAGGGTTAAGTGACTTGTCCAGGGTCACACAGCTACTAAGTATCTGAGGCTGGATTTGAACCCTGCACTCTATCCGCTTCACTACCTAGCTGCCCATTGAGAGAGCTAGCATCCAGGAAAAGGGAGAGGATATTATTACTGTCCTCGGCACTGTTTAGAACAAATACAGAGTACCATTTTTAGAACAGATGTTGACCAACTATCAGTGTATCATCCAGAGGAGGATAATCAGGTTGGTGAAGGGACTAGAAGTCATGGGACTTGATTCCCGCTTGATCCACCCCACTTTCCTATCTCCTTTAGTGTGTTGTCTCCCTCTGTAGATCATAAGATCCTTGAGGGCAAGGGCTATCTTTCTTTTTTTAAATTGTAACCCTAAATCCAAAGAATTTGGAATTTCCTTGGGAATGTGACCCATGGTGCCAACAGAGTTCATGAGATAACTCCTAAATTTCATTTACACATTTTTCCCTCTAGTTTTTCTGGCCTTGTGGACCTGGGTCACTTTCTAACTGTATTACCCCACCTCCCTTATCCTTCATGAAGCCCTAGTACTTTAGCAAAGACATCTTTCCCCATATATGCGAAACGGCCAATGGATCTCATCTCCATCTCCCAGATCAGAAGTCCAAGACTCTCCACAATCAAGCGACAAACTCCCATTTTCCCAACCCGGTGGCTGCACAGCCGACAAATGCTGAAGTTTTTTCCCTCCTTCAAGTTTCCATCTGTTCTCGAGGCGATGGAATTTATGCATGTTCAGGCACCATCTGTGACTGCAACCCCATTTCCAAATCCGAAGGTATTTTTTCCTTTTGTATTTAACATGCAAGATGATGTGGTGCTCTGTGCTAAATAACTCCTCTTGGATTGCTGAAGTTCCAGGGGTCCCCACGGAGACTTTTTCTCTGAAGAAAGACAGGGAAGGGGGATGATTTTGCTAAACTGGAATTTTGTTTCTGACGTGGGATATTTCTTCTTGATGACATTTTTCTGAGATCCCATCTGCTGGCTACATTTTAGATCATCAATTTGTTATCTCAACTGATAGCAGGTGATATCAGAGGCCTTTGTGTGCATGTGTCTGCGTGCATGTTTGATGCATTTTAGTCATTTTCTCAGCATCTCCCAGCGTCTTGTCACACTCTCCCTCCTGCCGAACGGTTGACCAATATGACATAGCTAATGATTATGAGGCTAATGATGGGAAGCACTTAGCAAACTCATGAGCAATGTAGCTGAGGGAAGGATTTTCAAGGCACTGAGCTAAGACTAGGGTAGGAATATAGAGTTTGGTGTGGTGAGGAGACATACATTAGAATGTTGGCTCTGCCACTGGCTTTAGGGCTAGAAGGGACCTTTGTGTTCATTTAATTGAATTCTTCCATTTTATAGATAAGGAAACTGAAGCTAAGATGTAGAATGACCTGTTTAAAGCCATTTTGCTGTTGTTCAGTTGTTCTAGTCATGCCTGACTCTTCGTGACCCCATTTGGGGTTTCCTTGGCAAAAAAAATAAATACTAGAGTGGTTTGCCATTTCTTTCTTCAGCTCATTTTAACAGATGAGAAAACTGAGGCATGTGCATGTATGTGCTTCTGTAACCCTCTTGGGTTAAGTGACTTGCCCAGGGTCACACAGCTAGTAAGTGTCTGAGGTTAGATTTGAACTCAGGAAGATGAGTCTTTCTGACTTCAGGTCCAATGATCCATCCACTGCACCATCTAGCTGCCCCAGTTTAAAGCCATAGAGGCAGTATGTAGCAGAACTCAGGTTCATTCTCAGACCTGTGGAATCTAAAGCTCTGGTCTTCCAGCTCTATCAACCTCTCTTTGTACTTACTGCCTATGTGATCTAGACCAAGTTACTTCATGTCTCAAAGCCAAGCCTCCATTTTCACACTGGGGCTCCTTTCAACTTATATTGGAATTCTGAGAGTCGTATGAATGTTCTTCTTCCTATCTCTCCAAGTTCTGCTCATTTTCTAAGGCTCAGCTCAAGGCCCTACATAAAGCCTTCCTTGAGGATCAAACGAGATTCTAATTGTAAAATGTTTAGCACAGTTCCTGGAATATAGTATAAATGTTAGCTGTTATAATCACTCCAACCTATAGTAATCTCTCCCCTCTCTGTACTTCTACAGACTCAACTGTCTCCTTGGACATTTGTCATTTGGAATGGAAGCTGCCTTGGAAGGCTAGCCAGATTTTCATGGGTGTCAATCTTGTCTATTAAGAGAGGCTTCTGTAGGGTGGGGATCGTGTGTGATCCAAATCAAGTAGACAGACACTGCTTTATCCAAAATGAATTGACAAGATGGAAATCACAAAGGGGAAAAGGGGAGGACGTTTTTTCATGTGACTTCAAAAATAGCTTAGATTTCTTGTATTTTAACTGTTCCATTGTTACCATTTTCAATATTGCTTTATAACTTGCCAAATGCATTTCTCCAAATAGTTCCATTCTATGAGGTAGGTATTACCTTCATTTTATAATAATATAATAATAATAGCTAATCTTTATATAGCTCATACTATGTTCCAGGCAGTGTGCTAAACATTTTACAAATATTGCTTATATGATATGATCCTCACAGCCACTCTGTGAGATAAATACTATTGCTTTTCCCATTTTACAGATGAGGGAACTGAGGCAAAACAGTGATTAACCGACTTGCCCAAGGTCACGCAGCTAAAAAATTTCTGAGGCTGGATCTGAACTCAGGTCTTCCTGACCCAAGGCCTAGTGTTCTATCCCTCTTACCACTTATCTGCCTCATTTAATCAATGAGGAAGTTGAGGCTCTGAGAGATTAAAAGATTGATCTGTAGTCATGTAGTAAATAGTAGAGTCAAGTCTTGGAACCCAGGGCTCCGGATTTCAAGTCAGATATTCTTGTCACTGTAATATACTGCTTCTCTGCCATGCCTCATAAACTTTCCAGGATTTAGGATAATCTATTTTCCATTGCAGTTATAACCAACAATTTTTGTACCTGAAGTACGTGTGTGTATATGTGGTAGGGGAGGGAGCTGATGCATCTGAAGTGCCATACCCTGAAATAACCACTTAGGGGGTGGGCAGGGAGTAAAGATCCTTGGTACTGGGGTGGCTAGGTGGCACAGTGAATAGAGCACCAGCTCTGGAGTCAGGAGGACCTGAGTTCAAATATGGCCTCAGACACTTAACACTTACTAGCTGTGTGACCTTGGGCAAGTCACTTAACCCCAAATGCCCTGCCTTCCCCCTCCAAAAAAGCTAGGAAAAAAATCCTTGGTACAGTTCTTTGTGTACCTTTAAATTTCATGCCCTGAGGCTGAGGTACAGTTTTCTTGCCTATTTATGACTCTGTTTGAAAAACTAGATCCAAGGTCTAGTTCCGTATTATGTTGTTCGCTTGTTTCAGTCGTAACCCCATTTGGGGTTTTCATGGCAAAGATACTGGAGTGGTTTGCCATTTCCTGCTCCATCTCATTTTACAGATGAGGAAACTGAGGCAAACAGGGTAAAGTGACTTTCTCAGGGTCACATAGTCTTCCTGACTCCAGGCCTTGGCAATCTAACTATGATATCATTTAGCTGCCTTAGTTTTGCATAGAGAGTTATGATATATTTTTTTTGACTTTTCAAATACCTGATAGAGTTGATCATGTCAAGACCAGACTTTTTCTTTAATTAAAAATATTATAATGATGCTCTTAAGAAAACACACACAACACCTCTGCTATCATGTCCCAGTGGCTTTTTTCCCCAGTTCCACACCTACTGACATTCTCTTGAGAGGCAACATGGACCAGTAGAAAGAGTGCTGGCATTAGTGCCAAAACAAAAACAAACAGAAAGCTCCAAGACAAAACCCCCAAACCTTGGTTCAAATATTGACTCTGTCCTTTACTACCTTGGTGAATTTGGGCAGGCACTAATCATATCTGGGCCTCAGTTCCTTCCTCTATTATCTCACTGTTCATATAAGAAAGCTGGGGCTCCAGAGAGGCCAAATAACATGGCTAAGAATCCTGTTATACTAACTCCTTATTCAATTGACAAAACTCTTTACAAATACAGTGTGATGTTCTTCTTGCTGTCATGCTGCTCACTACCATGACAAACAACTGGTTCTGGCCCTAAGGACATTCATTGGTCCTTCCCAAAGGATAGAGTGGAGTGAGATCATCCTGCATTGGAACATTCTCAAACATCCTCCACTAATTTCTACAGGGGGGAAATGAGTCACAGAACAAGGTCAAGAAATATATTTTCTCTTAATTAGAAATTAATGACCCATGGCCACCCAGCTGGTCAGTGTTGTTGGGACAGTGTCCTTTCAGCTGGATGCTAAACATGTTGGTGTACCCTTCCCAGGCTCCTTAAGGGGTGTGAGAGATTGAATGAATGAGTCACTGCCTAGTTGGAGCCCATCAAATTGTCATCCAGCACATGGGATGCCCATCTGCTAGAAACTTGCATTCAAAGAGACTTGGCTAAGGTCCCTCTTGCTCCTTAATCAAGATGACCCAATCAGGAGGGGCAGTGGGATCTCAGGTAACTTGGCCCTGCTCAACACCTAGAGAAGAGGTGAAGCCATGGAAAGTAGCCTTTTTCTTTTGGCTCCCCAAAGACATTTTGCATATTACCTTCCTTCAAGACTTGGCTCTTACTCTTCCTGTCACCTGGAATTCATTCATTCATTCATTCATTCATTGAATAAACACTTATTAATTGCTTTCTATGAAGAGAATACTATACTAGGTATTAGGAGATATGGGAGATAAAAAGTTTAGATAAAAACAAGGTCTTTGTCCTTGTGGAATTTTGCATTCCAGTAAGGAGATAGGATCCAAAGGTAGATAACTAAAATATATTTATGCTTCTTGCAGCCTTACCTCCTAGCATTCGTACCTTTGTTCATGGGAGCTGCTTACCAAATCTCTGTTGAATGAATGGATGCATTTGGTGCAAGAAACAATTATTAAGAGTTTTATTTTGTGAGAAGCACCATACAAAGTGCTAGGAGTTCAGGAATTAAAAGTGATTTTGCCATTCTATAAGGCATTTACCATGTAATAAAGGCTACATGTAGGCTAAAGAAGAAGATTCAATTCAACATTTATTAAATACCTTCTTAAGACCTCCTGACCAGGAGGATCAGTGAAGACGTTATGGATGAAGGGAAATTGGATTTGGACTTTAAAGGATTACGGAAGATGGAGACCATTCTACACACAGGGGACAGCATGAGCAAAGGATCTGAATCTTGAACACAAGCTGTTCTTGGCATGTATGTATATACATACATACACATACAGGCCAACCCAATTCTGTTCAACCAGATGGAACCTTAGAGATCATCTCATCCTTCTCATGTTTCAGGACAGCAAACATGACAATACTTTAGCTGGGTGATCAAAGTTTCTTCTAAGAAACGGTTTTAGGTTCTAAGACCTTTAGAACTAGAAGAGAACACAGATGCCGTTAGGCCCAACACTCTCATTTTGCGTATGAAGAAACTGAGGCTCAGAGAAGTTATTTGCCCCCAGGTCTCATGGGAAGTAAATGGAAGATTAAGGATTCAAACTCTGGATATTTGACTCCAAGGTCAGCAGCAAAGTTCAGGGCTCTTTCTGCTGCACAGCTCACAGACATTTTTTAGCTTGTAGCCTGGCTCCTAAATGGTGAATGGGCTAATATAAGAGAAAGAGTTCTGGCCCAGGGATCAGGAATTGTGGGTTCTTGTCCCAGTTCTCCTTCAACCTTCTGGGTGACCTTGGGTCCATTACAGGGTCATAGATGCAGAGATGGAAGGGACCTTGGAGCTCATCCACTCCATTTCCCTTATTTTTCAGAAGATCAGAGAGGTTGTAATTTGCTCAAATTCACACAAGTAAAAAGTGATGAAGCTGCATTTGAACCCAGCTAATAATTGTGACAAGATCTGAACCCAGAGGGTCTTCCATGTCTGGCATTGTATTCAGTTTACCACATTGCCTCTCCTTCCCCCCTTTTTTTCCTTTCTCCTTTCTCTTCTCCCTCCCTCATTCTCCTGGTCTTCCTTTCTTCTCCTGATTCTAATTCCCATAATCTTTTCCACTGCTTTAAAGCCTTAGTTTTCCCATTTGTAGAACAAGGGGGATTGGACTAGGTAAACTCTAGTTGCCTCCTGGGTCTGATAGTCTATGGTCTATGACTTCTATTTCTAGCATGTCTATGATTCTTTGAGTGACTGATGTTAGGAACCAATGCTGTATGCCAGGAAGAAACACTTAAAAAAACAACAAGCAGCACCAGTCATTTATTGGGAGGGAAAAGGAGGGGATTGTGTATATTTTCATCTAAATACAAAATGCAATCAGACCATATGTTGGACTAATTACTGCTCAAACAAAATTTAAGAAATTGAATCTGTTTTTTGTAGGGAAGCAAAGGAATAGAGATGCTGTGCCTGTTGGGGAGCTGGGGCTGGAGCAAGAGCTGTACAGTGACAGTCACTGGCGACATCCCTCTTTCCTCTCAGCCTCACCAAGTGTTACTTACTGTGAAACAAGTCTCCATACTTCAAAGCCATCCCCTTGTTCTAAAGCCCTAGGGAGTGCAAGAGCTGGTCATGCATCAGGGGAAAGTGTGCTGTTTTGGAGGTCAGGAGACTGGGTTTGAATCCTCTTGTTCACCCTTCCTCTCTTGGTTTTATTTTCTTCCTCTGTGAAAGGAAGGACCAGGGTCAATGAGATGCTCTCTAAGAATTCTTCTAGCTCTAGGAACTAAGAATTCCACCAGAGGTAGGGAACCTATGGCCTTGAGGCCACTTTTGGCCCTCTAGGTCCTCAGGTGTGGTCCTTTGACTGAATCCGAACTTCACATGGCCTTGAGGCCACGTGTGATTTGGATTTGTTCAAAGGGTCACACTTGAGGACCTAGAGGGTTACATGTATCCTTGAGGCCACAAGTTTCTCACCCCTGGCTGTCTTCACCTAATGCTATCTCCTTGCCAAACCAGATTTAACAACAAAAAAACCCACTTGATAATTGTGCATATTAGCCAGTTGAACAACATCCACCAAGTGTTTATGAAGTACCAGCAATTGTGCTTAGTTCTGGAAATACAAAGAAAGTCTCTGCCCAGCTTACATTCTAGCAAGGGAGACAATATGTACATATATAATAAGATGTCAGAAATATGGATTCATTGTGGAAGTGATGTTGAAAACTAAAAATAAATAATTTAATTAAAAAAAAAGAAATATGGGTTTAGAGCTCAAAGGGAATCTAAGAGTTTTTCAAGTTTATTTCTCCCTTATTTGACAGCTGAAGAAACTGAAGGCCAGACAGGTTAAGTGACTTGCCCAGGGTCACACAGCTAATAATTGAGGTGGAATTTAAACCCAAGTCTCCTGGTCTAGTGATCTATTCACTATTCTCTTTTGCCTTCTCCTCTTCCTTTCTATTCACTCTTTCTCTCCTTTCTCCTCTTCTCTCTTCTTTTCTTTTCTCCCTTCTCCCTCCTTCTTCCTCCATCTCTTTCTCCTTATTCCAAATACAATTCCAACAATCCAAGGCATTGGGAGGTGGGTAGAAGCAGCTAGATTTGGGGGCCAATCAAGAAATGCTTCATTATTGACTTGTATTGCCTGTAGGCCTGGGGGAAGTATGAAAACACTTTATCTACATCTTTCCCTAGTTGGCACTAGAGGATTCTTTTACCCTAAAACATACCCCTTCATTCACAAAAAAGATGAGGATTACAGTGAAAGTCTCCCTGGGAGAGGAAATTCAGGAGTTACACTTACCCTGAAGGGCAGAAGGCTGAGACTTGACCCTTTCCTGAGAGCAGGGGAACAGAACAGAGGACAAAGGATCTTTCTAGGTATGGGAAGGGGTTTAAATTTTGTGTACAAACTTCATGAGTTGCCATGAACAAAAATTCATCATGGAATCTTCAACCTACTCATGATGAGTTTCTTCACACTTAGCTAGACTAGTGCTCAAAAAGGTGACCTGGTCAGTTACACAAGTCATACTCAAAACCTTTTAAGCCAAAGAGCAATGGCAGAACCCGTTAGATAGCATACTCCACTGGCAAAGCCTTCAAGGACCCAGGGTCACCTCCTTTGATACCCTCATGAGAGCAGGAGAAAGTTAAGAAAGCCTCCAAGCATGTAGGGTTTTGTCAACAATAGAGACAAACATCAAATAGGGTGAGCATGAATGGATGCATTGTGGTCTGACTTGGTAGAGGGGTGGGGCATCAAGTCATGAAACCACTCATCCATTTGAAGGTTTAGGTGTATATCATCATGCTGTAAAGCAGGTTTGGAGTTTTCTCCATTTCTATATCAGATACCTGTGAGGGTCAGTTTCAGTGAAAGTGAATTTTCCCTCCCTTTGCATTCTGTAATATTCAAGCAGGAGGAATACTTTCAAGTTTTCAAATATACATGCTATTTTAAAAGACATTTTATTAATACCTTTTATATCATCTATATTTTCCACTGTATTTTTCCACCCCCCCATTATGTCCAAGAGAGGAATAAGAAAAGAATGAAATATAACAGAGTATACTAAAATATAACAAAAATATAAGAAAATTCTTTATAGCAAAGGATTTTTTTAAAAAGAGGAAGAGGAGAAAAAATTCAGCAAACCTAATCAACATATCAATAAAATCTGGCATGATATGCGATGTTCCAACCCATGGAAAACTCTCCTCTCCCTCTCCCTCTTTTTTTGGGGGTATTTTTGTTTATTATAATTTGCAGCATTCAATTTTGGTTGTGTCACTGTTCCTTATACATACATTGTAATCATTGTATACATTGTTTCTCTTGTTTTCTTTGTCATTTTGCATCTGTTCATATAAGTCTCCATGCTTCTCTGTATTCATGATGTTGATAATTTCTTAAAGCACAGTAATATTCCATTACATTCACGTGCAACAATTTATCTAGCCATTCACCAATCAATGAGCATCTTCTTGGTTTCCAGTTCTTTGCAATGGCAAAAAAATGCTGCTATTAGATTTTTGGTATTTCTGGGGTTTTTCCTTTTGTCATCCATCTCTTTGGAGTATATGCCTCATAGTGAAATCTCTGAGCCAAAGGGTTTGGAAATGTTAGCTGCTGTATTTGCAACATTTCTAAGTGGTTTCAGAATGTGTGCCCATTTCCCCACAACCACGCCAGCTTTGATTATTCCTATCTTTTGTAATCTTTGCCAATTTTCTGGGTGTACAGTGAAAACTCAGGGCTGTTTAATTTGTATTTATTTTATTTCATTTTGGTGATTTGGTGCCCTCTTTCAAATGGTTGTTTATCATTTGCAGTTCTTTTGAGAAATGTCTTTCAATCTGGTGACCTCTTGTCTACTGGGCAATATCTTTGGCGCTATATATTTCTCTTGTCTATGTATATCTTGTATATCAGACCTTCGTCAGAGACATTTGCTACAAAGATATTTTTTCTAGTCAACCATTTCCCTTCTTATCATAGTTGCATTAATTTTATCCATCTGTAACATGAGCATGATATAGTCCCTCATTCATATAGGTAGTGTAGCCAGCAGACATGGAATTCCATGAGGCACTTGTATTCTCTTTCTAGTTCTCTGGGATAATTCACCCTCAAACTGTCCTCACACTAGTAGGTTTAGGGGTTGGGAGTCAGCCATGGCCATGACTATGGGGCTACTACTCAAACTCATGGTCCAAAACATAACCCTGGAATATGTGTAGAAAGAGATAGAGGTACACTCTTACTTGACATTGTGGTTTCTGAGCCCCCATTAGTATTCTTACATTTATATGAAGCTGGTAACCATGACACAGTAACTGATAAACATAAAATATTTAATAAACAATTAGACAATGGCAAAGATAGTCATAACATTTACTAAATAGAAGGCAAGAACAGGAATAATCAGTATCAGCTGTCCACTCATAAACCTAGGTTACACTTCTCACCAGCACACTCAGTGTTTATGGAGAAGACTGATAGGGAGGCATCTCAGTAAGGAAACCCACTTGTATGGGGCAACTCACAACTTTGGTTGCAGACCCTGATGTCCTGGCTCTCTTTATCTCATGGTCCATCCATGGCACGTATCTTCTGCTGGACTCCCCATTTCTTTTCTGCTCCCGTTTTTGTTCCTTGTAGCTCTCCTGCTAAGTAAAGCTGCTTCTCTGCTACTTTCAAGCTACTAAAGCTTTTACAAACACTTTTAGTACTCAATAGCCCTTACAACCTTTATGTTCTAAAATGTTTATAGTAGAGCGTTGACCATGTTTCAGTGACAAGCACTTTCCTTAAGCAAGAAAACTGCCAAGCTCCTTAGATCCATTCTGAGGCTCTGAGGAGTCTCTCCCCAAATGTGAATAGCAAAAAGGCCATGTAGTCTTTGTCAGACAGCCCTTCAAAAAGCAGGCTATCCTGCTGTTTCCAATCAGTTTTTCTACAAAATCAAACTTCAAAGAAAGGCAGATGCAAAGCTTATCTTCCTTCCTGTTTTTCTCTCTCTCAAACCAAAGAGGGGAGTAGGGGGCAACACAGGCAGCCCTGAGAGGTTTTCCCCTATAGATGGTGCTGGGAAGCAATAAGCCTGGATAGCTCTTCTCACACCATGGTTCAACTTTCTTCTAATAGACCTCAGCAATTGCAGGTCTCAGTCAGCTGTCTCAGCTGAAGCACCCCTTTTCAACTTGTTATATTTTGTCTTCTGTAATCAGCTTTTTCCCCCTTTTGTCACCTCCTGTGTCTTCTGTACCCAAGTGCTCCCACATTCAACTTTTTCTTTTTCTTTCTTGCTCTTTTTGCTGGCTTCTTCCCATAGTTATTTCTCTGGTTTCTATTTCCTCAAATTAGTATCTCCTTTTAAGCAGTGACCCATTTCTGACTTACAGTGTGAAACTCAATAATCAGATCGTTCTGTCGGGCATAATAACAACAGTCCTTATATAATCTTCTCATAGTTCCAAAATACTTACTTGATTTACAATTTCTCAGTTATAACCTTCAAAACCCTGAGAAGTCACCTACAAATAAGGTAATTGGCCACACTGCCCTGTAGCTATTGTTACCTCAGTTATGGCTCTTTCTTTAAGCAGATGTTCCAACTACATTCATTTGTTCATGTGAACAATACATGGTCCTGAGAATAATCCCCTCTCCCTAATCTAAAAGGCTGTGTTTCTTCTCAAGATGATTTTTATCAGTTTCCCTTACATAATTTTTTTCTGGCCCTATCATTCATACGAAAACTTTTCTATTTCAAATAATCAAACATTTTAAAAAAATTAATGATTAATTTTTTATCCATTCTTTAGTTAAGAAATTATCCTATTCTCAATAGAAAAAGATACATGATTCGCTTCCTTTTGTTTTTCCCCACTATTATTTCCTTTGATATCCTAGGTCTTTTTCTCCTCTAAATAAATTGTGTTGTTTTTTTCTAGCTTTCTAAAGTATTCCTTTGCTAGTTTAGTATAGCACCAAAATTGTAAATTAACTTGGTACTATTATTATTTTTTGCTATATTGGCATAACCCAGCCATGAACACTAAATATTATTTCACCCATTTAAGTTGTTCTTTGTTTCTTTTTTTTTTTTTAAAGTATAATTGTCTCTATACACTTATCGATTGTGCTTTTGTGGGTTGACTCCCAGATACTTTATGATAATTTTTTATTTATTTTAAATGGGTCTTCCCTTTCTGTTACTGCCTCAAGAATTATCATTATTGTTACATAGAAATTTTGTGGCCTGGGTCATTACTGAAATAATTGTCTCATTTAAATTGCTTTTTTGTTTGCTTGTTTGTTTATTAACTAGAATTTCCAAAGTAAACTGTCATGTCATTAATAAATAGAGATAATTTTATTTCTGGTTTACCTATTTGTATTCCTTTAATTTATTTTTCTTGTCTTATTGCTATTGTTAGAATTCCTAGAATTATGTCAAGTGATTATGGTATTTTTGTGTTTATTGAGAAAAGTTCTACTATTAACTTGTCACATATGATACCAACTTTTAGTTTTAGATAACTTCTTTTTAACACACTAAGAAAAGGCTACTAGTCTATGGTTGTACTTTGTAGTTCTTTTTTTAGGCATTAAGGAATTTTGTATCTTGTCAAAGGCTTTTTCTGCTTTTTATATATATCATTTTGGGTGTTTTATTTTTAATATTGTTTTCCTAATGTTGTTTTATCTTTTCATTTATGGTTTATATTCAACCTGATCATAGTGAATAACTTTTTGGATAAATTGTAGTAGTCTTTTTACCAGGATTTTATTTAATATTTCTGAATTGATATTCATTCATAGCGTTGGTTTATAATCCCCTTTCTTTGATTTATCCTTTTCTGGTTTAGGTATTAGGATTATATTTGGCTTATAAGAGGAGTTTTGTAGAATGCTTTATTTCTAAATATCTGAAAATAATTTATGTAATATAGGTATTAATTGTTCTCCAAAAGTCTGATGAAATTCTTTTGTAATTGCATCTGAACTAAGAATGATTGTTTTCCCCTTTGGAACTTCCTTTATAGCAAGGTCAATTCCTTTTTCTGATATTGGATTATATACAATCTCTATTTCATATGCAATCAATTTGAGTTTTATATTTCTGTAGGTAATCTATTTCTTTTGAGTTCTCAATTTTGATGACACAATCAATTTTGGTAATTATTTATCCTTTTTCAGTTTTGCTATAATTTCCCTTTGTTCATTTTATTTTGTTAATTTGCTTTTCTACCCTCTTCTTTTTAATCAAGTTGGCTAAATAAAGGTTTATTGGTTCTCTTAGTCTTTTTTTTTTTTTAAAGAAGCAGCTTGCAGTTTTATTTGTCAGTTCAAAAGTATTTTTGATCTTACCTAATTTTCAAGATTTGGTCTTTTATGCTCCTGTGCTTTGAACTACTCATTATTTAAAATTTCATTATCAAGTCTCCATTTTAGTCGATGTCTTTTGCTCCTGGAATGAATTACTATTTTTAATTGTATAGTGGTCTATAAATTATGTGTTTTTAGTACTTCTGCTTTTTGGAATATGTTTATAATTTCTCTGTAGACTAACACACAAATTCTCTGTAGTTTCTTTCTAAAAAATATGATTTTAAGAACTTAGTTGCTATGCCATTTGAGGTGTGCATATATGTGTGTGTGTATGTAATTTAATGATAATTTTTTGGGTTTTCTATTGTATTTTAAAGTATACTATATTTTCCCTGTTTGTTTCTTTGTATTATCAGTTTTTGATGTTGTTGTATCTGAAATTATGATCATAATTTTTGTTTTTGTAGCATCAGTTGAAGCATAATAGACTGTTCCATTTTCTTGTTTTTGTTCTGTATGGATCTATGTGGCTTAATTATATTTCTTTTATATGTGGAAATTGTTGGCATTTGTTTTTTATTCATTGCTCTCTTTTCTTTCTTTTTATTGGGGGAATTTGGTCCCTTCACATTTAGGGTTATGACTGTCAAGTTTATGTTTTTAAAAATACATGTATGCATGACATACCCATAGATAGAAACCTTCCTAAACTAAGCTAACATTTAACTTCTGCAGTTTATTTTGCTTTCATTAATCTGATCCTAATCTCCCCCCCCCCCCACACACACAACTGCTCTCTCTCCCATTACCTTGTACAATTACAAGATCCCTGTTTTTAGTCTTTTATTCTTTCATTTTACTTACTCTTCCATTTTCTACATTAAATGGGAATTTCTAATCTGTTCTGTCTTATTCACTTCATTCATTCTTTTACTTCAATGATGTTAATTTGTAATGCTTCTTTTTAAAAATAATTGTTTTCAGCACTCCCAAATTCTTACTTCCTGCCTCCACTTCTTTTCCTCTTCTAGGATACACCAAAACCTATCCTCAGAAATGTCTTGATAGAGGCAACAGGGTTTAATGGGAATTGTTTTGTAATTCAAGACACTCTTCATCCTGTTCTTTGCCTCTTCTCTCATTATTTGTCTCTTTTGGTGTCATGCCACCCTTCCTTTGAACATCTGATTCCTCTACTCAAATTTCTTTGAGTAGTGTCCTCAGCGCCCCACCCAGGGTTCTAACCACTTCTCTGATATTGAGAGCTAGTGCCTGAGAATCACAACCCCATGTTAGAGGAATTGTATTCCTGAGACTATCAATGTCTTCCAAGAGAGTTTGCTTGTTTACCCCTCCCACTTCTGTAGAATCACTTTGAGGTGTTGCTGGTAGAATCAAATGCTCATCATTCCCTCTAGAATCTGTCCCACAATATTATATCTTTATTTTCTTATTAATCCAGGGTAGAGAGAGAAGTGAAAAATATCTCATCCATTTCTCCTTTGGAATCTAAACCAGTTTTTTCCTACGGCCCCAGTTCCACCCTTTCCTCTGCCTACCCCAGAGGAATTCCTTTGTATTATTCTACCACTGATAACATTGATTTACTCATATCTTTTTGCTCTTTAGAATGCATTGATGCTCTCTTTGCTTTCTCAATCTCTCTCTGACAATGTGAAATTTTATTACAAAGAGAAAACCAAAAAACAAACACAAAGACCTCCACCACTCCACATTCATGACTTTTTCTGATTTTATCCACACAAAAATAAACATTTCATTTCTTACTTCTTCATTGCTATCTGAAAATGTTTAACTTTTTTTTTTTGTTTGGTCAATTTGTATGTTAAATACCCTGCTTACCTCAAGGTTCTTTTGAAGTATGACTGAAATTTTTCCTTTTGGATATTTGATGCTTTGGATATTTTTCAAGACATATTATTTTTGAGTGTCAACTGATCTTTGCTTTCAGAACATGCTATCCAAATCTTTCCTTTGACTTGGTGTAAATAAGGAGTAATAGTGTGAACTTTTTTTCCTTGTTGCCTGAAAAATTTGTTGTGTGGTGCTATAGTTCTAAAGTTTGCCTATTTTATTTCTTATTGTGCTAAACTTATTCTGTTTGGGGGGGGTGGTTTTTTTTTTTTTTTTTTTGGCATTCTGTGGAGTTCTATGATTTGTTTTCTGCTTCTTCTTTTGGTGGATAATTTTCCTGTTTGAATTTTGGAAGTATAGTATTTAGGTTTCTTTAAAATTATGATTTTATGGAAGATCCAGAATGTTAAATTATCTTTTCTCATCTATCTTCAAATTCATTATTATTATTTTAAATCTTTGATGTGTTCTTCTAAACTTGTCTTTTGATTTTATTAAATTAATTTTCCTTCTGTCTGTATTTTTTTTCCAATTCTGTCATTCTCTTTGTCAAAGAATTATGTATTTTAGAAAATGGCTGTCTTTTTTCCCCTTAAATCCTCTGCTTTCTTATTAGACTTTTAGTTCTTTCCTTTAAAAATATCTACTTTTTATTTTTGTTTATTTTATATTTTCACTTAATTCTTTGAATGCTATTCTAAGCCATTCTGAGCTATTCTAGCAATGGAATTTCTCTACTGTCATTTCAAGGGGGCATTGCAGCATTTATTGTAATATCTTCACTTTCCATTGGGTATTTTGCCTCAGTTTCCTTTATGAATTGCTTGTTCATTGAAATGGTTCTTTTCTTTAATTGTTTGTTCGTTTCTCTTCCTTAACAATGTTTCCTCTATCTTTATTACCCTGCTGATTTTCTACAGTATCGTTGCTGTAAACAGAGTTATTACTATTATTTCTTTCTTTTTTGCTGGTCCAGCCTCCAATCCCTGATGCATGTTCTCTCTTCTTTCAGACCACTGGGGTGAAACAGTATCTGTGGCCCTCAAGGGACAACCTCAGTTGTGATCCATTGGAGTATTTCATCAGGCCTTATTCTTCACCTTTTCTAGTGCCCATCCTTTTGGGCTTCACTTTTCTCTTTACGGCTATCTTCCTTCAGTCCCTAGAATGTGTTAGGAGAGGATTTCTGGGATGTGACTAAGTGTAAACTCTGAGAAGCTTTTGAAATTGGGTCTTTTGCCCATATTTCTTTTGGTCTTTCTGTTGCTTACCTGTTATTTCTGTAACATGTTAAAAACTGTGGTTATAACCTATGTTTTACTTCTGACCTCCTTTCTCTTTCCCGTTCTCTTCCTTTCCCCTACTTCTAGAGCCATTACTTTTCCTTCTTCATGTCCATATCAAATTTTGTTGATTCTATCTCTACCTTTTTCTCATTTCTCCCCCTTTCTTCATTCACATGGCCACCACCCTAGTTCAGACCCTCACAACCTTATGCCTGTACTATCACATTATCCTCCTAATGGGTCTCCTTACCTTAGGTCTCTCCTCTCCCTAATATATCT
Source organism: Pseudochirops corinnae (assembly GCA_028646515.1). Taxonomy (NCBI): domain Eukaryota; kingdom Metazoa; phylum Chordata; class Mammalia; order Diprotodontia; family Pseudocheiridae; genus Pseudochirops; species Pseudochirops corinnae. The sequence continues at coordinate 232,167,986 of CM053585.1, read as the reverse complement.
CCCTAGAGCTGCCAACATTACATTCCTGAAGCACTGATCTGACTATATTACTCCACAGTTTAAAAAATTCTAGCATTTTTCTATTGCCTCTACGAAAATGAATAAACTTCTTTGGCATTTAAAACCCTCAACCATCTGTTGCCCTTCTTTTCCAAGCCTAGCATATATCCCCCCACTATTTCCTAGAGAAACTAACCTACTTGTTGTACCTCACACACAGCATCACAATTCCTGTCACCCTGCTTTTGCATAGGCTACATGCCTAAAATATGGTCCTTCCTTACTTCTGCCCATTAGGATTCCTTGCTCCTTTAAATGTTCATTTTTGAGTATTATCTTCTAGATGAGGCCTTTGCTGATCTTCCCTGCTGCCTTGTGCCCCCTACTCCCAACAATGTTGAATGTACCTTGTATTTTCTTCTTTTTGTGAGTGTTGATTCCCCTGCTAGCTTATAAGATCTTTGAGGCAAAGACTGGTTCATGCTCATCTTTGTAACCCTTATACCTAGCATGGGACCTGGACCATAGTAGGTGAGTACCAAATATTTGTCAATTTATTTTTTAAGACTTAGAGCTAATTCATGGGCTCCAGTGTGACCTGGGAGTGGGATTCCTCCGACTACTCTGCTGAGTGATTCACTCTAAAAGTCTGTGCCAAAAACTGCAGCTACCTTTTAGACTATAATGTATGGGAGATGGCTGGGATAGCAGGGTGGGAAGTCTGCTGTAGGCTGATTATAACAGAAGCAATGGACTCATGAACAAGTCTTCAGTTATTTTTTTGATAAGAATTATCTTGTGATCAGGTCTTTCCATTTTCTTCTTGTTATAATTGACTTTGCTACTTTTGGAGAATTTTTCTTGTTTATTTGGCCAGTAAAGGATGAACTGTATTCCAGGTTACCTCTCTCTCCACTGTCTTCCCAAGATTCCATTTTCAAGTTTCCAAGAAGGAACTTTTGATTTGCTAGTCTTTTTCCAAAGCTTAGAAATTTGGTTATTCCCTTCATCTCCATGGCACTTAACCTCTTTCCCTGTCTTCTAATTCTTCTATTGAGTCATTTGGCTCTGGCCAGGTCCATCTACTCATGGCTAGATTCTCACTTATCACTTTGCTTGTTCTCTTTAACCAAAAATGCATGCCCAGTTCTCCCTATCTCCTGTACTAGTTAATTTACATGCATTTATAAAGTGCCTTCCATGTGACAGGCATTTTGCTAGGCCCTGGTGATACAAAGACCAAAAAGAAATAGGAAGAGATTGTGTGTGTGTGTGTGTGTGTGTGTGTGCACACGTGTGTTCACTTTGGGGAAGGGGGTCAGAGCAGTTGAGTGGATTGGTAGAAGTCTTGTGTAAAAGGTGATAACTGACCTAAATTTTGAAAGAAACAAGGGATTTTAAGAGGCAGAAGGGAGGAACAAGTATATCCCAGGCTTGGGGGACAACTGGTACAAATGTACAGTGGAGTGAGATGGGATATAGAGTATTATATGTCAGTAGTGGCAAGAAGGACAGATTTTCTGAGCCACAGAGTACCAGAAGGGGAATAATGTCTATTAAAGCAGTCTGGGGCCATATTGTGAAAGACTCTGAAAATCCTAGTCTATCACTTCCTTCAAGGCTCAAAATATTCCCCCACTCAAAATATGCTTCCTTTAGGAAGCCTCTCTTGAAAAAAAAGTCTGTCCTTTATTAATTATTTCTGTATTCTATAGCAGTTTTCTGCTCAGTTTATAAATTAGAGAGGTCTATCAGTGTGTCCCTCTGAAAAGAAAATGTGTTATTAACTCTAGAGCTGGGAGGTATCATGGAGATCATCTAGCCGAACTCTCTCCTTTTATAAATGTGGAAAATGAGGATTGAAAGCTAGGTCACCTAAATCCAAACCCATTTTTTCTTTCCACTTGACAATATCATATTGCTTTCTCAATTTACTGTTTTGTACTTAATCAGCTAGAACAGCAGTGGGGTGGTGGGTTGAGGGCCAGGAAGCCTCCCAATGGGTCATGATTACCCCTTGAGGGCCACAGATCTTGTTGCACACCGGTGGTCCGAAAGAGGAGAGGACAGGCAGCAGAGACGGGAGGAGGGTTATAGCAATTCTGGGCCACCAGAAGAGAAATCAGTGACAATGATAACCATGTTTACTTCAAGGACGCTATAGAAAAAATCAGCAGAGGGACTAGATTCCAGTTCTTCCTTTGACACCAACTGTGTGACCATGAACAACTCATTTACCCTTTCAGCTCTAGAAATTGTTGTTTCTACACCAGGAATTCTCTGCATAATCAAAATCACAGGTCTGGGTCAGAAAAGAAAAGAAACAAATTATTCAGAGCAAAAGCTTTTCCTTTGTTTCCAGGTAACTCTCCATTTTCCATCAGCAGTTCTGCTTGACTGCCACTCCATGGAATGCAATCCCCCTGGTGCCTCCCCTTCCCCTCTTTTAGCTTTCTTTTGTATGTTGTCTTCACCCATTGGATTGTAAGCTCCTTGAGGACAGAGACTGCTTTTCTTTCTTTTTCATTTGTTTGTAACACTGCCCCCCCTCCCTTGGCTCAGTGCTTGGCCCAGAGCAGGTACTTAATGGTTATTGAATGGAATTGAACTTTGTGTTCTACATTTGTAAGTCTTTCCAGAGACTGAAGGAAGGTTGTTGTTGTGGTTGTGTTTTTCTTTCATTCTCAAAGAAGACCATGACATCAGGGAGATGATGATGTGACTTGCAGTTGACTTGGATTTGAGTGAGGGAGGGCTGTGCAAGGTCACCAGCCTCACTTTCTCCTCCAGAGCCATCTGGATCCAGTGGCCAGATGTTCATCAGGATGATTGGAGATGGCCCAGGATGCAATGGGAGACCCTGGCCCCTTCAGGCTAAGGCCTTTTCATGTACTCACTTTGAGTGAGGTTATGCCCATTCAGTGAATAGGCCTCTTTAGGAAGCGAGTCAAGGCAACTCCCAAAGACTCATGATGGAAAGGGCTCTCCACATCCAGAGAAAGAACTACAGAGTCTGAATGTCTATTGAAGCAAACTACTTGCTCCCTCTCTTTTGTGTTTTATTTTGTTCCTTCTTTCTTGTTGTTCATTCCATTGGTTATAATTCTTCTTTACAACCTGACTAATGTTTAATGTGAAGGTACTTGTAGAACCTATATCGGATTGCATGCTACCACGGTGGGGGGGAGAAGGAGGAAGAGAAAATTTAAACTCGAGGGATTGTGGAACTGAATGTTGTAAACTAAAAGTAAATAAGTAAATAATTTTTTTTAAAAGTGAGTCAAAGGGATGGCCCCTTTAATTAAAAAAAAAAAATCTGGGCAGGGAAGACTCTCAGGGTTGTTAACCAAAAGAGAAACAGTTACTAGTTACATTTACTCTGAGCCAAGAGGGCCCAAAAAACAGCCGTTTGGTGGTGCTTGGACAGCGAACTATTGTAGTCCAAACTGAGCTCCAGAGTGAAATGGTTTAAGGTTTGGGCTTGGAGGGAAGAAAGAAAGACAGAAGAGGAAACCAGGAAAGTCTGAAGTGATGAAAATATACCACGGGTTGAGAAAGCACAAAATCTTGGGGAAAGGTGTGACGCTCAAACCACACATTCCAATAAAAGGGGGAGGGGAGGTAGTAAAGATCTGAGACCTGCTGTGGCCCCAGGTTTACCTTTGGAAGCCCCTTGGACTAAGTGTGCTGGGTACTCGGTGGGAGGAGGAGAGGAGCAGAGCGGAGCAGAGCTGCACCACCAGCTAATGGCTCCCCGCCATCTCCAATGCTGGTGAGATGGCGGCAAGGCTAACAGATGTACTTGAATATGGTTTGGTTCAAAGAATGTGCTTAATTAGGTTTTTTTAATACCATTCTTGTGAGTCCTAGAGTATTTTTTTATTTTTTTTATTTAGGCTTCTAATCTAGTAATGTTATTGAGGATCGTTTGTGGAGAAATATTGAGATAATTGAAAAGTGATAAAGCAGATGCCTCCAACGTTAAAATTGACCTCTCCCATACAAGGAAGCGCAGTAACAGCCTCTCAAATCAAACATGGTAGATTCATTGGCCGGATCCTGGAGGGAAACTCTTCATTAAAAAAGCGTATGTGGCTCACACTTCACAACTCCATTATCACAACCCAGCAGGCACAGGCAATAGAAAAGGCAGCCCTGTAGGATGCCGTCATCCCTTCCACCTCGACCCTCATTGCAGAGGCAGACACCCAGCCCCCCAGTACCGCCAGCCCCAGAATGTATGCACACTCTGAGAACTTTTTTTTTTTCACCATCTCTGGGGGATAGGCATTCAGGATTGCAGAGAACAGGCCCAGATTCTGATTTATGTTCCCTGGAAAAGCTGGTGCACAGTAGTTTGGCCATTAGAACAGGTAAAGAGACAGGAGTTGTCACTGTCACATCTGCAGCTCCTGGGAAGGCTGCCTTCCCCAGCCCCTGCCCTCCCCCCTCCAGTTTGATGTCAAAACTGAGGATTGTTTACCAGGATAATTGTTCTTATGTGTACATCTGATTATGTTAATCAAATGCTCCAAAGTCTTCAGTGGCTCCCTATTACTTACAAAATTTAAACAGCTTTGTTTGGCATTCAAGGCTTTCCACAAATGACAGCACCCTATGTTTCTAGCCTCATCTTATATTATTTCACTGTCCTTTAACCTCTGACCAAACTGGATTGCTATATCTTCTGAACGCACTCCACAGTCTCTTGCCTTTGCATCTTTGTTCCCACTCTTTCCTATACACAGAATGCCCACCTCTTCCCTCTTTGTTGGTTCTATTACTAAAAAGAACTCACACGAGAGTAGTGGTCACATGGAGGTCAGAAGAAGTGTTACAACGACACTTTCAAGGTCTCTCTGAAGAACTTTGGAGCTGATTGTGAGACACAGGAGACACTGGAACAGGACTGCCCACTATGGCATGCCCACATCAAAGAAGGCACTGTGCTCTGTGGGCAAAGCAGAATTGCAGTAGCTCAAAGAAAACATGACATGTGCTCTCTTAGAGACATCTCCTCTCCAAATGTTCATGTGAACCATTCGTGTTTGAACTATGGTAGAGCCTTCTGAGCTCCTACTGGTCTGGTCAGCCACAGTAGACATACTCTACCTTGATCCCAACATAGTGGCATCATTTTGGTCCTCTTGGAGAGCAAAGGACAACAAACATTTATAAAAGCTCAATTTAACCCATCATCCTTAGCCAATAATGCATGTCTCCCTCAGATTTCATGCAGCACTTGACTGGGCCTCTCTCTAAGCCATGTCATGATTTCATTAGAGTTATCTGCATTGGTCTGAATTTCCTGATAAACCTGAAAACGTGGGTTGTGGCTTATCTAAACTTAATATTTTGGGTTCAGTGCCTAGCAAAATGTCATGCATAGATTGCAGACACTTAATCAATGTTTGTTGTGTTTGTATTTGTTATGGATAACTGGCCTCAATTTTACCTTCCTGTCCTGTCAGATACCAAATTTTGACTGTTCCTCACTTTGTCAGAGGCAGAATAACATAGACAAAGGAACATCGATTTGAGTTGTGAGCACTAGATTCTGTCAGTCCTAGCCTTGACAACATGCCTACTATCTGCCAGACCCTGTGCTTTTTTTTTTTTAAAGGCAAAACCCAGGAAGTCCCTGCTCTTATAGAGTTTGGCTCAGTAGCTAACTAGCTGGTGGCTTTGGGCAAGTTTATTAGCCCTCTGGGTCTCAGTTTCCCCAGCTTTAAAGGACTGGATTAAATGGTTTCTGAGGTTCCTTCCAGTTCTAATATTTTACAATGTGGTTAGCCTCAGACTATGTTTCACGTTCCTTCTTTCTGCCTTTCTTCTCTCTTTCTGTCTCTTAACTTGCTTAAAGAGAGCTGTAGGCTAGACCAGTGGACAGAGCTACAAGGACAATATAAAGGATGGAGCACTGATTTAGAATCAGGAGACACTGGTTCCTGTCCTGGTTCTGACTCAGCTGTGTGACCTTGGAAGAAAAAAATCACTTAACCTCTTGAGTCTCAGTTTCCTTGTTTGTTAAGTATGGACAATTGTATTTGCATTATTTCTCTAAAAGAGTAGTTGTGAGGAAAACACCTCACGAATCTTAAATCTATAGAAATGGGAGTTATTATGAAGGCTTGAATTTAGCAAACTAGTGAGGTCATCTCTAGTTTTCAGGGTAATTTCAGGCCCATGCCAAATCCCAACTTCTCTATGAAATTTTCTTTGACCTTACTAGTCCAAGGGGGATCTCTCTCTCTCTCTTTTGTCTGAACTCCCATAATAATTATTGTCTATACATATCCCTTGGCATTTAGGATACATGATATAGAACTGGAAGGGACTTTAAAGGTCATCTAGGTGGGGCGGCTAGATGGCACACTGGCCCTGGAGTCAGGAGGACCTGAATTCAAATCCTATCTCAGATACCCATTAGCTCTGTGACTGGGCAAGTCACTTAACCCTAATTGTCTTCCCTTCTCCCTGCCCCCCCCCCCAAAAAAAAAGAAGTAAAGGTGGTCTAGACCAGTGGTTTCAAACTCAAATAGAAACCTGTGAGTTGCGTCTTGACTTAGAAAACTACAAATGAACATTATCTCATTATCTATGTTGTATTATATTTTCATTTATTTTGTTAAACATTTCTAAGTTACATTTTAATCTGGTTAGGGCCACACAAGGGAATTACCTGTGAGTGTGACACCTCTGATCTAGGCCATCTCTGTCTTCTACAGAGAAAAGAGTTGAGACTAAGAAGTTAGACTTACCCAATGTCATGGTGGTAAATAGAGCTGGGATTTGAAACTGGGTCTTCTGATTCTAAATCCTGCTTGTAGTCTACTGTATTGGGTTATATATCCCACACTGCTCTGTGCTATATGCCATGAACAGATCCCCATCCAGGTTTAATCACCATCTCTATGTAGTTGTTTCCCAGATCTATATAATTAGCCTGAACTCAGTGCTATGTCACCAACTGTCTGTTGAATAATTGAAGCTAAGTGTCTTGGTGCCATTTCAAAATCAACATGTCCAAAACAGAATTTGTTATATTACTCCCTTCACCCTTACCCCCAACCCTCCTTCTTTCTAGCTTCCCTATTTGGGTCTAAGATACCACCATTTCTTCAGCATCTCAGGTTTGTAACATTGGGGCAGGGATGTGGTGGAGTCAGCTTATACCACTTCATTGTTAAATTTTTGGTATAATCATTTATACCTTGGAAATTGCCAAAGGCTGCAAGTCAAGACTTGATTATAGTTTTGTAGATTGTCTAGACTTAAGTGATTGAGAAGATGTTAATAGTGTAGGTTAAACTAAAAGTGTGTGTACTTCTCCCCCCCCACCCCGAGCCAGTTGTTAAACATTTACCAGTATACCCCTACACTGCTATTACCCTATTACACTGGTCATTCTAGATGCCTGGAATACAATCTTTTCTTCAAAATGAAGTTCAAGGGGCAGCTAGGTGGCACAGTGAATAGAGCACCGACCCTGGAGTCAGGAGGACCTGAGTTCAACTCTGACTTCAAACCCTAGACATTTATTAGCTGTATGACCTTGGGCAAGTCACTTAACTCCAGTTGCCTTGCCTTCCCCCCTCAAAAAAAAATGAAGTTTAAATAGCCCATTCTGTATTTGATCCCCATCCAATGTTATGAGTATCCTCCCTAATGAGGCTCAGACATTCATAAAACATCTCTTGCATTTATTTCGTGTTTGGTCAACACGAATTTATATGTGTGCATGTCATTTACCCGGTTAGCCCTTTAGGTCCTTGGAGTGGGCAGTGCCTCACTCTTGGTCTCTACATTCACACTATTAGCGTAGAGCAAAGTACTCTACAGGAGGTGGTTTAAGAAATGTCTTTTGATAGATTGCTTGAGCATCTCGAAGATGAAGTCTGTCATATACTATGTTTCTGTATCCGTCACGTAGCCCCAAGCACAGGGCTTTGCACATACCAGTTCAGTGTGTGCTGAATGATTTTTTTTAGACTCTTTACATTTTTCCTTTGTTTGCTAAGTGATAATAACAGGAAGGAAGGAAATAAACATTTATTAAAGGATGTGCTAAGCACTTTATTATCTCATATGATCTTCACAACAACCCCGTGAGGTAGATGCTGTTATGATCTCCATTCTACATTTGAGGAAATCGAGGCAGATGGGGGTTGAGTGACTTGTCAAGCGTTTATGTGACACTGCAAAGTGCTTTGCATATAGCATTTCCTTGACCTTCACAACAACCCTGTGAGGTAGGTGTCATTATGAGCCTCATTTTATAGTCGAGGAAACTGAGGCTGGAAGATGTTAAGTGATGAAGCTATTAATAAAAATAACCATGGCTAGCCATGTAAGGTTTGCAAAGCACTCTGCAAATATTCTCTCTTACTATCCTCTCAGCAGCCCTGGGAGGTAGGTACTTTAATTGTCCCCATTTTACAGCTGAGGAAATTGAAGCAGACTGAGGGTAAGTAACTTACCCAGGGTCACACAACTAGTAAGTATCTGAGGCCAGATTTTAACTCAGATCTTCTGGACGTGGGCCCAATGCCCCTATCCACTGTGCTACCTAGCTGCCTGTTAAGTGTTTGAGGAAGAATATAAGCTGAGATCTCCCTGACTCTTCTCTGGCTCTCTATCCAGCAGCTTACTTAGCCACCTCTACGTAGCTGTTATTTTTATAGAACCAAACACTTGGAAAGGAAGCTCAAAGGCCATGTGACTTAGAACATAAAAATCAACTAGTCTAATTTCTTTATTTTGTAAGGGAGGAGACGGAGGCCCAGAGAAAGAGAAGGCGACTTATTGCTGAAGGCTGTGTTGTCGTTTGTCCTTCATTTTTGAAGAAGACCAGGGGCATCATGGGGTGATGTCTTGACTCCCAAGTGAATTGGGTTTTAGTGACGCAAAGTTACATAAACTCATCCACCTCATTGTTTCTTCCAGAATCACTGAAGTCCAGCATCAGGACAAAAGTGAGGACAGCTGATGATGGCCCAGATGCATTGGATGATCTTGTACATCTTCCATGCCTGACCCAGCCCTGAGCTCTCCAGAGCGCCTACTTCAGCCACTTTTGGAGCTGTTGGGACAAATTGTTCTCATGTGTCCGCTTCACCAGAGGAAGTCTTCACATGCTTGAGGGAGACTTCCCCTAATTCACTGACAGATCTCAGGCCTGATCTTGGTTTAGCTCATCTGCAGGGAAAGTTCACCAGATGTGGCCATTGTGCATGCTACAGCTCTTGGAGTCACAGGTGAGTTGAGTGAAGGTGGACCACATATACACAAAGAAGCAGAGTCAGTGTTGAGAAGCTTCCAGCGCCCAATCCAGTGTTCTTTCCAGTATCCCATGCAAACCCATTCCATTCTCTCCATTTCTATAGTATGGTATCTTTTTTTTTTGGTTGATTAGTTGCATTCAACTCTTTGTGCCCCTATTTGGGATTTTCTTGGCAAAGATCCTGGAGTGGTTTGCTATTTTCTTCTCCAGTTCATTTCACAGATGAGGAAACTGAGGCAAACATAGTTGAGTGACTTATCCAGGGTCACACAGCTAGTAAGTATCTGAGGTCAGATTTGAACTCAAGTTCTCCTGACTCCAGGCCTGGGTGCTATATCTACTACACCTCCTAGCTGCTTTACTTCAAACAAATGAATATCTCTTCTGTTCTAGTGCATCTCTTTAGAGGGGATTATTCTATATCTCTCTGGGCCACAGACTCTCCTGCCTAACAACCCACTATGTCAGATATTCTATGCTAAAACCTACCTATTGCAAGTTGACTCCACTCTCCCTTGTGTTGCTTCCATGGAACTGGACCCTTGAGAAACCCAAAGAAGGGAGGGGTGGGTGCATTTTTCAGTGATCTCTGTTTTGCACCCAAAGATTAGGTGAAAGCTAGGAAGATCAGTAGGTGAAATTTACTGCTTAATGTATCATCTCAATATTCATTACTGAGGCTAAAGCAAATCTATCTAGTGTCAGTAGACCATTGAAAACAATTTTCATTTTAAGGCAGTCTTATGATTAGATGTGAGAATAGATCTTTTTTCTTCTCTTTTCTTTTTCATCAGCTCTCTGTAATGGTTGAGGTTTTAATGGTATGAGTTTCTTGGGCACTGTAGAAGTTGATTTGGGCCACATAGAGGGATGTTCTCCCAGTACTGGGCAGAGCAGATCATTTTAATCCATTACCCTTTATGTACACCTACAATATTAAGTTGTACTTGTTATCAAAATTCAGGAAATTGACAATGAGGTTTTGAGATTGCTTACAAATGCACCCACTGGGCAGACCCTGTCAGGAAGAGGGAGATTGATTTGTAGGGGCATATTAAATTGATTCCTAGTCCGAAAATTTTAGACATGGGCTGGGAATCTCTAGAGCATGGAGTTCTTAACCTGAAGGGTCTATTAGTATTAGTATTTTATTTTTTTAGCCCTTAGAGAACTTGGTTCAATTTTATTTTTAAGCCTATGAACACATTTTGGAAGTTCCTTGTAAGTAGAGTTTGATTTAAAAAAAAACAAAACATTATTTATTTATTTTAAACATTCTTTTCTTTTGAAATTTTGAGTTCCAAACCCTCTCTCTGCCTTTCTAACTCTCCCCCACCCACTGAGAAGGCAAGCAATAGGATATCAATTATATATGTGAACTCATGCAAAACCTACTTTCATATTAGCCATATTTTTTAAAATAGAGCAAGAAAAATAAAGAAAGTAAGAAGATTATACTTCAGTTTGCACTTTAAAGTTTGTTTATCAGCTCTCTCTCTGGAGGTGGGCAGCATTTTTTGTCATGAGTCCTTTGGAATTGTCTTGGATCACTGTATTGATCAGAGTAGCCAAGTCTTTCATGGTTGATCATCATTACAACATTGCTGTTACTCTGCACAACAGTCTCCTGGTCCTTCTTACTTCACTTTGTATCAGTTCAGATAAGCCTTGCCATGTTTTTCTGAAACCACTTCCCTGGTCGTTTCCCACAGCACAATAGTACTCCATCACAATTAGAGCACACGATTTGTTCAGCCATTCCCCAGTTGGTGAATATCTCTTTGATTTCTATGAATAGTTTAAAGAATATTTTTAATAACCGCATTCCAATATAATTGGTTTCCTTTGTAATTTTATGTATTTTATTTTATGTGTTTTAAAACATCATCCTAAGAAGAGGTCCATAGACTTCATCAGACTGACAGAGGGGTCCATGACACACACAAAACTTTAAGGACCCCTCCTCTAGAAGACATTGGATCTAATCTCCTCACTTTAAATATTAAGTGTATATATTCATACATACATACATATATATATATGTATATATTTAAATGATTGCCTAAGGTCACAGAGAGAGCAAGTGACAAGACTGGGATTTGAACCTAGGTCCTCTGACTCTAAATACAGTACCATGTCATACCATAACATTTAAGCTTTGTAAGACGGATTTTGCCCATTCTCTTCCTAAAACTTATCTAAGATGAAGATTTCAGGTATTCAATAGTTTTCAGTTGTGTCCAACTTTTCGTGACCCCATTTGAGGTTTTTTTGGCAGAGATACTGGAATGGTTTGTCATTTCCTTCTCTAGTTCATTTTATAAATGGAGAACTGAGGCAAACAGGGTGATGTGACTTGCCCAGGGTCATATAGCTAATAAGTGTCTGAAGCTACATTTGAACTCAGGAAGAGTCCAGGCCCAGTGTTCTGTGCACTGTGGTACGACCTAGCTTCTCACAGATCCCATATCTCTCTTAGACTCCCTAGTTAGTATTTTGTCACTTGATATTCATTCAACACTATTATGTGAACTTGGCCACCTGTGTGACCTTGGCCAAATCAATTAATTTTTTTGGGTCTCAGTTCCTCATCCATAAAATAAGGATGTTGGACCAGATGACCTCTGAGATCACTTCCAGCTCTGAATCTATGGAACTGTCTGTGAAGAGCCAACTGAGTTAGGAACACTATAATATTTGACAGTTCAAAGTGACCCTAGATAAGTCACTTAACTTCTCTCAGACTTTAGTTTCTTAATCTGCAAAATGGGCATAAAAAAACAACGTCTACTTCATAGGGTTGTTATAAGGATCAAATGAAATTATATATTTATACATACATGGATTACATAATATATGCAAATTCCTACATTAATGTTAACTATAGCTATTTTGATAAGACACGATCCTTACCCTCATAGACTTCAGCTTAATAGAGTGATGAGACATATTCACAGATAACTTGAAAACACAATATTACTTGATGAGTACATTAGAGTGGGACAAAACAAAGTATTTATTTGAAATCTGAGTGAGAATGCTATTTTCAACTGGAGATCAGTGAAGACCTAATGAAAGAGGTAGTATTTACTTTTAAGAGTGGGTAGGATCTGGAGAAGTTGAGGGTAGAAAGGCATTCCAGGCACAGGGGACAAGGGGAGCAACTGTACAGTTTAGCAAGAGCTTACCAAAACAGCAACAACCTTGAGTGACCCATAAGTGAAATGTACTCATGGAGGGGAGGAGAGTAAGTTAAATATGGAAAAAGTAGAATAATGTCCAGTTGCAGAGGGCCTTGAATGTCAGGTTAATATTCTTGACTGGTGACTTAATATATAATAAAGTGTTTAAGTGTTCTTTGGTAAACAGGAAATTCTTCTTTATATCTGACTGTAGGCTGTCCTAATTTAATTTTAACACATTTCCTCATTTGGTTATTTTTTCACCAGGACTTTTAAGGCCTTTTCTTTAGAAAGGGGGAAAAAAAAAGGTTAAGCCCTCCTTCTTCTTTGCCTGTTAGGGTGCTGAAGATTGCTATTCAATATCTATCGTATTTTGTTCACCTTTTGGTGAATGCCTTCTGTGAAATAGGCTCAGGGAATAGTCTGGAGGCTGTAGAGACTTAGAGAATGACCTTCAGTGATAAGTGAATGAAGCGTACCCCTTCATGTATTCCTAAGCATTCCCAAATCAGTTGAAGAAATTAGAGCAGCAGTTCTCAACCTGTGGGTTGCGACCCCTTTGGGGGTTGAACTACCCTTTCACAGGGGTCGCCTAAGACCACTGGAAAACACATATTTCTGATGGTCTTAGGAACTGAGACACTGCTCCTCTATCAGTCTCCAGCAGGTCTGCCCACATGAAGATATGCCCACATACAAGTATTAAAGGGTCAGGGCATTAGGAAGGTTGAGAACCACTGAATTAGAGGGTAGTAGTGTTTGTTCTGGAGAAGAGAAGACGCAGGTATCAGTCTGTGGCTAGCATTTTAAGCAGTGTTAGGACTGAGTCTGAGGTCAGGGACTAGGATTAGGGTTCAGTCTGGCACCAGGGTCAGGACTCAGTCTATAGACAGGATCAGGACTAAATCTATGGCCAGAGTTTGAGTTCAGTCTAAGTGTGGGTTAGCAGAGTGGAGGTGCTCAGAAAAGACCTGTTGACCTGATCACTGGATTGATTCTAATCTTAGAGGAGAAAAATTAATTGCAGACATCAAGAAGAGGCACACTGGGGGTGAATTTAGAGTGTTTGGGGTAGGATGCTCATTCTAACCCCTGGAAAAAAAGGTTGACATTTTACCTTTTCCCATTTCCCCGTCTAAGTCTCCCTGAAAACTCAAGTAGGTTTTCCAGATAATGAGCCACAACTACATTCTCCTGGAGAGACTTGTTTTGTTGGCAGGAATTGGGAGACACTTTGACTGAACTACCACGTGTCCCTCAGGACTACTAATCACAGTGTCCTGGTTAAGAGTATTGTTCCTTCCCACTATGTGTTTCTTGCTTTGTAAGCCTATCCTGAGCTAGTCCTTGGCAAAACTGTAAAGCTGGTCCTGGGTGTCTTCTACTTCTCCATTCAGATCCCTTTCCCTTCTCCCTGCCCCCATCATGGTATCTTGGGATCATAGATTTAGAGCCAGAAGAGACATAAGAGGCCATCTAGTCCAACCCTCTCATTTTACAAATGGGGAAACCGAGATCCAAAATGACTTGCCTGAGGTAAGTGACACAGCTTGAACCAAGCCTGTCTCAGCAATTCAATAATTCAATATTATTGTGAGCTAGAATTATACTTCTCCTAATGATATGATTAATGACAGCTCACATATCTGCAGTACTTAAAAGTCTGCACAGATACTTTCCCCATAATAATCCTGTGAGATAAGTAGCATTGGGATATTATTCCCCATTTTATAAATGATGAAACTGAGAGCCAGAGAGGTCATACATCTCATAGAATGCAAGCTTGTTGAGGACAAGGACATCTCATTTTGATATTTGTAACCCCAGTGCTTAGCGCAAGCCTGGCACACAGTAGGGCTGACTGACCTCCTGAGTATTGGTCCTGGAATTCAGATCCAGGTCTTCTGACCCCCAAACCTAAGGTTCTCTCTGATGTATCATGCTGTCTGCCATTACTGGCCTACCTTTTGTCCCTTTCTCCTTAGCCAGTTGAGAAGCTCTATGAGAAATCAATCCCTGGTAGTGTTAACATGAAACTGCTGTTACTTCTCTCAGAGGAATTTACATTTTATCAAGGAATAGTAACTTAAGCCAAAGAAATGAATTACTAATAGTAACCTTCAATGTGTGTCCAATCAAGTACAGTGGAAAATGGGCCAGATTTAGAGTCAGAGGATTTGGGTTCTAATCCTACCTTTGCCATTTATTGTCTATGTGAAGTTGGGAAAGTTAATGAACCTTTATGGGGTTCAGTTTCTGTATCTTAAAAATAAGAGATATGAAGTAGTTGGCCTTTTAAGGTCTCTCCCAGTTCTGAATTTACAGTCCTATAATCTTTTGGGCTAAAAGGGGCAGCTAGGTGGCACAGTGGGTAGAGCACTGAGCCTGGAGTCGGGAAGACTCCTCTTTCTGAGTTCAAATCTGGCCTCAGACACTTACCAGCTGTGTGACCCTGGGCAAGTCGCTTCACTCTGCCTCAGTGCCTCATCTGTAAAATGAGCTGGAGAAGGAAATGGCAAATCACTCCAGTATCTTTGCCAAGAAAACCCCAAATGGGATCATGAAGAGCTGGCTATAGCTGAATAGCAATCTTTTGAGAAAAGTAGAGATTAGTCCTACTGAGAACCACAGTTTGTAAAATATTAGAGCTAGAAAAGACCTTGGAGATCATTTATTCTAACCCTCTCATAAAGAAGGAGAAACAAGATCTAGAGAGGGTGAACAACTTGTCTGCAGTCTCATGGCCATCTGGGGACAGAGTCTGCACTTAGAACCCTTGGAGGTAGCAGGGAGGGTTTTCATTAAGGGAATGATCAGGATGATAAAGGGAAGGGAATAAGCATTTATATAGCGCCTACTGTGTGCCAGGCACTGTGAGAAGCGCTTCACAAATGTTATCTGATTTGATCCTCACAGCCTTAGGAGGAAAGTGCTATCGTGATCCCTATTTTACAGATTGGAAAACTTAGGCAAAGTGATTTGCCCAGGGTCACAAAGCTAATAAGTGTCTGAGACTGGATTAAATCGAGTGCCACCACCTACCTGTGCCAACCTGCTGCCTCCAACTCTGTGGAGAAAGAATGGAGGATGCTTAGTCTGGAGGAGACTCAAGGGGAGTGTGATCCATTTAAGTATTGGAGAAGGATTATCATGTAGGATGATTATTATTCTGTAGGATCCCAAGAGATTGAAGAGGAGAGAGAGCAGGAAGATGATTGAGTGAGCGAGCTCCAGAGGTGATGGGAGTAAATTGGAACCAAGGGCATAAGGAGGAGGGGAGGGCCTTGGGAAGGAGAAAGGAGCAAGCAGCAAGCGTTCTCCTTCCTCACCCCTGTATAGATATACACACACAGTAAATCGCTAAACACATCTCCCTCCCCCTGACTCTAATCTTTTTGAGGGCAAGGTTTTGTTTTTACATCCCTGGTGCTTAGCACATTGTCTGGCACACAGTAGACACTTAACACTTGTGCAATGCATGGAGCATGAATGAAATGAACAGAGGGAGAAAATCATTAACAATGGGTAAAAAGTCAGAGAAACGATTTTCAGTTAGACATAAAGAAGAAAAGTCATTAAAATGAGAGCAGCCAAAGGCAGAGCCTCTTCAGGGAATAGTGAGGTCCCCGTCCCAGGAAGTCTCCAAGCAGAGGCTGAAGGATGACTTATAAGGATAGATATTGTTGAGATTATTATTCAGGATAGGCCTGAACTAGATGGTAGCTAAGGTCCTCTGCAGCACTGACACTCTATGATTCTATGAAATATGTCTTAGGCAAGCCAGGCCTTCTGCCAAGGCATTGAAAGGAAGACTTATATAAGGTGGAAAGTTTGGCCCTAGGGTTCTACTGAATTGTATTTCTGACCGTGTCTTGGTATCTAAGAGGCAGCCTGGTATAGTGGACTGAGAGCTGGTCTCAAAGCCAGGAAGACCTGCTTCTGACACATAGTGGCTGTGCGCCCTGGGGCAAGTCACTTCATCTCTCTGGGATCTAGGCAGTTCTCTAAACCAGGGTTGGGGAACCTGACCTAAAGGTCACTTGGGGCCCTCTAGGTCCTTAAGTGTGCTCCTTTCACTGAATCCAACTTCACAAAACAAAGAACACAGAACAAAGTCTTCACTGGAGGGCCTAGAGAGCCACGTGTGCCCTCAAGGCTGCAGGTTCCCTACCCTTGATCTAAGTCTCTAAGTTGCCTAGAAAGGAGAGATGAATTCTCTTATCTGTGAGGTCTCTAGAGTAACAGTTCTTCAACCTTTAAGATGCTTTCAGGAGGGGAGAGGTGCTCAGAAGTATTTTCATAATAATACTAAGAGATTTTAACTTCTGATATGGTAAAACCCACATAAACAAAAGCCCTTTGGCTACTTCTGAATAATTTTTAAGAATATCAAAGGGTCTCAAGACTAAAAAGTTTGAGACCCAGTGCTCTTATCGTATAGCAATGAAATCACATACGTCTCGTCCCTAGAGTATTCCTTAGAGGACTATTACGGATAATTATTAAGGATAATATCCCTAATATTAGGGATTACTAAGGATAATATCCCTGATATTAGGGATAATATCCCTTATTAAATCATCAGGATACTTAGGGATAATACAGTCTCTTAATGATGGAGGGGGAAGGGGTGAGTATGAGTTTCTCTTTTTGTAACATGTGAAGAGGGTATGAAAGCATCTCTCCGAATGCATCTTGAAGAAATGGAGATGAGAACAGTCCTCAGCACAAGTACCTCTTCAGCAGCCTTGTCATGCTGGAGTAACCAGCTGGTGAATAACTACTGATTATTTTAGTATAAAATGGAAAAGAAATGTAAGCTGAATAGCTTATGTTAGGAAACACTGGCAGAGCACAGAGAGTTACTCTTGAACTAGGAGGCCTGGTGAAGATTTTCCATCATTCTCTAACACCATAGGATGCCACTGCCAAGGAGCTGGATGGGTAGTGATGGCGCTGATGAGCAACCATGGGGAGGAGGATCAGATTTCCGCCTTCCCTCCCACCTCCCTTAGGCCAAAGGAGGCTACTGGGAAAGACACTGGGGCCTTTACAAGTTTGAAGTCCTGTTAACTGTAACCAGTGGGCAGGGAGATCCCAGAATAGCTTATTCTCTTCTTCCTGGGTCTTCCTGAGTATTGGATGGAGAGCATGTGGCAGCTGTTAAAGATGGATGAGACAGGAGGCTAGCATTTCATTTGTCATCCCTAATTAATCACTGCTCAGAATGGATTTTACCTCTGTGGGGCATGTCCATCAACTCACTGAGGACCATGAGGTCGGGATGGGGAACTCAGAGAAGGACACCAGCTTATACTCATGTCTTCATGTATCCCTTTCCAAACCTGATCATGGAAGGCAGTGAAGGAGGGGAATCACCAGCTCACCTTGGGGCAGGAGAAAGAAGGGTGGCTCAGGAAAAGGAAGGTCTTATTAGAAAAGGCATCTGTAATTAGCAGATTTAGGTTCAACATTAACTTGTTACTTGACCATGGGAGAATTACTTCACTTTTTTGGGATTCATTTGTTCCATCTGTGGTGGGAGTCATACTTGTCCTGCCTACCTATGATCCTCAGTTTAGGACTAGGAGGGATCTGAGAGATATTCCAGTCTATTACCCTTAGTTTACAGATGAGGAAACTAAGGCTTAAAGAAATGAAGTGATTTGCTCAAGGTCACGTACATAGTGCTGTAGCGCTGATAATCAGACTTAGGATCTCTGGCTCTAAATCCCATTCTCTTTTCATATGTCACACTAACTTTATCCTACAGGACTTCTGTGAGTAAAATGTTTCATGAAACCTTAAAACACTATATAACTTGCATTGTTATTGTTATATAACACTAGCAGATGCTCACTTCATTGTCAAGGGGATAAGTGTCCAGCTACAAGCTCACAACCCTTTCGTTTCTACTCCCTTTGTGAAGATATAATAAGCCACACCTTTTTACAATAATTCTCTCATTTTAAGCCTGGAGTCAATATAATGAACTTTCTTGGTCCACATGATTCCCTCCCCTGCTGCTTTTGAGAGTATTAAAAAGTTAGGAGTACAATTATAACTGCTCAGAACCTTCACTTAGGAAAGTTCCTAACATTTTGGCTGAATCTGGCTCTCTGACTTAAGTCAAACATTATTAATCTTTAGCTAAAACCCTGGCCTCTTTGTAGTTGAAGCAAACATTTAGGCTACCTGAAAAGTTTGAGTAAAGATGCAAGAGTATGTTTCTGTATCTAATAATGGAAAGACACTGGGAGGGAAAGTAAATCTTTTCTTGGAACTTCCCTCTGTCTTTAAGGAGATGGATGCAACTGAGAGTGGGCAGCCAGGCTGCACAGTGGTTAGGGCACTGGGCCTAGAGTCAGGAAGACTCATCTTCATGAATTCAAATTTTGCCTCAGAAACATTCTGGCTGTGTGACCCTGGGTAAGTTGCTTAATCCTGTTTGCCTTAATTTTCTCATCTATAAAAGGAGATGGAGAAGGAAATGGCAAGCCAGTATCTTTGTCAAGAAAATCCCAAGTGGGTCACGAAAAGTTAGACGCAACTGAAAACTACTGAATACATGAAATCTTCATCTTAGATAAGTTTGAAGAGTCATGAAGAGTCAGACAAGACTGAAATGACTGAACAATGACAGCAAAACTGAAAACATCATTCAGGGTCTTCTGCTCTGAGATGCCCATCAGATCAATAGCTCTCTTTTCATTTTCCATTTCCTCTCTCTTTCCATTTTCTGCTATAGCTGTTCTTCCTTCCCTCCTTCCTTCGTTCCTTTGTTCCTTCCTTTCTTCCTTCCTAAAAAAGCTTTTACAAAGGAATATTTACTCAGAGATATAACACAAGCAAATACACAAACATTTCCTTCCATCACCTTGGGGGTGTAGTATCTCTTGTACCACCTCAGTCTGTGAGGAGGAGAGAAGAAATAGCTCCTCAGCTTAGCACTGTTCCTGCATAGCATTAGTTCCACCAAGTTTCCACCTCCAAAGGTCCTCTCGCTCTTCCTTAGACTTGCATTCTGGAACACTGGCTTCTCAGAGCTTTCTTGCGGGACTGGCTGAACCATCTGGAAATCCTGGGCTCCAAGGTCATGTCTTGAACTCCCAAGTTGAGGACTCCAGTATCTGTACTTAGAATTGAAAATGAAAAATGAAACGAGACCAGAATTCCAAATTTGTTTTTAAGGAAACCAAGGGACCCATGGGAAGGGAAGGTGGCCCTTAGGCCTTTCCTTCCCCAGCTTCTTATATGGTACCTCTGTTGTGAGTGAATGACTCTTTTACTCCTGGACGCTATTCGAAAAAGAAAGAGAGAGCTACTGTGTAGCCAGTTCCCAGTTTTGCAACCAATAGAAAGAAATTGCTTCTATCTACAAGGTTTGTTCTTGGTTAGTGGTTCAGCTGTGTGTGACTCAACTTGACCTGATGAATGTGTGACCATGGGGTTTTCTTGATAAAGATACTAGAGTGGTTTGCCTCCTCCAACATGTCACCATTTTACGGAGGAGGCATTAAGTGGCTTACCCAGAGTCATATAGCTGGTAAATGTCTGAGGGCAAAGCTGCACCCAGATCTTCCTGACTCCAGGCCTAGTGCTCTGTCTACTGCCCCACCGAGCTGCCCCACCCACTGCCAATGCAGAATTATATTTCTGTTCTGGTTCTCCCAGAAGCAGATCCTTTGTGTCTTTTATGTGGGTTCCTCCACTTTGGGTGGCCGGGGCTTGTGCCAAACACTATACTCTTCCTTCTGTTTGAAAATTTTGTGGTATCCAGGTAGTGGTGCATTCTGAATGATTCTCATCTCCAATTCAGAATAGACCTTTGGGACTTCTGGGGAGGCATAAGTATTATCCTTTCTCTTACTTTCCAGTGTCATACAGGAGGCTCCAAACAGTCAGTGTTGCGTATACAATCCCACATGTACAGAAGAGAATCACTATTATCCCCAAATACAACATGTTGTAGGTTCAGCAAACAAGGAACATTTTGAAAAGTTTACCAACGATTACAGTTTGCTTAGTACTCAACAGGTGTCTTCCTTGGTGCTCAGATGGCCTTTTGCAATCTATAAGTAAAGAAAAAACAAAAACAAAGAAAATCGACTTCCTGTCTTGGATAAAAACCTGGTCTGCACTGAACTAGACTCCTAGACACCACTGGAAAAAGAAGTCTCAGGCCTACTTCTTTCTCTTTTCCTTGTTGCTCATGATTCTTTCCAGCTTAGCTTTGGTGTGTGGGGAGGGTGAGGAGGGGTGGGGTGGAGGCAATAAGGGTTACATGACTTGCCCAGGGTCACACGGCTAGTGAGTATCTGAGACTGGATTTGACCTCAAGTCCTCTTGACTCCAGGGTCGGTGCTCTATCCACTGTACCACCTAGCTTGCCCCTCAGCTTAGGTTTTGAGGTCCCCATTCCTTCCTTTTTGCTGTCAAGCCCTGGAATCTCTGCATTTCGAACTTGTCTGCCATTTTATACAAAACCTACAAGGCATGTCTGTATCTCCTTAGCCAATCCTAACACAATTGCTGTGTTTCACCATTTTATCCATTATCTTTCAAGGGCTTCTAAGTTAGTGGAGGCCTTTTTGCACCCAGTATAAAAGGCTTTGATTGCTTGATTGCTTCAGTGGAGGTGTTTAGGCCTTGTTCGCATCTAGTTTATGTTTTTGATGGACTGATTTAGTGAAGAAGGCTGGACTCTGTGTAATTGTTGAGGTAGGGCCAGGTAGGGGACAGCCCTGTTACAATTACTTTAATTCTACTGAGCAAGAACCACTAATTTCTTACTTTAGCCTCTGTGTTGATGTAAAGGGAACGATCCCAACTCTGAACAGTGGCCCTAGTCATTATAAGCTCTCCTTTGTTTATATCCTTCAGAGACTCATCTTGAAGAGGAGGGGAGGCGAAAAAAAGTGACGGCTTTCTCTCCCTGGGAAGTTTATCAGTTATTCCCAACCTTTTTAAAGTAAAAATAAATAAATAAATATGTGCTTCTATGAGAAAATAGTTGTATTATTGTTGTTTAGCCATTTCAGGAACATCTGACTCTTCATGGCCCAATTTGGGGTTTTCTTGGCAAAGATACTGGAGTGGTTTGCCATTTTCTTCTCCAGATCATTTTACAGATGAGAACTGAGGCAATCAGGGTTAAGTGACTTGCCCAGGGTCACACAGCTAGTAAGTGCCTGAGGCTGGATTTGAACTCAGGTCTTCCTGACTCCAGGCCTGGCACTCTGTCCACTGTGCCACCTAGTTACCAGTTGTATTATTAGCATCTGTTGATTGAGAAAATATATAATGAGACTCACTAGAGAAAGTGAGAAGCACTCTACTTCTAGAATCAAAGGATTTGGATTTGAATCGCAATTTTGCCTGTGTGGACTTGGGCAAGTCATTTCCCTTGTCTGGGCCTCACTTTCTCCATCTGTAAAATGAAGGTGTGGGACAAGATGAATTTTGAGGGCCCTACCAGTTCTGCATGTGTGATTCTATGACAAAAAGTTATTATGAGTGCAGCAAAGGTTTTAAATAATCTGTGCTTTATTAATCACAATCACATCTACATATTCTTGAATAATTATGATGAATATATGTGTTAGAGAGTATTTATTCAGTGCACAAAATATTGGTGCCCTTAGGAATTTGTCCCCTCCCCCCTTACAGTAATGCCATAGCATCTCTTTCGCCATCTGTAGCCTACAGTCTGGTCACCATAGATCTAGTATGTAAGCACTGTGGAAAATAAGGGGAAGACGTGTGAGTGCACATGCACGCTCGTGTGTGCTTGTGTGTGTGCATGCAAGAGAGATGGGGGAAGGGCAAGAGGAGAGAATTCAAGATTACAGAGACCCAGGAATCTGATTCATATATAGTGTCTGAGGTAGGATTTGAACTCAGGTCTTCTTGACTCCAACTCCTGTACACAGGTTTTCATGCCAGCTAGTTCCCTAGAATAAAGTGAGCAGCAGTGAGAATGTCCCTATGGTGTTGATTAGGAGCCAAGACTGTTTTTGCTTGGAAAGCATGAGAGAATAAGTGAGGTGGGTAAAGTGGAGTCAGGTAAGGGAGAGCCTTGAAAGGCAGACAGAGGAGTTTGAATTCAATCCCCTACATAGGTCAGGAACATCCAGGTCTTTCCAACAGTGGGCCATATGAGCAGAAATGTGTTTGTATGTGGGCTGTGGGGCATTTTTATTGATATAAATGACCAAGCAATTATACAAAGCAGTAAAAAGTGGAGAAAAAAACACAACAGTATACTCAACCTAGTTATACTGAGGTGCTCTCTTATTTATGGCCTAATGGTCATCTAGGTGACACAGTGGATAAAGCTCTGGCCAGAAGTAATGAAGACTCTTCTGAATCTAGCTTCAGACATCTACTAGCTGTTTGACCCTGGGCAACTCACTTACCCCTGTTTGTCTCAGTTCCTTATCTGTAAAATGAGCTGGATTAGGAAATGGTAAATCAGTCCAGTGTGTTTGCCAAGAAAACCCCAAATGGGTTAATGGAGGGAGACAACCAATGACCAACTATGAATGAGCTGATAAGAATATACAACGGAAAGAGCCCTGGGGTCAGAACCTACTATCAAGGTGTCCTTGAACAAAACACTTCATTTCTTAGGCCTCACCTTTCTCTTCTATAAAATGAAGGATTGGACTACTGCTCTGAGCAGCTGGTTAATATTGCAGTTTAGGAGTCTTGGGAACCCCAAAATGCAAGAACAAAGGGCAAGGGTCTGCCTTGAAAGAATTTGACTGCTCAAGCCTCCTTCAGTCAGAGACAAGGTTTATCGTGTTGCCAGAATCCACACAACTTAATGGGGGCAAGATTGATGTTTTATATAGAAGACTTTGGGAAGATCTAGATGGGATTAAGTGTCTGAGTAAGCTAAGTAGCCTGGGATGGTCCAGACCCTAAGTAGCCTGGGATGGTGCAGACCATGAGGTCCACAATGAAAGGGCAGTTAAAAGCATTGTTGACTGGGATGAGATGGGTGCCTCAGACAATGCCAGAGACCTGGGTTCAGGGGCTTTGGGATCCAGGTCCCAAAGACATCTTTTTTTTTCTTTTTAGGGATCCAGTGCAAATTCCATACCCATCAATTAATCCAGTGGATCGGGGGTGTGAGTCTGGAATCAGGAACTTGAGTTCAAATCCAGCCTCAGACATTAATTCAGTGTGTGACCCAGGGCAAGTCATAACCTCTACATGTCTCGGTTTCCTCAATTGTAAAATGTGGGTAATAATATCACCTAGCTCCCAGGGTTTTCATGAGAATCAAATGAGGTAATATTTATGAAGTGCTTAGCACAGTGCCTGGGTCAAGGCTGTTGTGATTATTCCCTCATTCAGTCAACTCTGACTCTTCATGACCCATAGTAGGCACTTAATACTTGGTTTCCCCTTCTCTGCTTCCACCTCTAGTCCTCTGTGTCTGTAAACTCTTCGTGAGAACAATGGAGAGTCAATTGTCAGGGCACCTTTCATTTAATCTAGGTTCACAGAACAGATGGTAGTTCTCAGCTTTAGCTCCCAGAGTTCAATGGAGTGTGAATGGGTTGAAGAGTTGGGTTTGAATCTTCAGAATGTCATTTGCCAGTTGTGTGATAGGGATCAAGTCACCTTTCTCAATTACCTTATTTGTAAGATGGAGATAAACCTAGTTGGTACTACCTACCTCACAGAGTGAGGAAATTACTTTGTGAAACCTTAAAATGCCATAGGAAAGAAAGTTGCCACCTTCTCAGTCATGTTGACTCACATGTTACTCAGAGTTTGCCTACATAGCCAAAATTTTCAGGTTGTTAGACATTACTCTTCCCCAGATTATTGGGCAATCCCCCTGCCGCACCCTCCACCCCCCAAGTCTCATACTAGGTGACCCTTTGCCTTAGGGTAAAGCAGAGCACATTTAGTCTATAAGCCACATGTTGGGTCATGTGGGTTGGCTCTGAGCCCATGTCTATGGGAGAGTGAGAAGAGCACAGATTTATAAGCAGGGGATCTGGATTCAAACGTTCACCCTGTCAGTTAAGCTTGTGGGCTCCAATAAGCCACTTAACCTTTGTAGGTCTCCCTTTCCTTTATCCCTATAGGGATCAGACTAGGTGACCTCTGAAGACCTTCCCAGTTTTAAAGCTATGATCTTGAGATCTCCCTCCACATTTTAGCTCTGTGCCTGCCATAGGAGGGTAAAAAGTTATCTCTCAACAACTTGGTACCTCTGAGCTTCCTCCTGAGCAAACCAATCTCCTCCCTGAAGAGGGAACAGCAGCTGCCGGCTGGGACCTGAGTGGAAGGATTAGGACTCCAGCTGGTGGCTGGGGACCACAGAGACACTTGGCAAAGGCAGGCTCCAAATGCACTTGGATTTTAGGGATGAAACCAGATAAAAATGTCCAAGAGGCAGCTGTCTGTGGGACCTCTGCCAACATTGAATAATTCAGAGGCTAATACAAATGATGACCAGAATCTCAGCATTGGAAGGAACCTCAGGGGCCATCTCATCCAACCTGCACCTGATCAAGCATCCCTGAAGCAACATTCCCAACCAGCTGTCAGCCAGATTGAGGAAAGGTGTTCTTACCTGACCCCTAGTGAGGAGGGATCCCACCACTTTCTGAATGAAGATATCGCCCATCATGTTTTCCAATAGCTATATTAGAAAGATGTTCTCTAATCTAACAGAAATCTGGGGCTCTGAAACTTCTCCCCTCCAGGGCCAAGGAGATCAAGCATAATCTCCCTTATATAAATCTCTACCTCTCCTTAGTTAAAAAGCTCTTTAACATCAAATAGCTCATCTGATTCTTTCTTTTAAATTTTATTGATGTACTTTATTTTTACATTACAAACATTTACAAATTACTCCCCCTTTGTGAGAGGTCATTCATAACAAAGTAATACAATTAAGTAAAATTAAGAATAGTTACCTCATCTTAAAGTGCCTACAACATATATAGGACCTCATACCTCTCTATAAAAACTTTATTTTTAATGAACAGAAAAGTATTATCTCTTCCTCCCACCTCCCACCCTACTGGGGGAAAAAAAGAAAAAGACAAATTTCTTGTAATAAATTTGCCTACTCAAGCAAAACAAATTTCTTTATTGGCTCTATGCAAATATGTGTCTATGTATACATATATACATGTATATATAGATATACATATCTATGTATACACACATAGGTATATATATATATGTCTCATTCTATACCATAAATCCCACTCTATCAGGAGGTAGATAGCATGTTTCATCCTTGGTCTTTTGGAATCATGGATAGTCATTGTATTGATTATAATTCTTAAAGCTTTCAAGTTTGTTTGTCTTTATTGTAGTGTTATTATATAAATTGTTCTCCTAGTTCTATTCATTTCATTCTTATAAAAGTCTTGAAAATTGTTTTTATAATATCAATGGTATAGTATAAATTGTTCCCTCACTTCTGCTTACTTTATTGTGTTATCGATTTATGTACGTCTTTCCATCTCTCTTTGAAGTCATCTATTTCCTTAATTCTTACAGTATTCCATCATTATATACCATAACTTATTCAACTTGTCCTCAATTGGTGGGCATCCCTTTAATTTTCAGTTTTTTGACACCCCTCAAGAATTGCTAGACTTTTGTCCAGATGGGACCATTTCCTACTGCTCTGATTACTTTTGGGGGTAGACCTAGCAGTGGTATAGTTGATATAGTAACTTTTGGTGTACAATTCCATCTCCTGATGCTCACAGGAGCCCTGAGAGGTGGGCAGCATGGGCATTATGATTTCCATTTCACTGATGAAGGAAGGGAGACTCAGAGAGACATCAGTCCATGGCAAGTTAGAGATGAAAAGTCCTTGAGATCATCTATTTCCTCACATTTTAGAGTTGCAAAAAGGGAGGCTGAGAGATCAACTCAAATGCTTGTAATGAGTTAGCGACAGAGCTAGGCCTTGAACCTCAGTCTACTGGCTTGAAATCTCAAACTCCAAGTGGGTAAACCAGTTCCTGTTCTGTTATCACCCTCTTACTCTTGGGGTAATTCAGTGAGCCTGGTACTAATGCTCTATCCCTTGAGGCTGCTTGCTCTGTCACAAGTACTAACCCTACCTTCCTGAGTGAACAGTTTTCAAGGACATGACTAATGGTTTCCCTGGTTTCACAGCCAGAAGAAACAGTTATATCTTGACACAGCAGCTTCAGAGGAGGAGTTGGGGGAGGGGAGAACAGCTGGAGGTGACAGACAAGTTTAAGAAAAGTGTCTTCAAAGATGGGAAGAATGCTGACCTTAAACAACAGGCTAGTACAATTCAGGCTGGACAAGTGCCATCTGTTAGGCCTGGTATCTGTATTCTGACCACAGGACCTTATATACTCTTTCTTATTTTATTTGATTTAATCCATTTTTATAGAGCAGGGCATGAATAGATAATTAAAGGACTTTCTTCTAGAGTAGGAGCAAAGCTGGTTGGACTGAACTTTCTAGAATCTTAAAAAAGACTTTTGGGAGTCCTTTTAAAATCCACCCATTAGACAGATAATCAAAGAATGCTAGAGTTTGAAGGAACCCTAGTTTACCCATCTTTGAAATGATGAGATTGAACTAACTAGTCCCTACAACCAGGAAGGGAAGCCACTTGCCTGAGGTCAGTATATACAGTTTACTTGCAGCAAAGCCAGGACTGAAATCTAAGTTTCCTGATTCTCCAACCATGGCAATTTCCACTATGTTGCTTCTCAGTAAACATTTATAATTGGAATACCTCGAAATTATGATAAGTGTGTGAATTTCCCACTCTTATTTTAGAGATGGGGACACTGAGGCCCAGAGAGGTCCTATGTAAGGTCAAATAGGCAACATGTCAGCATTGGGATAAGGAATTCTTGCCTTGGAATTCCAAGTTTCTTGTTTGTTCTTCCTTGTCCCTTCCCAAGGATTTTAGAGGTGTGTGTGTGTGTGTGTGTGTGTGTGTGTGTGCGTGTGTGTGTGTGCGTGCCCCAAAGAGACTTTGGGGAAAAAGCAGTTCCCTGCCTCCTGTTCTCCTTTTGCAGTATGAGAAGCACGATCCTCCTCCTACTCTCCACTGTCTATGGAGACAGGGGGCTTGATGTGGGGGTGGAACAAATTTGTGTATGCAATTTTGAGTTGTGTGTATATACGCTTTTAAAAAATGCAATTGACTTTTCTGATAATGCATCATTAAATCCAGCAGGGCTCCAGGTCACCCTCCATCCCCCCACAAATCTCTCCATGCCAGGCATGCCTCTCTGGGCATCCATGGGTGACTGACCTTGGATATGGGGCCTCTACAAAACCATTTAGAAAATTGTTCTTAGAAGGGGGAGATGATTCAAGGTGACCATATTCCCCTGTCTGATCATTGTCTCCAGCCGGGCAGTCTCCTAAAGCATTTGAACAAGGATGCTGGCCTGGCTTTATGGACTAACCTCTTTATTGAGAAACCACAGTCTGCCCGTGTTCCTTATAGAAATCCATTTCGTTCAGAGCCTCCACAGAGTTTTAGGGCTTAGCCAGACACCAGTCCCCACATTCCATTCATGGATTCTAAAAATTTGGAGACTGTTGGAAAATAGCATAAGTACCAAGTTGCTGAAAAATTGTTATCCCTAAAGGATCATCTATTACAGTAAGCCTTTGTGTATCACCGTAACCAGAGAGAAATTCAGAGAGTGAGTCATATCACTGTTGGCAAATGACATGCTTGGCATTCTATTTTTCTAACTGATGGGATCTGATACAATTAAAGAAGGAAGACCTCAGGACTAAAGATCGATAGATGAGGAAAAGCAATTCTTTAAGGGCATAAAAACAACCCAAACCCAGCTAATTGGAGATGCATTTTCAATTAGATTGACTAAACAGATGTCAATATCCCTGTCTGCTAAGAGAAGAATCATATGTTTCAAAAGTCTAGGAGGAGACCTTTAGCAGAATACAGATCTTGCACTCAATACCCTGGGATATACCTTTCTGCCTCTCTTGGAAACTACTTGAGGCATTGGGTTACTCCAGAATTATTTCCTAAATTCTGTTCACTCTTTCTTCATGGAGGAAGAAAGGGATCCTTCCCTGAACCCATTCAAAAATGATCCTATGTATTTGATCTTGTTAGATTCAGAAATTTTAGAAATCCCATTAGCATAAAGTCAACCAGTTGGAGGGTTATAGTTTCTTTAGGAAGGTACCAGTGGTTGTCAGTGAATTGTTACAGTGCCCTGTCATAGAACTTGAATTTTGAGAGAGCTAGGAATTCCTCTTGTCATTTTACAGCTTCTTTCTCTGTAAAAGGCAAAGGTAGACTAGATCAGCTCTGAGGTCTCTGCCAGCTTCCACATTCTGTGGTTTCTAGGGTTCATTAGGCAATGATGTTCTGGGGGACTCTGGGATGGACCATTGGGTCCAGTCCATAGAGGCCTCTAGGTAATGAGTCTTTATTCCACAGCTTTTTGCAGAAGTGTATGGTTGTGGAGTTTTCACCATAAGAGGTCACGGACATTGATCTTGGGATGGTTATATTCACAAGTGTTTCTATGCTCCACAAAGGGCAAGAATGTCTAAGCAGCAATGGGGTCATCTCAGCTGAAGTTTCCATTTCACAACTATTCAGCTATGTACCAACAGATATTTTCTCTGAACCTGTTTTGAGTCTATGGGTTGCTGATGCTGATAGAGAAAAGGGATGAGACCTTCCTCTTAACTTATCTGAAGACCTTGGATCCTCTCAGGATTACCAGGAGGAACTGAGTTGGCTTTTCCTCTCTCCTGCCTCTCATCCCTGTCCTTCATCTCTTCATGGGCTTGCACTTCTCTGCCCCTCAAACAATTCTAAAGTGTTGGAGCTGAATATCAGTCACAAAGAGAAGGAGTTTTAGCTAGGTCACAAAAACGAGTATTTTTCTCATAACTATCCACAGATTGCTTTGGGATTGGGCTAGGGCTACAATCTCTCTTTCTTCAAAGGGAACCTTTTCCCTTAGGAGGGGAGCAAACTCCATGAAGAATGACTAGAAAGATGCCTTGGGACATAAATGTGGAATCCTGCCAATAAGGGGGTCAAAGACAGGGTGTACATCTTGCCCAGGCTGACAGTAGAAGTGTTGCATAATTAAATATAATTAAATGTACTCAGAACGAGTCCAACTTCATTATTACTAGCTGTATGTTGAGGTGAAATAATTGCCTGTGCTCAGTGGAAGGGAGCTAGGAAGGAGGGACTAGTTTTGTAGGAGAGTTATGATGGTCATCAGGCTCTGGTGAAAATTCATAGCCTATAACCATGGAGCCTGGTCCAGGGAGCTGCCCTCCCAATTCTTGTTTGGGAAGGACTGAGAATTATTCTCCCTGTCTTACATATGGAGAGCAGGAGATGCAGAGAGGTTAGGAGACTCCCTAAGGCCACAAAGTAAGTCAGTGGATGAGTTGGGATTAAAATTCAGACTGAAATCTCAGTCATTAGACTCAGTCATTAGTCCAACATATTAGAGTTGGATTACTTACATATGAAAGCTTAAAAATAAACACCCAAAGGCAAATTTGGACCTTGTTTTG
Source organism: Pseudochirops corinnae (assembly GCA_028646515.1). Classification (NCBI taxonomy): domain Eukaryota; kingdom Metazoa; phylum Chordata; class Mammalia; order Diprotodontia; family Pseudocheiridae; genus Pseudochirops; species Pseudochirops corinnae. The sequence goes on along the minus strand of CM053585.1, from coordinate 232,137,947 downwards.
AAAAAAAAAAATACCTGTTTCAAAAGATGAAATTGGACTACATTAAGTCCGCAGAGTAAGGACTAACAACAACCTTCCTACTGGCACAGAGTTTTCTGGGAAGAGAACTAGGCTAGGGAGCAGGAGACAAGCAATCTCCTAGATCTCCTAGTAATGAGCTGTGTGACCTTGGACCAAGTGACTTCAGCTCTCTGAGATTCAGTTTTCTCATTGGGACTCAGTTGTTTGCAGTGGGAATGGTTCAATACCTGAGCTACTCAGCTTCTAGGATGTTGTGTGGCTCAAATGAGATCATGGCTGCCAAAGAACCTTGGTAAATACAAAGCCTGGTCTAAAGTATTATGAATAATAATTTACTATTGCCAGTTTCCTCTTTTGGATTGGACTTATGTTGGTGGAGAGAACTTGTATCAATGCAGGCTGACACATACTCTGCAATTTTTAGAGAGTTGTCTTGGGAATTGAAAGGTTAAATGATTTGTTCTCATGTGGCCAGAACGTGTCTGAGATACTTCATCCTAGGCTTTCCTGACTTTTCGACCTGCTCTCATAGCCAAGAACTGCCTCTGTTTAATACTTTCTTAACCTCCTTTAAAATTCTCCTTTGAAGCCTCATCCCAGGGTGGCAGTAACCTCGGGTCCTTGAAGACTACTCCAGGGGAGGCAGTCTCTGCCAAGTCCTAAGGAGCTGGAAAGGCTCTGAGATTGAGCACAGTAATGGACTGTGTCTGCTCTGCAAATATCAGCCTAGGTCAGTGAATAGCAACGTGTCCTCAGAAAACTGGTCACTCAGTGATGTTTATTTTGGCCATAATCCCTCATGAGTACCATCTCTTTGGGCATGGAGGGGTTGTCATCTGCATGGAGCATCCCTATGATGAAAAAATCACAGCTTTCCCAAAATATTGCAATAATTCCTCATTTCTTAACTGGAGGGGTGAGTGTGGGTATGGTAATCACTGATAAGGACATGAATGCATATATCCTGCTCCCTCCTTTCTCCCACTCCCCACCTGCCTCCCATTGTCAGCAGGTTTATTGCTCTCAATGATGTCCCCTGCACCACTGAATCTGGGCCTGATAGATCTCTTGTTTGCTGGATAGAGGCCAGCATGTTTAATTGCATCTCAAGTGGGCATAGGCCAAGCAAGCCTTTTGTTCTGCCAGTGCTAAGACTAGGGTTTGGCTCTGAAACTTTCTTTATCTCCTCAAGGGCGTGCAACTTAGGAGAGAGGATGGGGATGGGACCCCTCTTCTTCAGCTTTTCTCACTGTTTAGCAGAGTCTGGCAAATTTCTAAGATAATTGTGTTAGTGTATAGGGGTGTGATGCCAGGGCATGGATGACAGCCCAAGATATCTCTAGGCAGTGGGACTAGAGTAGAGGAGGGCAGAAGTGGTCTACTATTGCTTCCAATTACTTGAAAATAGAGCTGGACATAGGGAGGGGCTTATCTAAGAGAGGTACAATTATAGAATCGTAGAATCTCAGAGTTTAGTGGGGACATCGGAGATCATTTAGCCCAACCTATACCTGAACTGTGAATACCTTCCATATCTTTAGGAAGATAGTATGGTACAAAGGGAAAAAATATTGGATTTAGAGTTCAGAGATCTGGGTTCAAATCCTGTTGACCACCTGGATGCACTTGGGCAAGTCATTTCACTCCTTTTGGCCCCAGTTTCTTCATCCATACAATGAGATAGTTGGACTAGATGACCAAGTCAGTTTCTTCTACCTCCAAACATATTATCCTATTATTGAGGAAACTGGTCTCCTAATTTCTGCTTAAACACTTCACCTAATGTGGAATTATCTCCCTAACTACTTGTTGGACAGTTCTAATTGTAGGAGGTCTTTACTCGTATTTAATTGCAAGTTGGCTACTGGCTGCTCCTCCTCACTATTCCTAGTTCTACTCTCTATAGCCAGGAGAACAACAAAGCAATCAGGAAACATTTATAAAATGCTTATTATGGCCCTACAGGGAAAGAATCCTTTCAGGGGGAGGGAAATTTAGGTCCTGACTCCAATGACAAGGTATTCTTTTTTTTTTAATTCTTTTTATTTTTTGTCTTTTTTGGAGGGGGGAAGGCAGGACAATTGGAGTTAAGCGACTTGCCCAAGATCACACAGTAAGCGTTAAGTGTCTAAGGCCAAATTTGAACTCAGGTCCTCCTGACTCCAGGGCCTGTGCTCTATTCACTGTGCCACCTAGCTGCCCCAACAATGTATTCTTTACATAACTTTGATATAAAGTTTTAACTTCTGCAACCTGGTGAAAAACCCCTTTGTGTTGGACATTCAGTTCCACTTTAGATCTTATTTGGGAGGGGAGATGAGATGAGGAATTGGGGGAAGGAGTGGGTAGCTGAAGGACAGAGAGGAGAAGCACTTTTGTTTCCCTTGGCAATCTTGAAAGATGTTGGCAATACAAATGTAAAAATAGGACAGTCCCCTCCCTCAAGGAATTTATATTCTACTAGGGGAGGGGAGGAAAGGATATGAAAGCCCTTCAGGGTCAAATTCCTTCCTATATCTTATCTTTTCTAGGCTCGACATCATCTCTTCTCACAAACTTCATAGGGCATGGTTTCCATTGCTCTTACCATTTTGGTTACTCTCTCTGGGTAAATGCCAGATGGGATCTGACCAGGGCAGAATTGTTGCTCAGATCTATTCAGTCAAGCTTGACTCCCCATGACCCCATTTTCAGGTTTCTTGGCAAAGATACTAGAGTGCTTTGCCATTTCCTTCTCCAGCTCATTGTACAGATGAGGAAACTGAGGCAAAGAGGGTGGAGTGATTTGCCCAGGGTCACACAGCTAATAAATGTCTGAGGCTGGATTTGAACTCATGAAGATGAGTCTTCTTCAGTGTTCTATCTGTTGTACCACCCATACTAAAGTGCTAATAATTGGTTATCTTTAGTAGTGTTCATTTAGTAACAATGGCTTTACTAAGAGAATGAACAAGAAATCCGGAGACATTTATTGAGTACCTAATATGCAAGGCCTTGTTTTTAGTAAGACATAACTCTAGCCACAGAGGTCAGGCTAAGGATAAGGAGACAGTAACTGAAGTGCAGATTTTTGCCAAAACATCTACTTTGCAGAGAAAAGTACCCCTAGGACTACCCATGAGGTACTCTTAGCTGTACCCTTTCAATTGGAATGGGCACGAAGTACCTGTTCAATTCTCCACCCCTTCATGTGGCAACCAGAGGCCAGCCTTGGCCAGCCAAGTCCTTCTATTCAAATATATAAGAAAGCAACTACCTGGAAAAGACCACCTGGGTTGGGAGAGTACAGGCTACCTGAGTGACTAGAAAGTCCCTAAATCATCCTCATCATGTTGGATGTCAGACTTCCTGTGTAATGGTTCCCCCTGTTCTTGCTGTGTTAAGGAGAGTATTCAGACACAGGTCCAGTAAGGAGGGTGGTCACTGTTTCTGAGGATTAATAAAAAGCCCCAAACAGATTAGAGAGTATCCTGGGATTGATCCACAAACATTCACTATGTGCCTACTATGTGCCATCTTTCACTCCCCCTGTTACACTGAACACAAGCCAGCCAGAGTCTCTGCCCTCTGCCTTGGAGCTCCTCATGGGAGCTCAAATTCTGTTGGGGGTTTATAACACGCAGGCAAGTAGATACAGTACAAGAAAAACTGAGGAAGGAGAGGGACTAACAATTAGAGGTATTGAGGGATGACTTTATGAAGGAGAGAGCTCTTAGTACAGGCCTTGAAGCTAAGGCTTCTGAGAGGCTGAAAGCAAGAAAAAGTACAGCTCTTTGTATTTCTCAGAGTGCCTATCTCGGAGCCTTGCAAATAACAGATCAGTTGAGACTGGATGGAGGCTATTTTCCTCTTAGGTCCTTAATGCTTTTGTGAGGGTGAGTTTATCAGATGTTTTCCTCATAGGCAAGAAAGTTTGGGGATAACATGGGTATTTGACAACTCTGGGTTGCTGAGAGGAAGTAAGACAGTAACTTTGTCATTTTGTCTTTGTATCCTCAGTGCCTAGTATGGTACCTGGCATATAGGAGCCCAATAAATGCATTGAACTGAATGGAATGGAATTTTTCTTCAAGTCTTTGCCAAGACATTACTATTTTGCTCAAAGAAAACCCTGCTTGACCTCAACTCCTGATGAGGAAAAAGATATTCATTTCTGGAACTGATCCTACTGAATATAGAAAGAATCGTTTTTCAACTGCTTTAGATATTTTTTTCTTGAATTGTTTTGAATTATGTCTCCTTCTGGGAGCTGAATTTTCTTTAAGTCTCTGTGGAACTCAGCAACTCTCAGTGTACCCATTTTGAAAGGAGGATAGGTATCTCTAAGAAGGGATAAGACCTGGTTTAGAGACCAGCTCAGCAGATCCAAAAAGAGAGGAAAAGCCAATAGGGTTGCTGCCTCTAATTAATACTGGTTTGGGCACCATGAAGTATTTCCCCTTAGCTATGACTTACTATCAATGGAGCTCATGGCAACAAGAGGCTTTGGGGATCCTCAGTAGAAGGCAGGTAGTATAGAGAAATGCAACCAGAGAATAAGGCAGAATCTAGATGCTTAGAGCAGAGCTGGTCCTGACATTTGGAGCACTGATGCCTGAGGGTATAACATGACTGCGGCTCAGAGACAGAAAAAGGAGCTTGCATAGAGAAGCGATAAGGAGATTGGAACAGTTTGCAGGAATTCTTCCCTAGCACCCCAGCATCAAGTACATGAATAAAGAAAATACTCTCCAGTCCCTGGAGGCTTGGGAGGTGGTAGTTTGGAAAATGGGTCTTTCATTTTTTTTTTTTTTAAGCAAATGCCCTTTGCTTTACCATGACAATAAATGATTTATTCTGGCTTGGTCAGAGGAGATTTAGTGGAAATATTTGTTCGTGATTTTTGAATCAAGATAGATAACCTATTACTCCTTGACTGCTGTGAATCTGAGAGTGGTTTAAGAGTGGCCACCATAGGTAGCTATATTCTAAAACTTCCTTGTCTCAAGCATCCATTTTGGGTGATATCCGAGGGTATGAACTCTCCTTGAACTAGCTTAGGACAGGATCTTGACTATGATGGATTGGGAAGAAAGAGAAAGGTTGTGGAGGTGTTTGATGGTTCAAAACTCATTAACATGGCTCCCCAAACCCTAGCAGGAGCTAACAGCTCACAGGATGCCTCCAAGAAATAAATCAGTAGATTCACCACTTCTTTTTGTTGCTGGCTCCATCCCTCTAATTTAGAGGAAGAGTGTGTCTCTTTTCCCTCTGACTCTTAATCAGGATTCTCATTTGTACTTTCCTCCATTTCCCCCCCTTCAGCAGTTGGGAGATAAATGAGTCTGCCTTATCATAAAATCCCACTGAAAGGCCAAGAAAGAAGGAAGGAGGGAGGGATAGAGGAGGAGACAAAGAGAGACAGACAGACAGAGAGAAGAATAGAATACTGAAACAGAAACATACATAAAGCTGAAGACAGATGGATGGACATAAACAGACACACAGCCAGAGAGGCAGAAATAGAGAGCAATAGAAAGAGGGGGTGGGAAGAAGAAAGAATGAGAGAGGCAAAGACAAAGAGACTCAGAGAGAGACAGAGCCATTGAAAGAGAGATGAGAAGGGGCAGAGAATAAGAAAAGATAAGAAATGTGGGGAGATATAGAGAGGAGGAAAAGAGAAATAGAGCAAAGGGGAAAGGGGCAAGAACCTGAAAGGGAGAGAAGGGGGAGGGGAGCGGGAGAGGGAGAGGGAGAAGAAAGGAGAGTGAGCACTTTGTTGTTCAGTAGTAAGCAAGGCCTCAGGAACAAACCCAAATCTCTTTCCTCCTTTCTTGCCCTCCCTCTACCCAGCACACACCCAGAGACAGTGAGGCTTTCCTGCTTACCAGTCTGGAATACCAGAACAATTAGGGCTTAAGAGGTAATAGTGAGATACAACTCACTCTATGGCTTTGACCTCAGTGTCAAAAGTGACCAGCCCTAATAAGTGCACTGAGAGCCAGTGGTTGACACTGGAGGAGTTGAGACTCAGCTTAATGACAATGTGCTATTAGCATAGGCTCTATCTTCTGTACCATTCATGTCAATTATTTTGAGGCCTTTTAATATCAAGACACAGATCAAAAGCCCAGTTGTCAGGATGTGGGCTGCAATCCTGGGCTGAGGGTCTGGGCCCTGGATTTAAATCTGTGAGAAACCTTAGAGGCCATATAGTACTAGAATCTCATTTTACCAACGAAGGCAGAGATGCCAACAGGGAGGAAGTGACTTGTCTAAGATAGTAAACGGCAGAGTTGGGATCAGAATACAGATCTCTTGACTTTCAGTCCAGAACTTTGCCCAAAGGAAATATAGTTATTTATCTAGAGATACCTGTAAGTTATCCACAGGACTATTTACAAACCATCAGTATGTAATCCTGATACTGATGTTAGATGTGTCTAGATAAACTTCTTCTTTGTGTGGGAGGAGTCAATCATATGGATTGCAGATAAAAGGATGGATGCTGGGAGTCAGAGTAGAGCCATTGTGTTCACCAGGAGACAGTAAATTAAGTAGGTAAGTATCTGAAATAGGAGAATGGGGGGGGTGGGGGAGTAAGACAAAAAGGGGAGGGAGGGAGAGAGAGAGAGAGAGAGAGAGAGAGAGAGAGGGAGAGAGAATGAAGACAATATCTACATATGTAAGGCAGTATTGAAAACATGGAGAGAAGTATCTTGTAGGAGAGAATTCATATGTCTTAAGGCTGGAGTCTATAGCTACAGGAATTCTTCTCAAGTGTGAATTTAGGGGTGTGATGGGGAAAGAGGCTGCATTGATTTCTGGGTTCTAGTCTGGGGGATCCAGGATGAGAAGGTGGGTCAAGCCATGTATTACACAACTACTCTGGATGCTAAATACTTTTACTCCCTTACAGTCTCTGCATAGGAAGATGGCGGGTCAGAATAGGGGTAAAGGCACAAATGGGACCTAGAGCATAAAATAAGTATAACTGGGAGTGGTAGGTTTTCCTCTTAGTCCTTAACAGATAGAGCTCCTAAGAAAAGCCCCAAATCTACTCAAAATATATATTTCTTCCATTTATTAGGTACAAAGAGAGTTCCAAGAAGGATGAGGATCCAGCCCTTATTAATGATTTAAAAAAAAGATATCAAGCATTTATATAACACTTACTATGTGCCAGGCATTGTACTAAGCACTTTAAAAAAATATCTCATTTGAGCCTCACAACAGCCCTGGGAGGCAGGTGATATTATTATACCCATTTTACAGTTGAAGAAACTGAGAGTGAGAGAGGTTAAGTCATTTGCCAAGGGGCGAATAGCTAGTGTCTGATAAACACCTTTGAACTCGGGTCTTTCTTTCTTCTTAACCCTTCACATGTATACAGTGTTTTGAAATTTACAAAACACTTTCAAATCTTTTCTTTCATTTTTTTCTCACAGTAATCCTGGGAAAGAGGCAGGGCAGGGAGTATTATTCCTACCTCCTAGATGAAGAAATTGAAGCTCAGAAGGGCTAAATTACTTGCCTAAGGGCTAATCCAATCCAAGAATCATTTTTTAAACATCAGTTATTTGAAAGACTATATCTTGTATCTATATTAGATACAAGGAACACAAAGATGATAAAAAAAAAAGGAGCTCTTGTCCTCAATAAATTTATGTTGTATTGGTGGGGTGAAGGGAGAGATACAACACATAAATAGATGGGCAAGTGGGAGGTAGCATGAGGAGAAGTAGTAGTTAGGGGGCTCAGGAAAGTTTCCTTGTAAGTGATGGTTTCTGATCTGAACCTTGGAGGAAGCTAAGGAATCTAAGGGGTGGAAGTGAGGATGGAGCACATTGAAGGTATAGGGGAGTATTCTGTACAAAGACTCAGAGGAAAATGATGATATGTCACAACCAGTTTGTCTGGCAGTAACGTGCAAAGGAAAGCAATGTGCAATGACCCTGGAAGTGTAATTCAGAGTTAGATTCTGAGCATCTTTAAATGTCAAGAGGAGGTGTTTTTTTTTTTCCTAAGAGCAATAGGGAGTCACTAAAAGTTCTTGAGAAGAACACTGACAAGCTTCTACTTTAGGAATATTATTTTGCCTCCTAATTGTGTGGAGCATGGACTGGAGAGGGGAGGGGCTGGAAGCTAGGAGTCTAATTAAGAGACTTGCATTAATAAATAACAAAAATGAGACTGAAATTCAATTATCCTGGCTGAATTCAAGAAAGAGCTCATACAAGAATAAGAATTTAAAGCTATAAGGAAACTTAGAGATTGTGTAGTGCAACACTTCATTTTATTACTTTTTTCCTTAAAAAAAAGTTTATTGAGGTTTTGTGTTTCTTACATCATGATGGTATCCTATGTGTCCCCCCCACCTCCCCCACTTCCCCTTCCAGAGAGTCATCCCATATGGCAAATATTTTTTTTTAAAAGGGAGAGAAGGTCAGCACACTTGATTGATACTTTGAGAAAGTCCAAAAACATGGACAACATGTGACATCTGTGGACCTAACAAATACAAACATAACAGACATTTATTAAGTGCCTGCAGTATGCATGGCACTTTGCTAGGCACTGGACAAAAGATACTAAGTTTAGATAAGTCACAGCCCACGTTTTCAGGTTTATTGGGGAATTCAGACCAATGCAGATAAGTATAATGAAATATGACATGCTTTGAGAGGGACCCAGTCAAGTGCTACATGAAATCTGAAAGAGATATGCATTATTGGCTAAGGACAATGGGAAAGGCTTCATGTAAAAGGGGGTAAATTGGGGGTATCTTCTCATATTTCTTTATCTGAGTCTCACTAGATCTTTATAATTTTGTTACATTTACTTTTAACTTTGAAGTTTGTCATTCTTTGCACTTAAATTGTTGTAGTTATAGTATATCTTATTGTCTTAGCTCTGCTTCATTTCATAACAGTTCATATAAATCTTCCCATGCTTTTCTTTTTCTTTTTTTTAAATTTTATTTTAGTTTGCATCATTCATTTCCACAAGATTTTGAGTTACATATTTTCTCCCCATCTTTCCCCTACCCACCGTCCCAAAACAGCCATCCCAGTGTATCCCCCCCTCCCCTAGTCTATTCTTTCCTATGTCTTCCCCCCTCACTCCTCTGACTTTTCGGTAGGGCAGGATGGATCTCCCAACCACAGTGCCTGTGTATTTCAAGTTCCAGTTGGATGAAGTTAATAATAATAATAATAATAATAATTGCATATATGGATATATAGATATAGATTTATAACATTTGATTTTAGAACTTTAGATTTTAGATTCTTTCTCTTCCTCTCTCGTCACCCACCCCTGCTGGAAGGACAGCAATCAAATATAGGCTGAACATGTGAAATTATGCAGAACCTCTCCATAGTGAGCATACTGTGAGAATCTGATTACATGTCCCTTCTTCCTATCCTGCCCCCCCCAATCACTCTCCACCCTGTCCCTGTCCCTCTACAGAAATGTGAACATTCATCAGCCCTCCCCTCCACCCTGCCCTCCCCTCCATCATCCTACCTCTCATCCCCCTTCCCCTTAGTCTTCTATGTGGTAAGATGCCCAGTTTAGAGTTTATGTCATTCTTTCCCTAATCCAAATTTCGTGAGAGTAAGGTTGACTCTTTCCCTTTTGCCTTCCTGTTCTCTCCCTTTATTGTAACAATTATCTCTTGCCTCTTCCATGAGATGCTCAACCCCTTTCTGACTCTCCCTGTCTCCTCTCAATCTAATCCTCTCTCATCTCAGAATTTCACCATTTAGAGTATTATCCCTTCCTATTCAATTGATCTTATGCCCTCTATGGATTCATTTCTACATATACTCAG
>CM053585.1:232099643-232127612 GCA_028646515.1 Pseudochirops corinnae | reverse complement strand
CTATATATATGCAATTATTATTATTATTATTATTGACTACATCCAACTGGAGCTTGAGATACACAGGCACTGTGGTTGGGAGATCCATCCTGCCCTACCAAAAAGTGACATAGGAGAGAATAGACTGGGGGAGGGGGGACACACTGGGATGGCTGTTTTGGGGTGATGGGTGGGGGAAAGAGGGGGAGAAAATATGTAACTCAAAATCTTGTGGAAATGAATGATGCAAACTAAAATAAAATTAAAAAAAAAAAGAAATGATGAGGGGGGAGGATTTCAGAAAAATCATGGGAAGACCTATATACTGAAGCAAAATGAAGTGAGAATTGTGCACAACAGCACAATGTTATAATGAAGATCAACTGTGAAAGTTGGTTATTCTGATGAATGCAATAATCTAAGACAATTCCAAAGGACTCATGTTGAAAAAATGCTATCTGCCTCTACAGAGAGAACTGATTAACTGTGAAAGCAAACTGAAGTATAATTTTCTTTATTTTGTTTCCTTTTTTTGCAATATGGCTAACACAGAAACATTTTCTATCATTTCACATAAAAAAAAAAAAGAAAAAAAAATCATACCTGATTCCATTGTACGGGGAATGCACAGTGAGAAACTCAATCTCTCCTAATGCAGATCACCATTTCCTTAGCCATTTATAATCTTAGAGAGTTGCCTGTGGCATTGAGATGTGAAGTGTCTTACCCAGGACCAAGCAGGCAATACTTAGTCTGAGGTCTTCTGGATTCAAGGACAGGCTCTCTGATTTCTTCATCATGCTGCCTGTTCTAGTGGCAAGAAAAAAAAAATCAACAACTTGTGACCAGCCCTCTGGTGATGAGCCTCTCCACACTATTTGAATTGGTCTTTGGTTGACAGAAGTAGTTTATTAGGCGGCACATTCTTGAAGTCTTTCCAGTTTGGTAGGAATCATGAGAATTTGTAGTTTACTGTCATAGCCTTTGAGACACCAGGGTCATCTCCATGTCAGGATGAGACATCAGACAATTCTGTCTCTCTCCCTCTCCCTCCCTCCCTCTCCCCCCCCCTCTCTCCCTCACATATACTCTCTTTCTCTCTCCCTCTCTCTCCCCCTCCCTCTCTCTGTTTCTCTTTTTCTCTCTCTCCCTCCCTTTCTCCCTCTCTCCTTCCCTCCCTCTCTTTCTCCCTTCCCCTCTCTCCCGCCTCTCTCTCTCCTTCCCTCTCTCTCTCCCTTCCTCCCTCTTTCCCTCTCTCTCCCAAGTCTAGAACAACTTTTCATAGGACTACATATCCAAGGGAAGTTTTCTTAGACTCTATTGCTTATATTATATTCTTCAACTCTGTGACTTTCCCCTCTCTCCCCTTAATTTCTATGCTAATAAGTGTCCTGTCTGAACATGATTCTGCTGATTGTATTGTTTCTACATCTGGAGGCTACTAGTATTGCCATGAAAGGCAAATCCTATCAGCTGGGAAGTGCCTGGCATGAAACACTTAGCAACTAATGTGACCCCTCTGGGGAACATCCATTTCCCACTTCATCTCCCTTTGCCCTCACTCCTAGTAGCTCTACCCTAAACAGAAGGAACCAAATCCTGCTCCAAATTATTTTTAATAACTCCATTCAGTATATCTATGTTAAGTACTTCCATCCCTAGTTCATCCACTTTGTGGAGGAGACATTCCCTACCCTTGGGGAGCTCCCAGTCTAATGGACAAAATGAGAATCATCCACATGAAATAATTATGTTGTGTTTTGTATGATTTTCTAATTAGCAGCTCGATTCTATGGAATAGATAATCCATGCTAAGGAGAGCCTGCAAAAACTTCAAGGTAGCTGTTTTTTGGAATAGTTAGGGAAGTTTCCTGAGAGAGATGAGTCTTGAGATGTACATTGAAGGATGAATGAATAAATGTATCAGTAAAAAAAATTGTTGATGCATTACTGTGTGCAAAGTATGGTGCTAAGCACAGGAGAAACGAATAGAAATGTAAGAACTCCCCTGCTTTCAGAGATGTTGGCCCTTCTTGCTTTTTCCCCTTGTAACCTCCATATTCCCATTCCATTCAGTAACATAAACATTTTATTATGCATGTATCTAAGACACATTGTAGGCAATACTCAAGCCTGATTCTCTTGAGCTTATATCATCTAAAAACCATGGGCCAAAGCAGTGAGGTGCATATAAAATATGGTGTAGATGCATGTGGAGACCATACCCATTGAGCAGCCTGGTGGAGATAGTCACACTTGTGAGATGAATGGCAGACTTGTTCTTTCCCTCCACCTTTAATGGAGAGAACAGTCAGGGTGGGGCAAAGTATGGAGTGCCCTGAGTATGCCTTCTGGGGATCTTGATTTAGGAGCTTTTAATCCAAAGGACTGTCCTCTGTCTTGTGGCACTCTTTTGCCTTGATTCTTTTTCAGGGCAGGCATCTAGCTTAGGATGTGACATTTGGATTAATAAAAATAGTGATGTCAGTTATAGGATTCCTTCAGTAAGCATTCCTCTGATGACTCATCACAGTAAAGAGGTGAACCTTAGATTTTATGCCTTTTGTTTTTACATCACCTTCAATATATCCTTCCCTAATCCCTCTTAATGAAGATGAAAAGAATTAGAAGTTTAGTAAAACTAAAACATCAACTGTTCCTGAAAGTAAATTTGATACCCATACTCTCCTCCCTCTGCCATGAAGGAAGTGGCATGTTTTCTTAATCCCTCTTGAATCTGTACCTTTCCTATCCCTCACACAGCCATAACCTCAGTCCTGGCCCTCATGACCTCTTACCTGGATCATGAAAATAGCTTCCTAATGGATCCCTCTGTCTCAACACTCCCCCCTCTCCAGTTCATTTGTCCCATAGTCACCAAACTCATTCTCCAATTGCACAAATCTGAGCATTTACTTGTTCACTCAGTGATATTCTATAATCTCCAGGATCAAATATAAATTCTATAGTTTAGTATTTAAAGCACTTCACAATCTGTCACATGCCTACCTTTCTGGCCTTTCGGTGCATTTCTTGCCACCAAGCATATTATGGTCTGACTAAACTCACAATCTTGTCTCTCACATAGTACTCCATCTCCCACCTCCATGCTTCTGCATTATTGATCCTCCATGCCTGGAATGGAGTCCTCCTCACCCTCATTTTTCAGAATCCCTAGTTTCTTTCTAGATTCAGTGAATGTACTACATTCTATATGAGTTCTTTCCTCATCTCACACAGGTATTGTTACTCCCCCCACTAAAAAAAAGAAAAATCACCATCTATTCTTTATCTCTTTTGTATTGTTGTTCAGTTGTTTTCAGTTTATCCAACTCTTCATGACCCTATTTGGGGTTTTCTTGGCAAAGATACTAGAGTAGTTTGCCACTTCATTCTCCAGCTCATTTTATAGATGAGAAAACTAAGATAAATAGGGTAAAGTGGCTTGACCAGGGTTACACAGCTAGGAAGTGTCTGAGGTCAGATTTGAACTCAGGAAAATGAGTCTTCCTGACTCCAGGTCTGGCACTACACTACCTACCTGCCCTACGTCTCTTTTGAATAATCTTAATTTTCTGTTTTATATATGCTCATCTGTGTGTGCCCTAGCTAGACTGTAAGCTCTTTGAGAGCAGGAATGGTTTTTCGCTTTTGCCTTTGTATTCACAGATCTTACCCAGTGCCAAACACATGGAATAGCTGTTTGACAAATGCTTGTCGAGGAGTCTTTAAAGGCAATGCCAATGGAGTGGAAGTTCTGGCAGATTTTTCCAACCTTGAAAGACCTTGAGCATGGAAATACCATGTATCCATCATCTGAGGACCAGAGTAGTGAACGTAGAGAGATTACTCACCAGAGGATGGGCCACCAGGTGAAACTATAAATTTTGAAGGGTCTCAGTGTAGTCCCCACACAGAATAAATCATGCTTTTTTTTCTCCCTTCAGTATCAACATATTTATTGTTGCTAACCATAGTAATCATAATAGCTGGTGTGCTTGAAGTACTTTGTAGTTTAAAAAAACTTCTCTGTTGGGTCTGCTAGGTGGTGCAGTGAATAGAACACTGGCCCTGGAATCAGAAGGACCTGGGTTCAAATGTGAACTCAGATACTTAACACAAAAACTAGCTGTGTAACCTTGGGCAAGTCATTTAACTCCAGTTCCCCTACATACCACCCTCCAAAAAGCAAAAAAAAAAACTCAAAATGAAAAACTTCCTCTGCCTTCATTTTCTGATTGATCCTTACAAAAACCTCATGAGATTATGAGTGCTGATATTTTTCAGTTATAAAAGAGAGCTAATGAATACGAGTTTTCCAGTTTTTTCCTGTTTAAGTCCTCAACCAATCCTCTCAGACTATTTCTGGATTAAATCAGATTCTCTCTGACTGGCTCCAGCATTAACTTTTCTCAGTAACTTCTCCTATCCCCTGACCTAATGCCACCACCAGAATAGGGATATCCTTATTCACATTTTCTAATATCTTGTTGCCTGTCTTTCATTTCCTGCTCTATTACAAAATTATTGTTCCAAAACATACATTTCTATCAACTTGCCTGAGGTTTCAGTCTCAGGAGGAAAGAGTACAAATCATAATTGGGGAAGATAGCTCTTTACTACATTCCCCAAAGCAACTTGGAGAAGAAATCCTTATCTGGTTGCCCCTGGAGGTTGAGGTCAATTTTCTTTTTGTTGTTCAGTCATTTATGACTCTTTGTGACCCCATTGTGGGGTTGTTGGTTTTTGGGGATTTTTTTGGTAAAGATACTGGAGTGGTTTGCTATTTCCTTACCAGCCTATTTCACAGATGAGGAATTGAGGCAAACAGGATTAAGTGACTTGCCAAAGGTCACAAAACTAGTATCTGAGGCCAGATTTGAGCTTCTGAAGAGGAGTCTTCCTGATTCCATGCTCAGTGCTCTATCCACTGTGCCACTTAGTTGACCAATTCTCTAACTGCTATGTAAATTGGTTGTGCTTGTCAATGTAGTTTATGCCACTCACGTTTGTTAAGCACATAGGAAAATTGTGATCAGCAGTAATAACTCATTTGTCCATTCATTTGACACACATTAAGTGTCCAATCTGGTTAAGATCTTATTTTCAACGTTGAAGGGGATGCAAGACTGAATAAAAGAGAGTCCTTGATCTTAAAACCTTGAAATATAATAACAGGGGATGGGAAGAAATAATCTGCATAGATAAGAATGAGATAAGTGTATAAAAGGAGTAGAAAATGCTATGAGATTAAATCAGATCACTTCCTCTGGTATCAAGGAAGTCTTTTTTGAGGGAATGATATTTAGGCTGGACCATGAAAATATGTAGAATTTCAATGAGCAAAATTGGTTGTAGAGGAAGGGAAGAAGTTACATGGCAGGATACAGTGGGAAAAGATAGTCACAAAGGTGGGAAAACATGGGATAATAAAATTATAAGGTCCTAGATTTAGAGCTAGAAGAAATGTTAGCAGTGATATAATGCAACCTCTTCATTTTATAACTGAAAAGGTGAGGCATACAGGTTTTAAATAATTTGACCAAAGTTATACATATTCATTAAATGGGTCAAAGTTAGGATTCAAAGCCAAGTCCTCTGAACCCAAATTGTTGAGTTCTTATTCTCTCTCTCTCTCTCCCTCTGTCTGTCTCTGTTTCTCTCTCTGTCTCTGTCTCTCTACCCATCCCCCACATCATAATATCATGGTGTTTTATCTCTTTTTGAACCACACTTAGTTTTTGAGTAGAGTAGTGGCATGAATATAATAGTTTCCTAGGAAGACAAATACTGTGATCAGAATACACTGGAAGGGAGAGACTCATTAGGAAATTGTTGTAGCAGTCCATATCAGGAATAATGTGCTTTGAGCTAATCATCATAGAATTGTAGAATTCCAGAACTGTGAGTGGTGTTAGAAAGAATCAAATCCAGCTCCTTCATTTTATGAATTAGGAAACTGAGACCCAGATTGGGGAGGTAATATCTAAAATTACTAAGTTAGTGATAGAACTGAGACCAGAATTCAAGTTTCCAGAATCCAAACCCAATGTTCTTTCCTCTGTCCCATATTACCTCTCAATGAAAGACATGTTCAGTGTGACCTGCTCCCTTTTTCCAGGAGCTACAATAAACCAGTCAAAATCTAGACAGACCCTGGAACCCTTGAGAGAAGACCCCAGAGTTCCAGCTCATTGAGTGCCCCCATTAATCTGTCTATAGCTATTTTTGAGGCTAGAAGGCTTTTGGACAGGGAAACCTATTATGGCAGAAGACTACATCCATTCATCATTGCCTTTTACCTCCTAGACATAGATTAGTGACATTAACTCTGACAGCCCTAAACACTGTAATATTATTACTGCAAAGCCTAGCAGCACTCCTGGAGTTAAGGGGCTATTGGTGTTTTGATTATGAACACTGTTTTTCAAAGGGTTTATAACTCTGCCATTTGAAATTACATTAAGTTAACATACGATACAAGTTGTCAGTTGGGCTACAATTTAAAAATTAAATAGACATTTTTTCTGATTTCTCTTAGTGATTTTCCAATGGCTAATTGTCTCCCCCCCCCAAACAAACATTCTTAGGCATATTATGATAAAGTCTGGGATTGTAAAATGAATAGAATTAGAGTTTTAAACATCAACTTGTATCGCTTAGAAGCTATGCTTTATTTGGGATGGCAAATCTAATTCTATGAGATTCTGTGCATGGATCCATTTATCAGTCTCCCTGGTGTAGATTTCACAGCTGGACTTTAAGTGTGCAAGCCATCTAGAAAAAAGGCAAATAAATATTCACAATATAAATAGAAAGAATAACTACAAACCCAAACACTGTGTTAATTATAATTACTGAACTTGGCACCAAAGAAGAGATTTAAAATATATATATATATATAACTCTGTTTCTTCTCTGTAGAGGTGGAAGACTATGGATATGGATCATTGTTTATATATTCAGACTCTTTTGATATGCTGGCTAGTGATGATGAGCTGATTTTTTTTCTTTCTTTTTAATTCTTTGTTATGAATTAGGGAAGAAGGGGAGGAGATATATTTGAAAATGAAGGTAATAGAGGATTCTGTGAAGATGGTGAAGTAGGTAAAAAAAAAAAATTTAGGCTCTTCAAATTTTCTCCACAAAAAAATGACAGAATATCCTCTCAAAGTGAATGAGTTAGTGGCTAAGCTGGTTCTTCTGCACAGGTCCAGAGACTCTAATCTAGGCCTCATAGGAATTTAGCACTGTATCTCTCTCAGGACATCAACAACTATCCTTTTGCAAAAATGTTTGTTTACTCACTGTCCTGTTCTTGACATTGTGTCTACATATCCTTGTTGGTGTTTTACATCTAAGCTCCCAGAATTTTACTCTCCTCTATTCAGTACCCAGGATAGCTCCTGTGATCTCTAACAAATGTCTGAAATGTGCTGTCTTCAGTTGTGTCCTTTCTTGGGATACTAGTATTACCAAGAATCCAGAGTAATCTCTTTCTTTTCACATACAAATGGATACAGGCAATCCTGCTTTTGCAATTCCACAAAAAAAAAGACAATGAATCTCTTGTGTTGCTCTGTCCAGAAATTGGGGATGGGTAGGAGTACTGGACAGACTCTTCTGGCTAAAAGTTTCTAAAGGCATAGGGAAGATAAGATTTGTTGAAGGAATTAGGAAGCTAAGGAGGCAGAACTGAGCTTCAATCGTGGTGATGCTACTTAGTACTGGCAGGACCTTGGACAAGTCATTTAACTATGTTCTGCTTCAATTTTCTGATGTACAGAATGAAGAGATTGGACTAGATGGCTTCTACCACCCCTTTCTAGCTCTAAATCTATGCTCCTATTATCTCAACCTAGGGGAAAAAAGATACAGAGGAACTAGGATAACTGTCTTAAATTATCTGAAGACCTGTCATGAAGACAAGGAATTATGTTTATCCTGCTTGGCACCAGAAAACAAGGATAGGCACAGTGGATTGAAATTACAGAGAGGCAGAATTTAGTTTCCTATAATGAAAATCTTCCTGGAAATTAGAGCTGATGAAAAATGTAATGGACAGACTGTCATAGTGGAAGAGGCATTTGATTAGAAGTCAGATGACCTGTATTTCAATCTTGGCTCCCACCTCTTTACTGGAATTCATTCATTCTTTCTTCCTCCCTCCTTCCTTCTCCTTCCTTCCTTACTTCCTCCTTCTCCCTTCTTCCTTTCTTCCCCCCTTCCTTCCTTTTTTCTCTCCCTAGACTTGTGGTATGTTTCAAATGTCTGGCCATTATATTCCTACATTTCTTTTAATTAATGACAAAATATGTACAAGTCCTTATATAACATTGGGGCTACTCGGGCACTATTTATACTCATACAGAGGGATTTTTTTTTTAAAGCAGCTCAGTCCTAAGGCTGATTCATGATTCACATCGTGAATAATGGCAGAGTCAGGACTAGAACTAAGGCCTTTTGCTTCCCAACCCCGGGCTCTTTGCCTGGCACCACATTTCCGTTTGCTAACAATGAGTTGCTCATGTTGATGAGTTGATTTTTTATTATAAAAAATGAAACCTAAAGGAAATGAATGTCCCATATAATAAACCATCTCTATATTTTTAAAATAAAAGGCAGATATGCTATGTAAATAAAATCAAATCACCTAGAAACAAAACCCTATACTCTTCAAATATACAGAAAAAAATCCATCTGTTATATTTGCAGGTGAGCCCCATTTTATGTTTCCCAGGCCCATTCTTTCTTGTAACCATTTAGAATGGGTACCAGATGGTGATGATGATGTTAAACAATAACTCAATTACCATAGTGCATTAAGGTATATAAAACATTTTCCTCACAACAACCCTGTATGTTAGGGAGCGCAAACAATATCGCCTTCATTTTATTGATGGGCAAAATAGAATTTAGGGACTTGCTTGAGGTCTCATGGCCAATATGTAACATAGCAGAGACTCAAACCTAGGTCTCCTGAATTCAAGTACAGCCTCCTTTCTACTATCCCATCACTGAAGAGACTTCCCTCTAGCAACTGTGAACAGGTAATTTGGGTGGAAATGGTTTTCAGTATGATAGCAAAAGTTCCTTCCTCCCCCTCCAACCCTGCCCAATGTTGTTGGGAATCCCAAGGGAATACAGAGAGCCTGCATAATTGGCTTGTTTTTCTATTACTGAATAAGCAAACCAGCAAAGACTATTTATCCCTTTCCAACAATTTGCCAGGTGCAGACAGTACTGGTGTTTTATTTTCTAGAGATCCTCAAATCCTGAATATGTCACCACCCTATAGAGGAGATCAGCAGTCAGCTGGATACTGCTCCATGGCAGAAAGGAGATGGAGACAGAGGAGCTAAACATGAAACTCACTCCCTGTAATCTGCAAAGAAGTGCTTTAGCCAAATGCTTCCCCAGGAGCATGCCAGTGAGTGGTTGGTCTCAACAAGAGTTGGCCCTGATGTCTGAGAGCTCTAAAAATTTGTGATCACCAGGCCAGAGTACTTACATCATTCTCTTCTTTTGGTTCTGGCTCCCATCAGAGCATATAGATCTCAGAGAATAGATGGTCTGGTAAAGTGGAATTGCAAAAGCAGGATTGCCTGTATCCATTTGTATGTGAAAAGAAAGAGATTACTCTGGATTCTTGGTAATACTAGTATCCCAAGAAAGGACACAACTGAAGATAGCACGTTTCCTTAACCCTGTCCTTGGAATTCATTTGCTTCTTACTGATGCTGCTTAGAATTTCTGGTTCCTTTAAGAATTAGCTCAGACATATCCTGGGCCATCTCCCGTCATCCTGATGAATATCTGGCCGCTGGACCCAGATAACACTGGAGGAGAAAGTGAGGTTGGTGACTTTGCACAGCTCTTCCTCACCCGAATCAGATTCAATTGCAAGTCATGTCATCATCTCCCTTATGTCATGGTCTTCTTCAAGAATGAAGGACAAACTACAAAACAAAGTGGCTCAAACATGACCTCAAATGTGAACTCTTTCTTGACCCTGCAGCTTCTAATAATTCCATGTCCAAACTATCTTTCATTCATCCCATAATAGTTGCAAAGCCTTAGCACAGTGTCTGGCATAGTAGGTGCTTAATAAATGCTTATTCTCCTCCCTCTCCCTTCTCTCTCCCCCCCTCCTGTCATATATTCTTAGATATGGTCTTGTTAACTCCCTCATAAGAATGTAAGCTCCTAGAGGTCAGGCACTTCTTCCCTTTTGTCTTTGTACCTCCAGTGCTTAACACAGTACCTGGCACATAGCCAACACTTAAATGCTTGTTGATTGAATTATTTTGAGGAAGAAAGTTGGCCTTTCAGTATAGCAACAAAATGGAAAGACATTTTTTGTTGTTTGAATGGTTGAAGGAGTTGAGGGTCTTTCACCCAGCAAAGAGAATGTGTGTGTGTGTGTGCGTGTGTGTGTGTGCGTGTGCGTGTGCGTGTGCGTGTGCGTGTGCGTGTGTGTGTGTGTGTGAGAGAGAGAGAGAGAGAGAGAGAGAGAGAGAAAGAGAGAGAGAGAAAGAGAGAGAAAGGGAGAGAGGGAGAGAGGGAGAGAGACAGAGAGACAGACAAAGACAGACAGAGAGACAGACAAAGAGACAGAGACAGAGAAAATAGCTTACTTCTATTGGAATATCTGTCATATGGAAGAGGGAATAGAGTTATTCTGCTCGGGCCCCAAAGGATAAAATTGAGAGCAATGAGATAACATTGCAGAATGATTTCAGCTCGGTTAAAAGAAAAGAGCTGCCCCAAAGTAAAGTAGGCTGCCTGGAGAAGTAGAGAGTTCGCTTTCAATAGTAACACCAGTAGTTAGCATTTATATAGCACTTTAAGGTTTGCAAAGCACTTCATAAATATGACCTCATTTTGTCCTCACAACAGCCCTGGTAGATAGTGCTATTATAATCTTCATTTTACAGATGAAGGAACTGAGGCAGACATAGAATAAATGACTAAGTGTCTATAGGAGGATTTGAATTTAAGTCTTCCTGAGACTACATCCAACACTATTCACTGAAACACTTATGGTTCAGTGGATGAGCTGCATCACTAGAGGTCTTTAAGCAAAGGTTGGATGATCATTTGTAAGTGATATTTTGAAGCAGATTCCTGATTAAGTTGTTCAGACAATTACCTCTGAGGACTCTCTAAGCTCAGAGATTCTGTAATTCTGTTATCCCCTCCCCTTAAAGGGATTTCAGTGTAGGTTTTATAATATAGCAAAAAGAGAGGGTGTTTTGGTGGAGATATGTCAGAGTTCTCTATCAGAGTACCCTAACTTGCCTGCAGGGGAGCCAGTTACTTACCTCACTCAAGTAGGCGCCAGCTCATTTTAAGAACAGAAGAGTCACACAGCTCAGAGATGTAAACAGAGAAAGTTTATTGAGTCTTCTCCATGGGGAAGCCTTACAGCCAGATCTTAAGACAGACTTCTCACTACCCCCAAGGCTTAGGCCTTATATATACCCCAGATCTACATACCACACGTGATAGAGCCCAGCTGAACATAATGGTGAGAGGGGAGGTGCAGTCACAAGGGCATGAAGGCCCCAGGGTATGGAGACACCAATCAGAAACATCAGGTAACCCCACCTAAGAGAATCTTGAGCAGTGCAGTACCCCCTGGCCTCCAAGTGACCAGGGACAGTGCAGTATGCTCTGACTTCTACGTGACCCAGCTAATTCCAGGGCCTCAGACATACCCTGTGCCTCAAACATTACCACCTGCAGCCTGCAATTCCTCACAGAGATAGGTCAAACTATGACTAATAAAAGAAAAATCCATCCTTAATTGGTTTAGTATTAAACAAGAGGAAAGATTCCATAAAAAGGAAAAGTCCTTTAGATAGTATTATTTCTAAGTATGAAACAGAAATTAGTTCAAATGGACAGAAAAGTATAGCTCAGTCTCTGCATAGCTCTCCAGAAAAGTGCCAATTGTGCAGTCCTCATGAGGCATGTGATGAACTTTTCCACTACACTGTCTGCTGTCCTGGACCAGAGCATGAACAATGACACTTGATACTCTCTCTCTCTCTCTCTCTCTCTCTCTCTCTCTCTCTCTCTCTCTCTCTCTCTCTCTCTTTCTCTTTCACTCAGAAATTAAAATGAATGAACCAGACACTGATGGATGGATGACCTGTGCCAAGAGGAAAGAGCATGGTGACCCAGTCTCTTCATCTTGTCCTTGAACATTGCCAGGTGCATGATGAAAACTAGCTTCCCAGAAGCTATTTTTACCTTGCCCACTTTTTTTGGCCCACCCTAGCTGGCACTGATATGCCTGTAGTCCTGAATGTACTGCCTCCTGCTGATTTAGCCACACTTAGCCAGTCATGGATCCGTACCAATTGTGGAGACCCTTGAAAGCCAGGCAGAGCAACTAGCACAGTAATGAACAAAAGTAGGCATTTAATAAATGCTTGATGAATTGACCAGTTAAGGTTTTATCCTGTAAGCAATAGATAAACACTCAACATTTTTGAACAAGGGAATGACATAATCCAAGCTGTGTTTTACAAAATTAATGTTCCACTGGAAGAAGAGCTGAAAATAGAGTTCTTTACAAGGATACTCAGATGTAGGTATCTTTGATTGTGTCTTCTATATATGCTAAGCCGTGTTCTCCGTGACTGTGCAAGACCTTCTTTTTATTGGAATTGTGTTCTTCCAAGCATATGGCATTTCTCTATGATTTCACTCATCAGTGCTTTTCCTCTCTTAAGTCTTTGCAAGTTTTTCATGAATTAAATGTCATCAGTATGTTACTATGTGACAGCTGGAGGTCAGTCACAGGTACTTTATTACCAGAAAAAAAGGAGATCCCTTATCAAACCATCTTCCTGATCTGCATAATCCCAGGGAGGATCAGGGAATGGTGCAGAACCTTAAAGATGTTCAAGTTTATGACGTATGGGAAGAAATTTTGCATTTTACAACTGAGGCTTTATAGCTTCAACTTTCCAATTTTTTTTTTAAACAGTGGAAAATGATGTCCCCTAGTTAGCAACAATAGTTTCCTCCTCTATAAAATAAGGGGATAGGCTGAGTGATTTCTAAGCCCCATTCCACCTCTAACTACTATGATGCTGAGATAATACGTGAAAAAATCTGTATGAGAAGACCCAAACAAAATATGAGGTAGTTATGTAGTCATGCTTGAAGAGACGGATGGCCTAACTCTATATTCTGAGCTTTCATTTTGCTTCCCCCCCCCCAAAAAAAAAAAACCCCAAACCCAAAATGCTTTGCCCCTGTGAGATATTTTGGGAAGTTGACTCATTGTTCATGATCTCGAGATGGTTGAATCACAATTAGTTTTCATATAGTCAAGCAAGGAGGTCTTAAGTGTCCTGACTATAGAGGTGAAATAACCTGGATTTTCTAGAGCAGCCTCAATTTAAAGAAAAGAAACCATAATTTGAATGGGACTTTGCAAAAAGAATGCGCTTTGTCTGAGCACATGTAGTGCTTTGTGGTTTGGAAAATATAGTGACTCTAATTATGTCCAGCACCATGCTAGGTACCATGGTGGCGGGGTAGGAGGGAGTTAGAGTCAATGGCACAGTTTTTGCTCTTAAAGAGCTCACAGCCATTAGATAGTATAGACTAACATTCTATCAGTGAGTGTTTATAGAGTTACTTTAGATAGCTGACATCATGCTGGATTCCATAGGACAAATAAGAAAAAATGAAGGTGTCCTCAGGAACCATAAAATCTAGTTTGGAGGTATGGAGGGATTTTCTTTGAACGATGGGCAATGTCTGGGTGGGTATAGAAATTCTAGCTAAGGTTTCTTAAACTGGCATCCATACACTTGCTTTTAAAAAGTTGTTTATAACTATTTCAGTATTGTTAGCTTCCATTTTAATCCTATATATTTTATGCATTTGAAAACATAATGCTGAAGAGTCCGTAGACTTTACCAGATTTCCTAAGTTTTTCTCTGTCTCTCTGTCTTTGTCTCTCTGTCTCTGTCTCTGTGTCTGTCTCTCTGTCTCTCTGTCTCTCTCTCTCTCTCTCACACACACACACACACACACACACAAATTGTTAGCCTTGTTATAGACTCAGCCATTGTATTTTTTTTAATAAAGGACATGATAAAAATACCCAAAGAATAAAAAAAAAATCTCATTTTGTTTTTTCCTATTTCTTTTTTGTTTCTTCCTAGTGTTTTAGTGCTTCATGGGTGTAGGCTATATCTGTATTTTCTTCCACATTTCCCCACAATACTCAGGGCAGGGATAGATCTACAAGGGCATTCAGTTACACAGCATAGTCAACTGATTATTTTTTGGACCTTAGTTTTACTTTCTGTAAAATGAGGGAGTTGGTCTAGACAAGTGGTTCTCAACCTTCCTAATGCAGCGACCCTTTAATACTCTTATGTGGGCATATCTGCATGTGGGAGGACCCACCTGGAGATGGACAGAGGAGTGGTGTCTCAGTTCCTAAGATCATCAGAAATATGTATTTTCTGATGGTCTTAGGTGACCCCGGTGATCCCTGTGAAAGGGTTGTTCAACTCCCAAAGGGATTGTGACCCACAGGTTGAGAACCACTGGTCTACACAATCTAGATAGTTTCTTCCTTCTAGAAGTCCTGTGATTCTTTATTCCTTTATTCGTTTCCTTCTAGATGTTCTAGATCTCAACTAAGGTCCCTGTGACATTGGTCATATTCACAAAAGTGACATTGGGAAAGTTCTTCCCCTTCTAAAATATTTCCTCAGAAACCCATCATGGTCCCTGACAATATACCACCAGAACTTCATTGCTTTGGGTCTTACTCCTGCTAGGGCTCTATCCCATGGAGATCAAATAAAGAGGAAAAGGACCCGTGTGCACAAAAATATATCTAGCAGTTTTTTCATGGTTACAAATAATTGTAAAATGAGGGGAGTGCCCACCAATTGGGGAATGGCTGAACAAGTTGTTGTATATCTATGTAATGGAATACTATTGTGCTATAAGAAATTATGAAAGGGATGATTTCAGAAAAAAAAAAACCCTCTGAAGACCTATATGAACTAATGCAAAGTGAAGTGAGCAGAACCAGGAGTACAATCTATACAGTAACAGCAATGTTGTAATAATCAACTGTGAAAAACTTACTATCTCTGATCAATGTAATGATGCATCATAATTCCAAAGGATTCATGATGGAACATGCCATGTATTTCCAGACAGAGGGCAAATTGAAGTGGTTTTTTTTCTCCTTTTTCTTGAGACTTTTTTTTTTTGTGTAGAGAAGACATGGTTAATTTGGAAATTTGTTTTGCATAACTGATATTTATTATAGAGTTAGTTTTTCTTGCCTTTACAATGGGTGGGAGGAAAGATTTTGAAACTTGAAAAAAAAAGAAGAAAAGATTCCGTGTGCTTGTTGAGTTGTTTCAGTCATGTCTGATTCTTCATGACCCCATTTGAGGTGTTTTTTTTGGGGGGGGAAGGAAGGCAAGACAATTGGGATTAAGTGACTTGCTCAAGGTCACACA
The DNA here is from genome assembly GCA_028646515.1 of Pseudochirops corinnae. Lineage (NCBI taxonomy): Eukaryota > Metazoa > Chordata > Mammalia > Diprotodontia > Pseudocheiridae > Pseudochirops > Pseudochirops corinnae. The sequence continues at coordinate 232,112,115 of CM053585.1, read as the reverse complement.
GCTAGTAAGTGTGTCAAGTATCTGAGGCCAGATTTGAACTCAGATCCTCTTGACTCCAGGGCTGGTGCTTTATTCACTGTGCCACCTAGCTGTCCCATTTGAGGTTTTCTTTGAAGAGATAATGGAGTGGTTTGCCATTTCCTTCTCCAGCTCTTTTTACAGATGAAGTAACCGAGGAAAGCAGGGTTAAGTGACTTGCCCAGAGTCTCATAGCTAGTAAGTGTCTGAGGCTGGATTTGAACTCAGGTCTTTCTGACTCCAGGCCTGACATTCTATCAACTATGCCACCCTCTCTGTGCTTAATAAATAAATAAATTTTTAAGAACTTCATTCCTTTGGGTTGAAGCATTGCCCTCTCCAAGCCCCTCTCTTAAAATGCAGACCCTTAATCCTTAATCTATTAGCAATCAGAATACTTGAATACAAAAGACTTTGTGGCTGTTTCCCTCTATATGAGTTATGACCCAAGGAAAGAGATGCTTTGATGGGGAGGAAGAGAGAGTCAGAATGACTTGGGATCTTGGTACAACAAAGAGTGTGAGCTCTGAGGCTAAATAAAGATGGGTTAAATCCCATCTCCATTGTGCACTTCCTCTGTGACCTTGGGCAAGTCACTTACTTTTTTCTAGGTCTCAGTTTCTTTATCTGTAAAGTGAAAGCATCTGATTAAATTATCTGTTCTATGCAATGATACTATGACTTCTGGAGCCTAGGATCAGTCTATTTCAGGGATTATTAATTGTGTTTATTGTCATGGAGCCCTTTGGCAGGAAGGTGAAGCTTACAGATTCCTTAGAAAATTGCTTTTAAATGCATAAAATAAATACAAAGAATATACATAGGATTACAAAGGACATCAATGCTATTAAAATAAAATGTAATTATTTCTCATCCAAGTTCAGTGCCTCATGAAGTCTGCCCATAAACCCCAGACTAGGACCCCCTGAAATGGAACACTGTAGAGGGCATACGAAGGACACTGAAGTTTAGGGCAGGGGAGAGGAGGCACTCAGACCAAGGGCACTCAGAAGGTACACAAGGGAAACTTACCAACTTCACAATTTTGCTCCACAATTTTTGTAACAGTTTTCTCAGGTTGTGCAAAGTCAGCCAGGGAATCTTGATTTTGATTCTGACTGATGCCCAGCAGATTACCCGACCTAAGAAGAATTCCTTCTCTCCTGGGATGTAGAGAATGCAACATCAGTACTTGTAGCCAACCACTCTTCCTGTCTCAGACAACAAGGAAACGGGTGCCTCTCTGGCTCAGAGTTTAGCAGTTGAATTAGCCTTATTCTCTTCCAAGGCTGCCCTGAACTAGGCTACTGGTCTCCAGGTAAAGGAGACATGGTATACCAGAGCAAATTAGCATTACGTTAAATGGATTCATCCTTCTCCTCTCCTTTCATTTACTGGCTGTCTGGGGACTGCAGTTCAAACGAACGATGGAGCTAGAACTGTTGTTAAATTACATACATGTCCAGGGCTTGGGGTTATTAAGTCTTAAGCAAATCAATACTTTATGGTCTTTTAATCAAGAGCAGATAAACAAGGAGATGGGAAACCCTTTACCAACATCAGCCTTTCCTAATAGAGCAACTTGGGGAGAGACTGAAGACTCAGCATCTCACAGCTGGAAAGAACTTTGAATCCATGTAGCCAATCCCTGCCCACTCTGCCCCCATTCAGGGATCTGAAAACCCCCACATGTGGTCAGTCAATCCTACAGGACCATGCTACATTTTTGCACTCATCTTCTGAATCTCTAGTTCAGGCCCCCTCATCATATCTTATTTAGACTATTGCAAAAACTCCCTAAGATTTCTTCTGCCTTGTTTCTCCCTTTTCCAGCCTACACTTTACATAGCTGTGGAACACAATAGTCCTAAGAATGAAGTCATTTCCCCTTCTCAGTAAATTCTGGCTACACCCTGATTTCCTCTGGGATCAAATACAAACTCTTCTCTTTGTCATTTAGGGCCCTGCTTACCTTTCCAGTCATATTCTATAACACTCACCTTGACACACTCTATGGTCTAATTAATCTTCTTCTTGTTCTGAACACAAAACACTAAATCTCCTATCTCCATGCCTTTGCACTGGCTGCCCCCCATGTCTAGAACAACTTTCTTCTTCACCTTCACCTCTTAGAATCTCTAGTATCTTCAAAGCTCAGCTTGCTGAGTCTCCTTGCTTCCCGTACCTTCCCCCTAATTACCTTGTATTCATTTATACATTTGTTCATTCCTCCAATTGAATGTAAACTTCTTGAAGGTAGGGAATGTTTCATTTTTATTTTTGCATCTCTAGCATTGGCACAGTACCTTGTAGGTGCTTAATAAATGCTGTTTGATTGATAATTCATTTAACTGATCAGCTTTCAGATACACTGCAGAATAAATGTCGTGGCAGTGTGAGTCTTGGCAACCATATGTCCTTGTGGAGAATATGGATGGAAATACCAACTCCATTGGAAACATTGCGTCCTTTTGCTTAAATACCAGAGCCCTTTGTTTGTGGTTCTCTGGTATAGTTATCATGTTCTGTTTTGCAGTATTATTTTTTGTATAGATTTCTTGTCTTCTCTGCTAGATTTCAAGATTTTAAAGCGCAGGGTCAATGTTCTATTTACCTCTCTACCTTGCGCAGCTCCTAGCAGGAGGCCTTGCAGGTAAGCAAACGTTTGTTGAATTTCGTGGAAGTGAATTAGCTTCAAATGCCACTAAGGGTGCTAGTTTTGCCACAGTTGGCTAGCTTCAATCCATGGAAAGAACTCTGGATTTCTAATCAGAAGATGTGTGTTCAAATCCTAGGTTGGGTAGCTTGGATGGACTGTTTCCCTTCATCTTCAAGAGCAGTATATTTGGAGTCAGAGACCCTGGGTTTGAATCCTGGCTATGCTTTGTAACTGTGTGATTTTGGGCAAGTGGCTTAACCTCTTTTACCCTCAGTTTTGCCATCTGTATAATGGAGATAATAATAGCTATACTATTCACTTAACAGGTTAGTTTTGAAGGAACTGTTTTATAAATCTTAAAGTGCTAGATAGCTGTGAGCTAAGGGTAGCTATGGGCAGCTAGGTGGTATGATGGATAGAGTGCAGGGCCTGGAATCAGGAAGACTTATTTTCATGAGTTCATATCTGACCTCAGACACTTCTTAGCTGTGTGACCCTGGACAAGTCACTTAACCCTGTTTGCCTCAGTTTCCTCATCTGTAAAATGAGCTGGAGAAGGAAAATGGTAAACCACTCCAGTATCTTTACCAGGAAAACCCCAAATGGGCTCACAAAGAGTTGGTCACAACTGAAAATGACTGAATAATGGCAAGCGTAGTGTGTATTTGAGAAATGTAAGTGCAAAGCATTAATGTGTGAGGCAGTGTGTTATAGTGGAAACATTGCAATCAAGGATTTCCTGTTCTTTTGCTAGTGGGATTTAGGTGATTGTATCATTTTGAGTGAGGTAAATATGACAAATTCTTCGTATTTTCTCTCAAATTATATGGATTTCAATCTTCTTGTTAATCTAAGCTTATAATCAGCTCTCAGATACCTTCAAAATTTGCCTAACTACAGTATAAACCTCCTTTCCTGAACCCCCTAAAGATCTCCACAGAAATAGTTCCAGGTTCACTTTTGTCCCTGCTGAAATAAAAATAGAGAAGCTTTGCCAGGCCATGTTTCCTGAGAGGAGGAAAGTTATGAAGAAAGGTCTGATTACATGCTTCATATGTGTAGAGCACTTATAACTCTTTAAAACATTTCTCTCTCTATGATCTTGTAACATCCATCTTAAGGAAGAAAGGCAAAGATTTGACAAGTGATGAAATAGGTACAAAAGGGAAAATTACTTGCCTAGATTCATATAGCTACTTAGTTGAAGCAGAACTATAGTTATTAGTTCTGGTACCTGAGCAAATAGTGAAAAATCAGTGAAAAAAGCCTGTAGCCTGTTGACTATTTTTGTAATTCATGATGTAAATATAAGGCAAGAAACAGGATAAATTCACTTGGTAAGGGAGTTCCTCTAATAGAGTCTATGGTGTTGGAAAACTACACGTGTTAAGTCTGGGGGTTTTCTAAATTTTGTTGCCCTGGACCAAAGCCTTGATTGTCCCACCCCGGTTACAACTTTGGGTAGCATGGTCACTATCAGTCCCACTACCTCCGTAATACTTATAGCATCAGTTAAGAAACTTTTTGCTTTGGTTTTTGTGATAGAGTTAATGACATATTAAGTGTAGTTATTGAGGGCAGAGAGTGAGGAGACCCAATAGCGACTCTGCACTCAGGTTGTATCTAGTTTGCATGTAAAATTAAGTCCCTATTATGAAATGTTCACACCCTCTCAGGCACCCTAGACACTGTGAAAAAGAATTAGAAATCCTGCCAAATCCTTTGCACTTCCTCCAGGCAGCCAGCAAGAATCCTCACAGCCCCAGCTGGGAGCTAAATGGAGAACTCACGGGTGTTAGCTGTAAACTCAAGGATCCTTAAGTAATGATTAGAGCTTACTTAGAGGTTATAAATACTAAATGTACTTCCTGTTGTCCATGTTAATTGAAATAATTGTTAATGCTGATTACACACAAACACACATATATGCAATTATACATATGACATCCTGTATCTCACAAAAGCAGAGAAGGGAAGGCGGAGAATTACCCACAGAGACCTTTCTGGGTGGAACCAGGAGAAGCTGAGTCTTTCCTGCTGGGAGCTGGCCCTAAGAAAATATGCTGCACATGTGAGATCAGGATAGGAAGATGAGGATGTTTTTACTTTGGGAAAATTGAAAACTGGTATTACATGTAATCAAAGCCACTAAAACTGTGACCAGCTTGGATAGGCAGATCAAGGACTTGTTCCCCAAATCCCAGTATGTTAAAACTGGGAGTGAAGACACACCTTGAAAACAGAGACAAGAAATCCTTATTCACACAATGGATGGAAACTTAAATAACTCATTACTCTGAGAGGTGGTAAAAGCTGGAAATAAAAAGAAGTCCAAAATTGGGGATAAATGAGCAGTTGACACTGTTATTGGTCTACTAAAGGAATTAGGATATTTTCGAGTTTTCTGACATGAGAAACTTTCAGGTAGATGTTGGATACCCACCCATCAGTCATGTTGTAGCTTCTCTATGACTCAGTAGCTTCATCTGTAAAATGAGGTGATTGGACCAGATCAGTGGGTCCCATTTAGTGGTTTGGGAATCCCTTTGAGGTTTGTGACAATGGTCTAAGGGGCTCACACTAAAAATTCTTTAATGGAACCTTAAGGAATAAATAATTGCAAAGATTATTATGAATAGTATGTTAAATTACCCTGGAGCTTCACAATATTTTTTTTGTGGTTACTGCAAAAAAGGGTTCATGGAACAAAAAACCTTGGGAACCACTGGACTTGATGATTCTGGCACTTGTTCCCTCTAGCTTCCACAACAGCAATAATTTTCTAATTGGTCCTTCTGCCTCTGTGTTCTCACCTCTTCAGTCTGTTCTCCACATAGCCCCCAAGTGATACCCCAAAGTGAGAGTCATTCATCTTGGTTTCCTGCCAAGAAGCTTCAATGACTCCTTTGTGCCTACAAATACAAATTCCTCAGGAATCTTACAATCTGACCTCAGTTTACCTTTTACAACCTGGCCTCAGCCTATTTTTGCTGAATTAATATGCCTTAGTCTCCTTTACTCATTCTATAACCCATCCAAACTGGCCTTGCTGTTGCTCACCTAGGACATCTCCCATCTCTGTACCTTTGCACAAGTGACAGTCTCCTCCCAGAAATCACCTTGTATTTAATTTGTATATGTTTTGTATATACTTATTTATTGTCCATGTTATTCCTTTAGATAGAATGTAAGCTCTTTGAGGATAGGGACTATTTCATTTTTGTGGGCAAAGCTACGCCTTTTTGCTGGAGTGGGCCGATTGATCAAAGAAAGATTCAGACTGAGAAAGGATGTAGAAGAGTTGGGAACTAACAGCCAAAGGATTGGAGGACAGACTGGGTCCCTGGAAGGGAATGAAGTCTGCACATCTGCACGTCTCCTCCCTCTGCCCTCCATCTGTAGCTGTTAATGGAGTCACGGAGAAGTGGCCTAATCTTTCGACTCCTGAGCCCTCAGAGGGGAGAGAGCCACATTTCTCAGGTGATGACAGCAGCAAAGCAGAGGGGCTGAGGTATTCTGGAGAGGGAACCCCATGTTTACAGGAGGGGAAGTTTGGGACAGAACCACTTCAGAGACTGGATCTAGACTTTTCCAGAGAGGAAGGAGGGTTCTTTTGGGACACTGCCTTAACCAATCCCCTTGGAGAAAAGGGGAATGTACATAGCTTGGAATTAGAGGAGCCTTAAGCACCTAAGCCATGACATAAAGGAACAAACCTCTGCATCTTATCTTCCTAATGAGGACAGAACCACATAGCCCCAGGTTTTTAAGAGTTCCTGGGTAGATACAATCAATGGACTCACCTTCTTAGAGTTGAGAGAGCAAGCATGTGGTCGTGGGACTGAGAGGTTGAGCTATGATAGGGGATAGAAGGAGAAAGGAGGAGAGGCAAGGGGCATGAACCTGGACCTCCTCTACTATTGTAAGCTATTCTGACTGCAAGTATGATGGGATGGGATTGTCCCAAACTCTTAAGGTAGTGCTTGCTATAAGTCTAGAGGAATGTGTAGGTCTATAGTGAAGAGGTGCATTCCCTAAACCCTGAAGGTTTGCCTCTCTAGCAACCTCAAATGTGTTACCCTTTGGTGGGGAGAGAGTTCAAACCATAGGGTGACACTATGAGCTTGAAAGTCGGCATAGGTCCCTAGGGAGAAAACAGGACTCATACGTTCTTTATGGGAGGTGAAAGAAAGCTTAGTTTTAGTGTCTGCACAGTAACTGGAGTCCTTTTATGCACTTCTGTGGAGACACAGATACAAGATATAAGACACACGCACACATACACAAACATTTATGTATATTTTAAAATATTTATGTATATATGTATGTATTTTTAAATTCGATCTTATTTTAGTTTCAATTCCAAATTCTCTCCCCACCCCAAACCCTCGCCTACTCATTAAGAAGGCAAGAAATGCCAAGCCCATTACAAATATTACACATTAATGTGTGATGAGAGTTTTGGAAATCTCTAAAGTGCTCCTATAATAATACTGTGTATTAGAATGATCAATGTTTGTGTCTTATTCTCCTGTGGAATATAAGCTCTGTGACCACAGAAACTACATCTTATCTAAACTTTCTGTCTTCCCTAATGCTCTGTATAATTAGGTGATTGTTGAATGAATACTAGCAAACAGATGAGGTGAACCTTATAGGAGGGCAGTGAGAGGTGTTTCGGTAACAATTTTTCACTCTGTCTCCTGGCCCTTTACTTTTTCCCAAAGGAAAGCTGTCATCTAAAATACTGCCTGGCTCAAGGCTTTGCAAATAGTAGGTGCTCAGCAAATATTTATTCATTTAATCCCTTTTGAACATGAAAAAAAAACCAATCTATTCAATTTAACAAAGAAAATTTACAAAAATTTAAGGGATTGACCTAGACCCAATCAAGCTAAATGGGAAGGAAAAATAGAGGAATGTTTTCATACTTAGGATTCTCTTAGTGAGGAATACTCAGTTCTTTGCTTGTTTATTTGTAGAAATTAATGTTTATTGACATGGTTAATGGTGTTTAAAGTAGATAGTTAAAAAGATTTCGCTGCTAAATTATAAATGTTTTATAATTATTCTGTAGAGTACTCGAGGACAGCTGAGCTGAGGAGATTGTTACCGACAGATCTGTTTATTTTACTGATTGGCATATTGTGTTAGGATTTTGTTACAGGATATTGAGAGGATCACAGATGCCTGGATTGGGCCCCTCAGGCCTTCTTAGTATCTTTCCTTTGCCTATTCCACTGCTGAGCATAGAGCCTTTCTCTAAAGGCCCCAGAATTCTGACCCTAAAGTGAGAATGAGAGGTGATAGGAACATAATATTATACATCAGAGGTGAAAGGGGTCTTAGAGGCTATGTAAGGCAATCCTTTTCATTTCATAGATCAAACTACAAGCATTTATCAAGGGCTTACTGAGTCTGAGATTGTGTTAAATGTTGGACATACACAATGAAAAAGCAGAAATAAACATAGTCCCTGTCCTCAAGGAACTTACTTTTCTATTCGGGAAGACATCACATATAAATAATAAGAGACAAGATAAATACAGCTCACTTGGAAGGCATTCTTTTAAGAGATGGCATTAGTAGCTGAAGAGATCAAGAAGAGCTGCTAGGCACGGGAGATGCACAGTCTAGACTAGAGGAAGACATGGGAGATGGAGTGTGCTGTGCAGGAAGAAGCAAGCAGGTCAGTATAGCTGGATTGTAGAACGTGTAGAGAAGAGTAGAATCTATGATTGGAAAGGTGGGAAGGGGCTAGGTTGCAAAGAACTTTACATGCCAAACAAAAATCACCTGACACAGAAATAGCAAGTTCTATATCCTTCTGTCTCCTTTTTAAGTAAGTGTATTCCTTTTACTCTTCTTTCTCTTTTTCCCCTTCAATCCCACAGAACATAACCAGTCTACCCCCAGGACCTCTGTTTTTCTTATTTAACTTTCTCAGTGCTTTTGAAGACATGAAGGTTCTGAAAGGATACTTTTTTTTTTCCTTGGTTCCCCTGAATCTTTGAACACTGGAATTTCAGAGCCTTCTCTGGAATCCTAAAATGAAGTATTAGGGACTTTGGAACCTCTAATCTTGGACTGTCTTAATCTAATTTCTACAGTAGGCTATACTGGTCAGCACTGAGATAGTCACCACCTGAGATTACTTCCCTGGGCTTCCAAGCTACCTACCTTAAGGTTTTCTCAGGGGAGCTGCCTTCAAATGGAAGTTTGTAGGCTACAGGCATCCCTGTTCATCTCTGGTCTTAATGGGAAGCTATCTTGGCTTTCTTGGTGTCTTGGCTAATACATTTTTGTAAGTTCTAGGGTGAAAGAAGTAATTTTCTATTCTCTCTCTCTCTCTTCAGGTTTTGCTAGAGTGTGTATGTGAGAGCTGGACAGCCCAACTCCAGTTTTGATGACCATCTTGGCCTGATGTTCCCAATCACCTCACTCCTCCGTGACTTTAAACAGGGGAAGTGAATTAGATTAAATATAATTATTTGATGGCTGCTCTGACATATCTTGACCACTTGGAAGAGATCTCATGCCTTATACCCAGTCCCTAAGACATTTAAAAGACCTGGAAGATTGGTTTTTAGTTCAACAGCATCCCATTTAGAAAAAACAGAATTGCAAAATCACAAAAGAATCACAGAATTTGAGATCTGGAAGGTACTTCAATGCTCATGTAGTCCAATTCATGAAATAACTTTATAAAAACCTATCTGGGAAACCTATAAACAGCTCAGAATCCAGTCTCACCAAAGAAAACATTGACGAAGTCTTTCCCAGAGTCTTCTCAAATCCTGCAGAACACATCAGATTTTCAAGAACACCTGCTTTTGTGAATTGTTCCTTTTGTGTTTAATTTTATTGCAAGGCAGCTGTTGGAAACAGCACTATCCCTGCCTGGGAAATCCATAACCTTCCAGAAGCTTCAAGTGATTCCAAGTTCCTGGAAAAGGGCAGCCCTAGCTTAATCCAAGAGAAGGGTTTCCTTAGGGAGATACAGCTGTGTCCAGAAATGTACCAGGATTCAGTGTGAAATGCACTAAGTTTTTAGACTTCTTTTCTCCCCACATACAGCTGTGCTGAGGCTGTTTTTCAATTCATGGGATTAGAATGAAATTGACATGACATCTAAATGTCAATTATTTGTACGTTGTGAATGTCATTTATTTATATACTATGAACCAACATTTCATGTGGACATTGGGGAACAGAGGAGAAGGAAGAGCTTCATGGGCGTGGGGTTGAGTTTGGCTCCAACAAACCATGTCTTCCCATTGATACTATCATTTATATCTGTTTTGTTACCTCAGAGCCCACCAAATATGCACTGAGTCAAACATAAATGATCCCATTGCATTGCGCAAAGACTCAGAGGAAAACTTTTGCCTGCCTTGTTGGTGTAACAGGTGTCTGGGCTAATGATGCTCTCTGCCCTAAATGATTGACTACTAAATTGTTGTCCAGTTCAAGAAAGGCTGAGAGCATCAGGAGAAATACTTTTTAGATAAAATAAGGGGGTTGTACCAGCTTACTGCTAAGGTCTTTGCTAGGTCAAATGTATGATCCTAGTTTAAAAGAACTTATCCCCACAGCAGGCCAATTCAATTCAACGAATATTTATTGCATGATCAGGTTGCCAGGAATGGACACTGAATGGGTCTGGGAAGATTTGTATTAACAACTCTTATTTTGCTAGTGTTTGTGTGACTACAGTCAAGTTGTTTAATTTCCTCGGATGTTGGATCCTCAGACTGTGAAACCAAATAGAGGAAAGTGAGTCAGTTGGAGTAGCTACACAGCTACCTGTGAAACAACAGAATTTCAAAAGCATGAGGCCTCTGGAATAGCTTGGTTTGTGAGACAAGGATGGGCAGAAAGAAGAGGCCAGCCTTGTATATTGCAAAAAATAGAAGCATCTGTTATACTTCTGATCTTTGAGGAAAGAAGGAAGGTAGAGGACAGCAGGACTTGATGAAGGGCAAGTTAGGAGACCCCTTGACAACAGGGCAATGAAGCTTTATGTGCGAAGAAGACAACTGGAAAAAAAGAAAAGTAGTGAGGCTGCTAGTTAGCTGAGCAGATAGAACACTGGGCCAGGAATCGGGAAGATCTAGTTCAAATCTGGCCTTAGACGCTTACTAACTGTGTGACCCTGAACAAGTCACTTAACTTCTGTCTGCCTTAATCCCCTGGAGAAGGAAATGGCAAACCACGCCAGCATCTTTGCCAAGAAAACTCTATGTGGGGTCACTAAGAGTCAGACGTGAGTAAATGACTGAGCAAGTGTGGTACACTGGAAATAGCACTGGTCTGGGGGCCTGGGATCTTCTGCTGAAAGACCTAATTCACCTTGACCTCTAAGCCTCAGGTAACTCTTCTGCTGAATAAGGGATTATTTTCAAGGGTCTTTCTGACTGACATCCTATAATATTAACTACATATTTATTGAATGTGTGTACCAAATGAAATTGAAATCTAGAGAAGCATTGCTTAGTGCAGGACTTTTTATCCCCTTAGAAAAGGCCATGTACCCCATGCTATGGCTCCCACAATTTCTTCTCTTCTTCTCTTATTCCTCTGTACCACACATCCAACACTTGTGATAAACTATAGGAGTAAAATGCCTAGTGGCACTTGGGAAATCATACTTGAGGGGCTTTCTACTATCACCTATCAGTCACTTGACTTGGTGATGCCCAAGGGAAAAGAGGTTCCCCTTGTCTCTGCCCATATTTATGTCCTTCTATTTCATGTGCAATAAAAGACTGCCTCTCTCTGCCATCCCCTCACAAGCTGATTAAATACCATTGTTGGTTCAGCTTGAACCAATGATGGATTTAACAGAGCTCAAAGAACACTCAAGGCCCTTGGTTCACTAGAGCTTTTTTGCTGACTGACGTGCTCCCAGGAAAAGAAATAAAAATGGCTCATATAAATTCTGAGGATCATTACCCCAACTCCTAATCCCACTTTTTTTTTTATTGATTTGTTTGTTTACTTTTAGTTTATAAGATTCAGTTCCACAATCCCTTGAGTTCCAAATTTTCTCCCCTCCTTCCCCCCCACCCCCGTCATGGTACCATGCAATCACATATGGGATCTGCAAATACTTTCACATTAGACATTAGTCAGATTGTAAAGAAGGGTTGCAACCAATAGAATGAACAACGGGAAAGAGGAAACAAAACCAAACAAGAAAAAGAAAGAGAGTAGGTAGTTTGCTTCAGCCTGCATTTAAACCCTGTTCTTTCTAGATCTTTTCTGAATATAGACATATCCTTCCGTCATGAGTCTTTTGGAGTTGTCTTATAACCTTGCGTTGGTGAGAAGAGTCTAGTCTATCAAAGTTAGTCACCACACATACGTTGTGTGTGTAATTGTGTACAAATTTCTCCTGGTTCTCTCTTCTCACTCAGCATCAGTTCATATAAGTCTCTTCAGGTAAATATGAAGTCCATCTGCTCCTCATTTCTTATAGCACAATAGTATTCTATTACATTCATATACCACAACCTGTTTAGCCATTTCCCAATTGATGGGGCTGCAATAAATATTTTTGAACATATATGTCTTCCTCCTACTTCTATGATCTCTTTGGGATGCTACCCTACAAGTGGTATTGCTGGCTCAAAGGGTATGCAATTATTTATAGCCCTTTGGGCATAGTTCCAGATTGCTCTCCAGAATGGTTGAATCAGTTCACAACTCCATCAACAATGCATTAGTGTTCCAATTTTTTTCCACATCCTCTCCAGCATTTGTCATTTTCCTGTTTTGTCATCTTAGCCAATC
>CM053585.1:232084096-232099143 GCA_028646515.1 Pseudochirops corinnae | reverse complement strand
TCCATTGCTCCACTACTCTATTCCTCAGCCAGTACCAAGTAGTTTTGATGACTGATGTTTTATAATACAGATTAAAATCTGGTAAGTCTAGGCCACCTTCCTTAGCATTTCTTTTCATTAATTCCCTTGATATTCTGGACCTTTTGTTCTTCCAAATGAATTTTGTTACTATTTTTCCTGGCTCTATAAAGTAATTTTTTTGGTAGATTGATTGGTATGGCACTAAATATGTAATTTAATTTAGGTAAAATTATTGTATTAGCTTGACCCAGCCATGAGCAACTGATGTTTTCCCAATTAATTAGATCTGACTTTATTTGTGTGAAAAGTGTTTTGTAGTTGTGTTCATATAGGTCCTGGGTTTGTTTTGGCAGGTAGATTCCCAAATATTTTATAATGTCTACAGTAACTTTAAATGAAATTTCTCTTTCTATCTCTTGCCATTGGATTTCATTAGAAATATATAGGAATCCCAAGGACTTATATGGGTTTATTTTATATCTCCTAATCCCACTGATGAATTGTGTTCCTAAAGCTTGGCTACATCTTCTTCTCAGGGTTCTAGTGGTAACCCTATAGGGTTGGGGATAATTCTTCCATACAGTCAGCTTGAACCCACACTGGTCTGTTCCCTCTTCTCCCAAGATTATCACTTGAGAATCTATTTAATCAGTTAGCCTTAAGTAGCTTCTAAAAGGTGCTTTTTGCCAGAGGGTTACAAAAGATCTCCCTAAATATCTGGGATACACTTTTCCACTAAGATATAAGGCAATGGGAATGTAGGATCAAGCTTAGAAAATACATGTGGCTAAGGGGTAATGCACAGCTCTTGGTTGCTGGAAGAGTTTTCTCCCATTCATCAGATACTTGAGAAGTACCCTTTAAACATGGTTAATCTCAATCCAATCTGTCCAGTCTGGCATTGATATCATCTGATTGTGGGATGTGGTTAGTACATCAACAGGAAGTAGAAAACTACAACATTTTCTGGATCCTTTGAAGCTTGCAGTAGTCTCCTCCAAGGCTGAAGCCAGGGCATCTCCTCCCCATGCTCACCTTCTCCTCCCTCCCCTGGAAGTTCCTCCTCAAAGGTATGCTGGAAAGTCATATTTGCTCCAGTTTCTAGAAATCAATACCTTCTCAACTTGCTTGATAATTTAGAGAGGATCCCAGGGGCATGGTCATATTACCTTGGTCTATCCAAGTACAATTGCTCTACAATGTCATTGCAGCTGGTTTGGCCTTTTAGTATTACACAAGGTCAATGAAAGATTGATTAATAAAGATATGTTCTTACCTAGCTAAAGTATCAAGGCTAACATGTGGTGGGGGTGATTTTGACCCCACTCTTATATAAGAAATTAAAAACAAATTTGCAAGGGATTGATGACTTCCTAGTCCACCCCTTTCATTTTATAAATGGAGACACTAAGTCCCTAAGAGATGAAGTGAATTGCCCAAGGTCACACAACTAGTTAGTAGTATAGATAGGGCTTGAACCCTTATCTCCTGACTCCTAAGTCCAGGGTTCTTTACACTCTATCACATCACCTAATGCTGTCTCTTAGCATGATTCAGAAATTAAATTGATATAGTCACATTAAGTTCTCATATCTGAAATGGTCTTAAAAGTAGGTTTCATCATGGCTCCTTGTCTAAGAGGTATGTGTGAGTCCCCTGTTGACCTGTCAGTGCCTTTCCCAGGCACCTTTATCATGAATGTGCCTGCAAGTTGGCAAATAACTCAGCAGCGAGAAATAACACTGTCTCATCAAGTGGCTTTTCGGGACCAGCCCTCCTGATTTATTCTCTCTCCCTGCAGGCCTAGAGTGTTTCCCAGATTGAAATGAGCCTTTGCAGGCAGGGATCCTAGAGAAGAAGTTTCTCAGGGAAGGGAAACAAATCTATGCCGAACCAAAGCAAAATAGGCAGAAATGAGAACACAGAAGGCAAGAAGGAAAAGGAGAGAGAAAGAGAAACTTCCAACTCACCATAATTAAGAAGAGATGGCAAAGATTAGCCGGGGTACTGGTAGTATTACATATGAATGGTAATTATACTCCCAGCAAACGGATGTTTTGAAAGAATGACATAATAAAGCTTCCAAACTAGTGAGTATAATTTCCCCCAGCACCCAGTGTGTATGAGTAACACGGGCAGTCAAACAGAAGAGTAATCAGATTTGAAATATTCCTTTAATAATACGTTTGCCAGATCAAATATTAAAAATAGAAGATGGAGAAAAGAAGCAGCCATCTCCCCAGTGGTATCAGTTCCATAAATATTGCTTCATTAAGCTGTCTGCATTGGTTCAAAGAGATGAATTTTAAAATGGGGCCAAGGTTCCAGGCTGCTTGTGAAGATTAGGTGGAAGGCTCCCAGCTGCCGAAGTCAACGCTCCTCCTCACCGCAATGTGGTGTGATCAATTAGCAGCCAGAGCCGGTATGACATCTGTCCAAAAGAAGCCTGTTTATTTATTTGGAAGGCAGCCCTTTTCTGTCGGTAGCAGGAGCAGCTCCATCCCAGCTGAACAGCCAGGAATTAATAATGATGACACCTTGACTTTCTCGAGACCTTCCCTTGGCAGGGTTCACATCCATCCTGCCAATAACTCTCTGAGGTCGAGGGCCAAGCAGCCCTTGTCTTTATTTCAAAGTGGGAAAGACTAAGACTTAGACACTTGCCCCAGGTCATATCAAATGTCAAGGGCATGACCCAGATGAAATCCTAGGTCTTCTGCTTGCCAGTAGTTCCTTCCACAGACTTCATTATCAGCTATTAATGGCTGTGGTCAAAATCCACTAGTATTTTTAGGCAACTTTCAGACAATTAGGCAGGATCTAAAGACTAAGAAGAACAATGAGAAAATTAATTAATTGGGGTCCTGTTTACACTTTAATTGTCAAGGGTAACCGTTTCATTTTAAGTAAGACAGACTACTTTAATTTAGGTTATTAGCAAACATCAAGAATGAAAGTGCCAAAAGTCTGTTCTCTGAAGTCTCATAGAACAACGGTGTCTAACTTAAACTGAAATAGGGCCCACTAAATCCTACATAAGGATCACCACAGGCTACATATTGACTTAATTTTAAAATGTAATATTATCTGTGTTTTACAGATTTTTCTTTATTTTATTAAATACTTCCAAATTACATTTTCATCTGGTTTGGGTTGTACTTGGGAGTGTTGTGGACTGTATTTGACCCTTGGGTCATGTGTTTAATACCTGCATCATAGAATAAGCACAAGAGAGTAACAAAGTGGAATCTTTCATGTTATAGTTCCTAGGAACAACTGCCCATAGATTTAGGACTAGAAAGGCACTTACTGGTCATCAAGTTAATCATACTCACTTTACAGATGAGGAAACTAAGGCCCAGAAAAATGAAATGACTTGTACAGGGTGGTAAGCTTGTAAGTTTCTTAGGTGAAATTCAAATATAGGTCTTGCTGGCTCCCAAATCCACTGGCTTTCCATCCACTACTCCATGCTGAGCATAGGAACCACACTTTGATTATATTTGTATCTCACCTGGTAGCCCATTGCACACAGCAGTGACCTAATGTAGGGGGACTGAATCAATAATTGTTGAATGAATCAATACGTCTAAATTTTCACAACTATGTTTGCATTTCAGTTGAAGGACCAAGGATTAGTACATTTAAGCACATTTAGGTGGGCAGTCAAGGCAAAGAGATTAATTTTAGCTACAAAATCACTGCCTTTCACCATAGTAGTATAATTCTTGAATTTGCCAATCGTTCTCTCTCCTTTTTCTCCCCAAGTGACATATCTACTCTTTAATCGTCACACTGATAGACTGGTCAATTCAATTTTTAAAATTTTTTAAAGAGTTTAAACAACCAAATTCTCTCATCTCTAGGAAGTCAAATAACCAGCTTGACCACATTTTCCACTTTTTAACCTTGAGTTTAGGCATCATAGAAACAGCCTCATGTTCTGTACATCCCCTAGTTAGATTGCTAAATGATTTAGAAGTATTTGAAATGAACTAAACCACCTCTGATCATTTCTTTCCTTTCTATTCTCTCCGTTCCACAACATCCAAATACTTATGAATGCTTTGGAAATGCTCTCACGCCCTTTTCAGGCAGAGATGTCCTGTTTCCTCAGTACACTGTTGGTTCTAGAATTCTTTGCTTCTGTGCCATGGCATGGGGGTGGGGTGGGGAGAGAGGGGGAAGAGAAGGCAAGAACACTGGATGTTGAGTCAGGGTACCTGAGTCCCAGCCTCATAATAATAGTTCATATTTATATAGTACCTTGAGATTTACAAAATACTTTCCTCACAACAAATTTCAGGTCACTGAATG
The DNA here is from genome assembly GCA_028646515.1 of Pseudochirops corinnae. Lineage (NCBI taxonomy): Eukaryota > Metazoa > Chordata > Mammalia > Diprotodontia > Pseudocheiridae > Pseudochirops > Pseudochirops corinnae. The sequence continues at coordinate 232,094,805 of CM053585.1, read as the reverse complement.
GGCAATGGAGAAATGATCTCTGAGTAAATTGGCTATAGGACTTTATCACTGATGGCTTACATGCAAGAAATGGTACAAAAGATATCATTCAAGAGATGTATGGCCCAATAAGGAGGCAGGCCATACAACAGTAAAAGATAAGAGAGAAAGATAAATCTACAATCTTATGGTCTTAGGTTTATGGCCTCGAACCCATGCTTTGTTATGAGACCTAGAAGGCACCTTGGCAAGATGTGTGGACTCCTCTGAGGACAATTTATTGGAATATATGAACAAAAATCATGTTGAAGGAGAGGACATGGATGGCCTGTGATCAGAACTGTTAGAGAGAGGGTACATATACATTGACAAAGTCATTGACATGTAGAAATAAAGCATCCCATTAGTCTTAGTGCAAATGTAAGCTTTGTAATTTATTCTTCACAACAATCCTGCATGGTAATTCACACAAGTATTATTACACTCCCCACTTTATAATTGAGTAAATTGACAATAATATGTTAAGTCAGTCATCAGTGAACATTTAAGTACCTACTATGGCTCAGGTACCCTGAGCTAAATGCTGGGAATATAAAGAAAGATAAAAGAAAGTCCCATTCTCAAGGGCCTCATAGTTTAATGAGGGAAGACAATATAATGGTACAACTATGCACAAGCAAGCTATATCCAGGATAAATTGAAGATAATCTCAGAGGGGAGGCATTAGAATTAAGAGGGAATTAAAAAAAGCAAACAACTTCTTGTACAAGGTGGTATTGTCACTAGTTTCAGAGGGAAGACATTAAGATTAGGGACTGGGAAAGGCTTCTAGCAGAAGGTGAGATTTAGCTGAGACTTGAAGGTAGCAAGAGAATTCAAGAGATAGAGATGAGGAAAGAGAACATTTCAGGCATGGGGAACAACAGACAGTGAATGGATTGAGTTAGGAGATGGAGTGCCTCATTCATGCAAGAGTAAGGAGGCTAGTGTCACTGGATCATAGGGCAGGCAGCGGGGAAAGTAAGGTGTAAGATTAGAAAGGTAGGAAGGGACCAGAATATGAAGGGCTTTAAATGCATTTCAGAGGTCTTTATATTTGATCCTGAAGATAATAGGGAGTTACTGGAGTCTATTGAGTAGGGGTGGGACATGATCACCAGTAAGCATGATAGCCATGACTCAACCCTAGTTACTTGATTCTAAGTATAGGGCTTTTTCTGTTGTTTTTCTCCCATTTACTAAGTAGGTGTCCTTAGGTAAGTTCACCTCAGTTTCTTTGTTCTTAAAATGACAGGGTTAGACTAGATGCCTTACTTCTAAGATTCCTTTCATATTTAATCATCTACAGTATTTTTTAACCTTGGTAGAAAAATGATCATGGACTTGATGCAGTAGGGAACTATGCTATTCTAAAAGCTCCTCCAGCTCTGTCCTGACAGAGTTCTTAAAGTACATGCCAGGTTTGTCCTGGAATATCCACAAGTGTGACTCTACCCCAGTGGTGAGGAAAGAATGTTGTACCTTGTACTTTGTATTCCAAACACAGAATGATGGATTTCAAATCTATAGTGGAAGGAGCACTGAATTTGGAGTCCAAAGACCTATGTTCAAATTCCAGCTCTATTTGTTATTACCTCTATTACCTTGAGTGAGACACTTCACTATGCGAGATTTTCTATCAGGGACTCAGCTACCTTCCAGGTCCTGGATTCTCTGCCAGTCCTAAGTTCCATCATCTAATATAGATGCTTTTAGTTTTTCTTCTATAAAAGGAAGGGATTGAACTAGAGAATCTCTTGTATCCCTTCCAAATCTAAAATATTATGACCCTGTGATCCTAGGTTAGGATGTTTTCTGGGCCAAGAACTAAAATGAAATTCCCAGAAGTGAATTGGTATCAGTTGGTATGAATAAAGTGTTTGTCCCTAACCACAATCTACCATAGGAAGTTGATTTTTTTGCCCCTGTGTTGCAGTTGTCAAATTTAAGGCAATATCACAGGGCCATTCTATTAATGATATGGCATTTGTTTAGCCCATGAATTACTGTGGAGTGTTCTACATGAAGGTACAACATGTCTAATTTTACACTGAGTGTGAGTGATTTGTCATGCAGAACTGTCCATTAGATCTGAACCATTACTAAGAGCATTCTGGGTGATAAATCATCATTTTGTATAAAATGGAAAGGCAGTACCTTTTTCAGGATGGTTGTTCCCTCATAATCATGATGAATGGAAACTCCAGGACAGGTGAATTTTAATAGGCATACAAATGCACTTAGATTAATTAGATTTCATTTTAAAAAAACTTTTCTCTTTTGCTCCATAAATCCAAATGGGGATCTCTAAAAGATAATAACTACCTACATACTAAAAAGCATTATGACATAATAAAAAATTATTGACGCACATGTGCAGTGCAACACATTCTTCTGAATGCAACTGAATGGTGTACAGTCACTGTTCTTTTGTTGAAGAATGTGTTTATTGCTAGTAGCCAATGGAACCTGCAGGGTAAAGTGACGGGACTGGAGAATGGATCCAGTGAGACCCAGGTCACATTGCCATCTTGAAATAGATCTTTTTAGTTTGATCTGGTTTTTTTATTCCACCCAAACTCCTCAAAATTAAAGAAATTAGATTAGAGGTACTGGGCTTATTCTGGTCATACCTTGCACCTCTGAAAGAAAATTAAGGGACATTGCTTGTCAGAAGAAAAGGAAGAGATACTGTCTGGGAGCAAAAATAATAAAATTGTGAGTCTTTAAAGGGGAGTTTGATGTACTCTAAATCATACTTTCCTGTTTTAGTTCTGCTAGTTAGAAAAGATTAATAAATAAATTAAACTGACTTGCACAGGAAGCCCAATATTTAAAAATAAGTTGCAGTTTTAAAATGCAGGCATGCAGAAGAGAACTGGATGTAAGGGGATTTGGAGGTTAAATTGTCATATCATAGATGATTTGTTAGGATTCAAATTAAGCCACCAGAATTGGAGCTAACTGCAGTCTTGGCTGACTGCATCCATTTGAATATAAGTGCTTTAAAGGGGAGCAACCTGATTACCCTTTACAGGAGAAAATAACAAAGCCAAGTTGAAATTTCAAAATTAAACTAACATGAATCTTTTTACAAAATTTTCTCAGTTTATTAGTAATTTAACAAACATGAGCATTTCTATATACAAAGAACAGAAAAGAGGATTGTATACCAAACTTTGAATCTCTAATGTATACAACTTTTAAAAAATATACACATATTCAATTTGACATAACAGTACCAACATTGCTCTGATTGTGTCCCCTTTTGAATGTTCTTATACTTTCTTCTGTGTATATTTTTAATGTTTCATTAGCATACTTCTTTCTTTTCTCTTCTTTTTTTTTGCATTGCTGTAATTGTACCCTAATAGCCCTCTCTCCACAAATAAATTCCCTCTCTTCTTAACAAATGAGTAGGGTCAATCAAAACAACTTCCTGCTTGACTGTAACTAAAAATGTATACAACATCCTATGCTAAGAGATGCTTCATTATCAGTATCCTGGAGTTGTGATTGATCATTCAATTAGAGTTCTTAAGTCTTTCAAAGTGGTTTTCTTTTATATTATTGTAGTCCTTGTATAAATTGTTCTCCTTGTTCTGATCACTTCATGCAAATCTTCCCAAGTTTCTCTTATATCATCTCTTGCATGATTTCTTATCACACAATAATATTCCATTACATTGATATACCATGACTATTTCAATCATGCCCCACTTGATGCGCACCCACTTTGTTTCCAATTCTTTGCTGCAACAAAAAGCACTGCTAGAACTATTTTCAAAGGTATGAATCCTTTTTCTCTGTCTTTATTCTCTTTGGTACAAATATTTAATAGTGGTATTAAAGGGTCAAAAAACATGCACAATTTAGTGACTTTGGGGATATAGTTTTAAATTACTTTCCAGAATCCTTGAAGAATTCACAGATCCACCAAAATGGCATTGGTATGCTGTTCCACCCAATCCCTCCCATGATGGACATTTTCTGTTTTCATCATTTTGGTCAATCTTATGGATGTAACTTGCAACTTCAGTGGTGCTTTACTCTTATTATTAGTGGTCTGGAACAATCTTTCATATGTTTGTAGTTAGCTTGCATTTCTTCTTTTAAAAATTGCCTAGCCTATTCTCTGGCCAAATGACATTCGTGCTCACATATTTCTACCAGTTCCCTATATACCTTAGATATCAGACTTTTCTCAGAAAAATTTGCTACAAATTATATTTTAGTTCATTGTTTTCCTTTTATTTCTAAGTACATTGGTTTCATTTAGTTTCAATTTTATGTCATCGAAATTGTCAATTTTATCTTTTATAATTATTTCTATCTATTGTTTGGTCAAGAATCCTCCCTCATCTATAATGGTGAAAAGTAACCTTTCTTCTCCTCTAATTTGTTTTTGACATGACCTTTTAGTATCTGGGCCACTTATCCATTTGGAGCTTATTGTGGCATATGGTGGGAGATGCCAGTCTGTCTACTTTTTTTTCCCAGACTGCTCTCCAATTTTTGTAGAAGTTTTTGTCAATAGCAAGTCCTTAACCCTATTAATGGATACTTTTTTATTTGTTGAATACTATTGTAACAAATTCTATTTGTTATGGGTTTTGTTCCATCTGATCTGTTCCGTTGATTAATCATTCTGATTTTTTAGACAAGCAAAAAATACAGGACTTGCTTAAATATGCAAGCTAAAAAATGAAATTTTTTTCTCCCAGATAAACACTCTAGGATGGGCCTGAGCAAGGCCCCAGGATCTAAGAATTAAGGACATCCTGTCTCCACCAGGATATAAGCCCCTAGAAGACAGAGGTCTCTTTATCCTTAATGGTCCTGAGCATTGGACCTCTATAAATATTTATTGAAGGAATGAAGAAGAGTAATATAGCAATCAGAGGCAGTCACAGTAGATCAAGTGCTAGAACTGGCATTTGGCAGTTGTTGTTATTCTGTTGTTTCAGTTGTGTCTCACATTTCATGATCCCATTTAGGGTTTTCTTGACAAAGGTACTGGAGTGGTTTGCCATTTCCTTCATCCACTCATTTTACAGATGAGCAACTGAGGCAAATGGGGTTAAGTGACTTGCCCAAGATCACACAATTAGTAAGTGTCTGAGGTTGGATTTGAACTCACAGAGATGAATCTTATTGACTCTAGGCCTGGCATTTTGTCCAATACACCACCAGAGTTTGGAAGGCCTGAGTTCAAATCCAACTTGGACATTTATTAGCTATGTGACCCTGGGCAAGTCACTTAACTTTTGTCTGTCTCAGTTCTCTTATCTGTACTTACCTCCCAGGGTTTTTGTGAGGATCGAATGAGAAAATATGTGCAAAAAATTTTACAAACCTTAAATTGGCATATAAATGCAAAATATCATTATTGTAACTGACCTGAAACCAGACCTTTTAAAATTGCATTGTTGACACTTGCTACATGATCATGGACAACCCTTTTAATTTGTCTAGGTCTCAGTTTCCTTTTCTATATATTGGAGATAGTTATCCTTTTAGTGCTTGTATTAGAATTTTGTTTTGAGACCCAAATGAAATAAAATAAGTAAAGTGTCTTGTATACTTTAATTCCCCTTTATAAATGTGAGCTGTTGTTATAATTGGCTGGATGTATTTTCCCCACCTTCCAGCTATTGTTCCATTTAGGGTCTCCTTACTTTGACAATTTCATGGGTATATGATCTCACTGATGTAGAAATACTTGCTTCAGTGGTGTAGGTAGCAACTCTTTTAACTCCTGAGTCTGAACTCTTCCTGTAAATGTCTTTCCATCTGGCGGCCTTAGAGGAGCTATCCAATGTGCTGAAAGACAACCTCTGATACTTTAAATATTGTGGCTATCAATGCAGTACTCAACTCTCATACTCAATACATAACCAGCCTACTTCATTTCCCCACCATACATACCCTTGATGATATCTTTAAAGTTACTTCTCACGTGAGAATCATTCTTGGTAATGTTTCACCCTGCTTAAAACCCACCTTATATCCCTCTATTGATTTTTTGGGGAGGAAGTAACATAGGGCTGTAGAAAGAGTACTGAAGTTGGAACTACAAGATCTGAGTCTGAATCCTACCTCTGTCATTTATTGCCTGTCTTGTCTATTTGGACAAGTCACTTAATTGCTCTGGGCCTCAATTTTCATATCTGAAAAATAAGTCTTGTACTAGATGTCCTCTAAGGCTTCTTCCAGCTCTAGATATATAATTCTCTGACCTGTAATTTACATCTGTGGGCTTGCATCATTGGAACCATGCCATACAGCATCTCTAGGAGAATATGGAAAGAATCTGTGATTTTATCACATTTTGTAAACTCCCAAGGGCAGATCTAAACTTGTCTATGACTTGGAGAAGTCCATGGGGTTCTGAAACACGTAGAGGTTAAATGGGCTGGCCAGAAACACACAGCTAATAAGTATCAGAGGTAGGACTTAAAAACAGGTGTTCCTGACATGAAGCCTATCATGCTGCTACCAGGAGTATATCGGTTTTTTAAAATGCAGCTTTTGCTACAAACAACCAGTCAGTATTAGGACACCTGAAATTCATGAGCAACTTTGCAGGCTGTCATAGTTTGAGTAGACATTTACTAATCAGGCCACCTTGCCTTATGGTAAAATCTTATCATTTCTCTCTTATCTTTCCCTTCAGACTACTCTCTGGTCTTGCAAATAAAGTACATATGTCAGTTTGGAGTATAAACAATATTTGTTTCTCCTCATCTAAGCTGTCCCACCTCTCTCTGTCCTCGTAGTTTCTGCAGAGGAGAAAATACACATTAGAATTATATTTAGAATTTCTCTCCCATTCTTTCTGATCTATGGCCCCTCATGGTTTAGGGTATTATATCCCACTATTCATTTTTTCAACCAGTTAAAGCACAGTTTTCTGCTAAAAGCCTCAGCTTCAGTGAGAGAGTATGTATATTTAAAGACTGTAATTAAGGGGCTGTCACTCAGAGTTCCCATTATAAGGCCCATCTTTGAAGTTTATGACTCTTGGACTCATTAGCTCAAAACATGTTTTGAAATTTGACATTTAGTCTCTTGGCTCAGAAGTATTTCTTTAATATTTTTTGGTCAGTAAACAGAAAGAAGAGCCTAAATTCAGTGAACAAAAAGACATTTTTTTTTTCTGTCTGAGAGTGCCTGCAATGATAGATGAACATTGGTCATTAACCTAAAATGCCAAAGCTAGCTCAGAATAGTCTGCTTCTGAGAGAATGGAGAGAGGAATGCAGAAGGTGGGCCCCTACCAAAAGTTTCCAAACTGTCCCATCTAATTATATCCCTAAAGTCTCCCCTCTCCTTTCTTTGTTTTGAGATACACTAAGTCTGTATCTATGTAGAACATCTGTTAGTTCTTGTGTGAAAGTCAAGATCATCCACTTAGGGCAATTTTCTCATTTATTTATTTATTCACCATCTCCCCACCTACTCTTCATCCATCCATCCACCTATCCAACCATTCATCCATTCATCCATCTGTCCATCCATCCAGTGTTGATTGAAATTAATACTATTGATTTATTTTTTGTTTGAATCAGAAGTTTTATTTACAAGAATGGCACAAGTTTCCAGTTCATCTCATAGCAACTCCAAACAAAAATATAGTCATAAACTATTCAAGTGAAAAGAGGAGAGCTTAAGGATTTTTTTGTTCATCTCTCTTATTTTAAAGGAAAGGAAACTGAAGTCCAAAAATGGGAAGGAGTTTGCCTGAGGTCATACTGCTAGTGAGTAGAAGAGCTAAGGTTAGCAATCACTAAACTGCAAACTATCTCAAGGCAGGGGCTGCCATATCTAAATTTTGCATTTCCCTGAAATGCTTAATGTAGAATTTGTGTACTTGTGTGTCTCCTGACTCCCAGGTCTTTGCTCTTATACCTCATTATCTTCCACTAAATATGAGTCAGACTGACAAGAAGATCTAGTCCTATGAGATTATCATGGGGAGACACATACTGAATTAGAGGAAGGGGCTGTCTTACTTCTGCATGATTAAGGTTTGCTCAGTAATTAGTGACAATTTTAGGGAAAGTCCAGTCTAAATTAGCACAGTCTTGGTTGCACATATCATAAAGAAATGAAATTTTATTCCACTCAAAGTAGCAGAACAAAGCATAGTCAATTGGAGATTCTGGGAAACTGCTTTAGTGAAGAGATAATAAAGAAGAGTCTATTGGCATGGAAATACTGATACATCAATTACAAATAGGTTGTTTGTTCTCTTAAGTAGTCTAAGGAGTTTCAGTCTCCACATCTGCCTCCTTTCGCCTCAATATTTTATTCCTTTTCTCCCCCCAAGGTAAATAAACCCAGATATTTAGACCTGCCAACTGTCAGCATAATTTAAATAGCTTACTTTTCCCCTTCCATTAGTCCTGCAAATACTTCTATTCTTAGATGCCAGCAATTACCAATTTGCTACTTGTCATAACACTCATTAAGAGCAGAAAAAAATATTATCAGATGTATTACATGGGAGAAAACAGGTAATATCAATGATCTTCAGAGGTTTGACATAGTTTGGACTCCCCATACACCATCCCAGCAATATGAAGCTATATCAATTAAGTCATTAGTGTCAGATGTTGGTACAGCTGGAGCACCTGACATCATCAAGGGATGGCCTGAGGAGCAGCTGGTATGGGTATTAGCTGCAATGCAAGAATTAATCATAGGTCCTGTTAAGGACTTTGGAGAAATAACTCAACACCTTCTTCCTAAAGGAAATACTACTCATATATGAATGCATAATAAACCAAAGACTGTTTCAAAACATTGAGGTTACTGTAGCCATGCTACCACGAGAGTTTTCTGTTCCAAGTGTTTTAGAGAATGTTACCTATGGAAAGTTAGCCTGTCCTTAGAATGAATGCCTTTGCTATTGAATTTGGAGGCAGGGAACCCAGCTCATGGAACTTAGGTGTCCTCAAGTCCAGACCATTTTACAGATGAGGAACAGTAGTGACCATGGAGGTTAAATGACTTGCTCTTACTTGCACTGATAGTAGGTGAAAGAGCCAGAACTCGAACCCAGATCCCCTGACCAGTGCACTGCTACTAATTGCTCTGCAGGACCTTGGACAAGTCACCTCTTTCTGTCTCTCTGTCTCTCTCTGTCTCTCTCTCTCTGTCTCTCTCTCTCTCAACCTCAATTTTCTCATCTATAAATGGGAAGAAAGATAACACTATATTTTGGAGTTATAAAGGATAGGAAACAAAAATAGATACCAATTGACTGGGAAATGCGTAACCTAAACAAATTATGGTATGTGAATGTAATTAAATATTACTATACCACAAGAAATTACAAAGATGAGGTACACAGGGAAGCCTGGGAAGACATATGAATTAATGCAAAGTAAAGTAAGCAGAAGAACCAAGGAAACGCTATATACAATGACTAAAATAATCATAGTGTAGAGAACAGCAACAACAAAACAAAAGTCTATCCCTGTGTGATAATGAAAAAGATTGACTCCAAAGAAGAGATAGGAGAATGCCCCTCCCTACTTTTCTTTTCCTTTCCTTTCCTTTCTTTTCTTTTCTTTTCTTTTCTTTTCTTTTCTTTTCTTTTCTTTTCTTTTCTTTTCTTTTCTTTTCTTTCTTTTCCTTTCCTTTCCTTTCCTTTTCTTTTCTTTTTTGCAGAGGGGTGAACTTTGTTGTGTGGAATACTACTCATACTGTGAGGTTCTACTGACATTTGATTAGTTTTGCTGAATTGCATTCTTCCCCTCCCCCTTTAAAAAAAAAGATAGCTAGGGGCAGAGCAAAGATGGCAGCGCAGGAGCAGCAACATATCACAGCTCTCACATAGCCACCCCAAAATACCCATAAAATATGACTCTAAACTAATTCTAGAACTCCAAAATGCACACAAATATACTTTCCACTAAAGTCAGCTTGGCTACAAGGAACCCATATCAGCACTGCAAACTGAAACCAGCCTGGCCTGAAACCATGGTTGTGTCCTGGAGGCAGCTGGACTAGAAGAGCTGAGCCCCGGCTGGAGCTTCAGGTGAGCAGATTGGTGGCAGCTGCGGCAGTATCCAGAATTAGGTCAGTGGGGCTTGCGAGGTCGTAGAAAAGTGGTCAGGCCAAACTGCCTCCAGGGCTGAGAAGTGGAAAGCGGAGGTCCTGCACCAGCCTCCACATTGCCGCTTCAGAACTCTCAGCCTGCAGACTTCAGGGGGACCAAGCGATCGTTCAGAGGCCAAGTGCTCTCATGTAGAGCAGCCTGGATCTGGATCGCAGTCTTGGGCTTTGGTCCTGTGGTTCTTTTTTTTTCAGTGAGCCGGAAGTGGAGGAGGGACCCAGCAACTTCCTAAGAGCTCTGGCAGCTGGGAGGACCCCAGCGATTTGGGACAGAGCTTTTCCCTCTGGAAGCAGAGCTCCACAGAGATTAAAAAAAATAATAATAAAAATAAAAAATCACAAACTGACCAACCATGAATAAGAATAAGCATAAGAAGCAGGGTAAGAACAGTAACCAAACCCTAGATTCCTTCTTTGGGGAAAAGAAAGACCAAGGCAGAGAGCTGCAGGAGGACAGCACAGCCAGAGCTCCTCCTCCAAAAGCTTTAAATAAACATGAAGATTTCCTTAAAGCTAGAGACCAGCTGAAGAAGGATTTTGAAAACCAAATGAGAGAAGTGGAAGAA
>CM053585.1:232062008-232083596 GCA_028646515.1 Pseudochirops corinnae | reverse complement strand
ATTACATTTAATATTTTTGTTTTGGAATTTGGTTTTTATGTCTTTTGTGGTGCAAATTCGCTAAAGACAACTAATAGATGAACTTATAGATAATAGTTTTATAAATAAAAACAGACTTAGTTTTGTTTATCAATTCAATGGTTTTTTGCAAATCAATTTTGCTAATCTCTTCAATTTTTAGGATTTTTTTTCTGTTTAGTTGAAGTTTTTTGATTTGTTGATTTTTTTGGAAGAGAGAAATTTTATGCCATTTCAGTTAACTTCTCTAAAGTTATATTTAGATACATACATTTTCCTCTCAGGACTGCTTTAACAGTATCCCAAAAATTTTGTGATGTTTTGTTTCAATTTTTCTTAATGAAAACATTTGTTGTTTCTGCAATCTGTTCTTTGATCCACATAAGTTTGAATCCTTCCTTCAAATGTCTATTATTAATTATAATTGCTATTGAATTATGATAAAAAAGGCTATGTTTACCATTTTTGTTTTTCTCTATTTGTTTATGAATTTTTAAATGCCTAGGCACATATGCCATACACAGCTGAAAGTTTTGCATGCTTTTATTTGTTAATTTCTATTCACTAATCAATAGAAGTCTATAATGTTTAACTCTCTTAAACATCCTCCTCAGGTCCTCAACTTCTTTTTGTTTATCTTTTTTGTTGTTGTTGTTGGTAGGTTGATGCAGGTACCAATAGGGTAATTTTAGATCCCTTAACATATTATTGAGGGTTTTTTTTGTTGCTGTTTTTTACTGTTTCTGAGACCTTTAAGCATAATGGAGACTCCTTGCTTATTTCTTTTAACCATTACTAATTTTTCCATTGCCTTGTCTGAGATCATGATTGTTTAGCCCTGCTTTTTTCATTCACTGATGACATAATAAATTCTGCTTCAATCCTGCATTTTAATCATCTGTGGATCTTTATGTTTCAACTGTGTTTCATATAAAGATATACTATTTGATTCTTCTTTCTAATCCGTTTTGAGATCCTTTCTTCTTTTGTGGTAAAGTTCTTCATTTTTATATTCATTATGACTGCTAATTTTATTTTCCCCTCCATTATGTCCTCTTCTTTTTCCCCTTCTCTTTACCTTCACTTTCCTTTTTACTAAGAAGGTGGAGAAAAAGGAAGATAATTAAAACTAACCATGTATAATTAAAGGGGTCTGATGTTATTCCTCTGCTCTCCCTCTCTGTATACCTAGTCTCAACTCCAGTCATTGGTTCTTATACTTTATTTCACTTTATTCCCGCCCCCCTCCACTTATGATTAACTCTCCAAAGCTGAAGTTTGTTTTGCTTATGACTACTCCCTCCATGACTCTACTCTTAAATTGTCCTTTCTCCTTCCTATCCTCGGATATTTCATTTTCGAAGTTACTATATTTCTACACCAAACTCGTATACAAAGTATGTATATGTATATCTAATCCTTCTATTCCTAATTTATGGAATACTCATTCTTTCCTACCCCCTCTTTTATGTTTGTATATTATTACACAAGCACAGTCTAATTATGACACATAGTGACTTCCTCCCTTAACTTTCTCATTTTTTTTCAATAGTTTTTCTTTTCCCTTCCTTTTTCTTTCCTCTCCTAAAACCAAGCAGATGGCGTCAAACTACTCCCAAGCCCGATGTTTGTCTCATGAAATTCTGAAGGGATAATTGTCTCTTTTTTTCCTTATTAAAATGGAGTAATTGTTATTTGTACACCTCTAACTGCCCAATTACATTTAGTTTTTAGACTTCTTTTGTCTCTTATGTTGACATTTCAAAGATTCTTTCCAGTTCTTGTCTGTTCATCAGGAATGACTGGAAGTTTCCTGTTCTATTAAAGGTCTATTCAATCCTTTCTCCTGCTTTCCTCTCCTCACACCCCATGGGATTGTACTTATTTTTGGAAGAGGAATTCTTTCTAGTTGTAAGCTTTTTGTTTGCCTTTTGAATACTGTATCCCAAGACTTCTATTTCTTTTTTCTTTTAAGAGTTGCATCAGTATTGTGTCATGTTGACACATTCCATCATTCTGGAGCTATTTCTTTTTGATTGCTTATAATACTTTTTCTATCACCTGAAAGTTCTGCATTTTGGCTATGGTATTCCTGAATATTTTTAACGTGGATTTCTTTTAAGATATGACAAGTGGATTCTTTTTATATTTTCACTTTTGTTCTCTGATTCTAACATATATGGGTGGTTTCCTTTTGTGAGTTCCTGAAATATGGTGTCCAGGGGTTTTATTTGTTCATAGCTTTCATGAAATCCAATTACTCTTAAATATTTCCATAAACTGTTTTCCAGGCCAGTTGTTTTCAAGTATATGTATCATCCAGATCCTTCTCATTTTTCAGTCTTTTCATTTTGTTCTATTATTTCTTATTAGATCATAGAATCATTGAGTTCTATTCACTCTATTTGATTTTTTATGCGAGTCTATTGTTGGGTAAAGTTTTCTACTTTCTCTTCTAGGATAATTATTTTCCTCCCATTTTCCCCCTCAAGAGAGCAAATTTCATTTTAAAAAAATCTTTTGCTTCATTTCTTCCAGGCACTATTAGAATCCTTGTGGCCAAGCTATTATTTTTTCTGTGGCTCTGCTTGTAGAGTAATTCTCTTGTCTTTTTGGTTTCCATCATGGACTTTTCCTAACCCATAGTATGTTTTGCTTACTTTGGGAGTGTTTTTCTGCTTACTCATACCTCTAGATTCAGTTCCTGGATTGAACTTTTGCCAGGGTCATGTTCCATCCTGTCTGAAACTCTTAGATGAGATGGACAAGATCAGCTTGGTCATGTTCCCTCTGTAATTGAGATACTGCTACCCCTGCAGTTCTGGATAGGGTAGCTGGTACTAGGTGCTTCCCTCCACCACAACACCTGGCCTTTGCTCCCTTCTACCAGTTGTTCTTTGTAGGTAGTAATCTAATCCCTCCTTTGTCTCCTTCTGTACACTTCCAGTTTTGGAATTCGTTACATCACCTGGTGTGGCCTTGATGCAGATAATTGAATTGATTTCAGGCTTCTGTATGTCCCCTCTAACACATATCAAGTCAATGAGCTATCTGCATCTTCTGCTATGCTTTTGAGTGCTCTGAGCCTTGTATATTGCTAGATCCTCTTTCCCTGTTCAGTGGCCTATGAGGTACTGTCTTCTGCTTCCTCTCTTAAAGGTCGAGATTGTGGTCCTATTGGTTTTATACCCCCACCTTTTTTTTTTTTACAGTAATTTATTCTGGATTCATGTACTCCTGGTATGAAAAGAGGATTAAACATATCTAGCTCTGTGATATATAGGAGAACACAGTGGAAGGGGAAAACACGTTCCCATTTATATAACCATAAGTTAAGGAGGGGAGAAAGGCTAATGTTTAGAAGAAAGTAGATGAGAGAAATGGATGGAGGCAGAGTTAAATAGATAGAACTAGAGTAAGAACTACCAAAACCAGGAATTTTGACTCGGAGAAATCAAAGATAGCTTTGATCTCCTCATGCTCCAAAAGTTTGGAGGTATCCACGTTGTCTAATTCCTTGTAGGACTATCCTGATAGTTACTTTTAAGTACCTTATGCAAAGATTAGGTTCTCTCTCTTTCCATTCCCACCTAAGACCATTAGCAGCCACAAAGAGGAATATTAGGTGATTCTGTGTTTTAGACAATGTGATGGGGGGGCCACTGTAGGATGGAAGAATAAAATGAACTGGTTTGACAGCTATTTAATGAGGCTGATATTCTGAGCACAAATAATACACACCATTTTGAGCATAAGTGTATGATTATTTGTGATATTCATCTATCACTGTAAATGGCCTGCTGTTATTGTCTGAAATTTGTTTTTACAGCTCAGTTTTGCCTGTGCTTTATTAAGTGATAGACTAAAATAGTCCAGTATTGGAAGCCACCCCATTTCTCCTAAACATCCCACCTATTTATGTGACAAAAAAAAGATTGTCTTTTACACTGGGACTAACTCACAGGTTTCCTTTGAGTAGACAATGACAATGTAAACCAACGCATATATTCATTAAATCTTCTGACACTCTATAGAGTTTTAGCTGAAGGAAGGTAGGGAAAGCAGCTAAAGAATTTGATGGAGGAGCTGCCTATGACTTTTAATACAGAAAGCAGACATGAAATTTTCATCACATTAACTACACAGGGTACACATTTATCCCATTTGGGGTTTCCTGGACTCCAGTTGGTAGTCCACCCCAACCCCAAATTACTTATAAGGTTGTTATTGTTCAGTCATGTCTGAGTTAAGGAAATAGCAAACCACTCCAGTATCTTTGCCAAGAAAATCCCAAATGGGGTCATGGAGAGTCAGACATGATTGAAATGACTTAACTACATTGTATTTTTCATTGATTAGTGTAAACTATCTCCAATCCTGCTCCTCCTATGAGTCCTGTCTCTGATCTTCGAGAATGGAAGCCATTTAGGAGATAAAACAACTAAAAGTTACCTTCTAGTACAAGGCTATAGGTGCTAACTCCCAAATAATACTGTGACCCGCTAGAAAGAGGGCCTATATCTTACTTATTTATTTATTCTTGGTGTGCTTGAAGTATAGCTCCATGTTGCATTTTTGCTGGTTGATTGATTACTAAGTCCATATTCTCCATAATATTAGTTAAAGCATGATACTACTTCCTCTGTGAAGCTTTCTTCTATTACTCTGACCCTCCATATTTTCTTTGCTTTCTGACCTCCCAAAGCATTTCCCATAAATACTTTCTTTTTAGGCCCTTAGTCATACCCTGTCTTATGCTGAGGCAACAAGGTGGCAAGGCAGATAGATTACTGGACCTAGAGAAAAGACCTGATTGCAAATCCTTCCTCAAATGTGTATGATTTATATGACTGAGCTAATCTCTAAATCTTTTTTCAGCCTCAGTTTTCTCATCTATAAAATGGGGATAATAATAGTACCTTCCTGGAAGAATTGTTGTGAGGTAAGACACTTTGTAAACTGGGGTGGCTGGATGGTGCAGTGAATAGAGCGCCAGCCTTGGAGTCAAGAGGACCCGAGTTCAAATCTGGCCTCAGACACTTAACACTTACTAGCTGTGTGACCTTGGGCAAGTCACTTAACCCCAATTCCCCTACCTCCCCCCTCCAAAAAGCAAAAAAAAAAAACAAACCAAAACTTTGTAAACTTTGTAAAATACTTTGGAAACTTTCACCATGAAAGTGTCAGCCATTATACTGTTGTTGTTCTCTCAGGTCCCCCAATTTGATGGAAAACTCTTTGGGGATCAGAGACTACCTTTTACATTTTTGCATGCCCTCTGGGTACTGCCCAAAGGCTGGGCACAGTCTCAGTGCTTATTAAACACTTCCTGAGTGAATGAGTAGCAAAGAGCAATGTTGTAGAGTGCAGAGAAAGAACTGACTGGAACTGGAGGAGATGAGCTTGAATCTTGCTTTTGGTGCTTACTGTTTGTGTGATGTTGGGCATATCACAGCCTCAGTTTCCTCATCTGTAAGATGAGAGGATTGGTCTAGATAGGCTCTGACGTCCCTTTTAAACCTAGATCTATAATCCCAAGAATATTGTGCCATACTTCGTGAAAGAGTGGGAGGAATACTAGATATGAAGGAAGAAGATGGGTTCCAATCTTAGCAGTGCTATTAACGATGTAATTAGAGGTGAGATACTTCAGCTCCCTGGGCCTCCATTTCCTCATCTGCCATATGAGAGAGATGAAACCAGATGACCTTTAAGGTCCATTCTAATCCTTAGTTTCATGAACGGATGGGGACCAGGGCTGGAGTCTTAAGGAGGAGGCTAGGGAGGCCAGGAAGCAGCTGTTCACAGCTCCTCCAGGTACTTGATGAAAGACATTGATCTTTGCAAAAATTGCTATCAATTCCCCACATCTTCCTATGGATTCCTCTTATGATAATTCTACCACATCCCGTGGTGAAGGTGATTTCTCGGTCTAATCGACCTCATGGTTTTAAATTGTTTCCTGTTATTTGGTCTAATTTCTCAACTCTTCCTTGTGCTGCCTCCTCCCACTCCCATACCTCTAGTGGCTCCCAAGCCTCATTTCCCCCAGTCCTCTTTACTAATTCTTTCCAGGTATAATCAACAATTGTAATGCAGCCCATTAGTCATCTTTCCTCTGGGCTGTACAAATTTAGTTCTCTTGATAGCAATGAATCATGGGACAAAATACTCATTTGCATTGTGTGTAAGCTCTTTCAATCAAACTCTGTTTTTATAGCACCTCATTGTGAGTCTCCTTAACATCTCTCTGTTCTGAACACTAAATTCTAAGCTCTCATGGCAGCCAGTCAGTCATGTACGTTCTCTGCCTCATCTGTAATGTGAAGACTTGTAGGGTCTGCAGTTGTAAACTTGGGGCTGGACTTTCTGCTCTGCCTCCTGCTCAGTGTATGTTTCCTGAACTGCTTTGCTGAAGTGAGAGAGCAGATCAGGAATCGCTTGAGAGCTGACAAAAAATGATAATAATGAGCCAATTTACATGGAAAGAGACTCATTATCAAGCTAGTTACCAATACTTTGGATTGTTGGATTCCCGCCAACAAATTGAATCTCCTGCAGAGAGTGATTTTTCATGAGCTTGTAGGAAATCTTCCCAGCTTAAAAATACTTTAGGGAAATCATCTTTACAATTAGGAAAGAGAATAGTGAGTCCACCTTTTATTTTTTTTAATGTGCACATGTGTTTCTCTGGGTGTAAATGCACCGAGTGCAATGCATGACAGATTTCATCCCACTGTGCGGTCCATTCAGAACTAGCCAATACAGGCCAAGTCCCTTCATGTCTGCCTCTGAGGAGGGGCATCGATGTGACACAAAGAGTTATGGGAACAGAGCCAGAGGAACTGGCTTGGAATCCTGTTTTTTTCACAAGCTAGCTCTGTGATCTTGGGCATGTCACAAGTCCCCTGGGCCAGAGTTTCTTGCTCTGTAAATGATGGTATGAAATAGATAATCTCAAAAGTCCCTTCAAGCCAGTTTGTACTGGCTCTAACTGGCTCTTAGGAGAGAAGATAGTTAAAATTTCCTCATGAATATTTAAGCCTTGGAATTCTGACATGTTAAAATTAGGTCTTGATCTATTGTTTTCTTGATTGATAGATACTCTTAAGAAAATAATGGGGAAAATATTAATATGGATGAAACTGAAAAGTGTCTCCTACCTTTTGGAGAGCTGATTGTTAAATCATTTTACTAGGTTAAATGTTAAACATTTACCAACACGCTATTGCTTCTAGCCCTAAATTCTGCAAGGTCTAACCAAGAGTATCTGTTCAAATTTCAGTGCAGCCAATCCACTAGAAGGTTAAACCCATATGACTTTGAATTTGTGAAGCAATGCTATAAACTAATTGATCAGAACTAATGTGTTTGGGAGAATTTTTCTTGAATTATATAGAAAGTTCTCCATTTCTCTTTACACATATACATTCTATCAAAATAAACTTTTACTTGGATATTTCAGGAAAGATATTAGTTGTGAACTAGCTATAGAAAGTAAGAGTGATGTTGGGATGGAGTGCCAGTGTAGGAAATACCCTGAATTATCTGGAAAATTGCCTGAATTCTTCACCTTGCCTTGTATATGGAGACTGTGCTAGGGACCTGAGAATTAATCTGTGCTGATGTCGAAAAGGTACAGTGCCTGTCTCTAGCTGTAGTAGCTTTTCCTTTCCCCCCTCAAATTCCTTTTCGCCCCTCCCCACCTCTCATCTCTCACATGACCTAGCAGAGAGAAAGCCTGTTGTATTGACTTGGTCTGAATTTGTTTCAGCAGCATGAAAACAAAGTGACCCTTATCCAAGTGTAAAGTGTTACAGCGAGTGAGATTTCTATAAATAGGTGACTTAAATTGATCATTTGCTTTCTTTCAAGAACATGACTAATATCACACTGTAGTATAGTTTTCTTTCCTCCAAATACTGTTGGCATTTTATAGCCAATATAGGAAGCAAATATTTCCAGTATTAAGTGAAATTCAAGGGCAGTTTGGCTGCTGAGGTGCAATATGAAACTATAGCTGGGTCTGAATGGCAATATGGTTCATTTTTTCTTAAGTCATTAAGGACTCTTATCAATTTGCTTTTAATCTAAATAAGTAAATTGAATGCGCCTTGATGAAACTGTGTCTATTATCTATGGCAGCCATTCGCAAGTTGCGGTCCTCAACCCCTTGAGAGTACCTGAGACTATTTTAGAAGGTCTGTGAGGACAAAACTATTTTCACAACATTAAGATGTCATTTGCCTATTAAAATACTCCCCCTCCCCCTTTTCCAACTGTGTATCTTTGTTAAGCTAGATTTTCTTCATATACTTCAACCAAAACAACACATCACAACAGACTGAATTCAGAATCGGATAGGAGAAATTGACCAACTTCTATGAGGTCATACATTAAAGAGATTTGAAAACAAATATATGTAAAAGAAAGCCAGTCTTCTTAATTTTTTGGGGGGGGAAATCTAGTTATTTTTTTCATTAATGTTAATATAGAATAGCTTTTAAATGAATAAATATTTTTAAAAATATATTATTGTAATTTCAAATATGGTAAATATCTACAACTATAGCCAACCTAAACAAAAAGTCTTAGAGGGGTGTCTTCAGTATTTTTAAAAAATATAAAGGGATCCATTGACCAAAAAGTTGGAAAACCTCTGATTTATGGCATTAACTTCTCTGTTTGGCTCTCAGTACTTTATGCAGTCTGGCCCCTCCAATTATTTTTTTTAATTTTTAAAATGTATGTATTGATTTTTAGTTTACAACTATCAGCTCCACAAGTTTTTGAGTTTTAATTTTTCTCCCCGTGCTCCCCAATACACACCTGCCATCCCAGGGAGGCTTATCCTAACTACCCCTTGTGCTCATTTTTGCCCCTGAGCTTTCCCTTCTTTTGTTTATTTTTACCTAAAATATATTCCCTTCTAGCTTCCCCACAGCCAGATCCTACTCATCTTTCAGAGACCAGATGAAGTTACAGGATGTAGTGAAAAGAGCCCCAGATTTGGAGCTAGGGGACTTGAATTTCAACTTTGTCTGTGTCACTGCCCAACTGTGATCTTGGGCAAGTCACAACCTCTCTTCTAGTTTCCTCCTCTATAAATGGGGGTATGATCTAAACTGTCTCTTTTAGGTGTAAATCCTAAACTCCCAGGGAATATTCAAAAGAGAGGGAGATAAAACAGTGGCTGTATCTCTTCTAAACTCTTAATTGTATCCTGCCTTGTCTTCTTCTCTCATCTCTGTATGTCATCTCCCTAGCTGGAGTCTCAATAGGGCTGGGAACTCAGTAGGTGATCAATAAAGACATGCACACAGCAGAATTCCAGGAGATAACATAAACCCACATAAATCATCAGTATTTCTATATATTACTAACAAAGTGAAGCAGCAAGAGATAGACAGAGAAATTCCATTTAAAATAATTGCAGGCAGTATAAAATACTTGAGAGTCTACCTGCCAAGATAAACCAGAAACTATATAAACACAACTGCAAAACACTTTTCATACAAATAAAATCAGATCTAAACAGTTAAAAACATAATTATTGTTCATGAGTAGACTGAGGTGATATAATAAAAATGACAATTCTACCTAAATTAATTTACTTATTCAGTGTCATACCAATCAAACTTACAAAGAATTATTTTATAGACCTAGAAAAAATAATAACAAGATTCATCTGGAAGAACAAAAGGTCAAGAGTAGCGTGGGAATCAATTTTTAAAAATGTGAAGGAAAGTAGCCTAGAAGTACCAGATCTCAAACTGTGTAACAATATGGGAATCATCAAAACAATGTGATAGTGACTGGTGCACAATCCATGGCAGTAAAGTATCATAGAACACTACTGTTTGATAAGTGCAAAGATCAAAACTTATGGGACAAGAACTCACTATTTGGCAAAGATTACTGGGAAAATTGAAAGCAGTTTGTCAGAAACTAGACATAGACCAACATCTCACACCATATAACAAGGTAAGGTCAAAATGGAAACATAATTTATATGTAAAGGGTGATACCTTAAGCAAAATTAGGGGAGCACAGAACCTGGAAAGACTTACATGAACTGATGCAAAGTGAACTGAGCAGAATCAGGAGAACATCGTATACAGTCACAGCCATAGTGTAGGATGATTAACTGTGAATGACAGCTCTTCTCAGCAATGCAATGACCCAAGACAATTCTGAAGGACACATGATGAAAAATGGATTCACTCCAGAGAAGGAACTGATGGAGTCGGAATGTAGATTAAAGGATGCTTTTTAAACTTTATTTTTCCTGGGTTTTTTTGGTCTGTTTTCTTTTGCAACATGGCTAATATGAAAATATGTTTTGCATGACTGTTCATATATAATCTATAGGAAATTGCTTGCTGTAACGATACTGGGATTTGAAGATCTTCCATGCCCCTTGAACTTGCTGATGTAGCAGGAAGGGTTAGAGCAAGAGAATGCCAGAACCAAGCTAGTCTCCGTGAGGTGCTGACTGGAAGCAGTGGCAGAGGCAGCGGCTGTGGTTGCAGTGTGAACTCCTTTTTCTTTCAGCCCCCAGAATCTCTGCTAAGGGCTCCTGCTGAGGACTGCCAGGGACAGGAACTGGGGGGGGGGCGGGGGAAGGAGGGGGGCTGGAGCTGCTGGGAGCAAGCTGCCTAGACGCTGAGCACTTGTGTGAGTGAGGGGAGGAGGATCTTTGCCTGAGGTAGCCTGTCCTGTTTTGAAGGCTTGAGAATGTGGGTGTTTACTACTTTAACTATATGTGCCAACTTCATAACTACTGTGTTGGCTTTGGTTTTGGGACTCAGTTTTCTGGTATTTAAATGAATGCTCTAGCTATATTTCTTATGTAGAGAGCTTGTCACATTTTGTGATTAAAAACCATATCAACATACTTATAGTTATTGTAGGCATTGTGAATGCTGCATTGCTGATACACTTGCCTTCCCAAGGAAGGGGGAGGGAGAGAGGATTTAGAACTCAAAATTTTTTTAAAAATGTTTTTACATATAATTGAGAAAAAATAAAATAAAATAATTAATATGTGCATAGACTTGAAGAAAAGATTGAAAAATAGAGTTTAAATTGTGGGATTATTGAATCATAGAGTTAGAATTGGAAGGAACTTAGATGAGTCATCTAGTATAGGGATGACAAAGACTATCAAACTCAAATAAAATTATCCCTGCAGCCCACATATTGACTTAGAAAACCACAAATTAACATTATGTATGTGGTATTGTATTTTTATTTATTCTGCTAAACATTTTCCAATTACATTTTCATCTATTTTCCCTACACTCCAGAGTTTGGAAGCCTGTGAGTTTGACACCTGTCCAACCCTCTCATGTTGCAGCTGAGAAATCTAAGGAAGGTTGAATTATTGTTCCAAGGTCACACAAGGGATAATTGAGAGAGTCAGGATTTTAACTCAGAACCTCTAACTCAAAATTTATCTTTCTAGTGCTCCGTACATCTATTGACATTCCCCAATTAACCCATTCAATTGTGCTCAGTTTCATTTTAAATTTCAGGCAACCATCTAAAAACACAAATGAGACCATCATTGTTTCTAACAAGAAAGCAGCTGGGTGACACACAGAGAAAAGTGCTGGGGATGGAGTCAAGAAGACCTGAGTTTCAATTTGGCCTCAGACACTCTCTAGCTGTGTGATCCTGGGCAAGTCATTAAACCTTTATTTGCCTCAGTTTCCTTAGTGGTAAAATGGGGATAATAATAACAACTACCTCCCAGGGTTGATGTGAGGATCAAATGAGATAATAATTGGAAAGTGCTTAGCACAGTGTCTGGCACACAGTAGGTGATATATACATGGTAGCTATTTATCATCATCATCATCATTGAATAATGGATCCATTTGAGATTGGAAAAATATTAGGCAATACTGTACTAAAGTAAAGGGTACAAATGGAAGTACCCAAATTGAAATAGTTAATTGGAAAATCAAGTCTTAATTCCAAAAAATCAGGCTCCTTTTATCTTTGGGAGTAGGGCATAAAGGAAAAAAAAAAACAACTCTGGAATTTGTTGCCAGAAAGCGTGGATTCAAGGACCAATTCTGCCACTTACTAGCTATGTGACTTCAGGCAAATTATTCATTCTTTCTGCTTTTCTGTTATCTGTAACTACTTGCACTACCCACCTCACAGGTCGATGTTGAGGAAAGTCATCATGAGCCTGTGGGGAAAGTGTTGGCTCTGAAGGCAGGGAGCCTGGGTTTCAGTCCCAACTCTATGACTTACTACCTCAGATCATACCCCAGAACTTAACCTTTCTGGGTCACGGTTTCTTTGTATGATGAAATATTTCTCTGTATAATGAAGTAATTATATTCAATGTCCTCTGAGGTCCCTTTCAGCTTCAGATGATCATATTATTGGTTAGAATTAATGAATGCATGGAAACGACTTTTTAAGCCTTAACACTGTATATAAATGGCAGCTATCATTATTTCCAGCCGAAGGGGTCAATTAATAAGCATTAGCACGATTGGCCTCAGAGCCAGGCTCTAGGAGTACATGCTTCCTTGGAGCACCATAACTCCTTCTCTCTAAGAGAACATTGGTCATACAATGATCCTGGATTCAATTGCTCTTTGAGATATGCTCAACTTTTTGATGTTTTGTTGGGAATTTTCAAGAAATAAACCAAAATAGAAATTAGTTTCTGGTTTCTGCCCACCAGTCCACAGAGCCACAGATGACACAGAAGTCATCTGATCCACCCTGTGTTTTTCAGCCAAGATATAATAACAATAGCACCAATGAGCATTTACACAACACATGGCCTAAGACTCACACACCCCTTGACAAACAACAACTCTGGGCTCATGGACCAGGTCCATTCATAGGAGCTTGTCCCTAGGAGTCAGTTTCTCTCTTTGATTTGTTGCCCCACCTGATGTTGTTCCAGGAAATTCTCTAATATGTTTATGGTAGAGCTTCTATCTAAGGTCTGTCTAGCATTTTTATCAGCAGTGATTATGCTAAATGCACATTGGGTATGGGACAACCTTTATTTCACCCCTTTGAGAATGCACAGCGCTCAAAGGACTCACTGGAGCTAGCAGCAGAATCAGAAACAACAACAAAAAAAGAAATTTAACTTAAGGTTATCATCAGGAAAATATCCTGACATTCTTATGTCATCCCTTCTTCTCATGGAGTCATACACATCTCCAAGACTTAGAATTATGGGACTTATGTCCCACCTCCCTCTCAAAAGGCAAATATCAGGTTTAAAAAGTTAATCCCCCCATCAGACCTACCCAGTCTAAGTATCATATTGACTTCAATCTCTAAGCAGTATGCTTTATAGTAGATATGTAGATGCTCCAAGGAACACAAGGAATCAAGAAATCCCCTTTTCCTTCTAGCAGTCCAGTTCCCTGCTTTCAAACTTGAGAACTCTTAAAGATGCACTTACTTATGAGTAATTCCCTAAACCATGCTGCCCAGGAAACCTCCCTTCTTTGACTAGAAGATTGGATCAGGTTACCTAATGGAATTTAAAATTTCCCTCCTCTATGCTGCAGATTTAGGGTCAGGAACCTTGAACTCCCTTCTCAGGATGCATGTAAATGCACATGGATCATAATGTGCTTCTGTTGTGAACTGCTATGCATATTCCAGGTCATGTCAGTAGCAAGATGACAAACTAATAATTTTCTTCAGTCCCCATGACTTCTCAGACCTCTCCAAAAGAGATATTATACATGAAAGATAAAGGAACTCCAGCTTGTTTCCATGGTCTAGAACACCCAGAATCCAAAAGAAGGTTTAAGAAAATAAAATCCAAACCCAGAAACTGATGCTCACTGACCCTGAGCTCACTCATCATCTTCCCTCCACCTCCCAGGCCACCAGCAACAAGGCTGCAATAGCAAACCTAAGTAACAACACAGGCTTACATCAAAACCCTCTTCTACACTCTGGTCTCCCCTACCTCTTTCAAGTGCCATGGAGACCCTGGCTCCAGACTCTGGCCAGGTAGAATCCTTCAGCAGCAAAAGCCTGCTTGAGGCTGCAACCCAGAAACATCAGCTCTACAAAAAAGCTAAACTGCCAGTGTTTGGGAAAGCAGACTCTCAACTGCCAGTGCTGGGTTATAGAACTTAGGAACAGAGGGAGTAGGATTGGTCACCAGGAAAGGACACCATGCATGTAGGGGCCTGTCCAGCACTCCAGTAAGCCTGAAAGAGCACAGAATCCAGTTGGGGCCAGTTCTGACCATTCAAAAAGCAGTTGGGAGAAAGACTTGGTCTAGTGAACCATGAATTTCCCAGTGTGGGAGGAAGCTAAGATGCTTTGAGATCCAGCCCCCAAATAAACCACAGTTAGAGGGAGAGGGAGTAAGGAAAGGAGTGATGAGGAAAATAAGGGAGGAAAACTAGAAGAGCCAAAGATTTCAGGAATAATATAACTTGACAACCTGGAACATAAACAGATAAATCCACAGGAAAAACAGCAGTCACAGAAGGAAGTATGGCCTCCAGATCTAGTAAATGAATTCCAGAATTTATGAACAAATATTGCAAAATAAAGGTAACTAATCCAACCCTTGATGAGACAGAGGACTTTGTGGAATTTAAGGAGCACATCGAATCATAAGACAGCGTTCCTTAGTAATTTACAAGAGAAATGAGAATTACAAGAGTCACATTCATGTCATGCAAAGCAAAAATAATGAGCAGAATAGAAAAACTCGAATTTGCAATGGCAAGCTTCAACAGAGAAGCAAAAGAGAGAACAATAGATTCTAAACACAAAGATGCAGAAGTGAAGGACAACCTAAAAAAAATTTTAAAAGCAACAACATTGAAAGAAAATATACTCACTATGTATGCAAAAAATTAGAAAGGATGTGTAGAGAAAACCTAAGGATCGTATGTCTTCCAGAAGATCATGGCAGGATAAAATACCTTAACATTATAATGAAAGAATTAATAGAAGATAACTATCCAGAACTTCTGTACAGAGAAAATGAAGTCTTAATTGAAAGAATTCACAGATCATCTCCAGGAAAAAAAACAACAGGCTGAAGAACTCCAAGACAGAGTAGTTAAATTTAATGATTCAGTTCAGAAACAAGTTCTGTAAGCCATCAAGAGAAAGACTTTTAAGCACAAAGGAAAGGACAGTGTAATAGTGCAAGACTATTCCATAGTCACTACAAAAGAGGAAGAGGGAATGGAATAACGTGTTCTGAAGTTCAGCAGAACTCAGACTGCAGCCCAGGGTGACCTATCCTGCTAATCTGAGCTTAACCATACAGGACAAAAGATGGACATTCAATAATAAAGAAGAGTTTGGAACATTTTTAGAAAATAAATAAGAACTGAAGAGATGATTTGCTTCTCAAATACCCCAAACAACAGAAAGGCTGGAGGGATGAGTAAACAAAATAGTTAACACCACAACAGCAACAAAGTGATAACAAAAAGACCTCTAAAAGATTGCTTTCTAAATGTACACAAGGAGACTGAAGTAAAGGTGAAAATCTGGTAGAGGTAACAGTGAAGAGACAAACAAAGGCATTATGGATAGAACCTGGCAATACCTACCTAAAGGTGAAAGTTTCTTTTGTAGAACAATATTACAACATGGGAGGGTACATCAAAGGAGTGGAGGGAAATAAGAGGATAAACAAGAGTATGTTGTATACCAGGTTCAAATAAAGGGCTAGGAATGAGAGGAAGGTGACCAATGTGGTCTCAGAAAGAGAAGAAACTAGAGGGGAATGAGGGAGGTGAAGGGAGAAAATATAGGAAACAGGGAAAGGAAGTATTACTTTGGAGGTAGGAAAGGATTCCACAAATGAATACTCCTATGGCTGAAGGGAGATGAGGACTTTAGAATGGCTAAAGCCTGAGGAATTTGGAGCTTGAAAAGTCCACTTGTCCTGATAAATGGTTGGAGGGGAGATTTGGAACTATTTGGGGTAATGGGTACCTGAAGGATTGGGAAAGCATGGACACAGGGAGGAGATTTCCAGGGAAATTTAGCAAAAGGTCAACAAGAGAGGGTAGAGATCAATGGTGGGAGAGGGGCCCTACCACTGGACTGTGTCCTTTCTGACACCTGCAATAACTGGAATTGTTCTAAGAGTGAGGCACAACGAAAGAGGGGAATCCATGGGGTAAGGTCAACAAAGCAGTAGTGGAAAGTACCTAGAAGTGGAAAGCCTAGAATTGATAACTTGAAAGTTTTGGTGGCATAAAGAGTGAAAAAAAAGAGAGAGAGAGAGACTAGATAATTATAGGGGTCATGAATCAGAAAATAAGAGTCTAGAGTTAACAGAAACAGAGGATAGATAATGAAAAGAATGAGAAAAATATCTTTTTGGATGAGGGTGCAAAAATGAAATTTAAAAAACTAATGAGCAGGAGTGGCTGAAGGGAAGAAAAGGGGGAATCTACTTGACTGAGAGGAGAAAAAGCGAGTAAAGAAATATGCAACCAGATAAAAGCAGAAGAGAGGAACAAATAACATCCTAAAGGGAAAGAGGTAACAAATGAGAAGAAAAGATCAGGACTGAGAAGAAGAGAGAGAGTGGGAATAGGGCCACTTTAAAAAAAAAAGATTAGAGTGAAGTAATTGAAGAAACATCAAATTGTGTTTACAGCAGAAAAGGGAAAAATCATAACTTAAACAACCTGAGACATATGGAGAAAAATATAAACCTTTATAACTTTAAATGTAAATAGATTAAACAATCAAATAAAATTAAAAAGTGACAGATTGGATAAGAAAACAAAACTTTATGATCTGTTGCTCACAAGAAACAACTAAAAAAAAAAGACATTTATAAAATAAAACCAAGGGGACAGAAAAAAATTTACTATACATTAAGTGAATCAAAATTAAGCAGGAGCTGACATCATGCTATCAGATGAAGTAAAAAAAATAAATATTGAAAAAATAAAAAGAGACAAACAAGAAAAATATACTAAAAGGAACCACTGATAACAAACCATTATTAGTAATAAGCTTATGTGCACCAAATGCCTTAGCATCCAATTCCAAAAGAAACATGATATGAGTTTTAAGAAGACACAGACAGTAACATAATAATGATAGGAGATTTCGATATCCTTCTATTGGTTTGAATAGGTCTATCAAAGATAAGCAAAAGGGGAAATATGGAATATGGAGAAATTTGGCAACTTCTAAAATGGGCCAAAAAAAGAACATATATATTTCTTTGTATCATATGAAACTTTTACAGAAATTGACTATATTTTAAGGCACAGAAATATTGCAAAAATAAATAAATAAAAAGACAAATACTCCATACATCCTTTACAAATCAAAATGCAATTAGAATAGAAATTCTTGCGGTTCAGGGACCACAAACAAAAGGTAAAGACCCATATGAAGACTTAATAGTACAATCTTAACTGTGTGTGATTTGTTTTTTTTTTTTTAATGAGTATTTAGGTAATAAAGAACAAATCAGAGAAAATAATAACTGTAAGAGAAAAATGATAATGACCAAAAAAACATACCAAAATTTCTGAGATGAAGCAAAAACAGTCTTTAGGGGAGAATCATATCTTTACAGTCAGGCACTAACAAATTAGAAAAAGAAAGTATTAAAGAACTGAATATGCATTTAAAACTTAGAAAATGTTAACAGAGCTAAAATAATCCCCAAAGAGAAAATAATAAAAAAAAAATTAGAGGGGAAATAGGTAAATTAGAAACAAAAAATGTAATAGAAATGAAAAGTAGAACTAAAAGCTGATTCTTTCAAAAGTCTAATAAAAATAGACAAATGCTTAGCTAATTTGATTTTTAAAGAGACCAGAAAATCAAATCAATAAACTAGCAAATGAACAAAGTGAAATCACAACAAAACCAGGAGAAACAAAAAGAATGCTAGATTATGCAGAGTGATATGCTAACAGAACTGATAACAGAAAAGAAATGTGGGAATATTTTTAAAAAATATTAAATACCTGATCTATCAGAAAGCAAGAGAGATCTTAAATAACCTGATCTCAGAAAGGAAATTAATCTAGTTGTAAAGGAAGTATGAAAGAAAAAACTTTTAATCTTGATAGATTCACAGGAGAATTCTATTCAACTTTTAAGGAACAGTTAGTGGCCATAAATCACAAAATAGTTTCTAAAATTAAGAAAGTACCATACAATAATATTTTCATGAGACAAATGTAGTCCAAATGTCCAAATCAGGGAAAATTAAAACAGAGAAAGAAAACTATAGCCCAATATCATTAGTGAATATTGACTCAAAAATTTTAAACATAATCCTATCAAACTACAGCAATTTATCCAAGGAACAATTCATTATGATCAAGTGGAATTTGTACAAGGGATTTAAGGATGGTTCAACACTAGAAAAACATTCAATATAATTAATCATATTAAAAATGAAAGCATCCAAAACTGCATGATCAAATTAAGAAAAGCAGAAAAAAAAAGCCTTTGATAAAATATAACATTCTTTTATACTAAAAACCCTTCCATAGACATGGAAGGACCTTTTTCTTGTATTAAAAAAACATCTCTTTAAAACTAAAAGTATTATATATAATGAGGATACACTAAAACTTTTTCCAGTAAATATGGGAGTGAAGCAAAGATGCCTACTCTCCCCACTATTAAATGATATCATTATTGAAATGCTAGCAATAACAAGGAAAAGAGAGAGATAAAGAGGAGATGAAATTATCTTTTTCTGTTGATGATAGATGATGGTTTATCTGGAAAAATCCCAGGGAATTGGTGAACATACTAATTGAGACAACAATAACTTCAGCAAAGTTACAGGCTATAAAATCAATCCTCAGAAATTAATAGCATTTCTTTACAATAATAACAAAAACATAAAAAGTAGAAAGGGGAATCCCATTCCAAATAATGAAAAAATGCACAAAATATCTGGGTATCAACTTCCCATAGCAACAAAAGACATTTATAGATTCAACCAAAAAAAAAAATACTGCTTAAAGAAATAAAGAACAACTTAAATAGCTGGAGGAATCTTTAATGCTCATGGCTAGTCTGTGCCAGTATAACAAAAATTATTCTACCAAAATTAATTTACACTTTTATTGCTATATCAATCAAATTGCCAAAGGGGTACTTTATACAACTTGATAAAATAAAATTCATTTGGAAAAAAAAACAACAAAAGATCTGGACTATCCAAATGATGCAAAGAAGTAAAGAATGGGAGAATACAATTTCCAGAAGTCAGAATACATAAAGCAGTAATCATCAAAACCACCAGATACTGGTTAAAGAATAGAGCTAGATCAGTGGAACAGATTAGACAAGGAAGATTCAGAAACAATACAAATCAATAACCCAATGTTTGATCAAGTGTAAAACATAAATTACCTAGGGGAAAACTCCTTATTTGAAAGAAACTGCT
The DNA here is from genome assembly GCA_028646515.1 of Pseudochirops corinnae. NCBI lineage: Eukaryota > Metazoa > Chordata > Mammalia > Diprotodontia > Pseudocheiridae > Pseudochirops > Pseudochirops corinnae. The sequence continues at coordinate 232,064,152 of CM053585.1, read as the reverse complement.
GGGAAAACTATAAAGCAGTCTGAGAAAACAGCTTAGAGTGGCACCTTACTCCTCACTCCACAATATATTCTATACAGATGTGTGAATTTAATATTCAAGATTGTACTATAAAAAATTACAAGATAAACTAATAATATAACTCTCTCATCTATGAGTAAAAGATGTATTCTTAACCAAAGATGAGAGAGAGGCAAGTGGAAAGGATAAAATAGATAACTTTGATGACATAAAACTGAAAAGCTACTACACAGACTATATTGATCTATCTAGGATAAGAAGGGAAATAAATGAATGGGGGAACAAAAGTCTGTATCAAATTTCTCTGATAAGGGTTTGATATCTAAGATGTATAGACAATAAATATATGAGAATAATAGCCATTCCCCAATAGATGGATGGTCAAAATATATAAACAATTCTCAAAATGACTATAAAGAATTCACAACCACAAAAAAAAATGATCCAAATTATGAATAATCTGAGAAATTCAAATCAAAACAACCCTGAGGTTTCACTTCAAATTCTGTAAATTGGCAAAAATGACAAAAAATGGCAACAGTCAGTGTTGGAGGGGTTGTGGAAAAATAGGCACACTGATACATTGTTGTAGAGGTGTGAATTGGTAAAACCATTTTGAAAAGTAATTTGGTGTTATGCAAATAAAATTACTAAAATATCCATACCCTTTGAATCAGTCTCCATTACTGGGCTTATATCCCAAAAAAGGCATTGATAAAAAAAAGTCCCCATATGTTCCAAAATATTGGTAGCAGCATTTTTTTTTGTGATAGCTAAGAATAGAAATAAAATAGAAGCCCATCAGCTGGGGAATGACTAAACAAATTGTGGTATATAAATGTAACAGAATGTTACTGTACTATAAGAGATGGTGTATGTGATAAATGCAGAGAAAAACTGAAAAATCTATATGAACTGATGCAGAATGAAGTAAGGAGAGTCAAGAAAACAATATACACAGTAACCACAACAGTTTAAATGGACAGAATAATGACATAAAAAATAAATGTAACAGGCATAGAGCCAAGATGGCATAGTAAAAGCAGGAACTTGCTTAAGTTCCCTCTCCAACCACATCTAATGCCTGAAAAGAAACAACTCTAAACAAATTTTAGAGCTACAGAACCCACAAAGTGACAGAGAAAAACAAATCTCTCACTGAAGGCAGCCTGGCAGGCTGACAGGGAGGGCATATCACACCAAACTGGAAGCTGAGCTCAGTCCCATGGGAGCTCCTCAGCCAAGCATAGATGCAGGGCAGCCTCGACCAGTGGCCCAGACTGGCTGGAGCAGACTTCAGAAGGATGAATCACCCAGCAGCTGTGGCAGTTTCCAGACTTCTCAACCCATAAATGCCAAAGAGAAAGTAAAAGGTCAGTAGGGAACTCTGTTGGAACTGGGTGAGAGAAGAGTGTGGTCTGGCCTCTGCCCCTGGGGTGAGATGTGGCTGTGGCACACCATGGCTGCCTCCAGAGCTCCTGGCCTGCAGATCATAGGGGGACCAAGCAATGATTCAGAGGGTTATCACTCTGGCTTTGACCTGCTTGGATCTGGGTCACAGTGTTGGGTGGTGATCCTGGGGTAAGGAATGATAGTGTGCCAGAGCTTGTGGTGGCTGTAGAGAGGGCACTGTCCTCATAACTCTGACAACAACTCTGACAACAATTGCAAAAACCCCAGCAACTTGGGACACAGCTCTCTCCACTCTGGAAGCAGAGTTCTACTGTGGCAAAGAGCTCAAAAGTCAAGTAATTGGCTGGCAAGATGAGCAAACAGAGGAAGTGCAATCAGACCATAGAATCTTTTTTGGGGAACAAAAAGGATCAAAATATGGAACCAGAAGAAAACAACAAAGTCAAAATTCCTGCATCAAAAGCTTCCAAGAAAAATATTAACTGGTTACAGGCCATGGAGGAGCTCAAGAAGGATTTTGAAAATCAAGTAAGAGAAGTGGAGGATAAATTGGAAAGAGAAATGAGAATGATGCAAGAAAATCATGAAAAATGGGTCAACAACCTGACCAGAGAAAATAACACCTTAAAAACAGACTAAATGTCAAAAGGGACCCAAAAAGCCAATGAGCAGAAGAATACCTTAAAAAATCAAATTGGCCAGATGGGAAAGGA
>CM053585.1:232019002-232061508 GCA_028646515.1 Pseudochirops corinnae | reverse complement strand
TATTTATATTCCTACATGGAAAAACAATAATTGTAACCCATGAGACTTTTCTCAGTATGAGGATAGTTGAAGGGAATATATATATATATATCTGTGAGTATGTGTATATGTGTGTACATGTATACATAGACAGAGGGCACAGGATCAGTTGAATATGAAGGGATGATATCTAAAAAATAAAATTTATAAGTGAGAGAGGAATATATTAGGAGAAGGAGAATGGGAGAGATAGAATAGGGTACATCCTGTAAAAGAGGTAAGAGAAAGCTATTACAATAGAGGGGAAGAGCAGGAAGGTGAAAGAGAATGAGTAAACTTTACTAATTGAATTTAGTTTAAGGAGGGAATAACATACACACTCAATTGGGTTTCCTACTCTACAGGAAAGTTGGGGAGAAGGAAGTAAGAGGGGGGATAATAGAAGGGAAGGCAGATCAGGAGAGAGGATAGTTAGAAGCAAACAGTTTTGAAAAGGGACAGGGTCAAAGTAGAAAATAGAATAAGTGGGGAGAGAGATAGAAAATACAGTTAGTCTTTCACAATATAACTACTATGGAAATATTTTGCATAACTACACATGTACAACCTATATTGAATTGCATGTCCTCCCAGTGGGGTGGGTGAGGAGGGAAGAAGGGAAAGAATCTGGAAATCAAAGTTTTAAAAACAAATGTTAAAAAAATTATTTTTTTCCATGCAACTGGGAAATAAATAAGCACTGGGTATAGAAATTCATCTTACCCTGCTAGAAAGTTGGGGGTGGGGTTGGGCAGGACATAAGAGAGAACAGATTGGGGGAAGGAATATTCAAGAGGTTCACTCTCTTGGGGTGGGGGGGTATGGGAAAGATGGGGAGAAAATTTGTAAATCACAAATCTTGTGGAAATGAATGTTGAAAACTAAAAATAAATAAATAAATTGAAAAAAGAATAAACGTAACAAAATTATAGAAGTCAAGTGGGATTCACTCCTAACCTACCCCCTTCAAGAAGGTAGGAGGTTCACAGGTTTAACATATTCATATCTTTTGGGACTTTTTCCAATATATCAATCAGTTGTGCTGTTTTGTTTTGTTTTTTTCTATTTTTTCCTCTTCTATTGGTCATATAGGATGGCTCTCTGGAAGGGGTAGGAAAAAGGATACATGGGATACAATGGTGATATAAGAAACAAAATGTCAGTAAAATCTTATTTTAACATCACTATGAATGGCCGGGAGGTAGGGTGAGAAAGGAAGGAGACTCCACAAGGACTTAAATTTTCTCTCCCCCCCTCCTCACCACTCCAGATCTGCTTTCTGAAGATGAAAAGGAAGGAAATTTGAGGGAGAAAAAGAAGTTAATTTTTAGGAAATTTTACTAAGATGGTTATTTCCTGAGCTTATAGTCAACTTTATTTTTAAGTAATTGCCAGTTGAGACCAGCTCATTAAAAATACACGCATGCACACAACTCCAACCTTATTCCTGCACACCAGGTTTATGACATTCTATCTCCCTGTGTACTTAAGAAACAGGAAGCAAAGCAGGGTTTTAAGGTGAAAATGTTGGTCAAGGGACTGATTTTTCTCTTTCCACATAATTGGAATGTTTTTCTTTATAGATTTTTAGGCACCAGGGAAGCAGAGGCAAGAGACAGAGAAATGGCTATGAGGCTTCTGTAGGCTGTTCAGTGCTGACTAAGAACGCACAGCAGTCTGCCATAGTCTGGGAAGTGCTACTTCCCTCATTGCTGTCGGGAATCATATCTGTGGGCTACTTCTCCCAGTCGCTCTCTATTTCCCCCAATTCACTAAGAATCACAGAATCATAGACTGCCAGAGCTGGAAAATGGGTCCAAGAGAGAAGGGACTTGTCCAGGGTCATACAGTGACTCAAGCCATAGAACCAGGACTATAGCCCAGATCTCCTGGATCCTAGAGCAGCGCCCTTTCCTAGATAATAATTAATAGCTAACTTTTATATAGCACTTCATAGTTTACAAAGGAATTTACATACCAAATGTTATTTGAGGCTTGTAACAGCCCTGTAAGAGAGGTGCTGTTATCCCCTTTTACAGATAAGAAAACTGAGGCCTGAGAGTTTAAATGACTGTCCCAGGGGTTTCTAACTAGTAAATGTTTGAGTCAGGATTCAAATCCAAGTGTTCACGACTTTTATCCACTATACTCTAATGTCCCCTGATTAGGCTAATTAGCATTTTGTTGTTGTTGTTGTTTAATCATTTCAGTCCTGTCCAACTCTCCTTGACCCCTTTTGGGGGTTTTCTTGGCCCAGATAGTGGAATGATTAGCCATTTCCTTCTCCAGCTCTTTTTTTTTTTTGAGGAGGGAGAGCAGGGCAATTGCGGTTAAGTGACTTGCCCAAGGTCACATGGCTAGAAAGTATTAAGTGTCTGAGGACAGATTTGAACTCAGGTCCTTTTGACTCCAGGGCTGGTGCTCTATTCACTGTGCCACCTAGCTGCCCCATCCAGCTCTTTTACAGATGAGAAAACTGAGCCAAACAGTTAAATGACTTGCTCAGGGTCACATAGCTAGTAAGGTCTGAGGCCAAATTTGAATTCAAGTCTTCCTGACTCTAGAGCTAGCACTCAATCCACTGTGCCACTGCAAATGGAGTTTGGCTGGCGTGATTTATTTATTTCCTTCCTCAATTTATTTATTTACTTATTTCCTTCCTGAATTCATTTTCTAGATAAGGAAATTGAGGTGAACAGGGCTAAGTGACTTGCCTGGGGTCACACAGCTAGTAAGTGTCTGAGGTCAAATTTGAACTCAGGTCTTCCTGAGGTCTCTCCTACAGTTAGAGCATTTCCTACTGGTCCAACTCCTATCAGCCTCAGAACTTCTGGAAGATGACTCCAAGGAGACTTCTATCTCAGGCTACCTGTCTCAAGACAGACCAGTGGGGTCAGTCCATCATTAAACTCTTTCCAGATCAGCCCAGCTGTCTGTACAGTGGCTCACACAGCTAATTAGTTGACACTTCCCTGCACTGGCGAGCAGGCCACTGAAAACAGGTTAAGATGGGCCCTATTTAATTGGCTTCTGTGGTTGTATTAAATACAAACTGCTGTTTTTAATATCCAGTCCTGGCTCTGATAGCATTACTTGAGAAACCATCTGAATAAATGTGAACGGCATGCTGGCCCCATGTAGTTTAGCTCACATCCTATAAATTGTTTCCGAATTTATGGCTTTAATCTGCTTCCCAGGAGGCATTTCTGCTCGGCAGGCTTAGGAGATGAGGATGTAAGTTCAGGAAGGGGAGTGATGAGATTTGTGTTGATTTTGGTGATTAGTGTTGCACAATGAGGGATGGAATTTTAAGAGAAGTTTTTAATACTTCCATTTGGAAGGTGTGACTGCAAACTGGAGTCTGGAATGATGTTCTAAACATCCCATTAACCAGGCTCTGGGGAATATGCAGCCTATAAAAAACAGTTTAATTTGCTTCTTAAAAAGTTATCTCAACCCCACCCTCTGAGCTTCTGCTTCCTCACAGTTCACTAAGGACTAAAATTGTCAAGTATATAATCAACACATCAGAGTAAGAATTCTCAGCTCCCAATGACGCCATTTATTTTCAGCATTTGGGCTAAATGGTGATGGTATAGGAGCACTGACTTTGGTTCTGCTTGTGTGGGCTGCAGGAGTACTTTGCCCCAAACCCGAAAAACCAGGAGTTTATCCACTGTGCAGGAATCCCAGGGATAATTTTGATGATGTCAGGATGTCAGAGAAGTAGTGTCCTATGTTTTATCCATAATTCCCTGTTTCTTCCAACCATGAAGAGCAGTGACTCTTTTTTTTTTTTTTTTTTTTGTAAGCAGTCCCTTGGTGCCCTGGGCTGCAAGGACCAGGCCCTTCTACTTTTGTGAATTATATTTCTATGCATTGTTTCCATTCATTAGTATTTTCAATCCTCAAGCCTCAGAGCTCAAGCAGGTTGTAATTCCCTGAAGAGGGAGAGGAAGGTCTCACTTTGGTCAGTTTAGCCTGTGGGCAAGTCACCTGCCTGGGGATAGAGAGCATAGAATTCAAGATTTAGACCAGAAAGAGAAATTAAAGATCATCTAATATAACCCCTTCATTTCACAGAAGATGAAATTGGAAATTGAGGATGAGAGGTTAAGTGACTTTCCCATAGCCATTTAGGTTAATTTTAAATCTAGTCAGCTTGCCACTATACCCTGATGTCTCGTACACACTAGGGTAAGTGAGAGACCTGACCAGATTAAGAGCTAGAGTGTTTTGAGGATGCCAAAAATTTAAAGGGCTAAGATAAAATCAGAGTTGCTAGGGACTAGAGCAGAGAATTTGTTAGGGATATCTTACAACATCAGGAATATATGGGAAATGGTTGTCAACTGTTATTTTCATCCCACTGCTTTGATTTTTTATGGTAATATCAGGTATCCCCTGTTGCTCTGATGTTTCACCATGGTCACCAGTAGGTTTCTTGCTAACTAATGCCCTTGTGAAAGTATAGGACTAGTTTATCACCTCCCCAGAAGGCTTGAAGGGGATCTAATTGAATAGTTTCAATTAACCTCTACAACCTATCTTTCTAGATTGATTTCATATTATTCTTTCTCATACAGCCTATTGTTTGGTCAACTGGTCCACTTACCTTTCCCCATACATAATACTCCATCTTCTACTTCTTTCCCTCTGCACAAGCTGACCTCCATGCTTGGAAAACTCCTCTTCACCTCCTAGACATGGCTTCTCCTGTCTAGGTGTTAATTAACACCCAGGTGTTAATATTATTCCCCACAATGAAAATTACTTTGTGATAATCTACCTAGGATATATACATATGTTAATAGTATATCCAGCAATACACTATATATGCACATACGCATATGTGTATGCACCCTATTACACATATACATGTTAAATATATATTATATGTGAGTACACATTATATATTTTAACTTTGTAATTTTGTATTTCCATATCTATGGGCATATTGTTTTCCTTCTGTTAGAATATAAGCCGCTCAAAGGAAGAGAATGTTTCACATATGTCCCATGGGTAGGTGCTTCATAAACGTGGATTGGCAGGTACTTCATATATTGAATTAATCAGAAGACTTTTGCTGAGTAACTATTGTTTTCAGGTCCCTGTACTAGATGTAGTCTTTGCCTTCAGGATTCCATAGTCTAAGTGACACCACTAAGATGCATATCCCTGGACAAGAGAGACTGGTATTCAGTGTAATGGGATTTAGAGTACTGAATAGAACCGACCATTCCGGATCAGGTAACAACTGACCATCATCACTACAATCGCACTCATTCATGGAGAACAGAGTCGTGGAGGCTGGGGTAGGGCTAGGGGACAGTGAAATAGTTGCTTATGGTCAGGTTCCCTTCATGTTACTAAGGCCGGACATCAGGAGGCAGAATAACTTGACCTTAAGTAAGAGTTTCTTTCTTTTTTTTTTTTCAATAAAGAGTTTTTCTACCTCAGAGGTTATAGGGTGATAATCAATCATCCAGTCAAGAAACAGTTATTCCATGTTTACTATGTGTTGGGCACTGTGCTAAGCGCTGGGGATACCCAGAAAGGTAAAAGAAAGTGCCTCCTCTCCAGCAGACCACGATCTAATGAGGGAGGACAACACACAAATGAAGACATAGGAATGAGCGATAGACAGGATCAACTGGGAATAATGAGGAGAGGGAAGGCACTTCATTAAAGGGGAATTGGGAAAGGTTTTCTATAGAAGGTGGAACTTTAGCTGGGATTTGAAGGAAGACAAGGAAACCAGGAGTTGGTGATGTGGACCAAGAAAATTCCAGAAATGGGGGGGGGGGTCTGTGAAAATACCAAAAGCCAAGAGATTAAGTATTATTAAGTATTGTTCCAGGGTCAACAAGGAGGCCTATGGGTCTCTTCATACTTGGGGGAGGGGAGTGTAAGATGTAAGGAGACTGGAAACGTAGGGGAGACTAGGTTATACAGAGTTTTGAATGCCAAACAGAGTATTTTGTGTTTGATCCTGGAGGCAATAGAGAGCCACTGGGAGTTATTGAGTAGAGGGAAAGGGTGACATGGTGAGACCTGCTGTTGAAGAGGGTCACTGATAGCTGAGTGAAGGATGGACTGGAGTAGGGAGAGACTGGTAGCAGGGAGACCCACCAGCAGGCTATAGTCCACATTTAAGTAGTTTTTTTGCTTTCTCACTCTAGGTATGCAGAGCTGGAAAAGACCAAAGAGACTATCTAGTAGTCCAAATCCCTCATCTTTATAGTTGAAGAAAGGGAGGCACAGAGAAACCAGGGTGATTTGCTTCTATTCAAAGTATTCTATTAAGTAGCAGAAAACCCAGGTCTTCTGATTCCACACCCAGCATTCTTTCTTCTGAACTTTGCTGCCTGTCAATCAATTTCCCCTCTGTTTTCTACCTGTTGGAGTGCAGATGACCTCAGGAAGGTGGAAAGCTTGCCTTCTGCTTAAAACATCAATGAAACTTCCTTGTGCTTGTCCCTGGTTTGGAGGGCAGTGGGATAGAAAAACCTCTCTATTGACTGTTCATCCTTTTCTGACTGTTCAAACTGGAAGGGAAGTTTTAGGGAGCCATAGAAATCTCCAGGTAATTGGAAATGTTTTGTCTTTTCTTTTCTTTTCTTTTTTTTTTTTTTTTTTGCATAGTTTAGCCTGGACCTACCCACCTATTTGAGACTTTGAGTGAAAATGTCATTATTTTGCTCTTAAAGGCACTTCTAGACCTAAGAGTCTTTTCTAGCTTATCTAGCCATCTGGGAAAGGGTGAGGAGGGTCTGGAGGGATGGAGGAAGTAGGAAATTATACATTGTGCAAAAAGCAAGAATCAGGGCTCTGATTGAGACTGAAAGTTCACCCAGTGGGGTAGAGTGAGTCGTCATATCCTGTCTTGCCCCAGCTGCCCCTTATGTAGAAAGAATGAGTCCTAGTTTGGCTCAAGGCCAGAAAAGAGAGAAGAATAAGCTCTTAGGGGGTCTCATAAGGCTGCCTTGGAGGAAAACTGCTTTCTCTTGCTAAGCTCTTCTTCCTCTAGTACAGCAGAAAATGTGCTGGATTTGAAACCAGAAATATGCTTTCAGATTCCACTTCTTCCACTTCTTAGCTATGTGACCTTGGCCAAGTCTCTTCAGCTCTTGGGTCTCAATTTCCTCATCCATAAAATAAAGGCGTTTTGCTTCCTGAGAACCTGTACAGCTGCTCTACATCTATTATCCTAGGGTCCAAACATTCCCACTGGCCACTGAGACCAAAAGGGGAAGTAACATGAACAAGACCAGGAGTCAGGAGCTCTGGGTTCAAATCTTCTCTCTCACATTAGCTCTGGGATCATGATTAAGTCTCTCTAAATTTAATTTTACTAATCTGGATACTCTGTATTATTATTATGTATTAATCTCTGTTATGTATGGAAATAGTGAAATTGTCCTATTTAAATCATAGGATTGTAGTGAGAAAAGTGTTGCTATATAAACCTGAAAATGCTAAAATAAATGTGAATTTTTATTAAGGGGAGAGGTGACTATGGTCAAGGAAAAGGACTGCTCATACAGTAGGTTTGGTTCTCAGGAAATCAAGTCAGAGTCACTGATATCCCTTTGGGAAGAGGCAGATTCCTGACCCTCTTCTCTCCCCACCCCCATTAGTTCCAGGCTCATACACCAGTAGCACCTAGGAGAGTGTGACCCTGACCTTGGCTTCAGAAAAGGAAGTCAAAGATTGTTGAGACCTATTGCCAATTGCTTTCCATCTCAGGACCTTGGAATCCATTAAAATGGTATTCAAATGGCCAAAGGTGACCCAAGGAAGAATAATATAATCTTGATTGATCCATCTGTGCACTGGAAAGTTCCTATGCAACCAGTAACTAGTTTAGTCAGCCTAATTTAGGCAAGAAATCCAAGGCTCTCTGGAATATTAATCAGTTTAGCAAACTCCACGTGCGCCAGATTAGCAAATTTATCCTATCATAATGTCCATTTGATTGATGGGACAGGGCAGTTCTCAGTCCAGATAATGCACTGATTGGCTGTTCTTGAGGACCCCCTCCCACTCCATCCCTATGAATCTGTTTAACAAGGCAATTGGACATAATGGCAGGCACTGGTGTGAGAGATCCCAAAGCCCCATTTACCAGTAAGCCCCAGTAAAAAAAAAAATGACTCTTCTTTGGAGGGGCTGTTGAGATAGTATTGCCCAAGGTCTACTCAACTTGGTTTTAATCCACTTCCAGAAGTTTCCAGTATAACTAGCTTTCTTCATGAATTCTGAGAGAAGTGAGATAAAAATCTGTAAGATCTTGGAGTAGTCAGGGCAGTGCAGCTAAGTTGGAAACCAATTTTACCATGATATGTCAAAACCACATGGATATAATATTCCTGTTTTAGTGCAGCCCATCTCTCCTATTAGGAAAAATAGGTCATGGTGCATATCCTACTAATAGGTGGGTTAAAAGGGCTAAGTTTATCTTCTGATGCTAATGAGCCATAATGTATGATTGTGTAGCACACAGATAACTTTATCCATTTGGATTAAATGCTCTTTCATTTGGATAAATTTGGATAAAGCTCTTTCATGCCCATTTTACGGCTAGTGTATGTCATAAAAACTTAGGAGGTCGGAATTCAAATCTCTACTCTGCCACTTACTATCTACCTATGTTGGGACCTTACTTCGCTCATTTGTAAAATTAGGAAGATTATCTTGAATGATCACTGTGTTAACATCAAGCCCTAGATTTATGATTCTGCAATCTTACAATTCTAATAAGCAGAAACAAAATGCTGAGTTATATAATTTGCCTTTGTTCATTTGGGGGTAGGGTGGGGATGGAGCAGGGAACCCACGAAAGATAAAAATGTGAAGACTGACCTATTACCAGGCCCTACTTGGCAGAAGTGATTCCATGTTTGACTATTAATTGTGCACATATAAACCGAGAGGTTCCTATATAAGCATTAGCTAGTTTAGGCAGTTTATAGAGGCAATAAATGCAAGGTTCTCCTGATAAGAATTAATTTAGAAAACTTCATGCATGTAAGATTAGTAAACTTTCTTAATCACAACGCCCATGTGATTGATAAGGGTAGGTGGGGAAGGTCTCAGTTAGGATCACATACTGATTGGCTATCTCTAAGGACTCCCTCATACTTGGTCTCTGTGGATCTGCTAAGCAAAGCAATCAGATATATGAGCAATGACCCAGAACTCTGAGATGTATGATATGCATCCCACTGTAAACGTATGTCACCAATGCCTGTGATTGCCCATGGGATTGAAGGGCAGGGGATCCACATAGTTATGTGTCTGTGAGCAATAAACCACCTGACTTCTCAGCTACTGAATACTTGTGTTTCTTCTTGATATCTCACCCATGATCTTCTCACAAAAAGAAAAGAATTCTTTTTCTGCCCTAAAGGAGTTTATACAGTCTAGTGCAGAGATTAGACAAACACTAATTCTATTATTTTAGAACACTAATAAATGGCAGCAATATATTGTGCGTGTGAGAGAGAAAGAGAGAGAGGGAGAGAGAGAGAGAGAGAGAGAGAGAGAGAGAGAGAGAGAGAGAGAGAGAGAGAAAGAGACAGAGACAGGGTGGGCAGGAGGATTTTGGGGGTGGAATTTATCTCTGATTGAAATGGAGGGATAGTTGGTCATTGGCTATGTTCCTGGGGACTTAAAAAATTTAAACATGCCAGCCCTGAGAAATTCCAAGTAGAGAACTGTGAAAAGACAGTGATGTTTTTGGTCCTAGAGGAGTCCAGATCCTCCCATAAACAATTCAATAAAGCTCTAAAATGTTCTTGAAGGACTAATGATTAAAAAAATAAAGAGAAACCACTATAAACTCCTCTACCCTGTTCAGGATTGCAAAAAAGACTATCAGAATTCTGTGGAATCTCTGAAAAGAGACAAGCGAGGGTAGGTGGGAGGCAAAGCATACAAGCAAACAGTTTTACAGTAGAAGACAGGGTCAAACCAGTGTCCAGTGGAGGGCCCAGGCTGCCCAAGTCATTTCAGGAGATATGACCAGGCTAGTGTCCACTGCAAAGCTCAGTTAGCCCATGCCCTATTCAGCATCCAAAAAGCCTACATATACCTAATCCAGAGCCAGGAAATTTGTGGCTGAACCAACACAGGAGACAAGACCATATCAACACTCAGGAAGTCTTGTGTCTATATGCCTATGCTCAAGGAAAAGCAATTGAAAGGTCCACTTTCCACAAAAACCCTTGAGGTCAAATACCATCATTAGTATCTGGTTGGGGCCTGTCATGGTCATGGCAAGGGACAGAGCTAGTTCTGATTTCAGGACTGTACAAGAAGAAGGAAACAGAGAAAAAGCCAAGACCTATAATCAGCCACTGGGAGACAGAAAAAAAAACCACAGTAATTCCTTTAGAAGGCAGGCCTTAATCTCATCCAGGAGCCATCACATCCGGGAACAAGCAAGGCCTGCCTACACCATACAAGAGTATGGAAGGGAGAAGAGTTTGACCCAGGCACAAAGCTCCAATCAAGAAACTAGGACATGAATAAACAGAAGAAGATGATGAACACAATAAAAATATACTATGGACTGCTATAAGAGATACACCCAGAAGAAGAGCAACTCCAAAGCAAACCCAAATAGAATCTCAGAGAAAAGAATGCACCAGCCATCAGGACTGCAAAAGCATCCGGGAGAAATAGAATAAGAAATATAAAACCTAATGTTAAAGGAAATGGTTGCTAGATAGGAAATAACAACAAGGGGAATAAACAGTTTAAAACAGATGTTGATAAGCTTTATCCAACAATTGACCTTCCCCCAAATTAGAATGTACCAAAAAGAAGAAATTACATAAGACAATAAGAAATACTAAAATAAAATAAATAGAACAAAATGTAAGATATGACCTATTAAAAAACAACTTCTAAGACACAATATTTTAAGAAATCATAAATGAAAACTACCTAGATCTGTTAGAACAAGAAGGCAGAGGGAAAATAGAAAGCATCTGCTAAGCATTTCTCAAAGATACCACAAATTAACACTCTAAGGAACATCAGAGTCAAAATCCAGAGCTTCCAAGTCAAAGAGAAAATACTGTGAGCAGTCAAAGAGTTTTAGTACAAAGGAGACATTGTCAGGATCACATAAGACTTGGCAATTTCTACTTTAAAAAAAGGAGAGCTTGAAATATGATATTCTAAAAGATAGACGATAAAGACATATAATAAAAAAATGACTGATCGGGTAAAATTGAATGTAACACTATGAGGGAAAAATGACTGATTGGGCAAAACTGAATATAATACTATGGGGGAAAATGGATCCTTAATAAAATAGAGGTCTTCCATGCATTCCTAATGAAAAGGTCTGAACTGATGAAATTTTTAAATTCAAGAGTCAAGAGAAACATAGAAAGATAAGTACAGTTGATCAATTGGAAAGAACAATATATTCTAATATAGAGCATCCTCTCAGAACATTAATGTCTTGAAGGGTCTTCATAGAAAAAGTTAAATAAGATAGAGAGAGAGAGCCTGGGTATGGAGTTGATAGTCTTAGGAGAACAAGGAAATGAGAGGGAAAGAAGAACATAATGGAGAGGAAAGGAAGAGGAAAGAGAGGGAACTTAACGTCTCCCATAATAGGGGTGCTTGCAGTGAAGAGTATACAAACATAAACAAAGGAGTGGGGAGAGTGGGCAACCCAGGAACCTCAATTTCTTCTGAACAAAGGGAAGATTGAACATATTCACACACACATACACACATACACACACACACACATACACACACAAACTTCTTTGTAAAAATATATGAAACTAAACAAAGAAATGCATAGGGTCAAGAAAGAGGGAAATGAAGGTTTAAGAGGATGAGCAAAGATAGTTGAGGGAACAGTCACAAGTAAAATAAACTCCAAGGTTAGAGAGTGAAGCATGAAGGGCAGAATAAAAGGAAAGCAAGAAAGAAGAGTAAAAACTTGTGATTTAGGGTAGGATAGCAGAGTGGAAATAGATTGAATTATAGATAATTACTGTTAAACAAACTTCTCTTTCACCACCTCTGGAAATAAGGGAAACTATCAAAGAAAATTTTGCCCAATTATAGGTAAATTGAACTGATATTTTAGATAAAATGAATGAATATTTACAAATACATAAAATACCTAGATTAGCAGAATGAGAATCAAATTTATTTAAATAATCCAATATGCAAAAAAAAATTGAATGAGGCATAAATTAATTCTCAAAATAGGGGAAATATGCTGCAAGTCTATATGGATTTACAAGATTACAAAGATTGACAAATACTCAAAGAACAATTAATTCAAATGATAAACAAATTACTTGCAAAAATACAAAAAGAGACACATGCACACAAACCCTTTTTGTGATACAAATATGGTCCTGATACCTAAAGCAGGCAGAGAAAGAAAACTATATACTAATGTCCCAAATGAACTTTTCCATAAATATATTAAATAAAATATTGGCAAAGAGGCTACATCATTAAAAATAATATGCAATATGACCAGTTTAGACTCATAATGGTAATGAAGAATTTGTTCAAAAAAGGGAAAACTATAAATATAATAGTGTGTGTTAGTAACAAAAATAAGTACATTATTACATCAATACCAACAAAACTTTTGACAAAATCTAATTTCTATTGTTGATAAAAATACTAATTAGTTTAGGAATAAATAAATTTTCCTTACTCTGGTTAAAGTATCTATCTAAAATTAAGAACCAACAGTACACACACACATACACACACATTTGAAAAAGGTAGAGGTCTTTCCAATAAGCTCAAAGTTAAAAACAAGGATGTCCATTAATAGTATTATTATTTGTTACAGTTCTAATCTTGTTAATTAGAGCAATAGAATAAGAAAAAAATTTGAAGAAAAAAGAATAGGAAAAGAAGAGACAAAACTATCCTTTTTGCAGATGATATGATGATCTCTTTAGAAAACTCCAATGAATCAACTAAAGAATTAATCAAAACAACTTCAGCAAAATGGCAGAAAATACATCCACATACAAATAATCAGCATTTCTGTATATTACCAACAAAATACTTCATAAAGAAATAGAAAAAGTCCGTTCAAAATGACTGTGGAGAATATATTTGGGATTCTATCCACCAAATCACACAAAGGGGCTATATGACTACAACTACAAAATATTCCTTACTAAAGTAAGGCAGACCTAAATAACTGGAGAAATAGTAATTTCCCAAGGGTAGGTCATGTCAAGATAGTAAAAATGACAATACTGCCTAAATTAATTTACTTATTTTGTGCCATATCAAACTACCAAAGGATTACTTTAGAGAACTAGAAAACATAATAGCAAAATTTATCTGGAAGCACAAAACATTAAGCCTCTTAATGTGAAAAACAAAGGAAGGAAGAGGTCCATTCTGATCCATTAGCAGTAATGGATCTGAAACAATACTACAAAGCGGGAATCATTAAAAATATTTGGTACTGGCTTTAAAAATGGAGAGATTGATTAATGAAACAAATTATATACATAATAAAGAAGTAATGTATTAAGACAGTGTTCAATAAATTTAAATGTATCTATACATACACATATAATTATACGTCTATGTCTATATACACATACATACTTATATACACACATATGTTTGTGTATGTATACACATATACATGTATATATTGTATATGTGATTATGCATGTCTACATCTCTATATCTTTCTATATCAACTTTTTTTTTTGTCAGTGTCAAAGTAGTGGAAACTCATCAATTGGAAAATAACTGACCCATAAATGTAATGAGATACTATTATGTTGTAAGAAATGACAAAAGAAATTTTCAGAGAAGCCTGGGAAGACTTCTACGAGCTGGTACAGAGTGAAGGAAGTGGAAGCAGGAAAACAATTTATACAAGAGTGATACATAGTAAAGACAAACAACTATGAAAGATTTAAGAACTCAGACCAATGTAACGGCCAATCAGGATTTCTGAGGACCCATGGTGAAGCATGCTGTCTAATTCCTGCCAGAGAACGGATAGACTCAATGCAAAATAAAGATAACATTTTCAGATTAGCCCAGTGGGGGAGTTTGTTTTTGTTAATAGTGCATCTTATGACAAGGGTTTTGCTTTTTCAAGTGTTTAACTGAGGGAGGAGGGAGAAGGGCATAGGTATAGGGCTACCAGAAGAGTAAAGGAAAATAGGGTCATGGAAGTATTCTTCAAGCAATCTCAGAAAAGAACAAAAGCATGACCAGAAGATATTACAATCAGGACAGCTTTGAAAGTTGCATGCTGAACTGATTATATATTTGAAAAAAAGCTGTATATTCACAGTTTCAATTTACAGTCCTCTTTCCTTCTTCTACCAGAGAGCATAGAGTAAGGTATTTCCCCTTCTTCTCATCCCCATTGACCATGATGCACAACAACAGTGACCATGATGCTTTGCTGCACAGCATCTTGTCTAGTCTAGGAGCCACTGTGTCAACAGAGGGCAAGCAGAGATAGACAATGGAGAGACAGCTTAGGCAGGAAGAAGTTTCTAGGCCAGAGATTGAAGGGAGAATTAGCCTTGGCAATTGGGAACTGATCTGTGGAGAGGAGCAAGCCTAAGAACCCTAGCTGAGAACCCTTGGCAGCAGAGATGCTGTACCCTAGGGTGGGGTAGGGGCACAGTCTGAGAGTGTTTCAAGAAAGGAAAGGGGCCCTGCAGTAGCTGTGCCATGAGTTGCTTTGGCCACATGGATTCCCTACATGCATTTTTCACAAATATACTCTGGATTTGTTCTCACTCTTTCTGTTGATGCTTCATGCTTTTGTGTGAGAAATGGAGTCCAGGTACATGGGAGCAGTGTTTTCTAACTACTCTTCTCACTAGGTTGTTTTAGTAGACACCTTGGTTTTAAGCCATTTGAATGTTTTCTGACTGTTAAAAGTGTCCTTATGTGGTCTCATGAGCTATCATCAGGGGAATATACAGAGGAAACTTGTAACTTGAGAAGCCTGTAACATTCCATACATCCCTCTTCTCCAACCCATCCAGCAGAGATCAGGATGCTGCATAAAAATAGAAATTCACATCTAGATTGTACTGTGAGGCTGCAAAACACTTTGACTTCCATTATCTCATTTACTCCAGAATTTTTACTCCCCATTCTAGAGATGAGGAAACTGAGGCTCATGGAAGGAATTCAGTTTGCCCAAGGATATGAGTAGTCAGTGGTAGAGCTGGGTGTAGAGACTAGATTTGCTCCTAGCCTGGGTGCTTAACAATTAATAATAATGACAGCTAGTATTCAGATCCTGCCTATGTTCAGCATTTTGCAAACATCATTGTATTTGATCCTCACAATAAACCTTGGAAGTAAGTGTGATTATTCCCATTTTATAGCTGAAGAAACTGAGGCAGACAGAAATCTGGTGATTTGTGCCAGGTCAAACCAGCTACCGAGTAGAAATCCCAGTCCTAACACATAAATTGTGTAAAAAAATGGGCAGACGCCTTCATCTATCCTGAGCCAATTTCCTTCCTTATCAAACGGAGATGATGGTACCTGCCTCATAAGGTTAAGGTGAGGTGCAAACAAAGTCAAGTACAAGCCGTATTTGACAAACTTAAAAAAAACTATGTAAATGTCTGTTGCTATCGTTGTTGATGTTGTTCTTACTCCCACTATACAGTTATCCCTTCCACGTCACAACTGTTGCCATCGCAGTTTTGCTCAATCTCGAGTTGGTATAAGAAATTAAATGGGAATTTGGGGGGAGCTTTGTGGAAGCTGCACATAACACATAAAGACCAACAGACAACACAGAAAAAATTTAGAAACTCTGAAATATGTAAAATATATGTATAGTATTATATAATATCAACCCAAATTTTACAACAAGGTACTGTAAACACCCCATAAAAGAAAAAAGACTTAACTAGCTGTATGACCTTGGGCAAGTCACAACCCCAATTGCTTTGCCTTCCTCCTTCCAAAATTAAAAAGAAAAAAATCCATATCTTTTCTGGTACAAAGAGAGGATAAAAAAAAATGTGACATGGATTTTCCAGATTGTGGGGGAGCCTGTTCCTCTAATCCCCACGATGTGGAAGGAATAATGGTACTGCCCACCCAATTCTTGTCTTCAGGATTGGTTTTCTTCTCCCTCTTGTCTCTAACCATTAGATCATCCTATTCTCTCCTCCAGGATAGAGAGACTGACAAAACCAAGGCCAGAAAATTCTCGTTTGCTTTTCTCAGTCTCTTATGCATAGAGTAGTCCATGGAATGTGCATCCTGGTGAAGAGCAATTGGGCGCAGAAATATATCACTTATCTAAATTAGTAGGTGACTGTTGCAGTCATGGTCATTTGGAAGCACTTCAGTTGAAACGCATGTTTCCTTGACTTAGGAAAGGGGTGGGCGTGGGGGAGGGAAAAGCTGCTAAAGGGAGCAGCCTGGCCAGAAAAAAAAAATTAAGAAAATTGTCACTTTTCATCCAGAAACACATATAGAGACACTTGGAGTACAGACAGTGTGTATTTATTCAATTAACCAGAAAGGCAAGATTACAGATGGGAGACCCCCACTTGCCTCTGAGCGGAGAGAGGAATAAAAAAAATCTGTAGACCAAGGTCTAGAGCAGCCAGGGGCTGGTGCTATGCATGATCAGCTTTTACCTCATATCAGTCAAGTCCTCCTATAGGATTGGGGCTTTGTTTTAACTTCCCAGGCCTGTTATTCCTCTTTTTGGGGTGTGTGTGTGTGTGTGTGTGTGTCTATGCATGACTGTTGGAGGTGGTTAGGATTGAAAAGGAACAGAGGTGAGGCACCAGTGAGCTCGAGGTCACATGTGGCCCTCTAGGTCCTCAAGTGTGGCCCTTTGATTGAATCCAGATTTCACAGAACAAATCCCCTTTCTAGGCCCTCGAGTGTGACCCCTTCACTGAATCCAAACTTAGTCCAAATCCAGTTCAGTCAAAGGGCCACACTCAAGGTCTCAGAGGATCACATGTATACTTGAGTGAAGATTCCCCACCCCTGGGTAAGCCACTGATCGTCTCAGGAGGAAGCAGCTTCCTGTGCTACGTAAGGAACGAAGATGTGTCTATACTGGTGAGAGGTCATCTAGTCAGAAGAAGAAGGGAAGAGTGATTTTCAGGGAGGCAGCATGGTGTAAGAGATCGAGTGCTGCCCTTGTGTAGGGGAAGGGCTGGCTTTGAATCCCACTTCTGCCACCTACTAGCTGTGTGACCCTGGGCAAGTCATTTAACTTCTCTGAGGCTTCAGAAATATTCCTTGGAGTTCCTACCTCATAGACCTGTGACGAAGCTCAAATGGGATAATGTAGGTAAAATGCTTTGCAAACTTTAAAGCTTTCTAGAAATATCAGTTGTTAGTCCTGTACCTCATCCTGTCTTGAGTATGTTGGGTGGTAATTTGTGCAGTGGCCACACCACTGGCCTTAGAGTCAGGGGGACCTGGCTTCAAATCCCTCCTCAGATATTTATAAGTTGTATGACCCAGGGCAAGTCATGTAACCACCCCGTCCATACCTTGAGTTCCCTCATCTGTAAAATGAGGCTGGACTCGATGGCCTCTCGGGTTCCTTCTAGTTCTAAATATATATCCCTATGATCTTTCTGGTGGGATGGAAGAGAAGCTAAAAGCTCTGGCTGGGAAAATGAACAATTCTTCCCTTTCCTGGGTGTGGGGGGACAACTAGCCAGAGGGAGGCTGGAGGAGCCCATTGATTTAAGCCCAGTGAACATCCAAGGAGTTCAGCAGTAATTGCTCAGATTTGCCCAATCCTCAGGGGACTGTTGTCTCTATGAATAATTTACGGGGTGCTTGCTACAGTTGTCTGTCACCTGGCATGTGGGGAGAATATTTAAATGCCACGGATCATTTTTATTCATTTGCTAATTGCTCTGCCACTTCAAAATCTCCCAGTGATCAATGTTGTTTACAACTGCTTATTTACAGAAGAATGCAAACATGGGGCATTTTGGAAATTCTAAATGATTTGCTTTGATCTCTGTCTGTCTCTGAAAGTAATGGGCCCAAGTCAACTCCTAAAAGATGAATTGGTATCTGACATAGTGGGGTAGAAAGAATGGAATGGAAGGGGGGAGGGAGGGAGAGAGAGAGAGGGAAAGACAGAGAGAGAGGGAAAGAGAAAGAGAGAGGGAAAGAGACAGAGAGAGAGAGAGAGAGAAGGGAGAAGAGAGGGAGAGAGAGAGAGATTTATTCCAAATCAGTAATGAGATGGGAGAATTCTTATTCAGGGAAAATTGCTTCCCATTCCTCTAATTATGATCATGCAAATACCTCCGAGGCCTGAAATAGTCTGTATTCCCGATTAAAAAAATGTTTCTTCCTAGGTAGTTAGTTATCTTGTAAGATCCCAGACATAATTATGGTCAGCGGAGGTCCTAATCTTTAAAAGACCTTAGGTTTGATCCTTTATCTCATCAATCTGTCTCTGTGGATTTGCTTCCCACTCTCCCAAGGTGATTGATGGTTAAGTGGGGTGGGGGTGGGGGGAAACCTCCAATCCTGTGACATCTGAACTGGGACAGAAGGGGATTAATTTCCTGGGTAAGAGATATGTCTGAGAATTTCAGATTAACTCCCTGAATACTGAGAATTTAGCTGCCCAAGAGGTCCCTGATTGTCTATACTGGCTCAAGGTGGTTCCTCAGCCTGCCTTCTCTTTGCTCTGGGAATCTGAGGCCATTGTGAGAGAAGCCAGAATGAACCCTAATCCTGGCACCTCACCTTAATCACAGACTGACTCATTGACTCATAAGGCTGAGCCTTAGTCTTGTAAACTTGGCCATGGACTGAGACCTAAAAGTAGGCAAAGATTGAATGCTGTCTCCAGATCCATCCTGAACCCTAACCACTGTCTCACACTAACTCAATCCGGACCACAGCTGGAGCCCTAGTCTTATACAGCTATGCTGCAAATGCTGTATTCAGTGATCAATACCGCCCCCGGCCCCATCTGAATTCATCGCATTAATGATACCTACAACATTCTGCCTTCACCTAGCTGTTTGTGTGCCTGACTTATGCTCTCTCCTTGCTGGTAAGCCTTTTGAGCAGAGGAGCCAGGTTTTTTTTATCTCTGTATCCTCCATAGTGCCTCAGATGGAGCCTTGCTGGGTCTCAATGGATTCCCAGCGAATTCTTGTTGGATGTTGAATGAATGATGAGGTCTGGACTAGGATAATGTCAGACACCCAAAATATTATCCCTCCTAGATAATACATTAACATTAAAAACAAACAAACAAACAAAAAACTTCTCTCATGTTTTAAGCACTTTCATGTGCCTGATTTCATTTTAGGCTCATAACACTCCTGAGGTAGACAGGGAAGCTCTTACCTCCATTTTACAGATCAGAACACTGAGCCTCGAGATATTTATTATCTTTGTGTAATGACAAGAGCACTAGTTTTTAAATCAGAAGACCCGCATTCAAATCCATCTCCTCTGCCCACTACATAGTGAAGTTGGGTAAGTCCCCTTTCTTCTCTGGGCAACACTTTCTTCATAATTTAAATTAAAGGATTAAAGCCTATGTAATTATAATTATCCAGTTTGGCTTTGAAGAAAAGTGAGGAAAATTGGTGGGGGACAATGGGTGTGGAATATTACATACACTATCAGATGTAGTTAGTGTATGATTATATTGTTATGTGACAATGTATAATTGTGATGGGCTAAATGCTTTTTCCCTCCCTTTTCTCCCTTTAAAAAATTTTAAATCTTTGTTGCAAGGAATGACACACTGGGTAGGGAATGAGGAAGGATAGATTCAGAAATGAATGTGATATAAAAAGAGAAAAGATACATTTCGGAGATTATAAATTCCTTGAAGGCAGGGACTGTGTGTCTGTCTTGAATAAAGCAGGCACCTAATAAACAAACAGGTTGAACTAGGTAGGTGGAAGGGGAGAGGTGAAGGCCTGGATGATCTCTGAGATCTTTCTCAGTTCAAAATCATCTAATCTAGTGAGATAATAATTGTATAGTTCTTAGCATGGTGCCTGGCATACAGTAGGTGCTATTGAAATGCCAGTTATTATTATCAATTATTATAATAAGTAATTGTTTACTTATATAATATTTTGATTATCACAATAATCTTATGACCTCACCCAGGGTTACTCTATAGGAATGACTGAACCAGGATGATGATTCAGGGCTCCTGACCCCAGTTCGACACTTTTCTCACTGCAGCGTGGTCACGTGAGTTCAAGAACTTTGCTCATACAATGGCAAAAGGCATGAATTTAAACATCAGCAATCAGGGAGGAGACCTTGGAAGCAAGAGCCCCACAGCACACCCACAGATGACACATATCTTCTGGCCCAAGTCCATTCAATGGACGTTTTCTTGTAGTTTGGGTCCTTTCCCGTTCTACCTTTAGACCAAAAGCACTCCCAAACTGGGAGCATTTATCTTTACTTAAATAGAAATAACCAATCACCAAAATCACTTTAAAAAATGTAAAAATCAGATTTCTGACACGGCCGCAGTTTAAGTGCTTGCGTTAGCGTGTTATTTTGCCATTTACCTCCAATAAACAAATTATCTTCCTTTTGCCCATCCTCCCTCCCTTCCTGATAGATATGGAATATCTGCAGCGAGTAAAGGAGGGAATTGATTGGATATTGATCAGAAGTGAGTTATGATCCCTTCAGGTAAAAAGCTTCCCCATAAACATAATTTATTAGATGCTGCAAGTCTGTGCCAAATCAGAGACACTCATCTTGGTACTTCTCACGGAAGTCTTCAGTACTGCGTATGAGGGTGAAAAAAAAGCACAGCTCTTACTTGGCCGTATGCAGGTATTGGCATTTACCTGAGATGAGAAAGGAATGAGAGTGGGAGAGAAGGGGAAGAGATACAGAGAGGTGGAGACATAGAGGCAGAGATACAGACAGACTGAGATAAATCTACAAAGAGAAATTCTTAGACAATATATTTTCTTTTTCTCAGAAGGGGTTTTAGTCAACTGCAATCAATCCCAGGAGAGTTAAATGGCACGTCTGAAAAATACTAAGTCAAAACAATGTGTCTTTGCTATACTCGGACTCCTGTGTTCCTCTATGCAGTGAGGGAGTATTGTAGAGCCTTCTCAGCTATCTTTAAACCATGCCCTGGATAGACTACCTATTCTGTAGTGGTTAGCATCAATATCAGGTATCCAATTGAATGTCTGGCAACCTGTGAGGGCTTCCCTCTTTAGAAGAACCTATCTGTTCCAGGCGAGCTAAGACTATGGTCCTTTAATGGCCAGCTGAGATGTCAGAACCAGCATTAGGCAAGGTTGCATTGAACCGTGTTTATCCTAGGAACCTTGAGCTTCATATCCTGTTAGAAGGGTCATTAACTCAAGTATAAATAGCTTTTCTCTCTAGACCTTTCTATTATCATTCTGGGGGGGAGGAGAGAGGAAGCCAATAGCATAAGAGCTTTTTAGCCTATGCCTTTTATGCAAATGCAAGTGGATTTATGGACAGAAATGCTTATAGATATCTTATGGTCTTGGCTATTGGACAAAGAAGGACTGGATCTGCCAGGTGCTTTGGGGGCATTCCAGCATCTTCTATCAAGGCCAGTACAATGGATGACATCAATAAAATGTATTGCAGTGTGATAGAGAATCAGTTAGCCTGGATTTTGTGGATTCTGATTCACAATCTGAATCTCTTCTCTTATTTCTATTGTACTGACTTTATCATGAAGGAGGGAAAATCTCTGTCTTAGATATTCATTTGGTGACAGTCCTCTGGCATAAGGATGTCCTTCCTGGGAGGATACAGGGTTCCCCTGTGCATCCTTGGGCTCACAGTGTCATACTTTCCCAGTGTAGGTGTGGCTGTCAGTAGATTAAATTCTTATCTGGGTATCCAGTTTTTGTCCAAGGAGAGGTTCAGGGAACGAGAGATGTTGGGGAAAACAACCTCTTAATGAATTTGGATTCTGAGAATAACCTGTAAAACAATGGTAATTAGTTCAGTGTTAAGTTTTATTGCAAGCAATGGGGAAGAGGGAAAAAGGGAGATATGACAGGAGAGGAACCTGATGTATAGCTCGAGCATGCACACTGCTATAGAGAATAACTCATGTAAGGATGGCGCTGCATTGGGGAGCAAACAGACATAGGAAAGGGGTACTCCAGTGGAAAGGTGTACTCCCACTGGAGGGGAGGGTATGCTCCAAAGTGCCCTTCTAAGAATGGGGTTCTTATACTATAATTATGAGTGATCCCTATGGAGTTGGCCAGGGCAAAGTATTATTTGGGGGGTTTGTTATCAGGGAGTAAAACAAGTTGATGGAAGGCAAAATATTATTTGTGGGAAATAGCTTTAGTAACCTTTGAAAAATATCACTGTCAATATTTTCCCACGAATATATTCTATAAGCTTATAGCCTCCTTTAAGGGGAAACTGTCACGGTGGTCTCAAGACCACCAGGGGCATTTAAAAAGGTTCTAGAGACATAATTTCTGGGTAATATAATTATTTTATTATTTATTAATCATATTATTATTATTATTCAGCATTTTAATAAAAGCAGGGTCATTTGGCCATCTGATTCTTAGACCAAAGACACTTATAGTGGCAGGTTCCCAGTTTATATGCTCATTGGAAGAGGGGTGTTCCCAAGGGTGGCAATCAACTCTGATTAGTTAACAATTAATGAGAAAATGAATATTACAATGAGGGGCTGAAACTATTTAAATGAACTTTGATCACATCATTTACTTTTAAGTTACCCCCAGCCTTGGGCAATCTATTCAAAGAATTTGTCCCCCACCCAAGCCTGAACCAAAGGGAGTTTCACCTTAGGTTAGAAATCTCTTCTCCTTGGGTGGAGTAGCAATATCCAGAATGAGGAAAATGTTAATCCTATCTTCCATCAGTCCTGTCCTTGAAAAATTGGACCAGGAAATATAAGGTGGGGGGGGGAGGCGGAGCTGAGGTCTCCCTAATTTAAATAATTGGCTACTAATATGGGATAGATAAAAATTGTTTTTCTCAGGATGAAATCAGATATTTGCAAAGCACTTAGTACAGTTCCTCTCACACAGTAGGTGCTTAATAAAGGCTTCTTCCCTTTGCTTCCTCCTTTCCCCCCTTCACTATCCAAGTCAGCAGAAGAATACTAGTTTAATAGTCAGAAGACCTAGGTTCAAATTCACCCATTGCTAACTTGAGATCATAGGATCATACATTAAGAATTGTAAGGGACCTTAGAGACCATCTAATAAAAGCCCCTCCATTTGCAGATGAGGAAATTGAGGCTTATGCAGGTTAAGTAACTTTATAAAGATCACACAGGTAGTGAGTGAGTTTGCCTCTCTAGCCCTACCTTCTTCCTTTAGAAAATAAGGGGGATTCAAACCAATGATCTCTAAGGTATTTCTGGCTCTAAATCTGCTAATCCAGAAATTGGCAAAAAGCCTTCTTGTATTCACCTCCCCCCTTCTATTTCCATTCAAAATCCAGGACTAGTAATAGAGAGGTTATTATTGCCCCCTGGAGGGGTCATTCATTTGGGAGGAGGGAGGAAAGAGTGCCACAACAGACCTGTCGTTTAGGAAATTGTGTTTCTATTGATCCTGAAGAATGAGGACATAAATTATTTTTCATTTTATTTTAGCCGACTTTTTTTAAAGCACTACACAATATGCTAGAGTGAAAAAAGGAATGTATGATCATTCTGCATTTCTCCTTCATTCTACATCATCCCACCCCCATCAAGCAGAGTCCTGCCCTACACCCCAGCTCCTTAGGAAATTGTTGAAGTCTCTGAAAAAGAAGATGTCAGAATTCTCTCCGCTCTCCCAGCACCCTAGTCTTCTTAATGGCACCTTAAATACAATTGTCAGTCAGTTGTTGAACTCAGCTCATCTAGTGGCTTTTTCTCCCTAGGAAAGGGAGAAGGGGAAAAGGAAAGTGTGGGTAGAGGGATTTAAGAGAGTAAGCTCAGGAAGCCTGCAGCCAGCTCTAGGGAATAGCTGTTCAGTCTCAGGGTGTAGCCCCAGGAGACTGGCACAGAGGCTTGGTTTTGGTCTCACTTCATTCATTGGGCTCCCCTAAGGCACTCCAGGAGTTAGCAACATGGGGACAACTGGATTTTTCATGCTATCCCAAACGAGCCTATAAAAATTCAGCCCATTTGGCTTGCAGACAGAATCTTTGCTTTTAAAACCTTGAGTTATTTCTGTTATTCCTCCTCTTTGGGGCCAGAGTTATTTCAAAGGAGAAGGTATAAGGGGGTGGGGGGGGCATTCATCCGTCAGCCTCACTTCCCTGTGTATCTGTGACCATGGGGGACTTGGCTTAAATCCACATCCCATTTGTCATTTTACTATTGAGTTCTTACCCCAAGGGGTCTTGTCCTTCTAGGTCCATTTTCCTTTGTATCTGTCTAAGAGGGATAGATCTGCACTGGGGGAAATCACAGGGTGCCCAATGAAAAATCCCTCTCATTTGCATTTTTATACATACCTACTCCCTGTATGAGCAGACATCATCTTGAGCCCTCTCCATTCTAGAACCAAGAGTAGAGGCTTATAGCAATTATAAGATCCTAATGGAAGAGAGACCATAGAGAACTTCTACTCCAACCCCCTTATTTTACAGATGTGGAAACTGAGGCTCAGAGATGTTCAAGCATCTTCTATTCTTAGCAATATGCCAGAATCTCAGCTTCTATGAATCTTAGAACTGGAAAAGACCTTAGAGTCCATCTAGTCTTAGTGATGCCTATGCAAACACTTTTCTTTCTACAACATTCCCCACAAGTTCATTCAACTTGCTTAGAAATCCTGAGGTCATCCACACTATCCTGCGGTTACTTTCATTGTTAAGAAATTACATCCCTTATATTAAGCTTTCCAACATGTCACCTACAGCACATATGATCTTAGTCAAGTCACTTCACTTTTTTCTGCCTCTCTGACCTTTTCTCTTTGCTCCTAGTTCTCTCCTCTAAGACAAGACAAATCTAAACCATTTTTTTTCAAGTTATAACCCTTCAAATACTTGAAGACAACTATCCAATCCCCTTGAGTATTCTCTGGGTTTATAGGTCCCAAAGTCCTTTAACGGCTCAGCATACAATAGGGTCTCCAGGCCCCTGTCTATGCCGCTCACGTTTCTGTGAACATTCTCCAGCAAAGCCTCCTCTCCCAAGGGAGCCCATGACTGCGTTTGCTTTCTTGGCTGCCATGTTATACTTTTGACTCATTGAGCTTGCCATCCACTGAAGTTCCAAGATCTTTTTCATGTGGACTATTATTGTCTGGTTTTATTTATGCCACCTCAAACATGTAAAGTTTTTTTTGTCGTTCTTTTTTTTTTTGGAGGGGGAAAGGTAGTGCAATTGGGGTTCAGTGACTTGCCCAAGGTCACACAGCTAGTAAAGTGTTAAGTGTCTGAGGCCAAATATGAACTCAAATCTTCCTGATTCCAGAGCCGGTGCTCTATTCACTGCACCACCTAGCTGCCCCCATGTGAAGTTGATTTTTAAAAGTTCAAGTGAAGAATTTTATAATTATTTCTTTGAAATTTTTTCTGATCAGAATTGGCTGATCTGAATTTGATAGTCTGTTAAAATCTTTTTGGATCCAACATGCCATGCACAATGTTAGTTCTGCTTGCTATCTTTGTAGCATCTTTTAATTGGATGAGCATGCCTTCTGTGTTTCCATTCAAGTCATCCACAAAAATGTGGAGCATTAAAGACAGATT
Source organism: Pseudochirops corinnae (assembly GCA_028646515.1). Lineage (NCBI taxonomy): Eukaryota > Metazoa > Chordata > Mammalia > Diprotodontia > Pseudocheiridae > Pseudochirops > Pseudochirops corinnae. The sequence goes on along the minus strand of CM053585.1, from coordinate 232,035,720 downwards.
TCTGTTGTGCTATACTACAGAAGTCATTCCAAGCTGATTTCTATCCATTAATGATTATTCTTTGGGTCTGGCCATTCAACTAGTTCCTGACTTCACCCAACTATATTGTGATCTATCTCACATCTCAGCTACTTAACAAGCATTTATTAAACATTTAATATGTGATAAGCACTGCACTAAACATAAGGAATGCAAGAAAGGCAAAGACATAGTTCCTGCCCTCAAGGAGCTCACATTCTAATGGGAGAGACTACACGTGACCAAATATACACAGAGAAAATGAAAGACAGTCTTAGAAGGAAAGCACTAGTAATGGTGGTTATGAGTGGAGGGTGAGGATGGCCTCCTGTAGAAAGCAGGATTTGAGTTGAGTCTTGAGGAAAGCCAGGGAAGCTGGGGGACAGAGGTGAGGAAGAGAAGGAAGTGCGTTCCAGGCATGCAGGAAAGCCAGTAAAAAAGTAGAGTCAGGATGACATGTCATGTGTGAAGAAGTCCAGGGTCACTGGATTGCAAAGTATGTAGGAAGAAGTAAAATGTAAGAAGACTAGAAAGGGTGGAAGAGGCCAGTATGTTAAAGGCTTTGAAAGACAAATGGTGGATTTTATATTCAATATTAGGAGTAATAGGGAGCCACTGAAGGTTATTGGGTGAGTCTAGGGCTGATGTTCTCAGACTTGTACTTTAGGAAGGTTACTTAGCAGTTGAGTAGAGGATGGGCTGGAATGGAGAGACTTGAGGCAAGGGTGACTAACCAAAAGACTACTACATTAATCCACATGTGAGGTGATGAGGTTTGAGCCAGAGCAACAATGAGAGCAAAGAGAATGGGTAGCGTCTGAGAGATGTTGTGATAGTAGACATGACAAGACTTAGCAACAAGTTAGCTATGTGAAAAAATAGCAAAGAGTCTAGGATAACACCTTGATTGTGATCTTGAGTGATGAGGAAGATGGTGCCCTCAATATTAATAGGGAAGTTTGGGAAAGGGGAGAGTTTGGGGAAAAGATAATGAGTTTTGTTTTAGACATGTTGTGTTGGAGATGTCTATGGGATATCTAGCTTGCAATGTCTAATAGACTGTTGGTGACATGAGACCAAAGGACAGGAGAGAGTTTAGGGCTTGGATAAATAGATCTGACACCCATATACAATGATATGATTATTGAACCCAGAGTAGCTGATGAGACCACCAAGGGAGATAGAATGGAGATAGAAGAGAAGATAGGCCAGGACAAACTATCAAGGGACATTTACTATTAAATGGTGTGATCTGGAAGATACTTCAGCAAAGCACACTGATTCTGGAGCAGTCAGACTGGTAGGAAGAAAACTAGGAGGAAACAGTATCCTAAAGACTTAGAGAAGAGTAAGCAGAAGGAGAGGCTGATGGACAGTGTCAAAGGCTCAAGAAAGGTCAAGAAGGATGAAGATTAAGAAAAAAGACATTAGATTTGGCAAGTAACAGATCATTGATAACTTCGGAAAGACCACATTCAGTTGAATGAAGAATTTTTAGTTTCTGGAGGATTGTGAGAGTTCTTCCTTTAGGGATGACTCTTCGAGCACTCTCAAGAATCTAATCTTTTATCAGCAATGGGGAAAGAGCCAGAGGTTTCCTGGGCATAGTTATCCAAGAATCCATCCTTCTAACTAAAGAAGGAGTTTCTAGGCTGAGCCAGCTATTCTGAGAGAAGAGGGTTTAGAATTTAGTGATGAGAGAAAGTGAGTAAGTGACTTCATCAAAGAGTTGAGCTATGAAAGGGAGGGAAGATAGGCTGGTGATTGGTGATGATGGTCAGTTAAAGTAGGGTTTTTTGTTTTTAAGTTGGGGAAATTTGGGAGCAGATGGGAGGCAGTAGGAAAGCAACCAGAAGATAGGGAGAAATTTCAGATTGGTGATAGAGAGGGGATAATAGAGGGGACAATCTGGAGAATACAAGATGCAATGGGATCACTTGTACATAGAGAAGGGTTTTTCTTCACTAAGAAAAAGACTATTTCTGGTAGGAGCAAAAGAGGAGACAGTGGGGAAAATGTCTGAATGTTGTAAAATAAGGAGAAGGGAAGAAAATGGAGAGCTTGGAAAATTGTCTTAATGTTGTTGGGGAGATAAGCAAGGTCCTTAGCCAAGAGTGGAGGAGGGGGTTTGCTTGAGGGAAAATGAAAATGCCTGAAATAGTCACTGTGGTTAGTGTGTAGATGAATTGATTAGGGAAGTTGAAAAATATTTTCCTACTGAAATGAAGGCCTGTATGAGGGTTGGGTGAGCTAGGATGGAAGCAGGGCCAGTGGGGCAGTGAGTGCTGCCCCTCCTAATGTACTCATCTGCCTAGTGCTGGCAGCTGGTTGTGATGAAGAGGCTTGAAGACTTTTCCACAATGATTTGTCCCCTCAATTATGGCTACGGGGACTGGGCTGGAAGTAGGTCTAGTGATTTGGGGGACACTGCTATTCCCAAGGCCCTCCATCAAGGTCTGAAGGGAGGTGGTGATCAAGGTGGTTTGATCTGTCTGGCACACATATCTGGCACATATATCCTCTCATACCTTCTTTACAGTGCCCTGCAGCTTCAACAAGTCTGATTTGCCTGCCCTGTGAGTTGCAGTAGATTGTGGAGATCAGCTATTCTAATTTCCCTCATTTTACTTTATGAGGTAGATCATTAAAACCCCCTGATCAGCTTGGTGAGCTCTTTGAGGGGGTGGAGGAGTAGGCTTTGTTTGGGCCTTTTGTTTGTCTATGCCTGTGGAAGATACCAACATGCCCCTTCATACCTCTGGGAAGAGAGTTTTCATCAATATATACCAAAGTATTTGTGTTGGATAGTTGTGAGATATTTAAGAAGAACCATCTCCTTGTGTAATGAATGAAAATTGGTTGGCTGAGGTTGTTTTGGGAAAAGTCACTCGTGCTGATAGACATCTTTTGCTTTTAACAGTGTGAGGATTGGGCTAGCACCCTGGGATGTGGGGTAAGTGTACTCCATCTCTGTCCCTCCTCAGGAGCTATTAATGCTTGGAGCTACATATTTTCAACCTTAACAGTTGTTTAAAGGAAAAATATGGCCAAATTCCCAGGGATGGGGAAGCATTTTTGTCAAAGAGAAGTCAACACCTTGGACAATCATTTAAAACTGACTCTGGAGAGATAGTGGCAAAGAAATACATGATTTAAACCATGTGACAGCTCCAAGAAGGGAAACTCATGGTCACAGTGGTAAGAAAGCTTGACCTTTAGTTTCTTGAGGACTACTGAGAGTTTTTCCTTTAGGGTTGACTCTCTAGCACTCTCAAGTTTGAGATGAGCAGAATTCAACCCTCTCTCAGAAATGGAAAAGTTCCTGAGATTTCCTGGCAATGTAATGCTAGAATCCAACTTTCTAACTAGGAAAGAAAAGTCTCTGAGTTGAGCTAGCCTTTGCGGGGAGAAGAGGATCATGTACATGGTCCCCAAAGTTGGAAGAGAGACAAGGGATAATGGAGGAGCAAGGGACTTGGACTTTTCACTCAGTCATTAATGTGAGTTATTTGGATGGCATAGTTCCAATGGGAAAAAGGTTTCCTATACAGAAGCTGCAAGTGCATATCCCTTCCTGTGGAGTCTAAGCCTTCAGGAAAGTACCATAGGGCTGGATGCTTGTATGTGCTTTGGGGATGAAAGAGGACTGACCAGAATGAGTGCCTTGATAGCAAAGAAGAATGTCTCGTTAGTTAGCCCAAGTTCATTTTTTTCCATGAAAAGTCCAAACTACAGTGTGGTACACTGAATGTAATGGACTGCATATATGGAGAAACTGTTCAAAGATGAAAGAAGATTGTTCCTGGGCTATTTTAAGTATCATTTTTTGCATTTTCTGTGGGGTGGCATAAAGACTGTTGGATACCTAAAACATGCATTTTTACCTTTAGTGCTTGTATGCGATTTGCAGAGCTCTTTTCTCACCTATGTTGAGATAGACATGAACTATATTTGAGTCATATTCTGAGAATTTTCAGAATAAACCCTGGGTTAGGGCATAATATAATCTAAGAATAAACACAGGTGGGGTCTAATCAAAGAGTTATGACTTTTGCAACTCCTTATTGTTATTAATATCAAGTGACACATCAGATAAGAAGAGGCATATCTGCCAGAGGTGTTTGCTATTGTTATGGGTGATGTCCAATTAAGAGTTCATTCTGATGAGGGATTCCCTTTAGATAGTGACGGACTCCAATTGGCTCTGTTTTCAGATGACATTACATTGATTGTATCAAACCATAGAACATTGCAGAGCCACCTAAACATGACCTATAATCACTATTCACACAGGAAAAAACAAATGGATGAAGAACACCTATTGTCGAGATTCTCATTTGAAATTGGATAGATAGCCAATGCCTGTGAATGGACAATGTACCGGGGGGCTAAGTTACATTTGGGAAATTGTGTAAAGATTTTAATGATCTCAAATTTCTCCCTGAAACAAATCACATAAGCCTATGAAACAAAAAGATAATCCAACAATTCATTTAAATTCAAGGAATGAGGTGAGAGTGTCTCTAGGACTGTATTATTCACAACATGTGGACTTATTTGAAAGAATTCTATCAATTTTATTTCCTAGAAGGCATTATGTCTGACCACAGAGACTTTAGTAATGTCACTAGGAGAAGACTCTGATGGGTAGGGATGCTCTATAAAGCAGGAGGTTTAAAAAGCAGATATGTGAGTCAAAATGGGAGAAGCAATCACCAGCACTACGATGAAAATAGAAGATCGTGTGCATGTTGCCACAGTATCCTCTTTCCTTGTCCATATATTGTCTTTCCCAGAAGCTGTTGGAAATTTGTGTATGGATGTGTAACCTGACACTCAAAGTTCACTTGCATAAGATTCTTCTTATTGTTGCAGATTCAATGCTTTGCACCTTCATGAAAAGCTGAATTGATGAGAAATTGAGAAGAGAGATTTTGATCTTGTGGCTTCTAGCTTTGAGAGAGAAGACATATGTTGGAAGATTTTCTTGGGGAGAGGTCCCTGAAGGGAGAGAGACTCTGGAAAGAAACTGGCATGTAGAGGAGTCTGTACCTCAATCATGTCCCTATTCCCAGTTTACTTCTCCAGAGACTTTGGGGAATTTGTCCTTCGGGTGAGGCCTGGGATTTTCTTTCTTAGTTGAGCTGTCTTACTCCCAGTGGAAAAGTTCATTCACTCTTTATATTGTCTGGTATGTTCTCATCTATCCCAGTACTCTTTCTCTGAAGACAGCAGAGTGGATAGCTTCTGGCCTTTAACCCCTGCTTCCCCTCATGGCATGAATCAAAGTTTCCTCTAGAGAAGAGTGGGTAGCAGAAACTCTATGTCTATTTGTGCCTCTGTGTGAAACAAATGTAGACAGATCTATGTGTACAGCATAACCTACATGAACAACATCACCTCCCATAGGTATTTATGTTTTTTTAAATTTTTTAATTAAATGCTTTTTCTCTGAGATTTGTGGGTCTTCTATGTGGTCTGGCAACAGAAACTGAGTTGGATTGGATTGGGGCTTGGGCAGTGAATTCCATAAATAATAACCCCTAATCAGCCACAAAGAGCCTAGGAGATAATGAAGGATATTACACAAACATTTATTGTGCACATAATACATAAGACATTTTGCTCAACAATAGCTATACAAAGTTTTAAAAAAAAATGACCCACATACTGACCTCTAGGAGCTTATATTCTATTATTAGAGAGAGAGGATATATTCAGATGGCACAGAAGATAGAGTGCTGAGCCTGAAGTCAGGAGGACCTGAGTTCAAATCTGGCTTTGGACACTTAGCTAACTACATGGCTCTGGGCAAGTCACTTAACCTTGTTTGCCTCAGTTTCCTGATCTGTAAAACAACACAACAAAAACAAGATCCCTCATAGCTCTAGAGCTTTGCTCCTAAGAATACATTCCCTGGTCACTTTTGCCTCTCAGAATTCTTTTTTATTCAAGTCTTAGGTCAAGTGCTGTTCCCTTTTATACGCAGCCTTACTTGATTCACTCGGGTGAAAATATCCCATCCCTACAATATTCCCAGGGCCCTAGATCTCTCCCTTGTGCCCTTTGTTACATATTTCATATTATATTTATCTGTGGATATATCACTGGCATTTTATGTTGGTGTTCAGTTCTGTCTGACTCTTCATGATCCCATTTGGAGTTTTCTGGACAAAGACACCAGAGTCATTTTCCATTTCCTTCTCCAGATCATTTTACATGCACCTGTATGATCTAGTTGTCCCAGGGGACCTTACAGTGCACATAGTCCAATACCATTTTTAGTACCCAAAGAGGTTAAAATGACTTACCTAAGGTCACCAAAATAGTGAGAGAAGCAGGATCTGAATCTAAGACCTGTAACTCAAAAGCCAATTCCTCCCCTGCCCCCCAATATTTTCTGAATGCACAGAAGCGAACAATGGCAAAAGGTTGAATTCAAGGAAGAGCTCAGAGTCCAGTATGACTGAAACACAGACTACGTTAAAGGAAGTATCATGAAATAAAAAGGGAAAAATTAGTTGGGAGTCCCAGTGTGGATGGCATTCAATGCTAAAATAAGGAATTTGTATTTTAGTTGAGAGATAATAGGAAACCATCAAAGGGGAATAATGTGGCCATGGCTATGCTTTAGGAATTCTGTTCAATTTAATTCAACACTCATTTCTAAAGGGCTCATTATCTGCAAGGCACTTGTGCTGGGTATGGGGATAACGAAGTCACAAACCAAGCAGTCTTTGTCCTCAGTGAGTTTCCATTCTACTGGAAGGATATGAAAACAGAAATTTGTATTCTACAAGGAGAACTGAGGAAAGGAAGAACACCAACAACTGGGAAAGGGGAAACAGGGAAGTCTTCTTGGAGGAGGTAGCATATAACTTGAGCCTTGGAGTAAGATAAAAATTCTGAAAGGAGATTAGGAGATAATACACTCCAAACATTGAGGCTGGCCTGAGAGAAACTTCAAATGGGGTGGGAGTGGGAGAGGGAAGCACTGAATATCATATTCAGAGAATAGCCAGCAGGCCAGCTTGCCTGAAACATAGAGTGTATAAAAGAGAATAATATAAAACAAGAATGGAAGGATAGATTAGATTAGAGGACTTTCTGTGCCAGGTTCAGGAGTCATCCTAGAGGTGATGGGGAGCCACTGGAGATATTTGAGGAGAGGAGTGACATAGTAGGGCACAGGTCATATTTTGGCATCTGTGTAGAACAGTGGTTCTTAACCTTCCTAATGCCATGACCCTTTAATACAGTTCCTCATGTTGTGGTGACCCCCCACCATAAAATTATTTTCATTGCTACTTAATAACTGTAATTTTACTACTGTTATGAATCATAATGTAAATATCCGATATGCAGGATGTATTTTCATTGTTACAAATTGAACATAACCCACAGGTTGGGAACCACTGGTGTAGAAGATAGATTAGTGAAAGCCAGGAAACTAATTAGAAAGGTGCACCAGTAGGAAGGTGGTTCTAGTGAGAGATGATGATGGCCTTCAGTAAGGTGGTGGCTCCAAGAGAAGAGAGAAGGGGATAATGTGAGCCACATTGTACATGTAGAATGGGCAACAAATGATAAGAGAGGATTCAAAGATGACCCTGAAGTTACAGACCTCAGTGATAGTAGGGATGTGAGCACTAAACAGAAACAGGTGCCTTTGGCAAGGCAGCAGGTGAGATGATTATTTCAGCAGCTGTCTGAAAGAGCATGGGGAGGAGAGAGACAGAGATAGAGAGACAGAAAAATAGAGAGAGAGAGACAGAGAGACGGGGGGCGGGGAAGGGGGAAGAGAGACAGAGACAGAGAGAGAGAGACAGAGAGAGAGAGAGAAAGACAGAGACAGAGACAGAGACAGAGAGAGAGAGAGCGAGAGAGACAGAGACAGAGAGACAGAGAGACAGAGAGAGAGTGTTTAGTAATAAAGCAGTTATCAGAGTTACAAGGACTCAGGTAAGAAAATGCTTGATGAGGGCTGGAAGTAAGGGCAAGATTCATGGAAGCTGTAGATGTAGAACCTTCAAGAAGAGGTAGCATTTTACACCGGTAGGAAGGAGGAGCAGGAATTTTGGGGAGGCTAGAGAAGTCAATCCAAATTTATAAATTGGACGCCTAATATTTGCAAGGTGCTTTGCTTGGTGCTGTGTATGTGTTTGTGGTGGTAAGGGTGGGGAGGGTTAAATATAATAAACATGGAAAGAGGAGCAAAATAGGTATTGTGAGTTTCTGGAATTCTTTTCTGAGTCAGGGGCTAAGCTGTCTAGGAACTGAGCCAAGGACTTAAGCTGAGGGAATGCTGGGATACTGAGGGCAAAACCCAGTTCTCCCTGACATGATGTATCTGAAAGCTGATTAAGAGTCCTCCTCAAGTCCCTCAGTTTTTTACCAGCCAGAATTTTTAAAGGGTCAGCAGTTCTGGCTCACATCCCAGGATATATAGGTAAAATGTAATAAAGAGTCATAAACTAAACATTGAATCTGCAGAATTCAGAAACTGTTCTTGAAACCATTTGGAAATGTGTGGTTGTTCAACAATTAAGCCACCATGGGTTTTGCATTTCCAAGAGGATGGAGCTGAATTTTACATTTGGTGATAAATCGGAGTCATTTGCTCATCTTGCTGGGCCCTCTGCACAGATGATAAAAAGCCTCATCTTTTAATATGCGGCTGGCTTTTGGGCTTGGTGGGACACAGAAAGGCAGGAGTTACGTGACTTTTTTAATGAGGTCATAGAGGTTTCTATAATTCTTATAGTTACTTCTCTGGATGAAACTATTAATGGAGTTATTAAAAATTAAAACTCAAATATTCTGACCACCAGTGGGTGTAGCTGTCCAGATGAGAGTTTAGTATTTTTCTATTGCATTTTTCTATTTGCCCAGAAAGTCTTGAAACCATCAAACCATTTGGGGAGATTCTTGGGACTCCATAGATTTCCAAACCACTCCAGTTATTTTTGTATTCAAAAGAAATGATTTATTAAGCCTTTAGAGTAGAAATTAAATCAAGGAGAACTGATTTTTTTTGGGGGGGGGGGAATCTGAGGATTTTGAAAGCAGCTTTGTACAATGAGTGGTCCTGAAAAGTTTGCACTTACTGACTTTTTATAAATCAATTTCTATTTTAAATTTAGTGTAAGCATTAATTGTTTGAAATGGCCTCATCATGAAGGGTATATTAGCTGAATGGTAAGGGGGAGTATAAAGAGACAGGGACAGTGTGAGTGAAATTTTAGGGGGCCAGAATGAGATTGGAATGTGTACAGACAGTGAGGGGCCTGGCAGGGTGGGTGGACAATGTCAGATCTATGTATACTAGTAAGCCTCTCCTACTCACTAACTGGATGAATACTTAGGTACCAGCATGGTGCAGTGGAGAGAACACTGGCTCTGGAGTAAGGACCTAGCTTCAAATCCCACCTTTAACACTACCTGTGTGACTTTGGAGAAGTGACTTAATGTCTCCAGATTTTAGTTTCCTCATCTTTAAAATAAAAAAGTTGGACCTGATAGGTTCTGAAGTACCTTCAACCACTGCCTTTTGTAAGACCTTTGCTAATCCTCCCAGCTGCTGAATAATGCCTTCTCCTCTAAGAGTTAATCAACTTTTATTTATTCTATGTATATATTATATATACTTATTTATATATATGGTATCTTCTTCATGTAAGCTCCTTGAGGCTAAGGAATGTTTTTGCTTTTAATCCTTGTATCCTCAGTGCTTATGGAGTGCCAGGCATATAGTAGGCATTTAATAAATGCTCATTTATTGATTAATGCCCAGCTTTAAATATGTTATCCTATGGCCTCTTAGCCAGTATCCATCACCTGCTCCCAAGTGGTCAATGAAAGATGTATTTAAGGAATAGCCCTATGGAACAGTATCCATTGCCTCTTGAATCATCCATCATCTTAGGGATAAGAGAGGCTTCCCCTAGTAGGGTGACAAGGCCTGATTTAGGATGTAGGGTCTGGGAAAAGCCCTCACCAGATATGAGAATATCCCATTGATAGGAGATCCAGAAACCTGCTGACCCATCACTTGGAGAAAATCCAGAATGAAAAGCAGCAAAAGTCCCCCAGAAAGCCAGAGCACAGATTATGATGTCAGCTGCTAAGTGCCTTCAACGACCTACCAGCACATCACTGCAGAAGGTGCTGCAACAAAATGAGGTCTGGGAGCGGAGGGTGTTTTTTTCATGACTATTAAAAAAATCACTGCAGTAAGGGCTTGTTCCAGGGCCCTGTGTTCAGAGATGTCTGTCTCGTCTTTACGGGGATGAGAGGACCACTCCATCACTGGGAATTGCCATGAGCATCTTTCTGAGTGAATGTTTGGTTTATATACTTTAAAAAACATCCTCCAAATGTCAAAAATATTGCTCTCCTTCCCAGTGCTGACAGTGTTATAAGCAAGGTGTTTATCACAGCACCAACAAAGTGTTTCTTGGGTGGATTAGTGCTTGGGCTTTTCATTGAGGGCTGAGCAAAAGGGGCAATTAATTTTTTCCCTTGCTCTCTGAATCAGAGCTTTTGCATTGAGAGCAACTGAGCAACTTCAATTTGGGAGGGATCATATAAACTCTCTGAAAATGGGATAAGTGTTGGTGATTGCCAGAACCCTAATGTAGATCCTCGTTTCTTTTTAATTAGGTTATTGTGCTAGTGGTCTGTCTTGCAGGACATCAACTATTCCACATTCAAATCCACCTTCAATATCATTATATGGGTAATCTTAATATATTGCCTATAATTATATTATTCCTTTAGTCTAGCCTCTTCAGTGGATCCCCATGGCCCAACCCCACTCCCAATTGTAGGCTTTCACAATCTGTCTTCAACCTGCCTGCCCAGGCATACTTCATATTCCTTCCCTTTATATACTCTTGTGTCCTATACAACTCCCCATTCTTGCGTCCTCTCCTGAGTTCATTCTCTACGACATTCTTAATTTCTGGAAAAGCCTCTCCCACCATTCCCTATGCCTCCATATCTGACTTTTGAAGTCCCTCCTTTCTTCAAGGACCAACTCTAAATAGAAGTGGCATTTAATAAAATTTGCAGAAACTGTAAATATGATCCACATTCCCTTGGTCATAGAGATCAACAGGGGTCTTCGGGAGTGCTGATTTTGTTGAGTTTCATCTTTAAGGTAAAAAATAGCACTGCCATCCTCAAGTTTACATAGTTAGCCCAAAGTAATAATTTCTCCCCTAAAACATCACAGACCTAGTTTATGGTCACTCTGTGTTGGTCTTTGTTAGCCAACCTGGAATTCACTCATCAGGAGCAAGTATAAGCAGAAAAAGATTCATAAATGGAAGTGAACCAAAAAAATCTCTTAAACTAGAGAAGGTCACCCCTTCAGAGCAGATGTGAGCTAGCCCCAGAGAGAGAGGAAAAGGTGACAAGCTACCGCCCCACCATGCCTACTTCCTCTTTCAGCAGCTTCTTGTGGGGGTGAGCACATTTACACCACTAGGGACTTTGCTCCACCCCTCACTCAGTGTTCTACTTACACCCATTCACAAGCACCTTCTTATATGTGACTCCCTGCATTGCTTGTGGAAGCTATCTCCCATGGAATTATTACAAATCTCTCTCAGTGAGACAAGTCCTTCTATGATGAGGACTGGGACTAATGTCTATTCAGCAATCAGTCAGTCATTTACTTTGCCCATCTAGTTCTGCGTTGGGAGCTATGGGGATCTAATCAAATCCAATAAGTGTTTATTAAGTATCTACAACATGCAAGATGCTCTGCTATGCTAGCTAGGGCTACAGAGACAAAATGAAAAATAGTCTGTGTTCTAATGGAGTTTATATTCTACTGAGATTTTCAATTAGTTTGTTCATTCCAGGTTAGAAAGTTGTTTTTGCCCAAGGGGAATATGGGTAAGGAATTTGCTTGTATCTGGAGACACAAGGATGAAATCTCAGGAGTTCAGGCCTTGGCCTGTGTATAAAGGAAATAAATTATGATTCAAATGTATGTAGCATCTATCTTTCTATGTTCCTTATATCCAAACAAGGGAAGGTACTTCACCCCCACCCCCCACCTTTTTACCTTTTCCATGGATGCTGCCCAGCTGAGCTCAAGTGAGTCCTATGCATTTAGCAAACTGGGCCATGGTAGCCCCAGGGGTGAAAAGATGGTCAAGACTTGTGAAGATAAAGTGATGTTAATATTATTGTGCATGTTCTCCTTTGAAGAGATCACATTACTCATTCTAAGTACGAAGACCCTGTCCCAGTAGTTCCAGTATTGACAACTTTATCCTTCCCTGTCCTAGGGGTAGTACTGGATGGAGGGGAGAATAATGGTCATGGAGAGAAGCAAGGCACCTTAGATCTGAATTATCCATAAAGAGGTAGAGGGGCCTTGAGGATATAGGGTGTTATAGTTGGCAGAGCACCATAGGCCACTGAATGTTAGCTTTGGAAGGGAATTCAGAGAGTGGTGACCAATTCCCTCAATCTACTGATTGCAAAACTGAGACTCAGAGGGAGGAAGCATTTGCCTGATGTCAGACAGGTGGTAAGGATTAGTTTGGGGATTGGGGGCTTTATAGGACATTTGAGTTCAAAAAGCAATGTGAAAAACCCCTAATTGGTGGGAGTGGATAGAGGGGGGGAAGTTAAACAAAGTTGTCCTCTTTCTTGAGTCACCCATCCTTCTCTACGTGTTGATATATCTCTCCCAGAACCGCATCATCCATCAGCAGCCAGTCACGTCTCAAATCAAATCTCCTTCAAGCTCCCCCAGTAACACATCAGTGCTACAGAGAGAGCAGTGACTAGCACTCTATCATCGTGCATGGCCATCCGTCATGGTACTGATGAGCTGTTATTAATAATGGAGGGATAAAGGATATATACTCTCTTGCTCCTTTATTTTTATTGCTTTTAACTAATACTTAAAGAAGAAACATAGTCAATACACTTAATCTATGGTTTTCTCTGAACATTTTGGTAACAATTCATTTTAAGTGGTAGGCAATATCCAAGAACCTGCTACCGTAAATCTGTGCTTTAATACAGCAAGGTCCCCCATCTGACGGGCTATGCTGAAATGCATGTATTTTCTTTTTATTGTATTGCCAACATCTGGGAGGGCCTTAACTCGTGGAGCTACTCTCTTCCACATTTCTGCATAGCCTCATCCATGAGGTTGTACAGTATCAACATTCTGAATTTATCCAAGCCCAGCAATGAGATATATCAGCATTATGGCGGACATTTCCCCATGTAACTAGGTCAGTTTTAAAGTGTTTTGCCACTGGCTGCCAAAACTGAAGTACATCCAAAAAAACCACCCCAAACTGAAGAGCTTACTTCTTTCTGTTTCCCTTGGTCAAGTACCATTCCAAGTTTGAGGAATGATGCACCTATAGAATTGGGCTGCCATAGAATTATGCCAATCCACCAAAGACTTTCCAAGTGATACCCATTTGCTCCACATTGCCTCTGTGAGTTATAGAATGGGGACGTTTCACAAAGGGTGATGCTGGTGACACACAATAAAGCAAGTGACAGAGCTGCCTTTGGAGTGTTGGGAAATAATTTTTTCCCCTCTACCAAGCAAAGAGAATCCCACTCTCTTCTTGGAAGAAAAGTGGGGAACTAGGGATGCCAACTTTTGTATATCTGGATAGATGAAGTCATTATGTTAGTTTATTTTGCTAAATGCTCTTCTTTGTATAAGGCAAGGTTCTATAGAGTGGAGTAGAGTGGAGGTTTCTTTGAAGTCTGGCCTATACCCAATATAGCGTCCACACCACCAGAACTGAAAACAGTTCATAGAGTCCTCCATTCATAGTCCCAGATCCATTTGCCTAGAAAGCAACCATGGACAATAATAATTTTTTTTTTTGCCCTTGTTTTCCTTTTTCTAAGTAAAAAGGGTTAGATAAAAGAAAAAAAAAAACAGTATAGAAGAGATGGTCTCTCCTAACTTGTTTAGTTCAGCAAGGTTGATCACCAAGTTATCCAGAGTAATGATTTGTTTTTCAACCATAGCAATTCATAAATACCATCAAATAAGGTATAGAGGTGTTGTGATCTGTGTCAGTGGCAAGAGCACCCACCCTGACAAAATCAGTGATCCTTGAAGTATAGAAATATAGCTTCTAAAACTCAAGGCCACCTAGAAATGATTCATGTTGCATACTTATTTTCTATTTATAATCTCAGGTACTACCTAAGAGTGTAGTCTAGTGATTCTGCATGCATGTATTTTTAGTGTCCCAAAGTCAAATTTGGGGGCTGAACTATATGCCTATTCTTTCTCTAGTCATGTGTCTTGATGGCAGCCTGGAAACGCCATAGTGGAACAAGAGCAGGATTAGGAGTCCAAGGAGCTGAGTTTGAATTCTAACTCTTCTACCTTAGGAGTCTTTGAGTCTAACTTCATATATTTTACACACAAGGAAACTGAGACCAGGAGTGTTGAGTGATTTGCCTAAGGTTACACAGTATTAAATGGTATTAAGAGCCAGGCTTTGAACCTTGGTGTATTATCATGTGCAAGTTGCTTCATTTCCTTAGACCTGTTTCCCAGCTATAAAATTAGGAATTGGATGAAATGACCTCTGAAATCCCTTCCAGATCTAAATCCTATGATCATATGACTCCATTAATGCTCCATCTATGTATACTCAGGACCAGAGAACCAAAGATCCTGAGCTATAAGTGACCTCAGGGGTCATATAATCCAGCTCCCCCATTTTACAAAGGAGAAACTGAGGCCCAGAGAGGGTAAGTGATTTGCCTAGGGTCCCTTAGGTAATGAGTGGCAGAGCAAGGATTTGAACCCAGGTCCTCCAATTCCAGATGCAGAATTCTTTCAACTCTACTATGCTGCCTTCCAAGAAAGCTAAACTGAACTGTTTTAAAATGCACTCAAATGGTCAAATTATCCCTCTCCCCCACAGCTGACAGTAGAAAGGCACCCCCTCCACACAAAGTTCATTTCTTTGAATTAAACATTGTCTTTTCCCACCATTCTCTTGTAAAATGTAAACTGTTTTTTTTAGCATCCATCAAAGACCATCTAGTTAGCTGTAGAGGGTAGCGTAAGTGAAAGGGGTGCACATATTGATAACGTTGTGTGTCCTTAAATTATGGAACAGTTGTCGTTATGATGATGCTGGAGGTAGCGGGAGTGACAATTATGACTTGACCAATACTGAGCCTAAGAAGGAGATTTTCCTCTCTTCTCGTGAGTTTTGTTCTCAGTCTGCTCTGTGGTGAGGATAATCTCTGATTCTTAATCATTGTGTTTGGGCTAGAGATCAGCACTAGACTTGTGATTTCATTAGCACATTAAACTTGTGTCTGTCAGCTTCCAAGTAGACTGCGCTAGCCCAGTTGTTAGGAGGGCCTCCTGAAAGGGACAGAAGGATTTGGAATAGCATAGTTTTAGAGGACATGCCTTGACTGCTTATGGGATATATCTCTCCTCCTCTTGAGACTAGAGGGATAGGAGTGACAGGTGCCTATAGTGATTCACTGACAGTGGAACAGTGAGTGAAATGTTGAAGGAATGCATTGTGCTTGAATTATGGCCCTTCTCTTTGATTTCTGTCTCTTATCCATCCTCCTGACCACATTAATGGAATATGAAATTCAGAGGTAGGCACATAACATAGTAGCTAAGAATGCTGGATCTGGAGTCAGGAACACCTGAATGAATTTGATTTGATTTGAAAACTCAACCTCAAGCAATCATTAATCATGTGACCTTGGACAAGTCACTTAGCCTCTCTCTGCCTCTTGTTTCCTCAACTATAAAATTAGGTTGATAATAGCACCTACTTCCCAAGGTTGGTGTGTGGATAAAATGAGATCATATTTGCAAAGTGTTTGCAAACTTTAAGATGCTACATAAATGTCAGTTATTATTATCATAATTATTGTTATTTTTTAAAAGGTAACTAGTAAGACAGTGATCATGTCTTCAGAGACACACAAACATTCTGCCTTGACCATGTCTCATTTTTACTAGTAGCCCAGGAGTTCTGGGAGGGACTTGTCACATTCCCTTCCCTATCTATCCCTGTCCAAGGACAACAGAGTACCAGTCCTTAATAAATTTTTGTTCATTTGAAAAAAATGCCAGATACTACATAGCCATTTTAGTCCTCATCATGATCAATTATTGGGGAGCCATCTTGAATTCCATACTATGCCTTATACTAATATACAGCATTCTTTATTCACCTAGGAAAAGTCTGAGTGCTTTCATATACATTGAATCATCACACAAGAAGTATTGACCATATGATTCACGTACAGGCTAAGTACTATGCCCAACAAGACATGCTTTTCAAACTCAAAGAGTTTACAATGCAATCCACCCAATTCTTTTGCATTTCCTTTAATAGTTTCATTATTTGGCACTTAAAGACTTTAAACATTTCATTTCTGTTAGTTTTGCTCTCCCATAACATACAAAATAGTAAGTTTGGAACTGAAAAAGACCTTGGAGGTTATCTAATTCAACCTCCCTCTTTTAAAAATCAGGAATTTGAGATAGAAGTTAATTAACTTGACCAAGATCACATAGGTAGGAAGTGATGGGTTTGATATTTGAATTAAGAAACTTTGGCTCTAATCTGGAACTATGCCCAAAGGGCTATAAATAATTGCATACCCTTTGACCCAGCAATACCACTGTTGGGATTATATCC
>CM053585.1:231998367-232018502 GCA_028646515.1 Pseudochirops corinnae | reverse complement strand
GGGAGGGGAGAAAATCTGAAACTCAAGTGATTGTGGAACTGAATCTTGTAAATTAAAAGTAAATGAGTAAATTAAAAAAAAAAAAAAGAAACTTTGGCTCTAAATCTGGCATCCTTTCCAGTGAACAACACTCCCTATAACAATATAAACCAAATGAGGGCTTAGGTCATACCTTCTTCTGCCTTCTGAACTGTACCTATCACAGTGTGGGTACCTGGCAGGTGTTTAGGGGCAACCTGCTTGATTGGTTTATCTATTAATCAATAGTCATTTTGTGACAGGGACCTTGAACAAATCAATTCACTCTCTGGACCTGCTTCTCTTCCTGTAAAATTTAAGGGTTAGATGAGGTAATCTCTAAGTTCCTTTTGAGTGGCAGAGTGGATGGAATGCAGCACTTAGATTCAAGAAGGCCTAAGTCCAGGCTCTCCCTCAAACATTTCCTAGCTGTATGACCTTGGGCAAGGTATTTAATCTTGTTCAGCCTCAGTTTTCTCATCTATACAAATAGGATAATAATAGAACCTTCCTCCCATGGTTGATGTGAGGATTAAATGAGATAACATAACATGACTTGAACACATAAGGTTTTAAACAGCTGCCTCATGTGACTATCAAAGAAAGGAAACAGGGATCTTTTG
Source organism: Pseudochirops corinnae (assembly GCA_028646515.1). Classification (NCBI taxonomy): domain Eukaryota; kingdom Metazoa; phylum Chordata; class Mammalia; order Diprotodontia; family Pseudocheiridae; genus Pseudochirops; species Pseudochirops corinnae. The sequence goes on along the minus strand of CM053585.1, from coordinate 232,017,861 downwards.
TGAGAGGGAGATATCAGCTTGAACAGTTTCCCTAGTGGATCTGTATGATTTTGGACTGGATCTATTATTACATAGGTGTCTAGAGCCAGTGGTGGGCAACCCCTTCTATTAATTTAGCAGCTAATTATAAAAGCAGCCAAGAGTAGTGAGAGTTTATATGACATGCCTAGAGTCATAAAACCTCTATACGTCAAAAGTGAGACTTGAACCTGGGTCTGTCTAATTACTCTATGTAAATCTTCCTCCTTCGGAGAAAATTTTCTTATTTCTTCCAGATTTCATGCTAGCAACCCAAGAGCTGCCTATCTATTTTCAGCCATTATAGAAGTTAACGGTGCTGTGCTAACATTTTCTCTGATTTTTCAGCTCTCAGTCATGAAGGGACAAGTTGCTAGCTTGATAGATGCTTCCATATATCCTAGCCTCCCATCCAGGGAACACTGTAAGACATCTCAACTTCAGAAGCTTGATTCATTGGCAAAAACTCTCTTGCCAGGACCAAAAGGCCATAAAGTAATGCTGGTATGACAAGAAGAAAATGACTTTGGTGTCATTTACTACCCCCAAACTCCAATAGATCCTAGAATCTATGAGCTCATCCTTTCAACCAGAAGGGTTAAGAGATGCATTGCTCATCTGATGTTCACAGTTCACAACTTGTTAGGAGGGTAACCCAGCAATGAAAGAAGGTTCAAAGTTCCAGCAAGAAAACTACAACTTGGACTAGGAAGAAAATAAACCCACATCTGTATGCCCAAAGAATTCCATGGAGGTGCACTTGATACCTAATTTCCCCTGTAATTTGTTGTCTGCTCTTGCCTAGTCTCAGATTGGGGACTGTTCGACCCATAAACTTTTTCATGGGAGGTACTTCCTTTCCTATTCCCTGCTTTCTTAAAAACAGCCTGGCTACTTTTTACCCTGTCTCTAAGAGAGCTACAACATCTTAAGACTATACTAGAGGTCATATAGCCTAAAGAGAGACCATATGGTGTAATGGAAAGAGCAATCGATTTGAAGTAAAAATAAGGTATTCAAATCCCTGGTCTTCAATTTAGACTTGTTGAACCTTGGGGTGGTCACTTCCTCTCACTGGGTCTCAATTTTCCCCTCTGTAATTTGGATTAGAAAACCATTCTTCCAGCCTGAAATCCAGCAATCCCTGAATCACCCAGCATTCAAAGGCTGTTGAGGTTGATGATGGCTCAGAGCTAACATTTGACCAAATTAAATCATAGATGGTAGTGATGGATGAAACTTCAGAGGTCATCAAGCTTAACCCTCTCATTTTACAAATAAGGAAACTAAAGCCTGAAGTGGCTCAGTGATATGTCCAAGGTCATCCATATTGTAAATGGCAAAACAGGGTTTGGAACCCAGGTTCAGAGAGTTAGCATGGTATAATAGATAGAGTGCTAGACTCGGAATCATGAAGACCTAGATTTGAATCATGCCTCAAACTGTGTGTTCCTGGTCAAATCACTTTACCTCTCTGAGCCTACTTTCCTCATCTGTAAAATGAGAGAGTTGTACTTGATTAAGTGTAAGGGCTCTTCCAACCCTAAATCTATGATCCTCTTGTTCCAAAACCAGAACTCTTTTCAGAATTTATGCAGTCAAAATAAAGTAGGGAGTGGAGGAATTTCCTGATGAATTTTCAAAGTATACTGGTTGATAAAGTTAGAGAAATTCCCACAGATAAATAAAGGCAGTGTCAGGTAATTCCAAGTGCATTGGATTTATATTCAGAAGACCGGGGTTGGAATCCTGACTGTACAACTTACATAATATCTGAATAACCTTGAGTAAATCAAGTCACTTTGCTGAGACTTAAGTTTCTTCCCCTCTAAAAATAAGAAATTGAACTAAATGATATCTAAAGTCCTGCCATATTTCAATACTGTTCAAAAGCATTTTTGTCAAAACTGTATTCCATCCAATCAAATTTATTGGTACCATGAAGTCATGGGAAAAAGCATCAGCTTGGGAGTCATGATCCCTGAGTTCAAGCACTTACTCAACCTGTAACTAGCTATGTGATCTTGGGCAAATGACTCCTCCTGTGATTTGAGGATACAAATGCAAACAGAAAGAAAGACAATCTCTGCCCAGCAAAGAACTGCCATTCTAATGGGAGAAGTGAGCTGAAAAGAGTGGGGAAGAGAAGACACCCTCACTGAGGGGTGGTGCTAAAGTCTAGGAGAGTCAGAAGCAGAGCTGGGAGGGGAATGAAGCATGACGGATATGGAAGAAGGGGTCCAGCATAGCACAGGGATGTTCGAGAGAGAGAGAGAGAGAGAGAGAGAAAGAGAGAGAGAGAGAAAGAGAGAGAGAAGGCTTGGAAAGGAAAAGCATCATCTCATAATGACCCTAACAGCTTCAACTTTTTGTCAAAATAAAAACTGTACTAGATCTCTAATGACCTTTCCAATGTTAACATTTTCTGACTTGGGAAATGCCTTTTTTCTAGTATAGCCAGAACTAAATATCTCCTTCCCTTTGCTATGCTCTACCATTTCCCAGCATAGATCAGGAAATTTAGAGAGATAAGTGACAGTTTACTGCAAAGGAAGACAAGATCTGATAAGTCTTTGAACACCCTACTTGTATCTTGCTATCAGTCAAGGTTTATGTTCGTATTCTTCTTTACATCAACATTTTTTTTTCCCTAGCCCTCTGCTTACTGCTGAGAATCACACCGAGAAAATGGAAGACTCAGAAAGGAAAGTAGGTTGAGTGAACAGGTATCTGAATCTGACAGGCATGTATAAGATACCTTGGGCCTTAAAGCGTACAGCAGGGTGTCCCCTGGAGAGCCAATCACTGGTTCCATCTACAGCATAATTAATAATGCTTGTGATAATGATGCCAATAATTACATTTCAATACATTTATGGCTACATGATCTTATTGCCATGTGTACTCTCTTCACTACTGCAGGTGGCAAACCATCCATACCTTCTCATCCTATGGGATTCTTATCATTACCCTTCCCATAGATCCTCCATCGTGAATCAACTCAACATGGGGTGGAGGGAAGTCCTCTATAGCTTTAAATATTTTGTTGATATCAATGAACACTTGGGTTATATCTGTTATACTTTGTTATCATTACATGATTACCCACCTCTTTTCCAAGCCTTTTCACTCTGGAATATCCCTCCATCATATTAGCCCCCTTCTCCCACTGGCAAGTTTCTTCTAGGGCTTCCATTTTGGAGATGCACCTAGGCCAGTCAGACTTAATTTTCCTACTCATTTTGCTTCTGATTCTCCTGGACTTTGCCGCCATGCCTTTAGAGCAGTGGTTCTCAACCTTCCTAATGCCATGACCCCTTAATACTCATTTGTGGGCATATATGCATGGATGGACCCACCCGGAGAGGGATAGAGAAGCGGTGTCTCGGTTCCTAAGACCATCAGAAATATGTGTTTTCCAATGGTCTTAGGCAACTCCTGTGGCCCCTGTGAAAGGGTCGTTTGACCCCCAAAGGGGTCACAACCCACAGGTTGAGAACCACTGCACTAGTTTGTTTCCACTTATATGTGATTTTCCATTGCCCTTTTACTTACAGTTTTGTTCATTAGATATCATGATGTTCTTTGATTTTATCACCACTTGTCCTCACTGGGAGGAGAAAAAAAGAGAAAGTTACACAATAACTTTATTATATATTGAAAAGGAATAACAAGTAGTACATAATAGATCTGTAGTGTCATGCAGAATCATCTTTTTTATTCAGCTATATTATGGAAATGCTTATGCTATTTCACATATTAAAAATAAAATTTAAAAAAGTAAAAAAAAAAAAAAGATGGGCCTTTTGTTTTGGAGTAGTAGGGGAGGTTTGGAAGAGTTAGTGGGAGCTCATGATTACTGCATAGTTTTCTATATGCAATGCAGCCCAGCTGCACAGAATCTAAGTTTGGAAGGACCTTTTGTATCCATCCAACTCAACCTGTACCTGAAAAAGAATCCCCTTGATTAATACTCAAAGAGTTGTTTTAGAGCCTTTGTTTAAAGATCTCTTGTGAGGGAAAATCCACCAGGAAAATCCACCATCTTTTCAGATAGGCCAGTCCATTTTGAGATGGAAAGCTTTGGCTTGAATCAGGCCTAAATATACCTCTTTATTAACTTCCACTTGCTGTTTCTAGGTCTACCCCTTAGGGTTAAGCAGAACAAGTTTAATCTTTCTTCTATATGACAGCATACTTGAATACACCTTTTTTATACCTCCCCCTCCAACTTTCTCTTCTTCTAGATAAATATCCTCTATTTCTTCGATGGATCTCCATATAGCAAAATCTCAAGGCAACAATAACTCACATTTATATAGAGCTTTAATCTTTATAAAATGCTCCCCTCACAGCAACTCTGAGGTAGTTAATAAAAGAATCATCCCCATTTTATAGCTGGGAAAACTGTGGCCAAGAGAAGTTGAAGAAGCTGCTTGCGGTCACATAACCCATGAGCTTCAGACCTGGCTCTTTGCTGAGTCCTCACTCTTTCTACTTTCTCTCCACAACCTCCCTAATGCCATTCTCCTCTGAGCTCCAAGGGTCTCTTTTTTTTTCTGGTCCCATGATAATTCTTTATTTGCCTGACAAAGATATGTGTTTGTTGTTATTGTTTAGTTATTTTCAGTCATTTCTGACTCTTGGTGACCCCATTTGGGGTTTTCTTAGCAAATGATATTGGAGTGGTTTACCTTTTCCTTCTCCAGCTCATTTTACAGATGAAGAACTGAGGCAAACAGGGTTAAGTGACTTGCCCAGGGTCACACAGCTAGTAAGTGTCTGAGGTCAGATTTAGACTCAGGAGGATGAATCTTCCTATCCACTGCCCCACCTAGCAGCTGCCCAAGGATAGACATATTGATATCTTAATTCAGTGGGCCAACACCCTGTGATGAGTTGAGTAATAAGCGTTCTTCACACAATTGTTTTTGTTTTCCCCTGCATACACTGTTAGATCTCTTTTGAGGGGTCAGAAATCTCGCTGAAGAAGAGCAGCAGGATTTCAGGGTTTGATGCTATCAGAATAATGGTATGGGCAAAAAGGAACATCTGGAAAACCTCACCATCCAGAGAGAATACCTCTCCAATTTGAGCTCTGTGCAAGACATCCTGCATCACACTGCTGAACAGCATTGGCAAGCACAGACCTCCCAGGCTTCTGCCTTGCTTAATGATTCTCAGGCAGTTGTTGAACAAAGTTAACTCTGTGATTACATTTCAGGAGAAATCTTAGATGCTCTTAACACATACATAGGAAATTCCCTTTGGAATGGAGCAGCTTAAGTTTAAGGCTGTGTTTTGTTTTATTGATTTAAAAGCTTCCTTCATTGCCTCCCTCCCCCCAATAAACAAATACTGAATTATTAGAATGCAAATGTGGTAGTTCTACTATCATTGAAGAAAAAAAAAATCACATCATTAAAGGTACTCTGAAAAATACGTGCCATTTTGTGTCTACTAGTTGTCTTCATTCCAGTTTGCATTTAAAAAAAGTTTGTGGATGGTCTTGCTTATTTGAGTCACATGCCCACCTTTCTGTGCCTTTCCTTTTCCCTTTACTGCACTTTAATGTTTTGTGAGCTGATACTTTGCTCATAATTGTCTATTTTGCTCCTTAACAATGTTTTACATGTTAATTTTCACTTACCCTTGATGGCCATATATCATTGCATGGCAAGGAAATAGAATGTTTGGTGAAAGAGGCAATTTCTTCATCTTACAGCCTCTTGGTGGTAACTTTTATATCTATTAAGCCTTTCCAAGAAGCGGTAATAATCAGAATCAATGTCTTTACTTTCATCTACTTTCCCTTTTTCAGAGTCAAGAATTTATTTAATAGGTCATGTTGAAGTCATTTTAATCACCGTCAGTATATCCCAATGTTCATCTATTTCTTTTGATTTGTTGTTGCTTTTGACCTTTGATCAATTTGCCACTCACTTCCCATGATCTTGTCCTCCACCCTCCCTCAGCCACACACGGAAATAGTCTGCCTTTGATCCTTTACAAGTGTACCACCTTCATATTCTAAAGTCCTCTTATCTGACCAGAATCTTTTGGATTTTTGCCTTTCCCTCTGCCTTCCCTTCTTAAAGCCTACTCTTCCTCTACACCATGACCTCCAATCCCTTGATTCCTCAATTTTCTCCCAGACCATCTCCCCTGCACTAGGCACTCTCGTCTCTTTTCCCCATTTTGACCCCTTGTTAAAACAATTCAGACTCTATACTGTCCTCTTTTTTTGGGTCCCTGATCTCCCCTTACCGTTTCACTGATTGCTCCCTGCCAGTCTTCAACCTTGGATAACTCCTATCATTCCCTGCCTTTGCTCTTATGCATGTGCTGCTGAATGAAAGTGGAGAAACTCACATAACCATTCTGATTGGGTCTACACAAATTTATGTTACACAATCTCAACTGGGCTGTGGCTTTTGCTTGGCAATCCTCATATAACTATATTATCAATTTGCTGTTCCACTTTCTGCAGTGACTCTTCTAAAACATTTCATCCCTCCTCAAACTTCTCTTGGCTTTCCCTCCCTCCACCCTCTCAGCTGAGAACTTTGCCTTTTATTTTACATTAAAAAATTGAGGCCGTTCATTAAGAGGTCCTGTTTCTCCCTTCTTCCTCATCTCATATCGCTCAGGTGCCTTCTGTTACTATCCCTTCCTTCATCCCTGTCACACCTGATGTCTGGCCTTACTCCTTACCAAGACTGACCACTCCCCACTTTCTGTACAGTCAATCCCAATTTATTCTCTCTCCTCCAAAAGATTGCTGTCTCTATTGTCCCCACTATCACCTGTTTTCAATCTCTCCCTGTCTACTGGCTCCTTCCCTACTGCCTACAAATATGTCCATGTCTCTCTCATCCTCAAAAAAACCTTGACTTGATTTCTTCCATCCTAGCTAGCTACCATTCTATAACTCTTATGCCTTTTTGACTAAACTCCTTTTAAAGGATGTCTACAATATAGGTTCCTCTGCTTTTTCTTTTCTCATCCTCTTAACCCCTTATAATCTGGCTTCCAACCTCATCATTTATCATTATTAATCTCTCCAAATCTCTCCAAAGTTACTAGCGATTTCTTAATGAACAAATCCAAAGGCCTTTTCTCAATCATCCTCCTCTTCCTTGTGCTCTCTGCAGCCTTTGACACCCTACCCTCCTTGACACTATCTTCTCTCTAGGTTTTCAGGATATCACTCTTTCCTGATTCTCCTCCTATAAATTTGACTGCTCTTTCTCAGTCTCTTTTGCTGAATCTTTATTCAGATCACACCCTTTATCTGCCAATGTACCACAGAGCTCTTCCTGGACCCTCTTCTCTTCTCCCTCCCACACACATATGTGTGTGTGGGTGGCTGGGTGTGTGGGTGTCATATGTATTTGTTTGTTGTCTCTTTGATTGGCTGGTGAGCTCCCTGAAGACAAGGACTATCCCTCCCTCTACTACTTCATTTGGCGATTTCATCAACTCCCATGGATTTTATTATCATTTCTATGCTGATAATTCTCAGATCTACCCATCCTTCCCTAATCTCTCTACTGACCTCCAATCTCATATCTCTAATTGCCTTTCAGGTATCTTGAACTGGATGTCCAGCAGACATTTTAAACCCAACATTTACAAAACAGAACTCATTATCTTTTCCCTTGAATTCTCCCCCTTACTATTAGTGTAGTGGGCAACACCATTTTCACAGTTCCCGAGACTCACAACCTAGTTGTCACCCTTGACTCCTCACTATCTCTCACACCCATATGCAATCTCTTACTAAGGCTTATTGATTTCACTTTTGCAAAATCTCTTGAATACACTGATTTCTCTCCTTGGACACTGCCACTGCTCTGATGCTGGCCCTCATCACCCAATGCCTGGACTACTGCAACAGCCTCCAAGGTGGGTGGTGGTGTCTGCCTGCTTCAAGTCTCTCCCTTCCCCAGTCTATCCTCTATTTGGCCACCAAGTGATTTTCCTAAAAGCACAGATCTTATCCTGTCACTCCCCTACTCAATAAACTCCATTGGTTTCCTATTGCCTCCAGGATCAAATACAAAATCCTCTGTTTGGAGTGCAAAGTCCTTCATAATTTAGTTCCCTAATATCTTTCCTGTCCTTTTATATTTTACTCCTTGCTATATATTCTTTAAACCAATAACACTAACCTCCTTGCTGTTCCATGAATAGGACACTCCATTTCTCGGCTCCAAGCATCATCCCTGGCTGTTCCCTGGTCCTGGAATGTTCTTCCTCCTCATCTTCACCTACTGGTTTATTTAAGTCACAGCTAAAATACCATCTTTTACAGGAAGCCTTTCCCAACCCCTCTAAATTCTCTCAATTATTTCCTGGTGTGTGTGTATGTGTGTGCGTGGGGGGGGGGGAGGGCGGTGTGTGGGTGTGGGTGTGGGTGTGGGGTGTATATGTGTGTGTGGGTGGCTGGGTGTGTGGGTGTCATATGTATTTGTTTGTTGTCTCTTTGATTGGCTGGTGAGCTCCCTGAAGACAAGGACTATCCCAGCATTTAGCACAGTGCCTGAAGTCTAAGAGGTGATTACTACATGTTTATTGACTGGCTACACAGACAACTACATAAAGAAATTACACCTGTGTTAGCAAGCAGGTATTTCCCATCTGCCCATTAAGATATATTCACATTCGGGTTTTTTTGTGAAGTTCAATTCTCACCTTTCAACTCTCGAAAAAAGTACTAATGATATACAAACATGATGCTTCCAAATAATCTGCAAACATTTGATCTCTTTCAATTCATAATCCTGAAATATATTTTCCAACATTTTTTCTGATCATCTTTTCCTGTGCCCAACTTTATAGTTGTCATTGTGCATCAAATTATATGATTGGGACATTCCAATTGACTGGGACAGCTAAATTGTATAGTTGGATAGGGCACTGGCAGAGTCAGGAAGACCTGAATTCAAATCCAACCTGAGATACTTGTGTGACCCTGGGCAAGTCACTTAACCCTGAGTGCCTCCAAAAACCCCCAAAATAACAAAAAAAAAAAAAATATGTTGACTTCCCATAGAGGCTCGTGTCAAATGCTTTATATTTCTCTAACGCTTGATCCTCTGCAGCAAATGTTAAGATATAAGCTACAATTATATTCACAGTGATCTGTTTGCTTAACTTTATCATGAGCACTTCAAACTGATATGATCAAAAGTCACCGGAACAGATACTTCTTCTTGTCTTTGGGATCCCCAAAACACCAATTCCTTCAAATCTGGTGGCAACTTAGAGTTTTCAGGGGAAGTGGCCAGTAGTCTGCCTGTCCTTATTTCTATGCTTTTTATCATTTTTTATCACAGGCTTGGATGTGAGCCCTATTTTCCAATGGCACAAAACTGGGAGAAAGAGCTAAAAACCTGGAAGATGGAGTCACCCACATCTAGAAAGATCTCAGTGGGTTAGAATGGTAGGCCAAACCAAGCAAGAAGAAATTTAGTAGAAATAAAGATAATTTTTTTGTTAGATTTAAAAAATCAACCACCTAAGTACAATTTTTCACAAGTACAAGTATGGCTAGTTTGTTTGAAGAAAATCTGGTAGTTTTAGTGACATATAAGCACAAGATTAATCAATAGCATGATGTGGCTGCCAGAAAAGCTATTGCTCCCTTAAAGCTGCAGTGGGACAGGCATAGTGTACAAAACAAGGGGGGGGTTTCTCAGCCCTGGTCAGACCTCTCTGGAGTACTGCCTTCAGCTGCCAAATTTCAGAAAGTATAAAGACAAGCTGGAGTACACCCAGAAGAGGATACCCACCATGATGAGAGAACAACTGATGATATTAAATTAGGATGGATTGAAAGAATTCAAATTTGAACAATCTGAAAGAGAATTCCTCGCGTCAGTGGCACAGAGGATAGGGTGCAGGTCTTCAGGTCAGAAGGACCTAAATTCAAATCTGACCTCACATTTTTACTATCTGTGTGACCCTGGGCAAGTCACTTAACCCTGTTTGCCTCAGTTTCCTCATCAGTAAAATGAGCTGGAGGAGGAAATGGCAAACCACCCCAGTATTTCCAGCAAGAAAATCCCAAATAGGGTCACGAAGAATTGGACATAACTAAATTGACTAAGCAATAATAACTCACTAACTCTAGGAAGAGCAGAGTGGCCTCTGACCTTGCCAACCTACCTCCTGCGTCCCCTCCTGGCAAGAGTTAAAGTCTCCTTTGGAGACGAGTCGAGAGAGAAGACGCTAGAGATGTCTGCCCCTCTTTGAACCACATAATGACACCCCCATACTATATAGGAGAGATAATCCTTGGCGAAAGTCACACAGCTAGTATATGTTTGGAGGTGGGGTTGGAAATGTGGTTTCCTGATTTTAAATCCAGCCCTTTAGACCATGAATCCTGTATTCTATTCATTATCCCATGGGAGTCTTTTCAGCCCCTATCACTCGTTAAAAGCAGAAACACCCAATGTGATGGGATTTGAGAATACAAGAAGAGTCCTAACTGAGGCAGGCCTTGGTCTTGAATCAGAATGACAGGGTTAGGAAAGACCTCCAAGAACATTAAATTCAACCCTTTTATTTTACAGATAGAGACACAGAGGCAGTGAAGTGACTTACCTTAGGCTACACTGTTATAGGGATGGGGCTAGAATCTGAGCTCCTTGGTAGTGTGGTATTCCTCCACACCTCCTTCAGGGCACCACATTTCAAAGTGTGCTTATTTCTTCCAGTTTCTTGCTTCTGATGGAAATGTATGTGCTCTTACTGGGTCCTATCACCTTGTGTTTGACCTGCTGCTCAGTCTTGTCATTTTGCATCCAAGTTCTTCCTGGAGGAGGACCATCCTCTTGACTCGCTTCTACTTCTCTTTTTTACCTTTTTTTTCCTGGCTTCTAGCCCTGGCCCAACACTTCATGGTCATGCATGATCTCAGGTCATAGGAGGGTACAATGTTAATTTCTACCTCCAGGTTGTTGGGAATTTGAACTATAAAGTGCTACCTATAAATGTTAACTAGCAATAATCACTTCTCCCCCCATCAACTTTCTCATTAAAACCCTCTAAGACTCTTAATCTGTCCCTTTCTTTTGTGCCTTAGAGGCTACAGGAGGCATGAATAATGAGCCCCAATGAATCTGTGGATAGTTTAAACTGAGCACAGGAATCTCCAAAAGGGGTGCCCGTGGGTTTTAACCTTTTAAGGATTCATTAGGAGAACCCATCTTGGAACACTCTTCTTCATCTTCATCAGCTGAAATTCTTCCCTCTTGTCCCATGTACCCATAGTTTTCCTGATGGAGGAACTCGGTTCTGGGAAGCCATAACAATCGTGTGTACCAAGGCTCTTGTCACACCCCAGTCCTTTTCCCCTCTGATTACAGAAAATTTGAACTACGTGAATGAGAATCAAGAGTCCTGAGCTGCTGGGTGAGCCTTATAAATTGTTCACAATTTCAGGGTGTTTTCCCTTTACATTTGTAATTAGTATAATTTTATTTTTGAAAGGATATTAGATATTACAGAAAAGTGACAGATCACATGAGGCAGAATGGTATAGTGCATGGGTGGTGACCCTGTGTCCTCAAAGCCACATGTGACCCTCTGGGTCCTCAAATGGGACTCTTTGACTAAATCTGAACTCAAAGTTCCCCACCCCTGGTATAGTGGGTAGGGTGTTTGGATGGGCTACTTCCTCAAATACTTATCAAGCCATGTAAATCCTGGGCAAATCAAACCTCTGCCTGTTTCAGTTTGCTCCCCTCTAAAATGGGGATCACAATATCCCCTACCTCCCAGTGCTATTGTGAGGATAAAAGGGGATTAATATTTATAAAGCACTTTGTAAAGCTTAAAACACTCTATAAATGCTGATTATCATTACTGATCATTATTATTTATCCCATGCATGTCTTGTTTGCATATAGTAATTTTTGCTGGCTGTTGTTCCCATTAGGTTGTAAACACCTTGAGAGTAGGAACTGGTTTTTTGCCTTTCTTTGTACCTCCAGCCCTTAGCACAATGCTTAGCATGCAGTAGGTGCTTAATAAATGCTTGTTAACATCACATCATGTGTACTTACTCGTCTTGGAAACTTTAGCCTCCTAAAAAGCTCAGCTCAGGCATCACATCCTAAGGGAAACCTGTCATGACCCCTCTGTCCAGTAGTTAGTGCTTCCTCCCTCTTCAGATCATCTTGTGTTCATTTATCTGTACACATGTTGTTGAATTTCATCTCCTTACTCTCATCCCCGACAGAATAGAATCTTCCTGAGGAGAGGGGCAACTTTTTTTTTTTTTGTATTTGTATCCTCAGCCTCTGAGCCCCTGGCACAGCCCCAAGCATGGTTTGTGTGTAATGAATTCTTGAATTCAGTGGTAGAAATCAATGCTTAATGGTTTGTGTATTTGGAGGAAAAGATGAAGATTCAATGAGATTCAAAGAAAATTCAAGGCATAGGTATGCTGTGCCTAGCTTGAATTGGCTAGAGCTGATCATTGAGTTTCCAATGTGAGCATTTATACTTCAGAAACTGGCAAATGCTACAAATCAAAGCTTGATTTGTTTTGTTGACAGTTGACTTAAGAAATGTGTTCTCCCCTCGATGTGCTCACCTCCTAAAATCTTGACTTCAGGTCTTCTGATTTTGTATTCATGTATGCTTTGCCTCTACTGTGCTATTTCTCAGGAGACAGTCTGTGCAAAGGTTTTTGAGATGGAACATACTGCCCAATTCTTACCTAACCCTCAGTAATTGAATGGGCATTGCCTCAGACTGAGGCCTGAGAAAAATCTTAATTTAGAAAAGTCTTAGTCATTCACTACATTCCAGACTTTTGTCTTGCCACTGGACTTCCAAGATTCTGGAGGAGAGAATGAAGCTGACAACTTTGCACTTAGCAGCCTCACTTAAATCCAATTCACTGGCAAATCAAGAAATTTCCCTTGTGATGTCATTGGTCTTCTTCAAGAACAAAGGAGGAACAACAATAACAGATTTAAGAAAGTGATAGAAAAATATGTTAATAATGCAGATTAGACATTAAAAATGTGTGATGTGTGTGTTTTTTCAGATAGTCAGTTGTTGAATATTTATGTCTAAAGTACTGCTGCGGGTAAGGCACTGAGCTAGGCACTGGAAATGTGAACCACAATGATCCTAGTTTTCACCCTCTGGGAACAGACTATGTACACAGATACAAGGTAAAGGGTGACTGAGGCAAAGGAGAAATCCAAAGTACTCAAAAGCATATTTGAGAAAGGATGAGATACCTTCCAATGGGGAGAAATGTGAGAGGCTAGAGACTTATAGACTATACAGAAGTCTCATGCCTTTATATAGAGAAAGGTGATTCATTGAGGACACCTGCTCTCTAATCAGCATTAATCAATTTGATATGATAGGGGTAGTGATTATAAGTTCTGTATATTTGGCCCCAGGGCTATGAGCTGCAGATGGTAAGATCACTTGTGTAATCATAGGAAGTTAGTTAGAGGCCCTCCACCCTTGTTTTTCCTTGTCTTGATGACCAAGTCTGATGGAGGTGACTCAAGTACATGGAAAGTCCCCCACTTAATTTTTGTACCTCCAGACTATTCTCTCTTATCCAACATGGCCATCTAATGACCACTGAGTCAATGGAGATATCCTTTGCTTCAACTTGTGACCTTTCTGTTGACGTCATTTTTGCTTATCTTAGCCTATGCATCATATGTCAACTAATGGAAGTATTTTGTATTTGGTATAGCTGTTCTTGAATATCTAGATATCTAACCCTATAAAAATAGGGTCCTGGAAGGAGGCTGCATCTCAGATCATGAGGAAGATCTGAGGTTCACTTCATTAGAGGGGACCATGGACCCTTTAATAAAATTTCATTGGCTCAGAGCTCTGCCTCAGTCTCTTTTATGGTAGGTTGGACAATTTTAATCCTTACAATATTATAAATACTTTCTTAGAGAAAAGGAACAGTAAGTGCTGGACATAGTGAGAACAAAATAGCATAAAATGAAATTAATTATATTTTAACAGACTGGAAAAGACTTGTTATTGATGTAGAAGTCACCGCCAGATCAGTCATCTGCATGCAAACAGACCACTAATTTATTAGAAAAAAAGATCAGAATTAGTACAAAGCTAGAAGAAAGAATAATAATGAGGAAAAGATATGGCATGCAATTAAACAACTCAATCCTGAACTATTTAAACAAGTAATTGATAATGAAAATGAGTAATTGACAGCACAAATTACATAAACTCTGATTATAATAATTTTGTACTGAAGTTGAACTCATGTAAATCAATTACCAGAACAAGAAGACCAAGAGAACCTAAAAAACCACTTCAGTCAGCAAACATTGGACTTACTTGACAAGGACAGGGAGATGATGGGTAAAGACAACACTGGTTTGGAATATAAACTCATTTATAAAATCTTATGAAATAGGATGATGGATGATTATGAATAGTATCTTCATAAAACAGAGAAGCTGTGAATATGATTTCTTGAGTTGAAAGAAAACTTGACAAGAGATCCAACTAAGCAAAGTCATTCCAAGGACATTGATTTAAGGATTTAAATGGAAGGAAGACAGTAAATGGAAGAAAAAATGGTAAAGGTCTACAAATATTTTTATGACAAACTTTTCGTCATCAAGGATTATACAGTCAGCACACTTGAACTCCAGAGTTCCAGTCTCAGATAGCCTCATAGATGAGGTAGAAATTATGCTACAAAGGGCAAAGGCAGGAAAATCAGGTGGACTGGATGAAGTGTACATAGAGGAGAGATGTTCTGGTGGCAACACAACTGTAAGGGGATTGAGGGACTGATTCACAAGGTATCTGAAGGAGAGAAATATACTAAAAGGATGAAAAAATTCTCAGACCCTATTATTTTTATTTAAAAAGGAGATATAAGGAAAGATCAAGATCAACTATTAGCAACCTGTGTTACTAACATTCCAATATATACAATATATACAAAAGATTTATGTACATACACACCAAGGATTTTCATGATGAGAATATTAGGAAGGAACAGGCTTTTGAAAGTAAAATTCGATGATGGACCAATGGATATTTGCTGTCACATAATTGGCAGAAATATATAGATGATATAACAATATGCCATACTTGTTGCTTCTTGATTATGAAAAAAAGCATATGATTGATGAAGAAAAATTCCAGTTTGAAGGTTCTCTTCCTGTAAGGTGTCTCCAATATCAAAATCGTTCTATATTCCTTGAAAAATATCATGATACAAATAACCTTCTTCAAAAAGCCTCTGATAATAAGCATTGAATAAGGAATAAATCAGGGAGGCAGATGCTCGCCAAAGATGTTTACCACTGTGATGGAGGAGATCCCCAGCACAGAATGTAAATTTAAAAGAAATTTCCTTTGGATGGTGAGGTTCTCCAGATACTCCTCATTTTCCATGTGACTGTACCGATTTCAGATTTCTTTGACTTTTCCACCAAGCCCTGTAGGTACTTTCCCTCTCCCCTTCTTTTTCAGCTTGGTGTGTTGTCTTCTCCCATTAGATTGTAAACTCCCTTAGGGCAAGGACTGTCTTTCTTGTTCTATTTGTATTTTCAGCACTTAGCACCATGCCTTAGCACCATAGTGGGTGCTTAATAAATATCAATTAATTATCGACTATGTTCCTGTTGGTCTATGGTGCCATGCTGGTTGAACCAACACCTGAATTTTTGCAGAGACTGCTGGAATAGATTTGTAATCATTCAAGTGAATTTGGCCTGACCATCCACTCAAGAAAAACCAGGTGGATGAAGAATGTCCATTGCACAGATTATGACATGAATGTGGATGGATGACCTCATGTGTCACTGTTTTTGTCTGGGGCAGATAGTATAAGTGGACAAATGATTGGACCCAGAATTGAACAAGAGAAGAGTGGATTGTTCTAAGGATATTGCAAATTTCTTTTAATGACCCTATAATTCTTTAAGGAAAAAAATAGTCATCTTTTTAATAGAAATATTCTTCCATGTTGTTATAGGATGGCAAAATATGGAAGACTGTCGTTTCTGAAGTCTTGCTTTAAAATTTTTCTCATTTTTTTCCCAATTACATGTGAAAATAATTTTAACATTTTTTTCAAATTTTAAGTTCCAAATTATCTCTCTCTGACCACGTTCTTTATTGAGAAGGCAAGCAATTAGTTTCTGACGTCTTGAAAATGAATATCACACAGAGGGCAATAATGGCGAAGTGAATGATGTATTAGCAGGCTGCAACATACGTAAAAATAATGAGCATCCTCAAAGAACAGAAGTATAAGATATCACCACAGAAATGCATGATGGGGAAAAAATAGTCTGGTCAAGGTAAGGGCTGACTCATGGGTGGTGAGCCTCTGTGCTCCATTCATGTCTTTTCAACATCAAGGAGAAAGTAAGTAAGGTCTCTCCAGAATGTGGGGCAAATCATCCCTGCAGCAAACTTAGGGAAACATGGATCATAGTTGCCCTGGATGGGCAGGGACGCTTGGATTGGGATCTGCACTGTTGAAGAGACCATTACTCTCGTGGTAGCCTACTGGCTGTTCTGTAAGCATAGAGCTCCATCTTCTGTCTCTGGATCTTTGCCCTAGCTCTTCTCTATGCCAAGAATGCCCTCTTCCCTCGCCAACTCTTGGAATCCCTAGTGCCCTTTGTGACCCAGCTCAAATGTCATCTTTTAAATGGAGCCTTTCTGGGTTATCCCCAGCTTCTAGTACACTCCCTCCCCTGAACTACTTTACATTCATTTGTACACACTTTGTATTTACTCTCTTTGTTCATGCTGTCTTTCTCATTATACTGTAAGTTTGAGACTTTCATCCCTGATGCTTAGCACATTGCCTGGCACTTAAGTAAGTGTTTAATCAATACTGTTTACTGGATCACAGATCCATCTGGACCTCGAGTTGCTGATGGATAGGACAGGGGAAAGATTAGAGCCTGGTATATCAGTTAGAAGACTTGGATGGAGTACTGGAACAAGGGCTCAGAGTCAGAGTCAAGATGATGTGGATTCAAATCCTGACTCTGCCATTCACCTTCTGTGTTACTTTGGGCAAATCTTTGGGCTCAGAATGAATGTAAATAACAATTGTTTTGTTTTGGCCAGAAACCCTAAGGTTTCTAACCCAGGCCTATTCTTTTTTTCAAGAGGTCATTCTTTGCTTCATTTTTTTAAGCCTTAATTAATGAATCTCAGTCAAACTGAGACCTGTTAAAGACCTTAACTTGAAAAGCCAAGGTCCCCCACTGCGTCATGGGCCATCTCCAGTTGTCCTGCTCCATATCTGGTCACTGGACCCAGATGGTTCTGGAAGAGAGTGAGGTTGGTGACTTTGCATAGTCACCCCACACTTAAATTCAGTTCCCTTGCATGTCATGGCATCACCTCCCTGATGTCATGTTCCTCTTTGAGAATGAAGGACAAACAGCAATCTGGGTCTCAGTTTTCTCATCTTTAAAATGAAAGGGTTGAACTAGATGCTTAAGGGCTTCTCTCACCCATAAAATCTGTGATCCTCAGAG
The DNA here is from genome assembly GCA_028646515.1 of Pseudochirops corinnae. NCBI lineage: Eukaryota > Metazoa > Chordata > Mammalia > Diprotodontia > Pseudocheiridae > Pseudochirops > Pseudochirops corinnae. The sequence continues at coordinate 232,000,294 of CM053585.1, read as the reverse complement.
CCTAAGATAATTGTAATTGTATGGACTGGACCAAGGCAGTGGTGCAAAGGGCTCAGAGCTGAGATTTGGAATGATCTGATCAAACTGAGAAAGTTTTCATGAGCTTTGGTGTTAGTTGAGATGAAAAGTACATCAGGACTTAAGGGGAGAGCTGGGGAGGGGAGCATGAAGGAAGAGCAGAGATTGGTCTCAGTAACTGCTGAAAAACCATGGGAAGCCAGTAATTAGGTAGGAAACCAGGTTTTCCCCTAAGTGGTCCCTGGCCCTCCGCACTCCCCATGTGCCATGTGAGTGGCTCCTTTCCAGAGAGTTTATTTAACAATATGGCGGAGGGTGGAGGTGGGGGGAGAGGGGATATGCTGCATCATGGCAAAATGAAATGCAGTTTTAATGATTCAAAGCACATGGTTTCTGCCTCCAGCATACTAGATTTGTAGACCAGAATTTTTTCCTTGGGCTGGTTCCAGATGTTGTATAACTTGTGCATTCTCAAGCTCCCGAATGGTGGAAAGGGACTTGTCTTTTTGTTATGAGGATGTACTGATGTACTATCTAGGGGTAGCGGTTAAGCACTGTCAAGTAGCCTGGTAAAAGATTCATGGTGCTGGTGTCTGAATGGAATAAATTATGGGGAAGGAGAGCCTGCAGTTTTTTTTTTTTAATTTTAAAACAGTTAGGGAGGATTTCCAGACATTTGGATCTTCTGCCTTCCTCCCTCCCCCTTTGGTTGTTTACTGTATCTGTTAGATGCAAGGCAGTTTATACAATGGTCAAATGAGAAGCATCTGGGCCTAGTGGTGGCCAATCTCACAAACCCAGCAAGGAGTCCATTTTTAACATAATTACCACTGACTTCAGCTCAGATTCCAGGCACATCACTAGGCTTGGTCACTAGTCACTGCAGGGCCTTGTTGTCTCAGTAGGAGGTAAATCTGGTGAGGACACACACCACATCTCCTGTGGCCCCTCAGTAGCTCCTCGAAGGGCTTACAGCCAAACAGAAAGTAGAAGGATTTAGATCTAGAAAATACCTTAAAGAGGGTCTAGTTCAACTCTCAGATTGTACAAGGGGCCCAAGACTAAGAGAGAGACAGAGCCAGAGACAGAAAGAGACAGAGAGGAGAGAGAGACAGAGACAGAGAGAAGAGACAGACAGATGGACAGACAGAGACAGAGACAGAGACAGAGAGAGAGAGAGAGAGAGAGAGAGAGAGAGAGAGAGAGAAACTTGCTGAAGTTCATACAGCACAACTTGTTGAAGGTCATGCAGCTTAAGTAGGAGAGTAAGAATTTGAATCCAGGTCCTCTGGTTCCAAAGTCAGCATTCTTTCCTCTATACATGCTGCCTCCAGGCAATCACTTGTGAGGTTACTTATTTTCTGAATGTCTACAATGTGTGTGACACTGTGCTGTGGACTACGTATGAGGCCAAGGAAACAGGATACCATCACCTACCTTTGGAAATTTCACTTTTGTTGTGGAAGTAAACTGTGGATAGGAGATACAACCAGAGAAGGCATCAATGCCATATATGATCAAATGTGAGGTGGCCTGGGGCCTATTAAAGGATCAAGGGAGGGCTCAGTAAGGATAGTGCTAACTTCTGAATTGTAGACAGAGCTAGAGTCAAGTAGAATGCTCTCATTTTAACAGATGAGGAAACTGAGACTCGAAGAGTTTGAGTGAGTTACTCTGGGTCAGATGGATAATAAATAATGGAGCTGGACTTCAAACCTAGGACCTCTTACTCCAAAGACCCTGTTCTTTCTATTGAATCATAGACTGGTAAAAAAGGCAGCAGGTGGATCCAATCCAGCATTCTAAGGACATTTTTGATTCATCAATACGAGCAACTTTTCTTGTATTCAGCACAGGTCCTGTTCTGCTTATTACCAAAGTACAGAAGTTCCAGGTTTCTGCTTTTTCA
>CM053585.1:231981240-231997867 GCA_028646515.1 Pseudochirops corinnae | reverse complement strand
TATAAAGTAATTTTTGGGTAGATTGATTGGTATGGCACTAAATACATAATTTAATTTAGGTAAAATTGTCATTTTTATTATATTAGCTCGACCCAGCCATGAGCAACTGATGTTTTTCCATTTAGTTAGATCTGACTTTATTTAAATGGAGACTGAAGCAAAACACGATATTGTTCTCTTTAAAAAAAAAAAGCTTTATAAACTTTAGTGTATCTTATAAATGTAAGCAATTCTTAGTTGTAGTTCTATTAGTTTTAATAATCAGAAATAAATGTATATCTAATTAGAAACTTTAAAAAAAAAGTAATTTTTTTCAATCAGGTGCTCAATGTTTTGTTTGTCTTTTTAAATATATCTAAAAAGTCTTTTTTCCCATGCCATGCCATTTTTTACTTTTGCAAATACTCAATCAGATAAGCAAGACAGAAGCCAGATGTATTCAGTCTGCTGCACTCAAATTGGTCCCAACTTAGGATAATAGCAGTGTCAAAATGAAAAGGGTAGTTCATTACTGTAGGTTTTCAGTTCAGTGGGCCTTATTTTTGTCATTATCAAAGAGGTATTATAAAAATACTGTTGGAAGTCCTTCAAAAATTAATTGCAACCTTGTCCTATAAATGAAAGATTTTCAGGCTATGATAATCTATTTTGTACTAATTTGTAGGAGCAAGCACTTGAGAAAAATCTTATTTGTTGTTGATTTGGGAGTCATTTAAGTCTACAGGGCAGGACCCTCTGCAAAACAACATTTGGACTATTTGCAGTATCCAATAAGTAATAGCTAATAGGAAGGTAGAGAAAATTGTCACAAATCCTTCCTGTCACAAAAAAGGATCTGATTTTATCCATTCACCACACTATTTTAAAGAAGCAGTCATCTCCTGGGTTCTTGGGTTTCTTTGGACAGAGTTCTCTTCTCATTTCCAAGATGGGAAATGAACAGAGAAAAGATGAAAGGATAAAAATAATGATTATCATTCTATGTATTTGAAGATATTGGAAACAGGACATTAATGAGCCTTTTGACATTAAAATTCTTTGAAAGTTAAACTACAAGTTGGAAGAGTTCATAATAAAATGGAAATAATTCAACTTGCAGTAATTTAAGCTCCTAAGCTATCTATATTTATAATTTATTCTTATCCTTTTATTTTTTTCTAAAAATGACACTGAAGTTTAAATCAGAAATACCTTCTTTGAACCTAAAGGCCCTAGAATATGGTAAAATCTACACACAAATTACATTAATATTCTAATCCTGAGAACATTATTTGTAAAGAAGGCCTAATAACACCACCCTTACAAAGACAACAATCTCACATTTTCTCAAAAGCTGTACCTTGAGCAATATACAAATAAAATGGAATTAAATTAACATGAATCACTAAAATAGTGGCAGTGTCAGAGGAGGGAAGGGAGTTTATTTGAAAGTTTTATAAATGTAAAACCAATAGATCTTGGCTATATGTTGGAAATGGGGGGTGAAAGATAGTAGGGAGTCAAGGTTGTGAACCTGGACAACGGGGAGGATGTTGGTACCCTAGACAGTAATAGTAAAGTTTGGAAGAGGAGGATTTGGGGATATGCTGAGTTTAAGATGTCTGTGAGACACCAAATTCTAGATGTCTAATAGGCAGTTAGAGATATGATAACGGAGATCAGTAGAGAGGTTAGATATGAGAATCATAACTAAATCCACATAAGCTAATAAGATTACCAAGTGCAGTACTGTAGAGAGAAAAGGGCCCAGGACAGAGCCCAGTGAGACACAATGGTTAGTAGGCATGATCTGGAGCAGGGGTGGGGAACCTTTGGCCTTGAGGCCATATGTGGCCCTCTAGGTAATCAAGTGTGGCCCTTTGACTGAATCCAAGCTTCACAGGACAAATCCCCTTAATAAAAGCATTTGTTCTGTAAAACATGGACTCAGTCAAAAAGCCACACCTAAGGATCTAGAAGGTCACATGTGGCCTTGAGGTTGCGGGTTCCACATCCCTGGAGGAAGATCCAGCAAAGGAACCTGAGGAGGGATCAAAGAGGTAAGACCAAGGAAAAAGTAATATCATGAAAAACTCAAGAGAAGACAGTATCAAGGAGAAGAGAGTAACTGGTAATGTCAATGGTTGCAGAGATCAAGAAAGATGAGGACTGAGAAAAGGCCATTAGATTTGGCAGTTGAGGGATGACTGCTAATGGAGAGTTCAGTTTCTGTGAAACAAGGTAGAAGGCCAGACTTTAAGAGGTTAAAAAGAGAGTAAGAGGAAAAGAAGTAAAGGTATTTATTGTAGAGTCTTCTTAAGGAGTTTACTTAGTTGCAAAAATCAGGAACTATGGGATAGTTGTCTGGGATAGAAAGATCAAATAACTGTGTTTTTGAGGATGGAACAGATATGGACATATTTGTAGGCAGTATGGAAGCAGTATCCAACAGACAGAGATTGAAGGTAAGAGAGTGGAAATGATACAGGGGGCTAGAGAAGATCGAACTCAATTGGATCACTTTTGCATATAGAGGGCTTGTCTTGCAAGAAAGGCCACCTCATGTGAGATGGGTAAAGGAAGAGATTGTGGCAGAAAGCATCTGTATGATGTGCTGTGATGAAGAGGTGAAGCGGGAGCTTAGTGAACGGCTTTTATTTTTTCAGTAAAATATAAGGCAAAATTCTCAGCTAAAAGGGTAGGGAGAGAGCCGTGGGAAGTTTCAGGAGATGAAAAAAATATTTGGAAGAGCCATTGTAGTGAGATTGAGTCAATTAGGTAGATGTAAAAGGATTGCCTTGCAATAGTTAGAGCCCAGCTGAACTTTTATATAACATTTGAAAGCAGGGACCATTTTATTGCTCTTTATTTTCCCAGTGCCTGACCCAAAGTAGGTGTTTAATAGAAGTTTGCTGATCGAAGAAATGCTGTTATGTATTAAGACTGGAAAAAATTGATTGGAGTCAGCGTAGGGAGCTAGACTAAAGAATTTTATTAGAGGCAATGAAGAGTCATCAGCATTTTCCAAACAGCAAAGTGACATGTTAAAAAATATGATTTGTGCAATCGTGTGGGGAATGAGTTGGAAATGAGACTGGATGTAGAGACTGAATAGGTTATGGCATTCCAAGGCAGAGGTGACAGAAGTCTCACTTAGGATTGTGATCTCAGGAGTCAAAAAGAGGGGATGAATATATCATAGAGGTAAAATGGATAAGATTTGGAGACTGATTGAATATGGAGGATGCAGGAGTGTGAAATTTCAAGGACAATTTTTGAGCTTATCAATCTTGCTGATTGCAAAAGTAGTGGTACCCACATTAGAAAAGGGCAAATTTGGAAGTTTGGGAAAAATAGTTGTCTGGGGCGTGTTGAGTTGGTGTTATCCACAGTAAATCAAGTATCTAGCAATGAGTGACAAAGTCACATTTTCCCCCAGTCAAAAATGTTGAGCCAAAGGAAAAAATGTCCCACGTGTACAGGTTTTTAAGACTGGATTTGCACTTTTACAGTTAAGGGTCACAAAATGCCTTACTCACATGTTACTGTTGACAGTACTGGCCACATTTTATAGATGAGGAAACTAAGGCTCAGACACGTTATGATTATGTGCTCTATCAAATCTACAGTATGTCAATTTGTCCTTTGGTTGTCTTAGAAAGGTCTTTATAAACAATTAAGACTTGATTTATCTGTCACAATTTTTCTCCAGTGGCAATTATTTTGGGGGGAAAACTAGATTTTACCCAAGACTTCAAGTGGAGCAGGCATTCACAGGCCAAATCCTACTGCTCATTCCCTAACCTAGGATGGTTCATCCCTCCTTATGCAGCTCTTCCCTCCCAAGGAGGCTCACTATTGGCACCAAACAAAGCAGACACCCAATTACTCTGGTACATTATAGCTCAGAATTACTTATCTCCAGCAATCCACCAGCCTCAAAATTGCCAGTAGCAGTGATTACAAGGATGCACCAACACAACTGGTTTTCCAATGGCAAAAACTGACAATATCGTGGAAATAGGTAGATTCCACTAAAGTGGGCCACATTAAAATAGTCTTCCTATTGCTTCTTCCATATCTTTCCTAAATTGCCACTGAATCCCTAACCCATGCTTAAGGACCAAAGAACCCTGACGTGCTACATAAACATCAGCTTTCAATTTTTTTCAGAATGCCCTTGGATAACACATAAATTGAAAATGAACTGTCAAATTCCCAATTTTTAAAATAAACTTCTCTTGGGTTTATGAAGGTACAAAAAATGTGTAGACCTTTTTAAGAAGTAATTCAAAACTACCAATAATCTGGTTTCTATATTTGTTAACTCAATGTGTTGTTATGAATTACATGATACAGCATGTCAAATACTTAGGGTGAAATAAACATCAGGAAGACCCACATGTAAAAAACACATCAAATAAGACATTAAAAAGAAGTACTCAATTTTTGCTAAGCCTAATGGCAGCTATTCCATATAAAGGACTTGAAAACTTAAATGTATGGTACACTTTAAAAAAATGTTTTTGCTTTGTTTCACTGACTCTAAAATTATAGTATCTTTTAAAAAAAAATTCCAGTGTCCCAAGATTTTCCTGAGCATTTCAGGAAAAAAGACAAAAGACTGGGGAAGGGTTATCGGTAAGGGAGAAGAAGGTCTCAAGGAAGAGGAAGATGGGAAGGAAGTCAAAGAAGGGAAGGAGTAAGGTGACTGGACAATAGCTGGTTGGAGAACCATGCTACCAAGTTCCTGCTCTCCTTGGTGGATAAGAGGTTGGTGATCAACTGTCCTGTTGTAGTCTAGCATGGTTTAGAATACTACTGACTTTGCAGTCAAGAAACCTGGGTTCTAGGCTAAGCTTTGACACTAATTTATAGGATGATCTTCTGGACCTCTGTAAAATGAGGGCTTCAGATTAAACATATTTTGAATCTACCTTAGTTCCAACATTTAATATTTTTTTCCTGCAGGTAAATATTAAAGGCAGAGAATAGGTGAAAAAGTATTTTTTTGCACCAAATGGACAATACACCCCTCTCATATTCCTGTCTGTCAAAGTTGTTAAAGAAAAAATAATCTTACAAGTAGATGACAGAACAATGTTTAATAGTGGCTTTAATAAAAGCAAACACTTGAAAGTATTCAATATTTAATTCAGATCAATGTGTTTCAATACATTATCAGAAATACTTTCATCTTTCACACTAACCAATTTGAAGTATATTAGAATATCTCTCAAGAACTCTTCTGAATTTACATGAACAAATCTGTAGGGAACTTGTGACTTGAGTCCAATACTTTAACCAACTATGACTAGATCATCACTGGTGAATTCATATGCTGGAACCTCAAGGTTGAGTGGTGCAGGACCTTTTCTGATTCTGCCAGATGCATCATAGTGTGACCCATGACAAGGACAGTAATAACCACCGAAATCACCTGCATTTGCAATAGGTACACAACCAAGATGGGTGCAGACACCTATCAGTATGATCCATTCAGGTTTCTTTACACGGTCTAAATCATGTTGTGGGTCTCTCAACTGTGACAAATCCACGGCAGATTCTTGTTCTATTTCCTTCTGGGTTCTATGACGTATAAACAGAGGCTTTCCTCTCCATTTCAAAGCTATGTTCTTGCCTTCAGGAATATCTGACAGCTTGACTTCAATTTTCGACATGGCCAACACATCAGCAGAAGCACTCATGCTGGAGACAAACTGGGAGACGGCATTCTTGGCAGCATATGCAACACCTACAGTTGTAGTTGCGGTTATCAAATAGGAGAAGCCTTTTCTACTTTCACTGCTATCTTTTGAAGATTTTTTGCCATCTAACACTTCTGCTCGACGATAGGCAGAGAAGTCAGGAACTTTGATGTCTGTATGGGAGTAACGAACAGAAGCAGGAGCTGCAAAACAGAGGGTTATAACAACAAAGTCAGTTAAACACCTTAAAAGGTGTGTGTGCCTATATGCACACATGTATGTAATATACATTACACATACAAACATATACGCCTTGAAGTCTTTAAAAATTCAAAAATATTCAGGCAAAGACTAAACATTCTGAAAATGACAAAACAATCTGTTAATATAAAAATAGTCAAAGCAGGAGCAGTCAGCATATGAAATAGCATAAATTGGATGAAGTCTATTTATATATTGGTATACAAGTTAACGCACAAGTTATTTGTTAATTGATCTTCTAGCTGAGCACTGCTGATTCAGGCTCAAAAAGTCTCCAGAAAAATGAGTACATGAAGTTGAACAGCCCTGTGAAATGAAATATTTCAGATTCCAAAAATTCATTTGCTAGTCATTCACATCTACCCTCTAGTACTGAACTCATCTCTAGCTTTCAAATGCAAACTGTGAAATCTATATTCCTATTAAGGTCAATCTATGTTTTCTGAAAGTGCAAAAAAATTAAGAATTCTTGAAGTGTTATTTTCAAGAAGAGAAAACGGTACCCTATGCACATAATTTTACAAGAAATTGAAAGTTTTTCCTTTTCTTTTTTAAAAGCATTCTAGGAAATCTCCCTGTAACAAAGGTCCATTTTTTTTAACACCAATATTCTTCCAATGACATTGTATGGTGGCAAATAATTAAACACCTTGTAGTCTAAAGAAATGCATTTTGAGATCACCCAAAGGGCAAGTATGAGGTCCTCGATGGACATTAGTAGGCTGTAACACTCTATAAACAAGGAATTAATTACAAGAAGCAATGCAAAGAATTATTTAAAAAGTGTAAAAATGAAAGACGCACCAATAATGTGCCAAATAAATATGGATGCAAAGAAAATGACACAAAAACTTCCAAATATGTTGGGTGTACCCTCATGAAGAATTTAAGGGCAGCAATGGACAAAATGTGCACAAGATGGGAAGGCATAAATGAGACTTCGGAGCCCCTAGGGCCTAGAGTATTTTAAGAAGGGAATTAGAGATACTTTAACTTTCAACATAGTCAACAATGGGTGAAGGAGGAAGAGCCAAATCAAAAACTGTCAGGGTCAAAGAATCTTTGAGTGGGCTATCATCTCATTTGATTAGAAAGTAAGAAAACTCTGATAGCTTCATTCTTAATGGATTACTAGTGTGTACACATCATTTTAGGAGCTAGTGAATGACTAAAAGGCCAAGAATTTTGACAGAAATTTTTTAACTCAAATAATTACTGCGAACTAAGTTTTGATGAAAAATTTAATTGGTGCCATTTTCAAACATGTTTAAGAAAAAATGAAACTTCTGGCAGGTTCTCTAATAAAATATCCTACTAAGTCTATTCAGTCACTTTTGTTTACAGAAGAGGTTTTGTTTCCAAAGAAGACAGTTTAAAAAAAGAAACAAAGATTGTGGAGTTTAAAATCAAAGGGACTTAAGCTCAAATTCTGATTCTGACACTAACTATATACGACCTCAAACAAGTTACCTAACCTTTCAGGGCCTAATCTGTAAACAGAGAGTTGGCTTCTATGATTCCTTCCAACTATAAAATCTATGCCCTAGATTCTACTCTTAAAAATTATTTGCCTTTTTATCACAAAGTTTCTATGCCAGAATTCATACCAATACAGTTCAAAAGTGATCAAAAATTACTGTATAGTATATATATTTCAACTACTTTCCCTCTAGTTCCCAAGAATGATAACTACATGCAAATCATAAAAAAGTTACCTATAATGGAAAACTAGTGAAATTAATGAGATCTACATAAAAATACCTCTGCACTTTTCCAAATGGAGGCATGTGGGCAAATTACTGAATAAGAAAAGCCATCCTAAAATGATTCTCAGCCAGGATTTCTGTGGGATCAATTCTATGATTTATATAGCTCTAGTGAAAATGGCTACTAAGTCCTGTCAATGTATTTAATATCACTTAGATAAGAAGGCAGGCCTGGAATAGAGGACAGAGAGCCAATTTAGAAGATCTATGTTCAACTCTCCCTACCTTCCCTTTGACCATAAAGGCTTTTACCCTGGATAAGTCACTTAATCAATTAGAGACCTAGTCACTTCTCAAAGACTACAATTTATAGAGGTGTTCGTTACCAATGTACATTAATAGGGGGAGTTTCTTGGTACCAATTTTTCACTGGAAGTTACACAGGCCAATGAAACAACAGGTCTGGATCAAAAGAAAAAAAATCACTTAAATTATTTCTCTTAATAGAAGACAGGAGGAAAAAAAGTTTGTATAATAAAACAAAAACTATCAGCCCTTTGAAAGGGACACTTCTGGTTTAAAATCACTTTAATCAACTGACCTTGCTCATATAATAATAGCTAAAGAAAAGTATGTGAATCTGGCATAAATTAGGCACAGTCCAACATCTTAAATCATATATCAAGATAAATTCCAAATAGATACAAGACTTAGCTATAAAAGGTGACATGAGAAGCAAATCAGAAGAGCAAGGACAAAAATTACTTTTCTAATCTATGGATGGGGAAGAGAGGAACACGGAAGATGAGACCTTTTTTATCATATAAAATTAAAGTTTTTGCACAAACAAAAACAAGGCAGTTAAAATCGGAAGGGAAACAGGTTAAATAACAAAATAATCTTACAGAAAGTTTCTTTGAAAAAAAGTCTCATATCTAAGATATAAGGATCTGATTCAAATTTCTAAGAATACATTCCTCAATAGCTACATACATAGTCAAGGAAATAAACAGGAAGCTTTCAAAGGAAGAAATTGAAGCTTTCAACAACTGTATTTTAAAAATGTTAAAATTGCTAATGATTAAAGAAATGCAAGTATTTTATTCATATTCATCATGCTGGTAAAGATAACAAAAGAGGAAAATGACAAATGATGGAGGGGTAGTGGGAAAACAGATACACTAATGCACTAATTGGTGGAATTGTGAACTGATCTTGCCATTCAGCAAAGAAATATGCAACTAAGCCCAAAAAGTACCTTTGGCTCACCTATCCCAGTTCTATACCTTGAAGAGATCAAAGAAAGAGGAGAAGGACCCACAAGTACAAAATTTCTATAACTTTTTTTTATAGTGGCAAATAAAACAAAAAAACTCGGTAAACTAAGCGGGTGCTCATCTGTTGGGAAATAGCTAAACAAATTATGACATGAATACAGTGAAATAATAGGCCATAAGAAATGAAGAAAAGGACAGCTTCAGAAGAAACTAGGAAGACCTCTATGAATAAATGTATAGTGAAGTAAGCAGAACTAGTAGAACAATTTACACAATTACATTAAAAGAAAAACCATTCAAAGTGTTGGGTCTGGAGTCAGGAAGACCCGAGTTCAAATTTACCCTCAGACACTTATTAGCTGTGATCCTGGGCAAACCCTGTTTGCCTCAGTTTCCTCATATGTAAAATGAGGTGGAGAAGGAAAAGGCAAACTACTCCAGTATCTTTGCCAAGAATATCCCAAAAGGGGGCACGCAGAGCAGATATAACTGAAAAATGACTCAACAACAAATCTATGATTTCAAAAGATTGAAGAGGAAGTACACTAACTATCCCCAGCCAGAGAAATGATGGACTTAAAATGAAGAACAAGAGATGCATTTTTGGACATGGTCAATGTGGGCATCTGTTTTGCTTGACTACTTATTATTTATTATGGTTTTTCTTTCTTTTTTTTTTTTCAACTGGCCTACTAGTGGGGGTGGGGTGAGAATTATTAATCAGAAAAATTATTTTTTAAAAAAGTGACTAAAAGGTTTCCTCCTTATTTGAATTTAAAGAAGGTTAACATTCAGGATTCCATTGCTTTAGTTTAACTACCAAGCTACATTTTCTCAGAGAATACAAAATGTCTGGAAAATCTGGTAATTACAGACATAGTTCTTGCCCTTGAAATTCAAGTTCTAAGTTATTTTAACTATATGTTTTGGTTGTGACTCAAAGGTGGCAAAGCATAACATTCCTAGATTCAGCTTCAACTTAAAAGACAAAACAAGATACTATGGAAAGGCCACCAGGATAAAGGAGTAGCTCTTTAAAGTATGTAAAAAGAGAATGTATTCTTACTTTCACCTGCACCTAGCACCAGGGATAGAATATCAAAGCTAGTGTTTGGCTGTTTTCCCTTAAGTCAAGATTTTCACCAGTGTCAGGTCACACCTCTCATTCCACAACTATATCAAGGAATCAATTTTTCAACTAAACTGTGGAGTGGAAAGAATACTAGAATTGGGATGATTCCTGGGTCTACCATTTTTACAAGGTAAGAACCTCAGAAAAAAGTCAAAACCTCGGACCCTGATTACTCATATGTGAAACTGAGATGATAATACTTGACCCACAGAGATGTTATGATGATCAAAACATGATGAAGTTCTTTGTAAATTCTAAATTGCTTTGTGAAAGTAACCTATCAAGTCATCTGCAATACTGGAGGAAGTAGGTATGTTGAAGTTGTAGAAGTATTAAGCATATTGCAAGTTGGAGGCTTCACTTGATAGAGGATACTGACTAGGTCTTATTTTTCCATCACTTGTAAAAGTATTTCCAACAAAGTACATAAAATAAAAAAGCCCCCTTTAATGGTTAAACTTTCATAAATGACCTTTCATTTTTTTTTTCTATCCTTCCACTGGTATTTCCTATCCTTCCACATTGGGGGATGGGGGAGAACAGAAATTTGGTGTAAAGAAATGTTTTATACACCAAGATCATCATGAGACCTTGAAAAAGTTAAGTGATTTGATTTCTCTGGACCTCAGTTACTCTCTCTGTTAAAAGAAAGTAGCTGGAAACCTGGGTTTTAGAATTCATTCTATATAAGTCTTGAGAGGCCAGATGTCAATGGGTCCCAGGACTCACTTCCTACAAAAGGTCTATCTGTCCTACATCTCCTAACTGCCAAAGGACAAGCTCCCTCTCCACCACTGGGCGATCTAAGTGTATCTAGAGCACCATCCAAATGCTCTTTAATGTCCCATTCAGAGCTAAAACATATTAGGAACCTTAGAGATCACCTTGGGAGTGGCCTCACTTCCCTGAACCCAACTTCCTCTTGGAAGATGTAATAAACTCAAAATATGGAACACTGGATTTAAAATTGCAGGAACTGGTCTCCAATATAGTAACTAACTACAAGTGCTTGGCCAGCATTGTGTAGTGGAAGGAGCACTAACTCAAAAGTCCTGGATTCAAATCTTGCTACAAGTTTACTCCCAGCGTGACCTTGAGTAAATCATTTAACCTACCCGGGTCTCAAGTTTCTTCAACTATTATTAAAGGACTGCATCAGATTACGTTGTACCTAAGGTCCCTTCTACTTCTAGCTCTATAATCCTATGATGCCATTTCACCTTCTGGGACTTCAGTTTCTTTACCTGTAAAAATGATATTTAATACCCTTGCTACCTAAAGGGCTGTGGACATATAGGAGATAATGTCTGCAAAGAGTTTTGTTGTGTTTAAAACTTTCAAACCTAAAAGGGAGCTATTATTATTATTCCCCACCTCCAGGCAAAAGACGGCTTACCCCAAAAGTTTCAGAGTGGGGGTGGGGCGGTCGCCTTTCAGCAGCGTTCAAGGCCAGGTCAAGGCGGCTCTCTGAATCCGGGAGTGTAGGGAAGCCCTTTCCCAAACCTCAGGTCCCTCAGCCTTCACTCGGCCTGGGCGCCCCTCAATACCGGAAATGGGGGTCCCAGGCCCCGGAAACAGCCATCCGGCTCCCTCCCTCGGCCGGCAGGCCATCCAGACCCCACGGGGAGCCCTTCCCCCGGCTGCAGAACCAGCGGCTCGGCTCGGCGCATCCCCTTTGCTCTCATCTCCCCCCCGGTCTCTTCTCTTCCCAGCCCCCCACTCACAGAAGAGGCTGACTTTGGCGACGAGCTGCCGGCGGGCGGCCTGCCCAGCCAGAGATTCCTGGCACAGGAGGGGCCGCTTCACATCCAATACGGGAGGCTCCGGGGCGGGCACCACCGAGGCCTGCACCAGCGGCCGCAGGGGACCCACCACCGTTCGGGACGTAGCTGAAAGGACAGGGGCAAAAGGGCCCGAACGAGCAGCAACCGACAACATGGCGACAGCTTCTTTCACCCTGAGCCGGTCACTAGGACGACCTTCCCGGAGATGCGCAGGCGCCGGGAAGAGGCCGTGCGCGTGGCGTCATCACGCCAACAAGCGCGCGCAGCACTCCGGGTGCGGGTATAAAAGGCGCTGCGCGGACGCGGGTGTTATAGAACCTCTTCTGAGTTGGAACCGTGTTTATTTTTCGTGTCTGTTATTTAGCGGTTTCAGTGCTTCACGTAGGCACAAGGACTAATAATTATCCCCTCCCCTATTCTCATAAAAAGATGAATGATCTGCCACCGATGATTATTATAGATCTTAGAAGTTAGACTTGATCATCATGTCCCTGGAACAGGGTTGTTTCCAGATGACTTGTTTATTTAACTGATGCCTGATAGCCTCAAAAGTTGGTATTTCCTTAAAGCAGCGCTCCAGGGGTAAAAATGAAAAAAAATTGGTTTACTATTTTTCTGTTCCTAAAATACTTCACCCTTGCTAGGGCCTTGGTGAGAGCTAAGGAAGGCAGATGAAACAATAACTAGGCTGAGGACACAAGTATCAATGCAGTACTTCCTTCTGGTATTTCAGAATGGGATTTCATTGACTATAAACCTTTTTGTTCAATTAGCAATTATATGTTGCAAAAATTTCTAGACAATCATATCAACAAAATGATCAATTCTATTAAAAGCCCTAAATCCTTATGAATCTGTGTTCCCTTTTAAGCTGCTTCCCCTTGAACATTGAAGAGTAACATAGTGTGAGACTTGGACAAGTACAGTCCCTCTCTGACACTCGGTTTTATCTTCTGTAAAATGAGGGGAATGAACTAGATTTTATTTTGGAGGAAAAAAAACTATTTTAGTTACCTTGAACTTGACAAACACCAACAAACAGGAATGATATACAAAGAATATAGAACATGAAAGGAGGATAATATATAAAATGGCAAACCACGGCTAGCTTGCTTCCTATACGTAAGTACATAATAAATTCAACATCTTAGTTTCAAAGCTATTCTTTTTGTTTATGTCTCCTCTCTCTACTTCCTTCTGGTCTTTTCTGTGCATTCTTTTACATGCATCATTAATGCTGCTTTTTCTTTTCCTCTTTTTGTTTTTTTGTGGGGGAGGAGAGAGTCACCATCGCTAACCCTTTCTCAGTTCTCCCATTCCAAAATGGAAACAAAAAAAAAGTCTACTTATAACCAACATAGTCAAGCATAACAAATCTACATAACGGATATGTCTGAAGATGTTTTTCTCATTTTACACCTCTAATCTATTACCTATCTGTCAGGAAATGGAAAGCATGTTTCCACATTAGTCTTCTTGAGTTATGGTTAGTCATTGGTCAGAGTTCTAAAGTCTTTCAAAATCTCTTTGCTTTAAAATGTTCTAGTTATTGTTTAAATTGTTCTAGCTTTGTTCAATTCACTCTGCATCAATTTATAGAAATCTTCTTAGGTTTTTCTGAGATCCATCCTTGTCCACATTTCTAATATTGCACAATGATATTCCATTACATTTATATACCACACTATTTTTTGTCATTCCTCAACTGATGTACATGAGCTTTATGTCCAGTTCTTTGTTATTAAAAAAAAAAAAAGGCTTCTATGGATATTTTTGTACACATGGATCTTTTTACTGTCTTTAATCTTTTGGGGGTAGAAATCTAGTATTGGTACAATGAGGTCAAGGGTATATACAGTTTAGTGCCTTTTGCGACACAAGTCCAAATTGCATTTCAGAATAACTGAGCACAGCTCCATCCATAGTGTGTCTGTCATCCCATGTTCCCACTAACAATTGTCATTTCCCTGTTTTAATTGTTTTTGCTAATCTGATGGGCATGTGGTAGAACATTAGAGTCATTATCATGTACATTTTCTTTATTTTGAGTGATTTGGAACATTTTTTTCCCTAACTCTCAAAGACTTGTTTTTCTTCTTGTGAGGACAATCTGTTCATATCCTTTGACCAATGAGCTATTTGGGGAATAACTCCGGTTAGCTATATATAGATCATATAAATACAAGCATATAAAACAAGTATATGTGATACACATATCACATATATTGTATGTGCATATGTATATGTACATATATCACATATATTGTAAATGTGTATCATTTTATGTTTATTTATAAAAATATTTATGTATGCTTCTTTATATATCATACCCTAAGCACTCCAGTGTTTTTACCAAGAAAACCCTGTGGACAACTATGGTCCATGGAGTCCCAAAGAGTCAGACACTACTGAATGACTAACAACAAAAATGTGTATGTGTGTGTGTGTGTGTGTGTGTGTATAAACCTTCACTTGATCCATCCATCCCCACTACCTATCACCTCCTATCTCTCTTCTCTTTTGTGGCTAGCCCACTTGAAAAGACCATCTATAATTAATGTTTCCATTTCCTTTCCTCCTACTCTGCTTAACTCTCTTTTGGCTAACTTCTGAACTCATCTTTCAACTAAAACTACTCTCTCTAAAGTTACCAGTGATCTCAACTGCCAAGTCCAATGACCTTTCCCAATCCTCATCTTTCTTGACTTCTCTGAAGTCTTTGATTTTGTCAAAGCTTCATTCTTCTTGATATTCTCATCTCTCTAGGTTTCTTTGACATTTCTGTATCCTAATTTTCTTCCTACCTGTCTCACTACTCTTTCTCCATTTCCTTTACTGGATCTTCACCCATGTGTCTCATACTCACCATGGATTTCCCCTAGGATTCTGTCCTGTCACTCTCTTCTCTTCGTTCTCTATGCTAGGTGCATGTCATGATTTGCCAATTTCATAATTATTTCCATGCTGATGATTTTAAAATCTACTTGTTCAGCTCTAATCTCTTTGCTGACCTCCAGACTCACATTTCCAATTGCCTATTTGCCCCATAGATATGTAGTTATCAGTATGTCTAAAACTGAACTTACATCTTTTCCCCAAAACTCTCCTCTCTTCCAGATTTCCCTATCACTATCAATAGAACTACCATCCTCCCAGGCCCTCAGGTTCATAACCTAAATGTCTTCCTCAACTCCCCACTGTCTTTCACCCATTCCAGTTATCAATCTGTTGCCCAATGTTATAGATTTTACCTTCCTGATATCTTCTGTATATTCTCCTCTCCTCTGATGATGATACCACCACTCTGATTCAGGCAGGCCCTCACCACCCCATGCTTGAACTATTGCAATAGCTTGCTGGTTGGCATCCTGGCCTCAAGTGGTTCCCCATTCTACTATATGCTCCATTCAGGTGTCAAAATGATCTTCCTAAATCTCAGGTGTGATGATATCACATCCCCATTTCAGTACACTCCAGTGGCTCACTATCACCTTCAGGATCAAATATAAAATCCTCTGTTTAGCATTTAAAATTCTGGCCACTTTTTACCTTTACAGTCTTCTTATCCCTTCTTATACTGCATACTCTGTCATCCAGTGACACTGACCTCTTTACTGTTCCTTAATCAAGATACTATATCTTCTGACTGCACAATTCTTTCCCTCCTCATTTCTTTCTCCTGGCTTTCCTGGTTTCTTTTCAGCCCCCACTAAAATGCTTTCTTCTACAAGAAGCCTTCCCCAGGCCCTCTTAATACCTGCCTTCCTTCTGTTGATTATCTGCAATTTATCAGATAGATAGATAGATAAGTAGATATGCTGTGATGAATGGGAGAATGAGAAATGAATTGGTTAAGGATTGTCTTGTTACAGTAAGGGCCCAGTTGAAATTATGTAACAAATTTGTAGTCAGCCAAGTCAGGACAATTTTTCATTTTCTCCAGATCCATTCTGCAAGTAGAAGTGGCAATGTAGAGCAGGGAGCGTTGTAACTACCATCACTGTGAAAAGTGAGTCCAGGATATGATACAAGTGAAACTGCAACCAGTACTGGAAAGGATGGCCAGGGATGCCATGTCATCAGGACTCAAGCAGATCTCAGTGAGTGGAAGAAGATGAAAGGAGGAAAAAAGGAAACGATTTATGAAAAAATCAAATTTAACTACAGAGAAGGCATTTCAGAGAGTACAATGGGATGGGTGGGCAGATCTGGGGAGTGGTACAGTATTGGAAGTGGATTTGAGGCAGATGAGAACAAGGGTATGGGAATGAGGCATGGGGAACAAAGGTGGTACTCTAAAGCTGCAGATTCAGAATCAGGAACCTAGAGAGAGTATAATGGGGAAAGAGTATGTTAACGATTGAGGAATGAGTTCAGGCAAATTTTCAGTGCCTGGAAAGCAGTTCATTAATTAGTCTATTAGAGGGTAGAGAGGTGATTAGACTGTTTAGGGACTTCTTTTGATGTTCACCTTGTGGAAAGTGATGATGTTGAATCCCACAAGGCCCAGGAGCCACAACTGCCAGTAGGCATGATTAGGAGAAGATATAGCATGGATGAGGCAGAAGCTGGCAATTCCTGGTGGGTCTGGTTTCCAGAGCACTGGAGAAGTACCTGGGTTAAAGACAGACCTGAGGCCTAGATCTGAGAGGTTGACCACATACATAATACCTCACACTCTTCCTCCTAGAGATCAAGAATTTTTTTTTTAATTTGGTACCTATTAAGCATTCTCAGCAAGACTGAGGAATGGATCAGCCCCTGTGCTAGGTCTTTCCTT
>CM053585.1:231941327-231980740 GCA_028646515.1 Pseudochirops corinnae | reverse complement strand
ATATATATATATTCAATAAAATACACATATATATAGTTAAAGATATATCTCTCTATCTCTATGTATATATAAATACTTACATACACACACACACATACATACTGCAGACTGTAAGAATGTTTTTCAAGCGGTGCATTTAGGAAGGGAAAGGGAACATGCAAAATTCAGAAATCATATGTAAGGAATTTGTGTCTAGATAGTATTGCCGTGATGCTTTAGAGGGCTTCATTGATGAAGAGGAAGTTTTGAATGCTACAACCTAGAGAGTGTGTGGTGTAGGACATACAAGGGAAGATGTCACTTGCTGAAAGAGCTGGGAAGGAGAAACTAAAAGAAAAAGATGATAGCTGTTTTACCCTTTTACCCTTTTACGACCAGCAAGGGCCCTGTGTTACTGTGTCCAATTCCCATGTGACCCGAGATGAGAATGACATCATATTGTCCAGAACAACAAAAGCCAAGACCCTCCTCTATACCCCTAATCCCCTCCTTGGGGGATATAGTCTATCTAATATTAGAGTAAATCCTAAGGCAGAGGTGACCTACCTGAAGATTGAAGAGTAAGTGACACAAATACTCCTTACCCCTTTATAACTAGTATTGAAGACTTCCACTGAAGCCTGCCTTGACCATCTGTCAAAATCTGGGGATCATTATATGCCTTACCATTTATATAACTCACCACCACCAGCTTTCTATTTCTTGTTCAAGGATTGGTAATCAAATTAATGTAACCATTGCTACTCCAATCAGCTCCAAGCATCAGGACTTTTCTGTAATCAGATCAATTCCCAAGCCAATTGTAGAGCCTGTCTCTTGTCAGCTGATGCCATGTCAGTTACTCTGATTCTGTCAACTTTTCTGGCTTCTGGTTTCCATTGGGTAGCTTCTAATATCTGCTCCTACTTTGAATTCCCTGGCTTCTTATGTGACTTCCTATGCCTCAAATTAGGACCTCCTCATATTTAGTAATCCATTTTTATCTTAGGTTCGAAAATCCTAAATTCACATTTCTATGAGATATAACGCAGAGTCAATATGTATTTTTCCCTCAAAAGTTTGCTGATTCAGAGTTTCCCAGCAATAAACTTATGCGTTCTTAAAATAGGTGTATGTAAATTAGCTGCTGGGAAACAAAACATGGCAGATATCAGTCAGTACCTTTGCCTCAGAGGGAGTCTGCTTTTTTCTTAGCTCCTCTCAGAACTATGTTTTTTTACTTCAAGCTGCTTTTTCTCTCTGTCTCCACAGATACCTTTTTTTAAATCCCCCTTTCAGTAAATAAAAATGTCCACATAAGAAAGAATCAGTACCTTATCCATATCAACTTCCTCTCTTCCAAGGCTCTGTTCCACTCTATCCTACCTTTCTATCTTACCCTCTGGAATACTCATTGTACCATTAACAAATGATACTTTATGTTAGACCTGCATGAAATATTGTATTTAATTTTCTAGGTACATGTTCCTCCTCCTCCTACCTCCAAACAGAATGTAAGCTTTTTGAGGACAGAGACTTAAATTTTTTTTCATATTCCTGTTTCCTGGCACATAAATCCAGAGCTTGATACATAATAAGTGCTTAAAAATGCTTGTTAAATTGAATTTTGGGCTTCACTGACCCAAGCATCATGGATCAAATTTAATCTCTTAACTGTAATGAAATCTCCTTGATAGGATGGCAGATTTTGAATATTCTAGGTAGATTTTGAATATTCTAGGTAAATTTTGAATATTCTATGTAAATCGCTTAGCTAAAATTTCCTTCCCTGTACCAAGGGAGAAACAACAACAATATTGATAGCTCTCATTTTCAAGGGAACATATTTCACATATATTAGCTCATAACATACTGCACCCACATTAACTTATTTTATCCTTGAAACAACCCTAGAGATGTCAGTATTACCCCCATTTTATAGATGAGGAAACTGAGACTCAGAGAAGGTAAGAAACTTGTCCAGGGTCACACAGCTTGAGTCTGAGGCAGGATGGGAACTCTAGTTTTCCTGACTTAAGTCTAGCATAGTCATCATGCCCCATTGTCTCTAAGGTAATGAAATACAGATAGGTAACTTAAGGCAGTGTTGTCTTCATTTAACAAATCATAAAGGCTTAACTCTACATATAGATTGACCCCCAAATTTACAACAAACAGGCTTTCTTTTCAACTTTGCTTTTCAAACACTTTTTAAAAAAATATCAGCAACATCATCAATTTAACTGATAATTCCCTTGCAGAGAGAAGAGCTCTAAAAAATGGGACACAGGATGGGTGACTTTTGATAGTAAAATAAGAAATAGTAGGAATAAGGGGCTCAACTATAGGGAATGAGGATATATGTAGGCAGAACACCTTAATGAGGAACCCTGGGGAATCTGAGGGGCTCAGAGAAGATGCTGACAGGAGAGGCATGGAAGAGAAACTTTTTCTCAGCGTTTTTGGTAGGTTATCCTTGGAATCATGTAGAAGATTTGAGTCCAATTCAAAGCACCTGAGACTTTTATGTTGGAAAATCATAGGATTATAGAGTTATGGCTGGAAGAAACCTCAGAGACTGTTTAGCCCACCTATATTATTTAACAAATGAGGAAGCTGATGCCCAGGGAAAATAGGAGACTTGTTGAAAGTCACACACCAGAGGAAGAAGTCAGGTCCTTTGACTCCAGAACCAATGTTCTTACCAATATGCCATGAACCCTTAGAACTAGAAATAAATGATCTTGGCTTTATTGAAAGTATTGGGATAAGATTCAGGAGAAAGGACCATTCACACTAGTCCAACACACAATCCTTATTCTAGAACAGAGAGAGTTTGTCCCCTTCCTTTTTCTGGGCAACTGGGTGAGACAAGTTAGAAGAGAGCGAAAGAGCATCCTTTTCCCCTCTTCCCTGATCCCCAAGCCCTCCTCCTGCAGCCAGCTTCTGTTTCCTTTGTTTTGTACCCAGTGGAAAGCAAGGTACATCCCCCATAAAGATGGTCCACCTGGCATCAAAGTTCTGGAGACCCCAAGACTCTCATACTCAAAGCATCCCCATCCTAGAAAGAGTCACAAAATAGACCACTACCCTTTCAAACTACTACTTGTAGTTCATACTTCCTTTACTACTCTTATTAAAGGTCCCACATGAATCTTTTGTTATCTGTAGCCAAGACTAGAGTAGTTTAGGTGGGAGGAAAGGTAATAGCTATCTATTTCCATTTGCCTAGTACTTTTCTGAATGAGGGGTTTATCTCTTCCATTACTATACAATCTTACTGTATATCCGTGATGACTCCTTGTTTCTCCCTTGATACTTCCTTTGTGTGTCTTAGATATTTCTTCAGACCTTTTTCCCTCCCCAGTCTTATATCTTATATCTCTTATTATCTTATTATTATTATTATTATTATTATTATTATTATTATTATCTTATTATTATTATATCTTATATCTCAATTGGGTACAACAACCTCATAGGGTACCCAAGAAGACCCAGGGCCAATTTAAGTGCTATAACTCAGTAAAGAGGAGGAAAGGAGATTCATTCTTGACTAGTTGTGCCTGGCTGGCACCCCAGCACATCAGAAAAAAATGCATGTTATTTTTGCTTTTATCAAAATCTTCAGGGATGGTTTGTGAGAGCAAAGTCAGCCTACTCACTTGTCCAACTTCTCCAGTGGCATATTAAAATCCCAGGTTGAATAGGAAGCTCTATTTGCACTCATTTCTGAATTGATGGCAGCAGAGTAGAAGATTGTAATCTGCTTGGTATTTAATTTGTATTTCCAGATAATAACAATAGTAGTAACAATTTGTACTGCCATGGTCCCTTTCATCTGAGACTCTCAAGAGTGCTTTCCTTGGAAATAATAAATTAAGTCACAAGGCCTCTGTAAAAAAGATTAAAATGAAAATATGAATTTGAAGAACCACTTTACTGCCTACATTTTTACCTGCTACACAAATATATAAATATTTTTCTTCTAAATCTTTCCTTTGTAAAAGAGAAAGGAAGAGAGAAAAAACCTTGTGTAGAATGATACAATCCCAGTAGAAAGATTGGCAATGCCCTATCATACCAAAGTATTCCCATGCTGAATTAAACCATTATTCTCAGTGCAAGGCTATGATAATTAAATGAGATATCCCATAAGGAAGTGTGCTGATTAATAAATTCTTTGATTACCAGGTATGATAAGTATACCTCCAATCAATACAATTGCCTGAAAGCTCCAAATTAGAAATTGCACAATAAAACATAAATGAAGGGTACTAGGTTTGGGTGGCTTTAATTACAGGGAGTGATTAATTGATCATTCAAATGGTATTGATCTACAACGTATTTAATTCCCTGCAATTTAATTTGTCAAATTTGACCCCAGATAACTGATTATTTGCTCAATTATTGCTTTCCCTAGAAGTGATGAGATTGATAGAAGGGGAATGGTTAGAAACCATAAGTCAAACACAACTATGTTCAAAGAGCCCATCATGTTCTATCTCTGTGCCTTGGCTCATACTGATTACTCTTGCCCAAAATGTCCTTCCTCCTCTCTACCTGCCCACCCCTTACTTGGACTTTAAGGGCAAGCTCAGGACATACCTCTTTGAACTCATTGAGCAACCAGGACAAACCATGTTAAGAAGTGGCCTGATAGATGTCACCCATGACCAAAGGAACACCAGCTTGGGCAGGGAACATAGACTGTAATAAAAAGACAAATGCTCTTGGGAATCAAGGAGAAGCATACCGATCCCCTGGCTCACTCTGTATTTTGGCTTCCTTGTCAAGTGCAGTCTTTCTGGCCTTGGATTGCTGCTCTAGCCACCATTCTTCTGCTCAGCCATGTGTATCCTTGTGCTCTTTAGGGACCCGGATATCCATCTGAATAGGTTTTGGTTTAGACTTGCCTTCCTCCCAAATTATACTCTTCATGGAGCTTACCCAATGACTGCCACATGATGACACCATCTTTCCCCTGAAACTTTCCTTGTCACTCCATTTGATAAAGATCCTTTATTTGAACTCCTGTAACCCCAATTTTATACATACATACATGTATATATATACATACAAAGACAGAAAGAGGGAGAGAGAGGAGGGAGAAAGAGAGAGAGAGAGAGAGAGAAAGAGAGAGAGAGAAGGAGAGTAGGAGGGAAAGAGAGAGAGAGAGAGAGAGAGAGAGAGAGAAAGAGAGAGAGAGAGAGAGAGAGAGAGAGAGTTGATTTAGGGGAAGAGCCCGGGACCTGAAGTCAAGAAGACCTGAGTTTGAATCCTGTCTCAGACACTGCTAGCTGTGTGACCCGAGATAAGTCATTTAGCCTCTCTAAGCCTTAGTTTTCTCATCTGTAAAGTAGAGCTAATAATGTCCTCCTTACAAGCTTTTTGTGAGATAACATATGTAAAGTACTCTGCAAACCTTAAAGTATTATTATTACCATCAAGTTGCCTCATTATGCACTATTTTATGTTATCCTCTACTTCATGTATGTACAACTTTTACCCACTCTCCTCCCACCACTCAGGAGACTTACAGTTAGCCGGTACAGTGACTGGATCTCTAGGTCTTGAGTCAAGAAGATTTGAGTTCAAAACCAGCCTCAGATAAAATCAGGCTAATAAAGCTGTGCAACCCTGTGCACGTCACTGAACCTCTGTCTGCTTCAGTTTTCTCAACTGTAAAATGGGATGTACCTCATAGAGGTACCTAGAGACAATATTTGTAAAGTGCTTAGCACAGTGACTGGCACATAGTAGATTGTAGCAAATGCTTGTTTTCTTCCTTCCAGGAGTGCAAGCTGCTGAGTACTGTGGATTGTATTTCTTTCGTAGCACACAGTTCCAGACGTGCAATCAATGTTTAATAAGTGCATGTTGATTGATTAGTCAGTCAATAGTTAGTCAGCAAGCATGGGATCATAGCCTGACAGTTCTAGAGCTGGAAAGGACCTCAGAGACTATCTAATTCAGCCCCCCTCAATGCAAAGATGAGGAAACTGAGGTAAAGGGAGGTTAAGTGATCTGCCCATTCCAAATGTGTTCTATCAATGAAATCCTGTGCTAATTCACATGGACTCGTATGTAATAATAGCTCACATTTATATAGCACTTTATACTCACAAAGTAACTTTTTTATAATAATGCCAGAAGGTAGATATGGGGAAATTAATAACAATAGGGATATGTATCCTTTTTAGGGTGCCTTGAGTTTTGAAAAACACTTTACGTAAATGATTTCATTTTATCCTTATCACAACTTGTGAAGTAGATACTGCACATTTATTCACATTTTCCAGAAGAGGAGGCTGAGTCTCAGAGAGATTAAATGATTTGCCCGTGATCACAACACCTAGTAAGGATTGGAGTCAGGATTGGAATCCAGATCTCTCTGAATTCCAATCCCAGTGTTCTTTTTATTATTCCATAGTCACATGGCTAGTGAATTAATAATTAATTAGTTGAATTGAATGAAGACAATAGTTGAGAAATTGTTGGTAATAATAAGACAAAATCTCCATCTTTGATACCCATGTCATTGCTGGCAATGGCCTGATGTAGACATGGAAGGAATTTAGTAAAGGTGTTCTTATGCCATGAGCAGGTTTGTGTTTGTCCTGATTTTCAAAAATGGAAAACAAAGGACAACTTTCATTAAAACCATCTATGGAGAAATGAAATCTGAGTAGCTCTGTGCATACCAAAAGGTGATCCTTACCCTCCTCATCTTCTCAAGATAAGGCTCCCCATATTGGGCTCCTGTTCTGCCCAAGGCACATTCCTTGGCACTTCTCTGATACAATTTTCATGTGATGTTGTTCATTATAGTTAGCTGTGTTTATTTCTTTTCTCCTTTCTGTACTATAAGCTTTTTTTTTTTTTTTTTTTTTTTGCTTTTTGGAGAGGGGAATGCAGGGCAATTGGAGTTAAGTGACTTGCCCAAGGTCACCTGGCTAGTAAATATTAAGTGTCTGTGGCTGGATTTGAACCTGACTCCAGGGCTGGTGCTCTATTCACTGCACCACCTAGCTGCCCCTGTATTATAAGGTTTTTGAGGGCAAAAATGCTGTTTTATCTGATTTGCATCCTTATCATGCTCTCACCCTGGTTCTTTTCTCAGTGCTCTGGAGAAAGCAGGTGCTTAATCAATGTTTATTTAATGCCATCCAGGGTCTGACAATAGCATCATCTTTTAATTCAGTGAATGGGATGCCGTTAAGATATTACTCTGGTCCTCCTCCCCACAATACATGGACCTTGCTTCCTTTGTGAGGAGACAACAGAATTCCAAACAAGAATGTGATTTGATTGTGAGTGGACCAGTGAAGGAGGCTGATAAGCAATATTAAATCAGAATCTGGAGAAAAATTGATGGGGTTTATTACCTGAACTGAACCAAAGGACAGTACTCTGACCAAAACCCCTTTTGCTAGGGGATTGTGTAAATTCTGGAGGGAGATATATTGGACAAGGATCTTTAAAGGAATTAATTATCTAGGGAATTTAGATAGAATCATATATAGAGAGATGAAAGGGACATCAGAGCCATTTAGTCCAACATGTACCTGCTCAAGAATGTCCTTTAAAACTCCAGGCTCTGTTTGAAGACCTACATGGAAGGAGAACCCACTACCTATACAACCCACCAACAAGTCAACAAACATAGCATTTAGTACCTTCTATATGCTCCAAGGATGCAGAGACAAAAAAATGAAATAATGTCTACTTTAGGTGAAAATAACACATATGTGTAAAATGTATGTTATTTTATATGTATATGTAAAATAAGTGCATGTATGTGAGTCTGTATGAGGGAGAGCACATATGTGTGTATGCAATGGGGCAATGGTCAAAGAGGGCCTAATCCTTGGAGCATGTGCAGATTTATCCTCCCTGGTGGCTGCATATGCAAAAGTATCTGCCTAGTTTTGGTCCAATATAGAAAGGTTTGGTGAGTCCGTTTCTAGTGCTAAGTGACTAAGGGGCTGGTACTGGGGTAATAACAACTTTCCTAAAATGAAAAAATAAAAATAAAAAGGCATTAATAAGCTAAATAAAATTCCAGAACTAGGAAAAGGGGTGACAAATGTCAGAGTGAGGACCTTGAGGAGGAAGAGAAAAGAACCAGAGTGGAGTTGCCTTAAAGTAATCAAGCAAAAATAGCTTAAGAGACAAAGTACTGTCTTTACAGAGGAAGAGAGAAAACATTCCATTTTTTAAAAAAACAATATTAGAGAGAAGTGGAAGAAAATATAAACCTAAGTCTCATAACATTAAATATGAATGGATTAAACAATCCAATAAAACAAAAGAAAGTGACATATGGGAATAAGAAAACAAAACCTCACAATCTGTTGCTTACAAGAAACATCTAAAAAAACAACAAATATATACACAGAATAAAAATGAGGGGCTGAAACAAAATTTATTGTGCATCAGGCAAATCCAAAAAAGCAGGAGTGGCAATCATGCTATCAGACAAAACAAAAATGTACATTCACAACATAAAAAGAGATAAATAAGTAAAGTGCATTATTCAGAAAGAAACCATGGACAACAAGTTGATGTAAATATTAAACTTATATAATCCAAATGCCTTAGCACATAAATTTATAAAAGAACAAATTACTGAATTATAAAAATACATAACAGAAATGTAATAATAGCGATAGGTTTTAATGTCTCTCTTAGTTTTGTTCAAGTGCAACAGAAAGATAAACACAGTGGAAAATATAAAATTGAGCACACTTCTGGAGAAACTAGAACTAAAAGGGTCATGATATTTTCTAAAAGGGAATGCTAAAGACTATACATATTTCTCACTCACACATGGAACTTTTAGAGAGTTATGGTAAGTAAATATGAAAGAGATATAGTAAAAGTCATTTACAAAACATAGAAGAATAAAAATACTAATCAGTTCAGGGAGCATAAATAAAAGACACAAACCCAAATGGCTACTTAACAATAAAATACGAAATAATGAATAGGTCCAAGAACAATTGTAGAAACAATTAATAATTATTTAAAGAAAATTATAGGGGTGGATAGGTGGCTCAGTGAATAGAGCACCGGCCCTGGAGTCAGGAGGACCTGAGTTCAAATCTAGCCTCAGACACTTAACACAAAACCTAGCCATGTGACCTTGGGCAAGTCACTTAACCCCAATTGCCCTCCAAAAAAAAAAAAAAGCAAAAAAAAACCAACAAAAAAGAAAATTATAATGATGAAACAACATAGCAAAAATTTTAGATGCAGCGAAAGTAGTCCTCTGGGCAAAAATTATATCCCTAAAAACGTATTATTAACAAAGAAGAGAATTAATGAACTGGGATATCTAGTTTGAAATGTCTAATAGGTAGTTGGTGAAATAATCTAGTAGAAAACCAGGACTAGATATATAAATCTGGCAGTCATCTGCTTAGAGGTTATAATTAAACTCATGGTGACATATATATTCAGAGACAGAGAAAGAAAACTTCAGGACAGAGCTTTGGGATATATCCATAGTTAGAGTGTGTGATACGGATGATAAAGCCAGCAAAGGACCCTATAATGCAGCAACCAAAAGGTAGGAGGAAGTTAAGTAGGAAAGAGTAGTGCCATGAACTCCTAGAGAGGAGAGGGTATCCATGAAGAGGAGGTGGTCAGCAATGACAGATGTAGCAGATGGATCAAGAAAGATGAGACCTGAGAAAAGACCTTCAAAATTGGGAATTACGAGATTGTTGGTAACTTTGGGAAGACAAGTTTTAGTTAAGTGATGAGGTTGGAAGCCAGACGACAGAGGGTTAAGGAGTAGAATAGAGGAAGTAGAGGCAATGAGTATAGACAACTTTCTTCCCTAGAAGTTTAATTGATAAAGGAAATATAGATGTAGGACAACAGCTTGAGAGGATGGTAGGGTCTAGTGAAAGATTTTTTAAAGATGGGGTTACTTGGCAATAGAGAAGGAACCAATTGATAGGGAAAGACTAAAGATTAGAAGGATAGAAAGGGCAATCTGATGGAGAAAATAGAAAGGTATGGGTTCAAGAGAACACAGAGAAGCTGGCTTTTGCAAGAAGGGCCACTTTATTATCAGTAACTGAAGTAAAGGAGGGGAAAAAAGTAGAGGGTGATGTCAAGGCATTTTATGTGGAGAATGAGGAGTTCATGGCAAAATATCTCAATTTTCTCAGTGAAGTAAGAGACAACCCATTCTAATTTAGAACAGCTCTAATTGCTAGAAAGTTTTTCTGTATACCAAGCCTGTATCTGCCTCTACAACTTCTTTCCCTTGTTCCTAGTTTTGCCTAGTGGGGCCAAGAAGAAAAAATATCAAATTCCTCTCATATATGACAGCCCCTCAAAGACTTGAATACTGATAAGCCTCTCTTAAGTTGTTCACTCTCAGGTCTTTCAATCTGTCTTCACCTGGTATGACCCCTAGTTGTCTCACCACTCTGTTTATTGTCTCTGTATGTGCTTCACCTTGTTTATATCCTGTCTAAACAATGGTACCTGGAGTTCAGCAGAGTAATCCAGATGTGGTCTTAATAGGCCAGAGTACTATGGGACAGTCTACAGGTATATCTAAGAACTATTGCAGGTTTGGTTTCACATTGCCCCAAGTAAACAAATATCACAATAAAGCAAGTCACACAACTTTTTTGGTTTCTCAGTGCATACAAAAGTTATGTTTATATTACATTGTAGTCTATTAAGTGTGCAATAGTATAAAGTCTAAAAAACAATGTATATACCTTAATTTAAAAATATATTATTGCTAAAAAAAAAACCATGCTAACCATCATCTGAGCCTTCAGTGAGTGATCTTTTTGCTGATGGAGGGTCTTGCCTCAATGATTGCTGACTGATTAGGGTGTTGGTTGCTGAAGCTTGAAGTGGCCATGGAACTTTCTTAAAATAAGACAATAGTGAAGTTTGCCCCATCAATTGACTCTTCCTTTCACTTGAACGTGTAAAGGCCATTGTAGGGTTATTAATTGGCCTAATTTTGATAATGTTGTGTCTCAGAAACTTTGGAGGCCTGAGAAGAGGGAGAAAGATGGGGAGTAGTTGTTTGGTGAAGCAGTCAGAACACACCCAACAATTATTGATTAAGTTTGCTATCTTATATGGTGTGGTTTGTGGAACCACAAAATGAATAACAATAGTAACATCAAAGATCACTGATCACAGATCATTATAACAAAGACAATAATAACGAAAAAGTTTGAAATATTTTAAGAATTACCAAAATGTGACACAGAGACATGATGTGAGCAACCTATTGTTGGAGAAAATTCTGCCAATAGATTTGCTCAATGAAGAGTTGCCACAAACCTTCAATTAAAAAAAATAACCACACCCAACATCTGCAAAACACAAGAAAGTGAAGCACAATAAAACGAGGCATACCTGTGCTTAATTTTTCTGACCTAGGATCAGACTGGGCCTTTTTGGTTTTCATATAACTTTCATTGCTCATCTTTAAGATGATGAAATCTAAGCTCTCCCCCTCCCCCAACCATTATTTAAATGTCCCCTATTCTTGTGACTCTCAGTTCTTAAACTGTGTTGAGCTTTACATTTTCCTAATTAAGTTTCATTTAATTAGATTCAGTCAATAATTTTAACCTCTTGAGATCTTTTGGGAACCTTGATCTGTGATCCACCATGTTGGCTATCCCTTCCAATTTTGTTTCATCTGCAAATTAAAGCAGCTTGCCTTTTCTAGCATTATTCAAATCATTAGTATACACACACATATGAATATATATGTGCATATATATGTATGTATTCTCACACACACATGTACATATCCCAGGCAAGGTAGAAGAACATCCCTTTGCCCCAACCCCACCCCCCAAGCTGACATTGAGCCATAAGGCTTGAAAAGGTTTTTATGCAAAACAGCACTGTAGATACTACATAAGGTTTATTTGTAAGGAGATTAAATAGAAGAAAGGATGAAGAATGAGGATGTATTCCAGTACACAGGTGAAAAGATTTTTAAATTTCCATATCTTTATATCACTGTGTTTGGAGTAGTGGGGGGGGGCAGCAAATTAATTTGGTTAATTCCCAGTTCCCCCATATAAAAAATCTTTTTGTTTGCTTTGGTCACTCAACCAACTCTGAATACATTTTACTATCTAGCCTGTGTCTATTCATTTTGTCAACAAGTATAAGAGAGAGTTAAATGCTTTACTGAAATCTAAATATATCATGGCTACAACATTCCTTTTATCGACCATCCTAGTCACCTTGTCAAAAAGAGAATTAAGGTTAGTCTTGCATGACCTGTTCTTAACGAAGCTATGATAGCTCTTAATAATCATGTCTTCTCTTTCTAATGCTCACAATCTCTTTAATAATGTGTTCTAGAGTTTTCTGGGAATGGAAGTCACGTTTATTAACTTACTATTATTTGTACTTTGCCACCTCTTCTCTCTATTGAAAATTGGTACATTTCATGTGATGGGTAAGATCACAGAACAGCTGTTTTCTTCAAACTTCTCCAAGCCAAAAACTTCAGAAAAAGAAATGATGTGCCAGGTATGGAATAACTAAAGCTGAATCAACATGATCAGAAGAGAGAAATATCACGCGGATTTTTTTAAAAGTCAGCAATAACCCATGAAATAATTTCACAATAAATAATAAACTAAATCAGGAATTTTTAACCTTTCCCATGTCATGGGCCCTTTTGGCAGCTGGTGAAGTCCATGGACCCCTTCTCAGAACAATACTTTTGTTTTGTTTTGTTTGCTTTTTTTGGAGGGGGGAAGGCAGGGAAATTGGGGTTAAGTGGTTTGCCCAAGGTCGCATGGTTAGTAAGTGTTAAGTGTCTGAGGCCGGATTTGGACTCAGGTCCTACTGAGTCCAGGGTCGGTGCTCTATTCACTGTGCCACCTAGCCAGCCCTAGTTTTGTCATTGTTGTTTTGGAACAATACTTTTAAATGCATAAAAGAAAATACAAAGGATCACAAAGGAAACAAATCATGACAAAATAACATTCTCAAAATGTATCTTTTTCAAAAAGTTCAAGGACTTCAGGTTAAGAAACCCTGAATTAAACACTTTGAGTACCCACTCAGCATCCCAATTCCAGAAACAATGCAAAAAACACTCGATGCCTGGAGTACAGTGAGTACAAACAAATCTGCAGGCTAATATTTCAATGTTGGATGATAGCTGTCCCTGCCCAAGGTCCGGACAGTCCACCTTCACGCTATGAGAAGCAGCAGACACTTATTCTACCCACCCATACAAAGGGAAGGAGGTGGGGAGTGGGAGGTGTGAGAAGATGCAGATAGTGCAGTGAGTGCAGAACCATCTAGAGGGGAAAAGATCTTTCATCCTTGATGGAGATTGAAAATCCAGAGGAGGCCAATCCTTTCTCCCAAGAGATTGTCTCTCAACTCTAGAGACTTTACACCAAGAAAATCAGTGGTTAAATTTTCAATGTGAGCATTTATGTCTTGGAAATCAACAAAGACTACAAATCTGAATTCAATTCATTTTGTTGATTATCTAGACTTAAGAAAGTGATGGAGAAAATGTTAATAATGCAGGTTAAGCTTAAAAGTTTGCCATTGTTTTTGAAGAGCTAATTCTTAAACATTTACTACCCCTCCCCCCATCCTACTTACGGTTCTGTCACTAACCTTTTGGATGACTTTGGGCAGGTCTTGCACTCTACCTAGAATTCAGTTTCCTCATTTGTAAAGTGTGACATTTGGACTAAATGACTTCTCTTTCAGCTATGACATTTAATGTTCTATTTCACATGAAGTTTCTTAACTTTTCTCACCCCGTAAAATGGGGGAGTTGGATTAGTTGGCCTCGGAATTCCCTCTGAGCCTTATATCTATGATCCTGTGCTCTTCTCCGATACTCCCCCAAACCACCTCAATGTTAAGAATATCCTGAAATCA
Source organism: Pseudochirops corinnae (assembly GCA_028646515.1). Taxonomy (NCBI): domain Eukaryota; kingdom Metazoa; phylum Chordata; class Mammalia; order Diprotodontia; family Pseudocheiridae; genus Pseudochirops; species Pseudochirops corinnae. Next base: position 231,966,832 of record CM053585.1, on the reverse strand, counting down.
TTTGGTCCTATTTTAATTTCTTTCTTTTTTATTGTCATGACACTCAAATATTCTGTCAAAACTGTCCATCTCATCAATCAATCAATCACTACATCATCAAATATTTATGAAGCATTTACAATATGTCAGGCACTGGGTTAGATACTAGGAATATGAGTACCAAGAATGAAACAATCCCTATTTTCAAGGAGCTCGTATTCTACAGGAGACAGTACATATATAAATGTCAGCATAAATATAAATTTAACAAATGCAGTTAAATATAAGGTAACTTGAAAGGGAAGGCACTAGCAATTGATGGATCAGGAAAGGCTTCACATCACAAAGATATTTGAACTTCATCTTAAAGGAAAAGAGAGCCTCTGTAAGCTAGAGGTAAGGAGGGAGGGAGTGCATTTGAAGCACATGGAATAAGCAGTAGAAAGTTATAGAGATGAGAGACAGATTGGGGGGTATAAGGGACAAAAAGAAGGCCAGTTGGATTGTATCACAGTGTCCAATAAGACCGGAAAGATAGTTTAGTCCTGGTTGTGAAGAATTTTAAAAGTTAAAACAGATGAATTTTCACTTTATCCTAGTGATAATAGGAAGCCACTTTTCCACCATATGCCATCCATGTATTAGCTCTGCAAAATAAGATGCTTGGGCTTCCTTCATTGTAGAAGTGGCAAACTGCGAGTGTAGAAGGTTACCTATGTTGTCGTGTACCTGTTCTTTGGTTCTATTGAATGTTTTTCAGTTTTTGTTACAAGAGAAAGCTCATTGGGTAAGGGGGGGGGGGGAACATAGTGAAGGGGAAGTAAAAACAAAAGGCATCAATAAAAAAAGAACTAATGTTAGGGTCTAGGGATTTACATAGTGTGACTCAGAGATGGGAATTTTGATTCTTTATTTGAACTGTCAATACATTTTTTCCTTTATTTCCCTCCCCTATTCCCCTTTTCCTCCCTAATCCATTTACAAATAAACCTTGTGTCCACCCTAAAAATGCAGGTTTACTTATGACTATAAAAATGTCTCCAAGCTTTATCCATCTTTTTGGGCCCACGTCAAGTCTGACCTGTTTCCTAAAGCTCTCTAGCTCCTCTACCCCCACAGGGCTTTCTAGCTTCTCTGAGCTCCTGTGGTGCTCATATTCAGGACCATTAAGTTTAGCTCCTATTTACACATATCAATTAAAGAACAATTAAGTCTCTCCAGTTAGAGGATGCTATGATTCATCATAATTATATCACCTCCATTTACAATTCACAAAACATTTTCATACATATCCTTCGATTTATTCTTAAAACTCTTTTAAGTCAACAAGGAAGAGAGTCATTTCCTCCAATTGACAGAGAAGGAAAAAAATTCAGAAGAGTTGAATGACTTGCCCACAGTTAGTAGCTAGTGAATAGTAGAACCTAGACTGGAACCTAAGTCTTCTGACATTCGTCCTGTGCTCATTCTACTACTACAAAATGCTTTTTACCTTTCTTGTGTTCCTTTCTCAATTCCCTTTCCCCTGTATAACTACTCATTTATTGGTTCATTAGGTGGCTGATTATGGCTTCTACCCAGCTTCCTTGAATAAGAGTCTTCCCTGTGTTCCTTGACACCTATTGGCAAAGACATCTTTCTGTTTCCCCAATTTGTGATTCAGATGAGCTAGGGCTTAGATGTTTAGGTCAAGAAGACTGTTTCTGCTTAGCTGCATATCTCTATTAGCCTAGTGGGTTGTTTCCAAAAAGTAAGTACACAACTGTTCTCCATCTCTCCTAAAATTATAAAAGTTATGAAACCTTAAGACAGTTTCCAACAGAAAAAGTAGACTCCTCCTCAACAGAATTTTGAGCATAAGCTAGAAAGCCAGCTGTTTTTGGATAGTCTAGTTAAAGCATTATCTGAAGGTAGGGGGTGAAAGAAACTGATCCCTGGAGATCCTCTCCAGTCCTTGGAATTTATGAAATGCCACTTCCTGGTTTTTGTGAAATTGTAGATGGTTAAGCAAAGTTATTTTTAAAATTTGTGGGGGAAAAATGCTTCCCCACATGATGCCATAATGCTAAGTTACAGCACAGTGGAATTTTTTATGACCAAGTTATAAATTGTTGAAAATAAGAGTTTAAAATGGAAATGCTGACATAATCTTATCTATGGCAGCATGAATAAACCACTATTAACAATTATTATTGTGCTTTTTATGGGTGTTAGCATTATAAAAGTTCAACTTGCTCAATGCGCCTGTCTTTTAATGTGAGTTAAAAGGTAATTTGCCTTGGTACAAATTAAGCAGTGTCAATTCAGTGGCATTATGAATTAATTAGTTGCAATACACTATAATGAGTTTGGAGAATGCAACTGTGCTTTCAATCTGTTTTATTTATAGCACGTTCTTACTACGTTACACCTTTTCAGATATTAAGTGCCAAACAGGCTTACTTCTTAAAAAGGTTAATTATCCAAGACAGTTTTATAGTAATTCATCGAAAGGCCACATATTTTAGCTCTTTGCCATCCTGGATTTATGTATTTATAAACACTGAAAAATTACTCAGCCAAATCTTTTATTTCTTTCCACACCTTCACATATCTCTCCCCTCCCCTGCCATAGGCAACTGCTCTAAAATAGGCTACCCTAAAATGGGGGAAGACAACAAATAATCCATACCCTGAATTCAATAATGAGGTTTTTGGAATTTGGAAAAAAAAAAACCATAAAACCTGAACAACTCCTTAGGTTGAGGAGGTATCATGATATTGCAGAAAGAATCATAAAGTTATGTGCAAGTGTTGAATCTCATGTTAACTTTGTGTTCAATGGACAAGAATCTGTTGTTACTGAAGCTTTATCCTTTATAATACTACCCCTGTATTTGACTCTGCCCTTAGGTTTGGCTGACATATTCTCCATAGCCAGATGCAATCACTTCCCTACTCTCATCTCTAGACCATGGTCTTGGTCTCTACCTCCAGAAGAAATATCTTAGCTTCTGGTGGAGATGGAAGTTGTCCTTAGCATCATAGTTTCCTTTTGTTTATGCATTCCATCTTTTCTCATGCTCTAATATTAATCCTAGTTCATATTTTCTAATAGGTTTTTATAAATCATGTCACTTACTTTTCCCAACCACAGTGAGGTATAGGGCCTAATGTGGCATTTCTCTTTGTGAAGGTATTTATCATTTACCTTACACAACCAGCCCATTTCCTTTTTTGGTCATACGTGTCCATGATGGCAGTTTTATATGCAACTTTTTAGACTCAAATCACCATTGAAAATATATTGTGCATGGCTAATATGGAAATGTGTTTTGCATGACTGTACATGTATAATCTATAGCAAATTGCTTTACTTCTCAAGAGGGGGAGGGAAGGGAGAGAGAGAGAATGAATTTGGAACTCAAAAGTCTAAAAAATTAATATTAAAATTGGTTTTACATGTAATTGAGAAAAATAAAATTTAAAAATGAAGACAAAAAAACCCAACCAAAGAAAAAGTGATATGCCTTTTGCAGAGTGTGAATATTATCCTCATAAGAAGAAACTAAGGCCCAGATAATGTAAGTGATTTTTCCCAAGGTCAAACAATTAGTAAGTGGTGAAGAAGGTTAATAGGATCATAGATTCAGGGTTACAATGGGGCTTTAAATATCATCCATTCCAACCCTTTCATTTTGTTAAATGGGGAAACTGAGGCTCAAAGAGTTTGAGTGACTTGCCTAGAGTCCTATAGCTAGTAAAAGCATGATTCTAACCCAGGGCTTCCATACTTTCAATGTAGCACTCTATCTACTCCCCTGTCCATAGATCTCTCCATTCCTGATTCTAGCATATTTCAGGCCTTTTGTTCCTAGCTTCCCATCCCCAGCTGTTGCTGACCATGGTGCTAGTAATGACATCCCATGTTATTTGTCCCTCAATCTAATTTGCTGAGCAACTGCTTACTCTTTGAATTTATTTTGTATCTATAAATATGGTTTGGAGGTAAGTGGTTTGGAGGATAATGAAAACTCTGATCTCTAAGCACAAGAGGAAGACTATGGCTATAAGAATATCAGAAAATAATGACAAACAAACAACTTTAAAATTTTCAGAGCATTCTTCAAGTATTTTATCCTCACAACAATCCAGCGGTAAGTGCTATTATTATTCTGCCCATGAAGAAACTGAGGCAGGTAGAGGTTGCGACTTAACCAGGGTCCCATAGATAATAAATATTTAAAGCCAGAGCAGAATTCAGATCTTCCTGATTTCAGATCTAGCGCTCTACGCACTCTGCCATCTAGCTACTGCTGATCTTTCCCACTCAGAAACAGACCAAATGAAGCAGATAATATTTTATTGCATGGGAAATGAAAATTACTAAATATAAAAAAGCCCTATCTAAATAATGCCAGAGGAAAGGTATTGATCAGCCTGAGAGGCATCAAAAGTTGGTGCTGAAGGACAAAACAAAAGGCATATCAAGTTTCTGGGAGCCAAAGGGAATGAGGTCACTACAAAGAAAAGGCAGAAAGCATAGAGGGAGTACAGGTCTCCCCACCATCACCTTTGTTTTTTATTCAAATGAAGTACAACCTCGTATTCCCTAGAATTGTTTTTGTAGAAAAGATTCCAGGTCAGGGACTGATAATCTCTTTTCCCTCCCTTTCAGGTGGGCTAGGCACATGCCTGTGATATTACCAGGCAATCTTCAGGGAAGCCAAGTTGTTCATCCTCATTCCCCACTTGGAAAAATATAAAAACTCCCAGCAACCTTACAGGCCACCGGGCACAGTATCCTTTAAGGCACACCAACTTTGGATTACAGCAGCTTCCTGTATACCCATCCTTTAACCCTGGTGTCAAGCCAGTTCTAGGAAACAGCTTGTAACTGTGACCATATAATTTATTCCAGAGGCTGACAAGCCTGAACACTGTGAAGGGAAGAGCTGTTCATCCAGACCAGTGCTCATCCAAGTGAATTTCTCCTGCAGGTAAATTATTCTAAAATATTTTATCTTTTTTCACTGAATATTTGAATGAAAACTAATCAAAAAGTGCCACGATGAACACTGGCAGTGGGGTGTAGGGAAGGGGCACATCCTGTGTAGTTATAATAATAGTAACTTACCTAGTGATTCTGGTTATATACCCAATGGTATTTACTCAATAACGATGGAGCTCTACCCAGTGATATTTACCCAATGGTGATGGTTTTTACCCAGTAATCTTTACCCAATGATACTGCTTATTTGCCCAGTGGTGATAGTTATTTATACAGGTAAAACCCTTACAAGTTTGTCCTTTGTTATAAGTGACAGGCTGAGAAGAGATCCCTAGATCCTGTTAAACTGCAAGGGTGGCCATAAACTACAGAGTTTAAAGATCCCTGATCTCAAATGTGAGAGCTGTTGGACATTGTTCAACATTAATCATTTCAGAGAGTGGGCAGTGAGGCACAATGGTGAGAGGAATCAGACAGGTTAAGTGTTTCCTCCAACACATACTTTCTGTGTGGCCTTGGCCCACATATTTAATCTCTCAATGCCCTAGACAATTCTCAAAGACTATAAGCTACACCAGAGCCTGAGTAATTGGGATGCATAGGAGCAATGGAGGGAGTTCTCCATACCAGGGAAATCGTAGGTCTAGACCAAAGACAACAACGATAATAATTAATTGACTAAGGCTTTGGTACCAAAGTAAAAGGTGAAAATCTCTGAGTCCATTCTAAGTCAGATTCCCTTTTTTTTAATGTGAGGCCAATTAGATGATGGCCTGCAGACATGGATTTATAACTTTATGGGGATATGTAGGCAATCACTTAGAAAATGGAAAGTGCTATAGAAATGCAAGCTATCCTTATTTTTGAGGTTAAATGTTAAATGGGGAGTAACTGGTGGCCAAGAGCACAGAGAAAAATAAAGGGAATTGCCTGAATATCCAATAAACAATCTCTTCTTGTTATAGAACAGTTATTATATAGCCTGGACTATTTACCTGGGCTGGTAAGTGATTTTAGACAGCTGGCAAGTTACAGAGACGGTTTTAATGAAGCTTTGCATGAATTGGAGGCAGAGGGGGAGGAATGCTTGGCACAGTCATCACTTCTGGCATGTCTACAAAAATGAGATATAAAACTTCAAGGGTGAGATCCCAGAGAGAATGACACCCGGTGGGTACTCTCAAGCTACAGAGATGGGCTGACTTTATGTTTCTACATGGAGTCTGTGTCTAAATTCAGGGCCATCAGGAAGGGTCCTCCACTTCATGAAATGTCTCTGCCACTTGCTGGCTGGAAATAGAAGCTGCTTTAATTGATGGTCTGACATTTCACAATTAAAGATAAGATTTTTAACTCCCCTGCCTTACCTAGGCAACAAGGGAACCTAGAGACAGACCCAGAGGAAGTGACTGGTACTAGATTCTTTCATGAGAGCAAAGTTTGGGAGGAAAACGGTGGACAGGGGTGAATTTTGCTAGTACAGAATGCTGAAGGGGGAAAGGAGAAGGGTTCATAAAGAGGATAACAGGGGTGATGGAAGTAAACTTTGCTAACTTGACAGGTTTATCAAGGGCTAGACCTATGGATTTGGGGACCTACATGCATTTAATTGGAGGAGTATTTATAAGACTGTGTTCAACTTATACACATCTTTCCTACACTTTGCGGCAACGTTGTCTCTCAAAGCCTTTTGCTAAGGTTGTAGAATTAGAGCTCTCTCATTGCCCTCAGGCTTAGGGAACTAAGAACCGAGCCTCAGACTGAGACTGCTGTGCTTAAGGCATTCTCCAACTTCCCCATATTAAGGAAGCCAAGGCAGCAAGTGGCAGCCTGAGGCCAGAGTTTTGAGGACTTCTTCAGTCTCTACCTAGTCTGAGGTTGCCTATAGGCAGTGGGTAAAATTAGGTGGACACCAATCTTATCAACTTGTATTTATGGTTTGGCCCATCATTTTCTTTTCCTGTGCTGTTTATTATGGAAGGAAAGAGAGAGAACCCTATGAGAACTCTTTGAGGCAGGGAGGTGCAGCTCCCGAGATCTGCCATTTTGGGTGGCTTTGGGGCTGTGTACCTGCCTTGGGGAAGTGCTGTGTACTTTGCTTGGACACAGAGAATGCTTAAAGGTCTAAGTACCAGTGAATCTATCACACTATTCATTCAATTCAATTCAACAAGTATTTCTTGGTTGCCTACTGTGAGCCAGGCTGTTATGAGATTAGGCCAGGTGGGCTTGAGACCATGATGACAGTCAGTCCCTCATGAAGGAAGACTATAGCTTATAGAATCTAATCATGGAAAAATCCTGGTAATAATATTTTTTGAGGTTGGTGCAGCTGTGTGCCCCAAAATAATATCTTGCCAACAGCCACCTTGTTTTTTCTCCCTGTACCCGTGCACCCACAAATCTCCTTTGTGCCCTGACGTGCAAATTGACCACTTCCAGTGGTCACCCAAAATCAGGATATCAGAATCTTACTCTCCCAGAAGGCACTTTGGAGCATGCCTCTCCAGCTAATTGAACTCCATGTTTCTGTGTTCCCCAAGCCCTTATGTGAGTTATACTTCATGTTAATATGTATGTCAGAGTTGTATACCTGTTCCCTCTTTTCCTTCTTCCCTTTTTCTCTTCCTCATTATTTGATAATAAACATTAGTATTGAACTGATTCACATTGTTTTACATATTATTCTCAACATCTGAACTCATTAAAGTTGTTTTCCCTGATATCTCTCACTGGCCCATGGACTTTCTCTTAGACATAAACTGGTACCCTGAATGAGAATTTGATCTGTTGATAATTATTCCTATACTGGGGCAGTATGGCACTGTGAGCCCAGCCATAGAAAGCAGTGGTCAATAGAGGAATGCAATGTCTGCCCAGGAGGAACTCCCCCCGAAGACTATCAGGAAACACAGAAATTGTGCTAAGCACAGGTACTTCAGAGACATAAATGAAATAGTCCCTTCCCTCCAGGAGTTTGTATTCTAATAAAGCTAACAATAGCTGTGCTGTTAAAAATATCTTCTGAACCCTTCCCTAACCTCTTGGGTTTAACTGTGTCAGAAGTCCAGGATCCCCTGAAGTTAGAGGTTATAATAGCCTCAGATCCAGTGCACCAAGGTTGATATAATATGAAAAAGAGCCAGATCTAATGACAGATCAATTTTTCATGAATTTTACCTGACATTTAAAAGGACATTTGCCAATCTCTCAGGGATTCCCTAACCTATGGCCAGGATAGTTGGTGGCATCTGATCAAACAAACTGAAAGCTTCCAACATCAAAAGACCCTTTATAAAGAGAGGCTGAAGGGAGCATCACAGATCTTGGCAGGAGAGTCTGAGCTCAAGGTCCCAGATCTCTGCCTCTGCTTCTCCTCTCACGAACTAAAATGGGGGAAAAGTGATTTTTATTAGACAGTCTCATATTACTTTGCCCAAATGAAGTTTATAATTCACTCATTTAGACTCCAATTAGAAATTTGTGATAATTAGTGCAAATTAATAATATAAGCAAGAGCAACAGTATGGTATAGTAGGAAGACCACTGCATTGGGAGTCAGAAGCCTTAGGTTTCTTTTTTGGTTCTCCCACTTACTACACAGGCTGCAAGATCTTATCATCTAAAGCTAGAAAGGCTCTTAGAAATCATCTTGTGGGACCCAATCATTTTTATGACAACAGTAATAACTAGCATTCATGTTGTACCTTAAGTTTTGCGAGGCTTGTTGCAAATATTATCTCATTTGAGTCTCACAACAACATGCAACAAACCCTGCACGGTAGGCACTATCATTATCCCCATTTTATAGGTGAGGAAACTGAGGCAGATAGAAGTTAAGGGACTTGCTTGGGGTAACACAGCTATGGAAGGACCTGAGGCAGGATCTGAACTCAGGTCTTCCTGACTGCAGGTCCAGCACACCATACACTATTCCACCAAGCCACCTCATCCTTACAAATGAGGAAACAGAAGTCCAGAGAAATTAAGGGACTATAGTGAGAAAGGTTCCCTGATTCTAGATCCAGTACACTTCCCACCACACCATGACCAGGTATGAAATAAATCTAGCTAAGGCAAATCACTTAATTTCTCTGGGGGTCACTTTCTTTCTCTTTACAATGAAGGACTGTACCAGATAATTGTTAGCATGTCTTCAGGACAGAAAAACCCATACTTTTCCCCCAAGATTTCCAGGGGAATGTTTAAAATATACTGTTTTCAACTATCCTCAAACACTTTAGAAGTATCTCTCTACATATTATACTGACACAAATATATCAGCTCTGAATCATTCTTGATCACTGAGACAGGTCCTTCAAGGACCTTCATTAAGACAATCTACTGAAATGCTTGTGGTAAAGGAAACCTTTACCATGAACAAGGCAGTCTCTTACATATTCCACTAACTCAAAGAAATGTACTTTTCTTACTTAGCCAATTTTTAAGTCTGAATCAAGGACATTTTGCTATTATTATTTTCTAATGTAGGATGGGGAAGAAGAAAATTGTATAATGAAATAGGATCAGGTGCAACCTTGACTAAATTTTAAGTTAAATATCATCTAGGGTAAAGAGTGCCTCAATCTATAAATCCTAAAACAAGGCTCCAAGCAGTTATGAACACCTGCTTTCTCATTATTTCAGGCTTTGTAAATTACTTTTGTAAATAGAACCACTATCCTGGCTTAGAATAGATATCAATATTCTAAGTCAAAAGTCCTTCACCTGCTCTGGTTTCTTATCATAATGAGGGTTCTAATGGCTAGGGCTGCAGAGTGGAAGACCATGACAAACTGGGGACTTCAGCATGAACCTTATGACCATCTGTGGGTTTGCCAGTCAAAGACCAAATTAACCAAGCATGCAGTCTCGTCTCCAGAGGCTTAAGATAGAGTTTTTTGTTCTGTTTTTCCCCCATAGCAACTCAAAAAGATCTTCTAAATGAAGGGGATGTCATTTCTACCTTTGTAGCATCTCTCCACTCTCCTGTAATGTAGGTGCTGCAATCATCCCATACTCTCCCATGACACTACTACAACCATAGTGCAGGATCACATCATTTCCCACCTGGTCTATTGCAATAGCCTGCTTTTGTCTTCCTGACACATTTCTAAACATTTTAATCCACCCTCCACTCAACTGTCAAACTGATCTTCATAAAGCCCAAGTCTGAATGTGTCACTCCCATGTCCTTCAGTAAACTATAATGACTCCCTATTACCTGCAGGATGAAATATAAAATAATAAATAACACAATAATAAAATATTAATTATAGAAGGTAGATATATATTTATATAAATAAAATGAAATAATAAAATATAACATTTGGCTTTTAAAAGCACTTCCTAAACTGGCCTCATCCCTACCTTTCCTGTCTGCTAACACTTTATTTCCCTCCATGTACTCTGCAATTCAGTGACATTGTTCTTCTCCCTATTCCTCCCACAACAACCCATCTCCTGACCCTGGTCATTTTCCCTGACTTGTCCTCCATGCCTGGAACTCTCTCCCTCCCCATCTGTAGCTTCTGGCTTCTCTGATTTTCTTCAAGTCTCTGCTAAAGTCTCACCTTGTACAAGAACCCTTTCCCAATCCTTAATCTTAGTATCTTCCCTCTAAAACTACCCTCAATTTATCCAGTATTTATCACGTTTGTACATAGTTGTTTGCACATTACCTTCCCTGTTAGACTTAGCTCTTTGAGGGCAGGAATAACGTTTGCTTTTCTTTCTTTCCCCAGCACTTAGCAGAGTGACCAACCCATAGTAGATATTTCTAGTTGACATCTAATTCATTGATGGACCAACTGAGTGTATTAATGAAGGGAAGGTTTATACCACTGAAATTGGAGGGCTGCAACAATGAAGCAAAATAAAAAGGATAGCAAGAAAAAAAGGGCTAGTTCTGTAGACAGAGTACCTGAGTTCAAATCCTACTTCTAACTTAAATACTTGTTGTCCTTGGGGAATTCATTCCTTTTCTCTGGGTCTCAAATTCCTCATCTATAAAATGAGGGTGTTGTGCTGAATGGCCTCTGAATTCTCTCCTGACTCTGTCTTTGATTCAATATCGCTGGTTTCCTCGTTTGTAGATGACGTTGGCAGAGGGGAGTCTGGTTAAAAATAACTAACTCAGGCCACAGCATGCAGAGTACCGGGCCAGGAGTCAGGAAGCCTGGAGTTTCAATTGGACCTCAGACACTTCATAGCTGTGTGACCTGAGGCAAGTCGCTTAACCTCTGTCTTGGTTTACTTCTCTGAAAAATGAAGTAATAATAATAACTACCTTGCAGAGCTGCTGTGAGGATCAAATGAGATGCTAATTGTAAAGTGCTTAATACAGTCCCTGGCATAGACTGGGACCTATATAAATGTTTGCTGTTATTCTTATTATTAATTATTCTTCTTATTAAAGACACATGGGCTAATATATCTCAGGTGTTTAGTCCCAGGGCTACTTTAAGTTTCTTTTTGTGAAGTTAATCATGCTAATATAAAACCCATGGGTTTATCTCATTATCTTTTGCCAAAGGCTTGTAGGACTCATTGTAAGAGAGTAAGCTACATGAGGCCATAGACTACATCCTTTTTATCATTCTGTCTCCTTCCAGCAAGTAGGAAACTTGGAAAATGTCCATTTAGTGAATGAATAAAAGAATACATATAGACATAAGAGTCTAGATTTAGAGCCTCAAGGAACCTGAGAGGTCAACTAGCAAACCCCTTTCATTTTACAGGTGAAGAAACTGAGGCTCAAAGAGGTTAAATGATCTCCTTATGTATAATGCTAAGTGCACAGACAGGGAGAATTTCTGGGACAGATTATTCATTTTTCTAGAATCCAAAGGAAAATAGTTCCTGCTTTGTACCTCATTTTCCCTGCAGATACTTACACTTATGTGTTACAGCTGCTCCCTGTCAAGGGGAGAAAGCTCTACCTGTTCTATTTCAGGGCCTTAAGTACTAAACAAATAGTAATAATAAGTGTAGTGTGGAAGCAAACCCAGGCACCGAGGCAATTAAAAATAAATCAGCCACCTCGGAAAAAGTCATTTGCAGAAACAGTTGTGACCACAGCATGAAATATGAAGGAAAAACATTAAAGCAAAAATTAATTTAATAAACACTCCGACTCTTTTTTTTTTTAAAGAAGAGAGACTCCTATAAAATACTTCATTAGGCAGAGTCATAGCAGGAAAATAAGGGATTTAAAAAAAAACTTTAGCAAATTAAAATAAAGGGAAAAATACAGTAAGGAGGTGTGATAGCAGATATACTACTGTGTTTGGGTTTACAGACTTGAGGGCCAAAGGGGAACAAAATAGCTGGAGGGAGGAGAGATGGAAGGAAAAGAGGAGGATCTGGCTTATTCAGGGTCATGACAATCCCACTGGGATCTTATGCCTTACTACAACTATACAAATACCATTGAGTCTGAATATGCTGGGTGGTATAAAAAAGCAAGTCAAGCAGCCCTGTTCTATCTTCTTGGTGTGTATCTTCTAAGAGAGAAAACCCAGAACTCATCTAATGACCTAAGCAAACTGATCTAAGAATCTTGAGTGTTCTAAGTTGAGCTTTAAGTTATCAAATCAATGATCACCTACTATTAGCCAGACAATGTGCTAAAAAGTCTGGAATACAAAAAAGGGTAAAAATAGTCTTTGTCCTCAAGGAGCTCGCAGTCTCATGGGGGAAACAACATGCACACAATTATGTGCAAGAAAGATATATACAGGATAAATCATCTGTTCCCCCCCCCCCTCCCCCAGGGATGCACATGGTCAAACCATACAGAACATCTATTCTCTTTTGGAATGTTTGCGGTAGAACATGACATTGGATAGGTCATTGATGCTTAATAGGTATTGATTGGTTAACTGGAAGAGGAATAATGAAGAAAAGAAAAAGAAAGGAGGAAGAGGAGGAAAAAAAGAAGAGACCTTTCCTTTTGGAAAAAGAGAAGAGGTGAGGGAGGGACAGAGAAAGAGAAGATAAAAAGTAAGAAAGTAGAAAGAGAGAATAGAAGGAAGTTAGAAGGAAGTTAGAAGGAACGAATAAAGAGAAGAGAAGAAAGGAGAGAAAAGAATAATAGACTCATAGAGCAGGATTCATTTCCTCATCTGTAAAACAGAGGCTCTGGATTAGATGATCTGAAGAAAGGAAATACCTTGCCTATGATGGCAAAAAAGTTAATGAATGCAAATTAACTCCAGGCCCAGCACTCAATCCACTAGGCCACCTAACTGCCCTGAAGCAAGCATACTAATAATGGAAGATGGAGGTAGAGGAGAGAGAGAAGGAATTCCAAATAAAGGAAATATTGTGAACAAAGACATGAGTTATCAGACTACAGGGTGTGACTTGGGCCTGATGATGAATAGCCTAGTTTAGCAAGTCACATGAAAAGGAGCTGTGGGAAGGAAGACTGGAAAGGTTCAGTGTATGAAGGACCTTGGTCTTTATCCTGTAGCATAAAAGTGGACTCGTCAACAACTTTTTTTTTCAGCCACAAATGTTGAGGTACCTTGGAATGATTAGCCTAGTAGTAGGTACAAGATGAACCGAAAAGTGGAAGGACTGGAGCTCTGGAAGATATAGGAAGAAAGAATAAAGGCACAAGGCTCATAGAGGAGTCAAATGATCCATTCAGGGACATTTGGAGAGATTCACTGCAGGAAAATACAGGAAGTCAAATGCTGGAACTTGGTAACCTTTCCTATAGATTTTACCCCCTCTAGAAGTTAAATCTTCCACAGAAGGTGACAGTTTCTACAGTCCCCTCCACAGCCTTATAGGCAATAGGTTCCAAAGGGAATTTTAGTTAATGGAGTGTTTGTGTCTTCATTTCGAGAGCTGGGGATGGAGCTGCTGATATCAAGGCTGCTATGTGCATTAGAGATTGATCAATGATTGTTCAGCCATTCCTTATTTTGAAAATCTTTTAAGTGGTTCCTGAAATGCTTTTTAGATTTGAAAATAGCCTCATGAGCATGGATCAATCAGCACAAATGCAGCAGTAATGAGTTCTCTTAGCTAGAAAAAGCACTCGTTAATTATTAGACTATTAGACTGATTGCATAAAGGAGTTCTTTTTTTTTTTAAAGACAACAAAAAGACTCCTGCAGGCAATGTCCTTCTACCTGCCTACAGAGGGGGAAATCTAATTAAAATAATGAAAAAAATTAACATTTAACAGCTCAGGTGCTTCCCTTCCCCTCAATTATTTTCACTTTTTAACTTCTGCTTGAGATAGACTTTCGTGCCTAACACTCACCAAAAAAGTCATCTAAAAACAACCACAGAAATTCCCATTGGTAATACTAAGTTAAAAATAAAGGGAACAATTTACCCTCATGCCATATTATTGGGATAAAGTTGCAGTGAGTGAGACCTCAGTTTCTACAGAGATCAGATTTACAATTTCCTCCTTTCCTGATATTGGTACAAGATGACTTACTCGCTAGTTCCTGAGAATCTTTTGGCTCCTCCCTGATCAGTGTATGCCTATCCTGAAAGGAGGAATATGGCTTTCTCAAAGTTCACCAGCGTTCCTCAAACTGCAGCCTAGTTGGTCTGTGGGCCTTTCTACAAACTCTGGAGTATTCTGAAAATTTTTTGTGTCAGGTACCCCTTTGGCAGTCTGGTGAATGCACTATGGATCCATTCCCAGAATAATATTTGTAAAGTACATGATATTACAAAAGAAGCAAACTGATACATATATGCACTTATATATGGATTTATATACATACTTTTGTACATATATAAACCAATGACCAGGTGTAATAGTAATAATGGTAGTAGTAATGAATAATAATATCAATATAGATTTTATATAAAATAAATAGCACTTTCATACAAAATTACTTCTCACGTGCAATCAATTATTGAATAAATGAATAGAAAAGCATTTATTAAATGTTTACTATATACCAGACACTGTACTACAAGATGGAGATACAAATGCAAACAAGCAAACAGGTATTGCCATCAAGGAGCTTATATTCTAACAAGGGAAGAAAGACACATCAGAGACCTGATCTTCCACTGACTTTCCAACTGAAACTCCTCCCTTTTTTTGTTTGGAGGTGCTAGAAAGTGGTGTGGTGGCCAATTTCCAGGCTAAATAAGATGAAAATGCACTCATCAGAGTTCCTGATTGTTTGCTATAGCCTACATAGTCATCATGTGTCTTTCCTTTGCTGTTTGGGTCAGCTCCACTTTTATTTCATTAAGACAGGAGTATTACATTATTCATAGCCACACAGCATCAATGGGAGAACTTTGGTAAATGAAAATGAGCTTTTTTTGAGCCTATGATTTAATGGAGCAGCCTGGGATCATTGAAAACTCTATGCAATTTCTCAAATGCAATCCATCCCAGTCTCCTACTTCTACTCAACTTTGAACCTAGCTCATTATCCACCTACAGTGTCTATTATGGACATATACTGACCGATGAATTCAGTGGGCTGTATTTCATAATTTGGGCAATATGTATTCTCTACTCATTTGTGTGTGTGTGTTTTCTTATATAGATTGCTAGGCTAATCTCTTTCAAGCAATTATAGATCTCATTGATTAATAGATATTTTGTAATTTCTTCTAGCATCTTCTCAACTTTATCCTTTCTTCTAAATTGATGTTGACTTTGACCTTGGTTTTAATTAGCTGATGCTTCAAAACTTATTTTGAATGTGATTCCCACATTGGTAATCATTTACTTTCTATCCGTGAAAGTATCACTAATTTCATTTTGAATGGTGTTTGGTGCTCATCCTAACACTTTCTGTCTTTCTTCTTGAAGTAAGTACTCATGACAAAAGAATGTGAGGCTTTCAGATCATGTAGAAATTTCTTCCATTTTTTCATCTTGGATCATATTTCCTAACCTTTTTTTTTTTTAACATTTTCTCATGTTCCCACATTTGTATGAGTCATCATGGTATATGTTGACTTGATCTGCAGACAATTGCCAAATTTTTCCTAATTTCTTTTTTTTTGCTTTTTGGAGGAGGGAAGGCTGGACAGTTGAGGTTAAATGACTCACCCAAGGTCACACGGCTAGTGTTAAGTGTCTGAAGCCAAATTTGAACTCAGGTCCTCCTGACTCCAGGGCTGGTGCTCTATTCACTGCACCACCTAGCTGCCCCTCTAATTTCCTTTTTAACTTGTAAATGTCTTTCTTTTTAATTCATTTAAAAATTATCAATAAACATAAACATTTCAATATAAAGAGGACAAGAAAGAAGATTATATGAGAAACTGTGAGCTTTTGTAATATAGTTCAATTTAAAAGAAGTATATATGTTAAATTTAACAAGGCCATGAAATCACTCTATTTGGTTGTACTTCCTTCTGTGTTTCCTTTCATTATTTTTCCCATACATTAAAATATTTTATTCTCTTTTTTGTGTTTATATCTCTTGCTGCCCACTAACTTATCCCATTCCTTTGAATCAAAGTTCTCCCTTGTATATCTATATCATCCCTATCTCTTGTCTGTATCTATAGTCTAGCAAAACAAATCAACCACACAGAATTTCTCTAATTCTTCATTCTCTGCAACAGCTGTTGACACATGAGCTTAATTACCTTTATGAAAGGGCATCCCTGCCCTTTTGTCTTTCCCCTTCCACCCTGGCCAGAAGATCAACCACCACAAAGGACCCTTTTTCCCCCTGACCTCTTTCTTCCATGGATGCCAGTGGGGAATATGGTTCAGTTCCTCTAGTAGTTCATCAACTTGTCATTAGAGAAAAATTTCACATCTATAGTACCAATAATTAATTAATGCTTGTACATCATTTAAAAACTGTGACTCTGGGGCAGCTAGGTGGTTCAGTGAATACAGCAATGGCCCTGGATTCAGGAGGACCTGAGTTCAAATCTGGCCTCAGAAACTTAGCACTTACTAGCCATGTGACCTTGGGCAAGTCACTTAGCCCCAATTGCCTTGCCTTCCCCCCCCTGTAAAAAAGCAAAAATTAAAAATAAAAAAAATTTAAAAAATAAAAACTATGAATTCTTAACAACTCCTGGCTACTTTTTCCATTCTTCCACTATATTATAGGAACCAGTGAGAGTCAAACATTATTGAAGATTTTAATTTTAGATTTTAATTTGCTTCATGGTTCACCATGACCAAAGAATTCATCACTTAATTTAGTTGCTAGCATTCTACCATTGAGTAGCTCCATATTTAGCTAGGCCAGCAGTTCTCAACCTGTGGGTTATGTTCAATTTAAATACATATTGCATATCAGATATTTATATTACGATTTATAACAGCAGCAAAATTACAGTTATGAAGTAGCAACGAAAATAATTTTATGGTTGGGGGTCACCATAACATGAGGAACTGTATTAAAGGGTCAAGGCATTAGGAAGGTTGAGAACCACTGAGCTAGGCTCTTCCTCAGAAAGCCAATACCATTATGCTGCTAGAGTGGTACAAAATGCCTCTCCAGCTTTGTAGAACATGCAAGTGCTTATCCTCCACTGTCACAACTCAAAGAGCCCAGAGTCAACTCTGAACCTCAATAAAGCCTGATAGTAGTACTCTTGCAGAGTTCTACTCATAATAGTTCCAGCCCAAGCTATTTAAGCAGGCTATTGATGAGAAACAGATAAAAATAGAGACATTAACCCTGAAAATAACTCTAGAACCATGTGAAATACTCACCATGACAAGGAGGACAAAAGAAGCCAGAAACTACCAGTACTTAACCTCCTTGGCACGTGAAGAGACATGACACCCAAGTACAACACCTGATTAGGAGATTGTAAGCATTATTACTTCACAAAATAATTCTTTAAAATCTTAAAACAAACAAAAAAAGAGCTTATTAAAAAGCTTGACATGAAACTCAACTAATAATTAGATAATCCAAAAAGCATTTATAAACAAAGCTTGGAAAAACAAGAAGAAGGCATGAAATGGATCAGATACATCAGCGTTTCTAGAGTCACCAATTCTCATCGTTAATGAAAATAAAAGTACCATATTTGGACACAGTCAACCTCGTATGCCATCTGAGGACATTGAGATATTACTTAAGAAGATGAAGTCAGGAAGAATGGGCAAACCTGAATAAATACAAACAAAATTAATCTGTATAAGAGATAATTTTAAAGGTACTCAAGAATTGATTTTCATGACATTTTAAACAGGGGCAAATTTCAAGATCACAGATAATATTATTTTTTAAAAAACAAATCAATGAGGAGAAATTCACGTGCCAATTCTTATTTAGATAATCTTTGTGGCAATAGTCTAGATATATTTATGATATTTTTAATGAAATTATGAAAAGGGAATATGAGACAGCATTTCACAGGTGACTTTCAGCAAATTATTACATTTTTTAAATCATATAATTAAAAGGCATAGACACTACAGGAGCCTATTACATTTATTGCTTGTTAATTACTAAGTCATTTTACTCATTAGAGCAAAATACAACATTAAAATCTCTTCTCCAAAAAGTGTCTCCCATGCACATGCTGAGTTCATATAAAATTCCTTGATAGGTGCAACCACAGTGACAGCTTTATTCAATGATCCTCTTATTGTCAATATGAAATTAGGCATAAAGGAGTCTACTCCCCAGTACTGTTTAGCAGGATCATGAAGGACATCCTGCAGAGAGTCCAAACGGAAGGGGAATTCTCTATATACAGTAAGATAGTTGTTTGCTCATATTTGCAGATGATATTGTACCAAATGCATCAAATCTGGAATACTGCAGGCTTCCTCAATCAAGAGGATCTACTAATACCAGGAGTTAAACTATATTCTCTTCTCCCACTGGAATATGGAAAGCTTTTATGGGCTTTCTTCCTTTTCTTGTCTGAGCCTCATGACCTCCACAAAGGAGAATAAGTATTATCAACTTAATTTCATGGATTTGGAAACTGAGACCCATAGAAATTAAGTGACAATCATTAACTTGCTGCAAGATATTGGGCAAGAATTAGGATAGGTTACCTGAAGTCATAGATAAGTGCTCTATCCACCAGAGCATGTTTCCTCTATGCTTACAAGTCAATCACAGGCACTTCTATACCAAGACCAACCTCCTCTTCCCACCTTTGAGCTTTACACTAAGATCCCACAGGAATGAAATTCTGAATGGAGCTGATCAGATCATTGGGCTACAGGTAATTGTTCCTCTGAGTCATCCAGTCCAGAGTCACAGTAGGCCTCCTGTGCTCCCTTTCTTAGAAAAGAAAATAAAGAAGAAAAACACTCATTGTTTGAATATCATAATTTGAATAGAACTGAATTTCTATTTATCAGTTAAAGAAAATAATTTGAGAAGCCTAATAGATTGCATTAGGGGGAAAAAAGAGCCTGGGTATAAAAACAGCATATGAATGCATCCTTGTGCAAAGAAAAAATGGAGGAAGTTGGCATTATTTTACATTTTATTTAATTCTCTCTTCTTGCCAGTACTAATTTAATTCATCTTTCTCAACTGAAGGAATGACTGAGCTGAAATATTAACCTCAAAGGCATCCATGGAACAGATAATGGGGATGTACCTGTAGTTCAGAATAAAAAGATAAAAGGGAAGGAACTGCTGCTTCCTGAGGAGAATTAAAAGGAAGAAAAAGCCCTTTCTCATAATGGTTCATTTTCTTCCTCTTTAGTCCAAAGTGATAAAAGCAAATAAATTTGTGTTTAGAATCATAGACGTAGCAGAAGGTCATTACATAAAGATGTTATCATTCTGATAAAACTTTGTCAGAAGTTTTTAATGTAGAAAGCATGAAAATGGATTAAAATATAACAGGAAAGCAGCAGAGACTGTCAAAATGACAGAATATTATTAAACCTGTATGTTTATCCCCTAATTTTCATCTCCACAAGGAACCTCAGCGTGACATTGAGTTTCCATACAAAAGGAGTTGAATGAATTGGCCTTCTATGTAGCAAGGGGAGTTGGGTTTGATAAAGCCAGTATTGGATGTAATAGAAGGGAAATACCTTCTCAGATCACCAGGGGACTTTTCTTCCACTTGGACTTCATCCAGTTTGGATGTGTAAATAAAAAGGAAGGCGTAGGACAGCTCACCAGCTCCTAGATGGACCTCGTGTGTTCTGTGTCACCCTCACCCCCAACTGGCCCATATTCATTTACTCAGATCCTTCTATCCTTTGAGGCTCAGCTTAAGAAAGAGGAAAGATTTGGAGTCAGAGGAGAGGGTTCAAATCTCTTGGCTCTGATGCTACCTGTGTGGTCTGGGCCTCAGTTACTCATCTGCAAAATGAGACAGTTAGGCTAAATGACTTCCAGTCATCTCCTCCCCAAACTCATCTCTTATTTTCACAGGTAAGGTTTTATACTCTTTTTGTATCTTTTGTTCCACTCTTTTCATATCTTTCTTTTATGACTCTCATTTCTTTTCACATGTTTTCCCCCACTGCTTTCACACCCTGGACAAAAATACCACCACCAAAATCAAGTAAGCAAAAGCCCCCAAAGAGTGAGGACAACATTTGTTGTCAAATCTCACTCTTCATGGGCCATATCACATCAATATTGTCCATGAGGTTTTCTTAGCAAAGATACTAGAGTGGTTTGCCATTTCCTTCTCCAGTAGATTAAGGTAAAGTGACTTGCCCAGGGTCACACAGCTATTAAGTGCCTGAGGCTGGATTTGAACTCAGGACTTCCTGACACTAGGCCCACTGCTTTATCCACTGAGCCACCTAGCTGCCTCCATACTGGTATATATCATCCCTGAATCCTTTGTTTATAACAATAATAAATTATGTCTAGGTAAATGAGGTTCAAATTTCATCTCTTCTTCATACTGGCTATGTGGACAAGTGACTTAACCTCTCAGTGCCCCAACCAGTTCAATAAGATAATTAGCTTCAGAGCAGGCACCAGATTTCCCAATACCAATGAAATCACAGGGAAAAAAAGTTTCTATTAATCATGGTGATAACATCTCTCTTTTCTTAGATTCAAAAAGATAGTTACAAGGGGGTAGCTAAAACTAAGAGTGTTAAAAGCCCTAATTCTTGACACATGTCAGTGAGAGATACTAGACTTGTCTGCACCCACCTCACTGTGTTAAATGGACCAAATGAAATAATGTAACATAATGTATGTGTGTATGTATATATATGTATTTATACATATATACACATGTGTATATACACATATATGTGTGTTTGTGTGTATGTATAAAAGTTTTATAAATGTTAACATACTAAATAATGCTAGGAGTTATTATTGCACTTATGAAACATCTCTCCCTTTATCTTGGGTGATCTTCTCATCATACTATGAATTTCCAGTGGACAAGGATGACGTTTAAGTTTAATTTTAGATCACACCCACCCTTGTGCCCCCTGCTCTTCAACATGCACTTTCTGAGCTAGACGGGCCTGTTTACCCACTGACCTTTGAAAATCTCAAACTTATAGCTGCCTTTGAGCCTTTGTTAATGCCACTTCACATGCCTGAAGTGTTTCTCCTTTCCATGCCTCACTTTAATGGATCCAAATCTTTCCATCCTTCAAGGCTCGGTTTAGGAAGTGCAGTTAAAAAAAGAAAGAAAGCAATGGATTAGAAGTTAGAGGTCCAGGTTCAAATCCATCAGCTCTGCCATTTGTCAACTGTGTGATCTGAGCCTCAGTTTTGGTGTATTGTTTTTGAGTTGTGTACAACTCTTCATGACCCTTTTGGGGGTTTTCTTGGCAAAGATACTGGAGTGATTTGCCATTTCTTTCTCCAGCTCATTTTATAGATGAGGAAACTGAGGCAAACAGGGTTAAGTGACTCTCCCAGGGTCCTACAGCTAATAAGTGTCTGAGGTCAGATTTGAACTCAGAAAGATGAATCTTCCAGACTCCAGGTCTGGGTCCCTATCCACTGTGCCACTTAGCTCCCTCAGCCTCAGTTTCTCATCTGTAAAATGAAGATGGGACTTGATAAAAATTGTCAAACATGCAGCTTGAGGGATCCATGGGCCCACAACATTCCCAAATGGGATTCAAACCAAATTAAAATACAATTGGGAAATATTCAACAAGATAGATAAAAATATAATGAACACACAGATAATGTCCATATGTGGTTTTCTAAGTCAGTAGCCCCTGCCAGGGATCCACATATATAATTTAGTGACCCCCTTTTGAGTTAGACACTAGTGGGGCAGATGACCTCCAGTTATCTTCCCTATAACCTCTTCAGTTTCCTGCCCACCCTAGAAAAAATTCTACCCTGGGACCTCTCCTCTCCTACTTTGCTTTATTCCCAGCTCTCCATTTTCTCCTCATAGCTTTGCCTTCTCCAAGATAGCCCTTCTTCTCCCTCTCTCCCCCAGTTCTGGAACCATGAACTATGATAAATTCTGCCACTATTCCTGGATAGGGTATGCCAATATGACTGACTAATCTAACCCTTACATCTCCATTCCCTTTGTGTGTTGTTTCCTCTCCCCATTAGAATGTAAGACTAATGCGGAGGGAGAACTGGTACTCAACTTTTTGTTCCCAAATGATTCTGTACTCAATGAAGCCTCGAACCACTGATTATGACAAATAGAGACTTTGTGAATGCTATGGAGGAGTTCACGTACCTTGGCAGAATACTTTCCAGGGATGTCTACATAGATGGTGAAACTGACACATGCATTGCCAGAGTTAACTCAGCATTTTGGAGGATCCAAAAAAAAAGTATGGAAGAGCAAAGGTATTAGGCTGCATACCAAACTGAAGGTCGACAGAACTGTTATGCTGACCTTATTGCTGAATGCCTATGAAATGAGGACAGTCTACCCATGCCATGCTAGGAAACTGAACCGCTTCATTTGAATTGTCTTAGGAAGATTCTGAAGATGATCTGGTAAGATAAGTAACCAGACACCGAGATTCTCTCTCAAGCTGAACTGCCAAGCATTCAAACTCTACCACAGACAATACAAGTCCAATGGGCTGGCCACACAGCCTGAATGCCAAACCATGTTTACCTAAAAGACTATTTCATGAAGAACTCCTACAAAACAAGTGCTCACACAGAAGTCAGAAGAAGCTGTACAAAGACACTCTCAAGGTCTCTCTGAAGAACATTAGAGTCAATTATATGACATGGAAGACACTGGGATAGTACCACCCAGCATCAAATGCCCACCTCAAAAAAAGATGCTGTGCTCTCTGAGCAAAGCAGAATTGCCATAGCTAGAAAGAGAAGTGGAATATCTCCATTCCAAATGTTCATATGGACTATTTCTGTCCAACCCATGGTAGAACCTTCTCAGTTTGTGTTAGACTGATCAGGCATAATGGGACACACTGTACATTGACCCCAACATAATGGTGCCATTTTGGTCATCTTTGAGTACAATGGATGAATGACAAAGTCCAGGAGAACAGGGGCTATCTTTGTTTTTTGTTTTTTGTTTTTTGCATCCCCATCTCTTAGCATAATGACTAGCACATAACAAACACTTTTACCTAAACACTACCTCCTCTGTGAAGTCCTTTCTAACCTTGAGTCTAAGAATAGCACTTCTACACCTAACCTGGGGGGAGTAAAAATAGAGATAATTGGCCACCACTAATCTCCCCCTTCTCTGTCCTCATATAGCCCTTTATAACCTGTATTGTATAGTACTTGATTTTACTTTCTCATTTACCAACCTGTTTTATGTGTGTTCACCTCATGCTCACCCATGGTTTTTGCTAGAGAAAGGGAGGATATATAAGAGTGGTTGGTATCAAACTCAAAGAAAACCATGAGGTCACTAAATTGTACAAGCTACAAATTGATTATAAACTCATAAATTAATATCATCTATGTTCTACTAGATCTTTATTCTGCTAAATATTTCTGAATTACACTTTAATCTGATCCAGGTTGAATTCAAAGTGTTGCCCAAATTGTGAACCATCAGCCTCAAAACCACATGTGGCCCTCTAGGTCCTCAAGTTCAGCCCTTTGACTGAATCTAAACTTCACAGAACAAATCCTTTTATTAAGGGGATTTAAGGAAGGTTCTTGGGGCAGCCCTGGAGTCAGGAGGACCTGAGTTCAAATCCAACTTTAGACACTTAACACTTACTAGCCATGTGCCCTTGAGCAAGTCACTTAACCCCAATTGCCCTGCCCTCCCCTCTCCAAAAAGACGTATGTATACATATGGAAGATTCCTGTAGCAGCAAGCACACTGGCATAGCCAGGATGGTTGCTAGGACAGGTTCTTAGATCTGCTTTACTAGGAAAGATAGCTGTTTAAGGGGTCAACAATCTTTTTAAATTATATTCACTAGTTCAGGGGAAAAGTCAGCACCCTGAACTTCAGAGAAAATACAAAGAAAATACAAGCAAAGAAATAAAGACCAACAAATAGGGTTCTGACTTCCTGAATCAACTATGTACCTTACATATATCCATGGATTGAGAGAGCCTTTACATCTGAGCAGTTGGGGAGCTCTGAACACATGACCTTTCAGAATCTTGACCAGGAAATCATAAGAATCTTCTCATAAGCAAGCCCCCAAAGCAAAATACCAACTTAGATTATTTATATATATATATATATATATATATATACATATATAATGACTAGCTCATAATAAACACTTTTACCTAAACACTACCTCCTCTGTGAAGCCCTTTCTAACCTTGAGTCTAAGAATAGCACTTCTACACCTAACCCGGGGGGAGGGGGGAGTAAGAGTAGAGATAATTGGCTACCACTAATCTCCCCCTTCTCTGTCCTCATATAACCCTTTATAACCTGTATTGTATAGTACTTGATTTTACTTTCTCATTTACCAACCTGTTTTATGTGTGTTCACCTCCCCTAAGCAAGCTTCCCTTAATGGGCTCCATGTGAAGCCTATTAATGGGAGAGGAAGATCTTAAATCCCATTAACATTATGGTTTCCCACCCCTGTCCTAGGACATGACAGGGCCTTCTCACTGAGAGCCTTGATCATCTTTTCACCTTTTATCTTGCATGAGATGAGAAGATGCCCTGGGAGAACTTAAACCTTCTGGTTCTGGTTTTGGAATTCCCATCCTAAACCTAGGCTGTTTTCATTGATAAGTTTCTCAAATGCAGCTGCCCACCTCTACCCCCTACCCCCTGCTATGCTTTTCTTTACACCTTGCCCTGCATCTTTTTGCTTACATAACACTCTGGGCTTTTTGTTTGTTTGTTTACAGCTCTGGAACAACAATAAAATCAATACTGTCAATGAATAGGAAGGGACAATATTCTAAAATGTGAAATCCTGAGGTGAGAGAGGATTAGATCGAGAGGAGACAGGGAGAGACAATGCGGTTGAGCATCTCATGGAAGAGGCAAAGGATAATTGTTATAATAGAAGGGGAGAACAGGAAGGCAAAAAGGAAAGAGTCAACCTTACTCTCACCGAACTTGGCTTAGGGAAGGAATGACATAAACTCTAAACTGGGTATCTAGCCACACAGAAGAGTAAGGGTAATGGGGATGAGAGGTGGGATGATGGAGGGGAGGGCAGGGTGGGGGGGAGGGTTGATGA
>CM053585.1:231863017-231940827 GCA_028646515.1 Pseudochirops corinnae | reverse complement strand
TATCTATCTATCTATCTACCTGTCTGTCTATCTATCTATCTACCTACCTACCTACCTGTCTGTCTGTCTGTCTATCTATCTATCTATCTATCTATCTATCTGTCTATCTATTTCTCCCTTCACCTGTCTATCTTCTATATCTCCAACAATCTGTCGACCCAGTTCATTTACTATAAATCTGTTCATTTACTTTTCTATGTATTTATTTTTATTTGTTGGCTTATTTATTTGTTTCCCCATGTTATCACTTTCTGATCCTTTTTAAGATGTAAATCTCCTCAGTGGGGAGCATTGTTAAGTCACCAGTTCCATGTTGCCAATGATTTTCTCAAACTTTCCTCCTTGCACAAGAGGGGAGCCTGGATAATATGAGAGCTCAAGCCCCTTGGGGGAGTCAGATAAGGGGTACAGAAAGAGGAGGCTGGAGGCACTGATGACTTTATAGAGGGTAAGCTCTAGCTCTACCCCTGCCCTTCATTCTCCCCTACCATGGACTGGGAAGACTTCTGGGGCTCAGCTATGGCTTATGGGGGAGGTTTTGGGAGGGTCCCAATCATCCTAAGATCTAGAGCTGTAAATGACCCTGGAAACCCTCTAGTCCCATCATTTATTGAAGAGACTATTGAGATTCAAAAAGTAGAAGGACTTGCCCAAGGTCGGAATTAGTAAGCAACAGAGTCCAAGTCAAATCCAGGTCTTCTGATACTAAAACCACTGTTTTTTGTTGTTGTTTTTGTTGTTTTGTTTTGTTTTGTTTCTGTGTGTGGTTTTTCTTTGTTTGTTTGCTTGTTTTACCCAATATGTCACTGCTTCAGATTAACTCCTGGTCCATCTTTGGAATTACATTTATCCTCTCTCCTGAAGAAAAGAACCAGAGAATGAAGTGCCCTCTTTGAATCATTGAGCATTTGATATTCATTGAAAACAATTAGTGATCTCATTAATAGAGTCTTTGAAACATAAATTGAAGAAATAAAATCTGTCAGTCCTATTGATTGACCCAATCCGCAGAGATCTGAGAGTCAATTTTCCTCATGAAATATTAAATAGCTCCTACCCTGGGAGATCCCAATTTATCTCTTACCCAACCTCTTTAATCACTTCATGTGCATGATGTCACTAAATAAGTACACTTTTTGCCCAGAGCTCTTTCCCAGTTTTTCAAGGAGTGCCCAGAATGATTGGCTGAGGAATATGGATTTAAAAGACAATGGGAAGCCATGACTGGTTTTCGAACAGAAGAGTGACTTAAAGTTCCAAAGAATGGCTTCCAATGAACTCATCCAAATGCAGGGATCCTTGTTACTACAAAAATGTGGCTACATGCCCTGTGTTGATAGCTAAGTACACAGGAAAACCAGGATTTGGATGCTCAAATATTTCATGGAAAACAAGGTTTTTAAGGTATTGCAAGAAACTGCCTCTGAAAACTAGCTCTCAGATGACTTTAAAAAATGATGGAACAACCATTGCAAATAAAAAGAGAACCGGTGAGGGAAAGATGATAGAATTAGTTTGCAATTCTGCTCAGCTTCTAAAGGAAAGAAAAATGGATTTGCTGAGACTTTAGCTTCAAAACAAGGGAAACTTGACTTCAGTCTTTCTCACTCCTTTCTTAGACCACATATAATTTGGATTCATTGTTTTCTATTAGTTGATTCCAGCTGTAACTGGCTGCAGTATAATCACATAATTATCTGCATGTCAAATTAGCTGGTTCTGAATTAAAGACCATTACTTTTTAATTTTCCCCATGTGGAGGGTGGGATGGGGCTCCCCCATCTTTTCTATCATTTTCTTGGTGAATGTCAGGATCATGGTAAAATGTTTTTTGAGCCATTGCTTGAACACAATTTATTTTACATAGTTTTACATAATAAAATGGCATTTCAGATAACTCATTCAAAGCACTGATAGTAATTCATTCTTCAGACTTCATTAAATTCCTGTTTTAATGTTAAATTAATGTGTCAACTTAATTTGGGAATATTAAAAAAAAGTCTGCAATAGCTTTGTTGATGACAAACATTGTTCTGAAGCCAATGTTTTCTTCTTTAAGAAGTGCTTGTTATTTCAAATTTACTTTTCCACAATAACTCAAAGATTTCCTTTGACTGAAGTGACTCCTTTGGTGTTGCTCTTTTTTTCCTTTAGTTTGTTTGTGTGTTTGCTTTTGTTTTTGTTGGCCTGGCAGTGATTGATATTAATGGTTCATGTTTTACAAAAGCCAAGATAATGTAATTCCATTAAACAATAACAACAACTCTGTGACTATTCAGGCTCCAGTATTTGCCACAGGATAGGCTAAAGGGACAAAAAAATCAAGAAACCCCTTGAAAGGAGACACATATGTCTTTGTGGTAATAGAAGGTCTCTGTCTTTCACTTGAGGTTTTTCTCCTATAGTCCCTAGGGAAACTAGGATATATGGGTGAAAGTGATTATTTTTAGTCATTCATTCATTGAATATAACCTATTTAGACCACTCATTTTACCAAGTTCTTATTCGCATATTTGTTTTTGGAATTTTTCTTAGTGATGCTTTATAAGAATCATTTTACTAGGAATTTGGACTGGTAAATTTGAGACTCATTTCCTAATTGTAAGGAAAACATGGACTTTGAGACTTTAGATTTTAGGGTCATGATTTCAAGTCTGCCATTGACTGCCATTGACATTGCTGTGTAACTTCAGATAAGCTGCTTACCTTCTCTGTTGCTAAATCTACTCTCCTTAAGTACTTTACTCTCTTCTAGAAATCAAAGCATAACTATACCTGTTACCATCCTATCTCTAAGAGCTGAGGTGAGAATTAATGACATGTTTGTAACATGCTTTCAAATACCTTAAAATAAATTGCTACAATCACACAAATTATTATAGATAATAATAATTCATAGCAAAAATAATAAACATATAGTTTTCATAGAAAAGTTCTTAAAAATTATGACTTGAAATGAGTCATCATAGATTGAGGTTGGAAAGGAGGTCAGAATATATCTAGGCCAAACACTAAAGACATTTACTATACGAGGAAATCAATCATCTACCAATGAGCATTTTTAAGTGTCTACTGCATGCCAGGCACTTTGCTGGGTACTGAGGTTACAAAATTCCTTACCCTCTCATCCTATCAGAGCAAACAACATGTAGACATATAAGTTTATTCAAAGTAGTCCAAAATAAATGCGAGGTATTTGGGAGTGGGGTGAGTGACTAGCATCTGGAGATCAGGAAAGGCTTATTTAGGAGGTAGTGTTTGAACTGAGGTCTAAAAGGTGGAGTTTCTAAGAGGTGGAAGTGAGTAGGGATAACATTTGAGTCATGAATGACAGACAATTTGTGCAAAGGTACCTAGAGATAGGAGAGGGAATGTCATAGACAAGAAACAGCAAAAAGGCCAGTTTAACTTGATATGAAAGTGTGAGAAGGAAAGGCCTGTATCCTAAGTCTGGAAAGGTAGATTGGAGCCAGAGCCAAAGGACTTTAAATACTAAACAGAGGAGTCTGGATTAGATTTTAATGTTAATAAGAACTGATGAACTTTTTGAGCAGGGGAACAATATGATCAGACCTGGGCTTTAGGAACATCACTTTTTCAGCTCTGTAAAGAGTGGATTAGAAAGGAGAGGGATTTGAGGTAGGAGTGTCCATTAGGAGACTATTGGGAAAGCCCAAATGAAGACCAATGAAGGACTGAGAGTGGGACCCTTGGAGTAGTTAGGAGAGGATGTATGTTGAGAGTCCAGATTTGACAACGGAATGGCTATGTAAGGCGAGGGAGGGTGAAGAACAGGGATGACCTGGATGGACATTGTGATCCTTGAAAATGAAATTACTTAGTTTGGACAAAAGAAGAAAAGGGAGGGAGGAAAGCTTTGGATTTGCTTTCTGTGTTACCTTGGGCAAGTCATTGCCTCTTTGGGTCTTATTCTCTACAAAATGGAGGTAATAATTCCTATTCTGTCCATCTCACAGGATCACCATGAAAAACAAATGAGGTAATATGGGTAAAAATGGTTTGCAAATGGCAAAGCTCTGGGCAAATGGAAGGGCTTTCACAAATATCTCATTAATAAGGATATGGACAGGTCATATGATTCATTCCCTCACTTTAAAATGACCTGGTGCCTGAAAATTCAGAATTAGATAAGTTAGTTTGGGACAATATGCTTTACTGAATCATTTTTCTCCTTTAGTTAAACTTCAACCTGTCTATGATCTCCTTTGTGGTGGTTCAGCCTCTAATCGTGCTGATCACCATGCTACAACCTTTTTATATTCTGCTAATTGTGTCTATGTCCTCCCTTGAATCCTCTGGTGGGCATCATCTCAGCATGCTAGGGCCCCCCCTCTCATTTTCTTGACATTGTGCATCCACAAGGAGAGCATCTAGGCTGTATATCACTTTGCAAAATAATTGACCATAAGATTATCCTAAATCATGAGTTCCCAAGCAACATTTAAAAGAAGGATAAAATTTGCAAAGAATATATTTGCACAGACTTTTTTGAGGCACAGTGACTATGTAAGGCAGGGATCCTCTTGAATTCATCTGCAACTGTCAGTGACTAACTGTTCTCTCTCTATTAGAGGTATAATAAAAGAAAAGGGACATAGACAGCAGCATGATGGATTTAGGCTAGCATAAGACATATTGCCACAATGGTCAGGGTTGTCAGTCCTGGATATGGTGGAGAAGTCACTAATTGAACACTGTCCCAGGAGGATAGCTCCAATGGCTCAGGCCAAAGAATGGGAATCAGTCCTTTTTTCTCAGTCTCTGGCTAAGGTAGAGATTAGTTTGCATGAATTTCCCATGACTGGCTCATATGGATCTAGAATGTTAGAATCATAGAATATCAGGCCTGGGAGGAACCCTAAAGATCACCGCCTTATAAATGAGGAAACTGAGCCTAAGGAAGGGAAGGGGCTTATTTATGATCATGCACTGGTTAATTGCAGAACTGGTGCTGATATCCATAGTCCTTAGATCTCCTGATTCTCAGGCCAATGCCTATTCTCAGGCAGCATGGTGCCCTGGATAGAAAGCTATACTTGGGTTTGAATGCTGTTTCAGGCACAGACTAATTATATGGCAATAACAAGTTGCTTAATCACTCAGGGCCCCAGCTTTCTCATATGTTAAATGAAGCTAATAATACTTGTACTACCTGCTGTATTGGCATGTTATAAGACAACCTCCTAGCAAACTTTCCAGTGCCATTGATAGTGATGGTTGTGGTAGTAGTGGTGGACATCCATCCTACAGAACAGACATTCTAATGGTGCCCAGTATTTTTATGTGTGGACTATCCCTAGTTGTTTAGATTCAGTGAGGTTGGCTTTGCTATCACTGCATTTCTTCAGGAGGAAGCTAGATCATCACTTGTTGGAGACGATATAGAAAGCTCAAGCTGGTACCAGATCTTTGGAGTACATTTCAGCTCTGACATTTCGTGCTTCTATTAACTTAGGATAAATGAATAGACTGAATGCAGTTCTGGTACCCAAGGAGTGTTTAGAAATCTAGATAAAAGGACTTTATTATTTTGCATTGACCCACTATGGAGGATTTAATCAGTGATATGGGCCAGAATCACACTGTATGAGAAAAAACTTGGATAGCTTGCAATCTTTGTCAGTGGAGGGAGTATCCTTATTGATGAAAGAACATGGACTCTTTGAAATATTAAAGAATAACTCCAGGATGAAGAAATTAAAGTATTCAGTGGTTTAGGATTGGTCCTTTCTTGATGCAGGGGTTTGGTCTGCATGTTCCTTTCCATTCTCAAATTCCGACATCATCATTATAATACCTGATATTTAGATAGCACTTTATATGCATCATATCATTTGAACTTCAAAACAACCCATGATGTAGGTACAATAGAATAAATATCATTATTCCCATTTTACAGGTAAGAAAACTGGTGTACAAAGTTTAATGACTTGAACTTGGAACCCAATCATCCTGCCTTGAAGTCTAGCATTCAATCAACTGAACCATAAAACAGATCCTTTTTTTCCTTTGCTAACATGCAATGAAAAGAGATCATTGCCTATTTCAGCTGATTAGCCAAATATCAAGGAAACCTGTAGCTAATAGGGAAGGTATTGTATATAATACTTCCTTGAAATTCCCTCTTCAGTAGCTCCCAAATGCTAACTTTTCCAGCATAGTTGTGAATTACATATCTCTTGAATGAAGCACACATATCAGTGCAAGTATTGACTTGTGCGTAGTTATTTAATCTTCAGCATGTTGGAATCGGGATGTGTTGGAGGAAGACCGCTGTTTTTAGAGTATTGGGCATGGTCTTTATTTCAGCATGAGTCTGGCGAGACCAATTCAGTTTTCTTGCAGAGAAGCTTATGAAATCAATCACCTTGTCCTGAGCAAGAAACTCACCAGCTATGGGAGGAGGGACAAGCTCAAACTCCAACCAAAGAGAAGCATTCCCATAGGGAACTCGAGATTCCTAGGCGACTTGAATAGGAAAGCAGTGTTTTGGCTTCAGGCAGTGTGGATGTGCAAGGTCACACCACTGGGAAACTGTCTACTGTACATCTTCACATTCTTAGGGACTGCCTTCCCTTTTGTGTAGCCGAACTCAGCCAAATATATGGAAAAGCCAATATTTCATGGTGACTTATGCGAAAATAATGAGACAATGAAGTCTCTTTGATGTTTTGTTTTGTTTTTGGATGTTCTTGTAAAGCATTGGGGGATTTATTTCAGTAATTTTTGTAACATCTTCAAGGAAATTAGAGCCATATTAGATTGGAATAAATTATTGAGTTTCTTTTGTTATTTGTAAGTTAGTGATGATAAGCTTCTCATTTGAAGCTAAGCCTTAAAAATGTGTTGTAAATTGGTGAAACGAGGTCCTGGCTAGAAATGACAATGTGGCATTTCCAATCCCTATAATTTGGAAATGATGTTTTTTTTTGTTTTTGTTTTTGTTTTTGGATAGAGCAAGAACTAGGAGGCTTTGGAAAGACTTGTTCTATTTCTTTTGGTTTCTATAGAAACATTTGAGATCTTTTGGTTTGAAACTCAGAATTGGGTGGCAGAGTAGGGGATGGCCCCTATCTAGGAAGACACTTAAAAATGGGGTAACATGGTAAAGAAAAGAGGGTGGTAGCCTGGAAGGAATACTATATTTAGAGTTGAAGTGCCTAGAGTTAGAATGCTACCTTTGCTTCTTACTAGCCCATAACTTAGAACACATTATTTACCTTCTCTGGGCCTCAGTCTTCTCATCTCTCTAAAGAAGGAAGGTTGACTTAGATGCTTTCTAAGATCCCTTCTGGTTCTAAGTCCTATGTGATTATGTATCCCATAGCATGGGACCTTGCATAGATAGAATAGAAACTCAATAAATATTTATTTAGTTGAATCTCTTTATCTTTAGCTTTGAGCATTCCCAACATCTTGGCTTGTGACCTTCTATGAGATGAATTAAGTCATGCCAAGGTTACACAGCTTTCCTGGGGAAGCGTTTATCAGGGACTTGGATGAAGGTATAGATGACATGTTCATCATGTTTGTAGGTGACAACATGTTGAATGGCAGAGTCAGGCTAGAACTATGAACTAAATCAAATACAATTAAACTTAACAGTTAGAGGGAGAAAGGACCTACATTTGGGTTTAAAAACCAGTTCATGGCATTGTGTACTTTTTTGTTCATTCTATTCTGAAATGTCTGTATTTGTTGATGATTATTAAATTTATAAGGGGGTAGGAAGGGAATAAGCATTTATTAAGTGTCTCCTATGTGCTGGGTGCTGGGTTAAATGCTCTGCAAATATTGCCTCATTTGATCTCATCACAATCCTGCAAGATAGCTGCTATTATTATTCTCATTATAAAGTTGAGGAAAATAAGGCAAACAGAGGTTAATGACTTGTCCAAGATCACATAGCTAGCAAGTATCTGAGGCCAGATTTGAACTCAGATATTCCTGACTCCAGGCTTATTTCTCTGTGTCCTGTGCCACCAGCTGCAGCTCATAATTTAAAATTATATATATATATATATAAAATTTGAAAGGGAAAGGTAGCTAGGTGGATAGAGTGCTATGCCTGAAGTTAAGAAGACCTGAGTTCAAATCTGACCTCAAGTACTTACTGACTCTGTGGCCCTGGACAAGTCACTTAACCCTATTTACCTCAGTTTCTTCATCTATAAAATGAGCTAGAAAAGGAAATGACAAACCACTTCAGTATCTTTGCCGAGAAAATCCTCAATGTTGTCACAAAGAGTCAGATAGGACTGAACAACAACAACGAAAAGAAAAAAAATGAGCCGCACAAATATGGATTAGAGGTAGTTTCTTAACAATTAAAGCAGACAGTCGTATTTGGGTGTTTTGGTGGATTGCAAGTTTACAGTGTGATATGACAGCCAAAAATTTTCACTCAACCCATGATTATATTAGAGAGGCAATGTATCCAGGATGAAAGAGAAAGCATGGTACAGGAACTCAAAATTTTACAAAAATGAATGTTAAAAACTGTCTTTACATGTAATTGAAAAAAATAAAATACTATTAAGGAAAAAAATATTCAGGCACTACAATGAAAAAAATGAGTGTGGTACAGTAAAAGGAATGTTGGTTTTAGAGTCAGAAGTCCTGTGTTCAAATCCTGGCTCTGCTGTTTACTTTTTGTATCACCTTGAGCAATTAAATTCTCAATTTCCTCATGTTTAAAATGAGAGATGAACTACATAAGTTTTTGTGGTTCAGTCATTTAGCTGCATCTGACTTTTTGTGACTCCAGGGACTACAACACACTAGGCCCTTCTATCCTTCACTATCTCTCAAAGTCTGTCCAAGTTCATGCTCATGTTTCTGTGACACTGTCTACCTCTCTCATCTTCTTTTGTCCCCTTTTCCTTTTGCCTTCAATCCTTCCTAAAACTAGGATCTTTTTAATGAGTTCCGTCTTCTCATTTATGTGGCCAAAGTATTTAAGCTTCAGCTGAATTAAATTCACCTGAATTAATTTCTTTAAATATTGACTGCCTCAATCTCCTTGCTATCCAAGGAACTCTCAAAAGTCTTGTCCAGCACCACAATTTGAAGGCATTGATTCTGTGGCACTCAGTTTTCCAACTGAGTCTACTCTTACAGACATAATTTGACCACACACTTAGAAGATGGGACTTATTGGAAAAGACCAGAGAAAAAGGGGAGAGCCAAGGATGTAGACAGTATCATGGAAATGATGGACATTAACTCAGACTTCCAGTGATAGTGGAGGATGGAAGGACCTGGTGTGTATGGTCCACAGAACCATGAAGAGCCAGACACAGCTAAGTGACTAAATGGCAACAACACAGCCCCACACTGCTACTGAAAAGTGTCATAGCTTTTACTGTACTATGTCAGTATTCTACTGAAATAGAAATAGAGCCTCATGGGCCACTATTGACTTTTTCAGTCATTTTTCAGTTGTGTCTGGCTCTTTGTGATCCTATTTGGGGTTTTCTTGGCAGAGATACTAGAGAGTTTGACATTTTCTTCTCCAATTCATTTTTTTTTACAGATGAGGAAACTGAGGCAAACAGGGTTAAGTGACTTGCCTAGGGGCACACAACTAATAAGTGTCCGAGGCTGGATTTGAACTCAGGAATGTGAGTCTTCCTGACTCCAGGCATGGCCCTCTATCCACTGTACCACCCATTTGCTCCCTGATTGACTTAGAAAACCACAGATTAACATTATTTATGGTATATTATATTTTTTAAAAATTTTGTTAACCATTTCTCATTTACATTTGTTTTGGGCCTCACTAAGAGAGTTTTGCCAACTTCACTGAGAGTTTGACACTTCTGGTGTGATGACCATGAAGTCTTTCCTACCATGAAATCTACAGTCCTGTTCAAGAGTCTGACTATACTCTGCTAGGCTCAGACATCTGTAGTATTTTGTTCAGTCCTGAGAACTGCATTTTCAGAAAGCCCTTGACAAGCTGGAGTGGATCCAGAAGAAAATAATTAAGATGTAGAGGGAACTGGAGACCATGCTAGATGGAAAATGGTTGAAAAAAATGGGGACATTTAACTTAGAGAAGAGGAGACTTGGATAGGGGTGGAGGTGAGAGTGAGAGTAGAGAGAATGGCTAACTTTAAGTCTTCTCTAAACTGTCAGATAGATAAAGGAATAAACTTGTTCAGCTTGGTCCCAACAGCAAAGCTAGGACAATCAATAGAACTTCAGAAGGCAGTGATCAACACTGACATTTTCCTAGGGATATAGAATACTATATGACTCGGGATATTGAAACACTAGGATCTCTGAAGGTTCAAAATTGCAAGGGACTCCAAGGGCAGGAGAGGCCAGGTATGTGGCACATGTTCTTGTTGAGGCAATGTCTGGTAGATCACCTGACTTGGGACTTCTGAGCTGCAGTAGGGCTTAAAGCAATCAGTCATCCTCACTGAGTCCAGCATCAATATGGCAAGGGGCTATTAGGCCTCCTAACAAGAGGCAGATCTGCACAGGTCAGAAATAGCACAAGTAAAGCCTCTATGTCAATCAACAGTGGTATTTAGCCTGCGCATGGCCACTGCATGTTTAGCCAAGGCGATATGAGGAAATCTAATTTCATAAAACAGGCAATAGAAAGATTCATGGTGGATTTAAGTACTTTTTTTTTCAACCTTTTTATCAATGATAACTTGAATAGTGAAACTGAATTGGCCTCTACGAGACATCTTAGAGTTGCCATTCCTGATTCCTGTAGATCCTTGGTGTCTCCTTTCAGGCAGGTGTGACCCAGATATAAAGGACCTTATACTTTAAGATGATGAAGAGTGCTCTAAATGGCTGCTAAACCAGAAGAACTGTTGTCTTTTTGGGTATACAAAGGGGAGTAACCATCCCCACAGCATCTCTCTTCCATTATGGTAGCAAATTATGTCAGGACTGTTTTGAACCACTTCCAAAGAAGGGAGTGGAGGAAAGGAAATTGTGTTTTATCTCCTTCCCTCACCATTTTCTACCTCTATGTGTCTATGAGCACATGGGATTTAAATAATATTCCCCGTTTAGGCAAGCTTGAACTTGGGTTTAGGCTGCTTCTTCTGTCTTTGTTCTTTATTGATCTTATGCATAGGAATACCTACCCAGAGATGGATGTTCCCAGGCTTGGAGTTTACCTTGTGAGTCTGGTCACATGAAGTCATATCTGAATGGTGGTAGGGGAAGAGTCCCTGGCAACAATTCTACCACTCTAGAAGAGGATGGTCTCTAACAAAAGGATTGGCCCATGCCTGACTGATTTATTAGCAGACATGGACTTGGAGTTTTTTGTTTAGCACAGAAATGATGTAAAATGTGAAATACCTAATTAAAAAATATACAAACTGCTTTATAGTCTTATGAAACTTAGTATTAGTCAATAAAGAAGCATTTTTAAGTGCTTAATATAGTCTCAGGTACTGTGCCAAGTGATGAGGCTATGAGGACAAAAATCCAGTTCTTACTCTTAGAGCATTCTAATGGAGGAGACAATATGCAAGTATATACAACATAAATAGGAGATAACTTCACAGAGAAGACACTAGCAATGAAGGGGGCTGTGAAAGGTTATTCCAAAAGGCTGGATTTAAGCTAGAAGGAAGTCAAGAGGCAAAAATGAAGAGATAGAGCCTTCCGGGCATGGATAATAATAACTAATGAAGAGATACAGAGTTGAGAGATGGATTCTCATGATCAGGGAACAGCAAGAAGACCAGTGTTAATGAATTGTAGAGTACATAGAAGAGAGTAAAACATGAGAAGACTAGAAAGGTAGGAAGGGACCAAGTTATGAAGGATTTTAAAAGTCAAACAGAGTATTTTGTGTTTGATCCAGGAAGTAATAGAGGAATTCTGAAATTGATTGAGTGGTTGGGTGACATGGTCAGATCTGTGCTTTAGGAAGATCACTTTGGCAGCTGACGGGAGGATGGACTAGAAGGGACAGACACATGAGACAAGAAGACTGATTGGAAGGCAAAATAGCCCAGATATGAAGTGATGAGAGCCTGAACCAGAGTCTCTCAGCATATTATAAGAGTTAAAATATATGGAGTATGAGAAAAGGGAGTCTAGCTTCTCTCATTAGATATCGGGCTCCTGTATTCCTAAGTAGAGAATAGGGGGTGGGTATAGTACTCCAGTCCCTATGTACCTAGCAGCAATTTTTCTAAGTACACAAAAAGTTGTCTAAAAGACTTCAATAAAGGTATGAATGACCAGAAGAGAAATGAGCCAATTATGTATTACACTACTATCCCTGAAACATTAAAGACATAGAGGTCATCTAGGAAGATATTGGCTTCTCCTTCATTAAGAGTAAGGGTAGATAAGCACCTGTTGGGAATGCTTTAGGAATTCAATAGGAATCTATTGAAGACTATATGGAGTCTGAGGACCTTTCTGACTCTGATATTTTCTAACTCTCTGAGCCACTTTCTCATGAATATGTCCCTTCCTCTTCATTCCTATTTCCATCGCCCTAGTCAAGGCTTTGATCACCTCTAGTCCGGAATCCTACAAGAATGTTCTAATTGGTTACCTCACCTCTAGTTTTTCCTTCTCCATTCTTTACTATAGACTATGCCCAGAGTAGTCATGGACCCCTCAGGTAATCTGGTAAAGCCCAATAATATTGAAATAGAGTTATCAAAATATATTTTCTTGAAATTCATAGTCACAGGTTAAAAAAACCCTGATTTGCAGTAATCATTCTAAAATATAGCTAAGATCAGATTATTATACTGCTAAATTATCTTCAGAAGCTCCCTATTGGCTACAGAATAAAACAAAACCAAACACCACAGAACAGTCTCTTTAGTCTGTCTTTTGATATGCTCTATGGTTTGATCTCAACTTTCTTTTTCAGAATTATCTTTTAACACATAATAATAGCCTGTATTGCAGCTATACTGTTTCCAAAACATGTACACATTCCTATCTTACTCAGTGTCTTTGATTGTACTAGTCTCTTCATTTTGAACAATGCCCCTCTCCATCTCTACTTCTCAGAATAAACAATTATCTATTGAGTGCCAAGTATCTTTCCTATCTCCTAGGATATCTATATGGAATGTTCTTGTATTTTACTTTTTATTTATTTTTTTTAATTTATGGAATAAAATTAGTATTTTCATAACATAATATAATAAAGAGATGATTGTACATGAAACTACAAAACTTTTGTGTACAACTTACCAGCAAATGAACCATTAATAGCTGCTGCACCATTTGGATGTCCTGATCCAACATCAAGGTCATAAACCCTAATTGTCGATATGAGCTCTTAAATAGGATTGTGGTGTTATCCCTGGGGTAACTTTTAAGTACATAATAAAGTTATCATGTAAATTTCTTTTTTCTTTCCTCCCCCTACCCCCTTAGAAATGGCTACCCTTAGATACAAATATGGATACATATGTAAAATCATTCTATATATACTTTTATTTATCAGTTCTTTTTCTGGATACAGATGGAATGTACTTACATTTCAAAGCAAATAAAACTTTTAAAAATTACAATTAAGAATTATAAAAAGTGAAGAAGCTATAAAAATCTTTGGTTTTGCAAAATCAGACAGGAGGCCTAAAAATGCTTTCTGTGATTTGGCTGAGTATGATGCCAGTTCCCAGTTCTTAATAGGCCTTCTCTAATGGGTAACAGATCCAGTTGTGTTTGTTGCAGAATAGCATCTAACCATGCACAAATAATCCACAGTGTGTATAATTCATGTATAGATAATGAAGACTTTACTGTATTTAAACAAAACTTTCCCCTTGGTGTAGTGTTGCTTGTGGTTAATTCCCAATTAGCCATGTTGCGATAGGGGATAATGAATTAGAATTTGAACCACTTGGATTGAAGTCCTCAAAAAACACCCTTTTAAAGGTCTTACACTACATAAACCCATCATTCTAAGAAACCAATCTTTTAAAAATTTGTTTTAATCTTATTTTTTATTGATGTTTTATTCTTTCACCACCTTGGTTTCTATCTAAACATATCCCCTTACTTACTCAGCTAGCTATCCCTTGTAACATTTTTTCTTTTACAAAAAAGAGCAAAACCAACAAATGTATCTACTGGCACTAAGAGGATATGCAGCATTTGTCACTCATAGTCCCCCACCTCTGTAAAGAAGCTAGGGAGGTATAGTTTTTAATCTTTTCTAGAGCCAATTTGGGTTATTATAATTATACATAGTTAATTTTCTCTTTTTTTTCCCTAAGAAATCAATCAAAATAAAAGCCAGTGGCTACCAGAAAAAAGCACACAAATACAAAAGAAAAAAAATACTGTCATAAAAGAAAAAATAGAAAACTAGAAGAATGTAAATGGTAACCAACAAACAGGATCATTTTTGTGCTTCTGTATCACCTAATGTTCTTCCTTGGATAAATAATTTATTGTCCAAGAAAGAGAGCCAAATTTGATTTATAAGCCATAAGTTCAGATATATAAGAAAAACTTTCTAAATCTGCCCATATAAATCCCAGACCTCCCAGAGGTATTTATCATGTTGTGCATATAGAGAAAAAGAAAGCAAGACTGAAGTCTTTTTAACCTATTTTGACTGAAAAGGACTTTTGAATTAACTTCAGTGTTCTGAAGTAAACAGGCAGTTTTAATTCAGAAATGACCTGCAGAAGAGGAGCAGAGATAATAAAAAAAAAATATCAGAGTAGTAGGGGACCTCAGAAGTCCTACCTGGATCATTAAGTACCCTGTTTGGGTACTGGCAATGTTTCCAGATCCATTTAAATTAAACAGTCAAACAATTAATATTAAGCAAACCTTCTATAAACAAAGTCTGTGCTAGATGCTTGGGGTGGGGCAGAGGAGGAGGATAATTCAAAGACGAATAACACTTGGTTCTTGCCCTTGTGGAGTTTACCTTCTAGTTGAGAGACAAAACAAGCTGACATGAGACCCTGAAAGGCATGAGGCAATTTGTGGCAAATACCAGATGAGTCATGCCACATTAAGTGCTGTAAGGTTTGGGAGATGTGAGAAATCTGCAGGCCAGTATAGTAAGAGAAAGCTTGTAGGAGGAGGTGGAACATAGGCTGAGTCTTGAAGGCTGGACAGGATTTGGATTCTTTGACTAAATGTACACATTGTCTCTGTAGCTCATCTCTCTCCTTTCCTGATTATGTATCTTGGTTCCATCTCCTATAAAATGAAAAGATTGGACTTAAAAGCTTCTCTGATCCCATCTAGTTCTGAATTTCTTTGAAACATAACACATATGGCATAGGAGGTCCCTCTTCCATGTTGATGCAGACCCACTCATACATACTTTCAAGCTTCATCATTCTCCAAGATCCAGGTCTATTTCTTCTTTTTCCAAGCAGAGGCTACCGGGAGGGGGATGAGGTGGGTGTGGGAGCTTGAGCTGTGCCATACCAATCAGATTTCATATCTGTGAGGGCTTTGACATCAGTGCTCTCAAAATACTGTTTTCCCTCCATGGTCACAGACACTATATGTCACTAAATTTCTCTGGCCAACTAGAAAAACAGATGATGTCTCCTCCTGTCTTGTTTGAAAATCCACTCTCTCCACACAATCACAACTCAAGATTCAGCTGAATTGCTGAATACAGAATGAAGAAGCTTGTCCTGATATCAAGCCTAAATTTCTTCTTTCAAACTTCTACCCATTGCTTCTATTTCTGTTCTAGGGCCAAGCCAATTTTGCTTCTTCTACCTAACAACCTTTAAAATACCTGGACAGCTTATATTTCCTATCCCCCATTCCTCCCCCTTCTCCCCCAGACTTCTTTCCCCCATACTTAACTTTCCAGGTTCAACATAGGTGAGAACATAGATCGGTTGGAGACCTGGATTGTCAGAAAGTAGGGAAGAATTTCCTAAACAAAAGATCTATCCCAAAGTGGGAGGGAGGGAATTCCTTGTCACTAGAATGCAAGTCGAGGTTAGATGACAACTCACACATAAGGTTGTGGAAGGGACAGATTGGACTACTTGATATCTCAGGTCCTTTCCAATTCTGAGATTTTGTGATTTTATAAATGTTTAAATCTTGTTAGGGTTCTTTTGCAGTTGGAAAACTAAAGGAAATGGACTTGGTGATAAGCAATACTTATTGTTCATTTGACAATGAATAATAATGCTTCCTGTCATAGCTTTGTATCGTAATTTTATACTGCATTTATACTGTATATGTGTATATTTGTCTTCTCAGTAATGCTGGAAAATATTTTTGGGGCAGGAAATGTATTCCACACTTCTTTCTCACACCCAGCATTTATCACAAGACCTTATTCACAATGTACTCAATAAATATTGGTTGATTGACTAAAAGAGATCTTAAGCATTCACCTGACAATGTCCGAGCATGTGGCTATAAATGACTGTCTAATATTCCAGTTATGGGGTGGATTAGATGACTTCTAAGGACTCTCCTAACTCTGTTAACTATGATATCAGAAGGCACATAGGATTTCACAAATAATTATTGAATATATGAATGAATGAATGAAAAAATGAAAAAAAATCATCAGAAAGGGAGAAATAAGTTTGTTTCCTGACTCATACTATTTGTCCAGTTATAGAATATTATTGTTTGAATGATGTCTTATCTTTCCTTCCCTGTTTCCCTCACTTCCTCTCTTTTTTCTTCACTACCTCCCTCCCTCCTTCTTTCCTTCCTTCTTTCATTCCTCCTTCCTTCCCTCCTTCCTTTCTTCCCTCCTTCTTTTCTTCCTTCCTTCTTTTCTTTGTTCCCTCCTTCCTTCCTTCTTTCCTTCCTTCTTTCCTTCCCTCCTTCCTCCCTCCCTCCCTCCTTCCTTCCCTCCTTCCTTCTTTTCTTCCTTTCTTCCTTCCTTCTTTCCTTCCTTCCTTCCCTCCTTCCTCCCTCCCTCCTTCCTTCCCTCCTTCCTTCTTTTCTTCCTTCCTTCCTTCTTTCCTTCCTTCCTTCTTTCCTTCCTTCTTTCTTTCTTTCCTTCCTTCTTTCCTCCCTTCTTCCCTTCCTTCCTTCCTGCCTTCCTTCCTTCCTTCTTTCCTTCCTTCCTTCCCTATCTTCCTTCTCTATCTTCCTTTCTATCTCCCTGCTTTCCTTTCTCTATTTCTCATCTCTCTCCTTCCCCTCCTGCCTTTCTCCCTCTTTCCCTTGAGTTCCCACTGATATCAGACTTTACTCTAAAACAGTGGTTCTCAACCTTCCTGATGCTGCAACCCTTTAATACTTATGTGTGGGCGTATCTGCATGTGGGCAGACCCGCCTGGAGACAGATAGAGGAGCGGTGTCTCGGTTTCTAAGACCATCGGAAATATGTGTTTTCTGATGGTCTTAGGTGACCCCTGTGACACCTGTGAAAGGGTCATTTGACCCCCAAAGGGGTTGTGACCCACGGATTGAGAACTGCTGCTCTAAAACATATCAATTTTCCTAATATTTTCCCTAATATTTTCCTGTGGTCAACAATATTTGACTGTGTTTTTTTTTTTCTTCTGAGATAAACAGATTCTGTTGAGATCTGTCTGTTTCATGGAAGGTTTGCTGTAAGAATGTGCACATGGTGTCAGTGCCATATAGCATTAGATATCAGTCATTTCTGGAAATTCTCCTTTCCGTAAGCAGAGTATTTTGTCCAAATCCAGCCCTTCTCAAATGATGGTCTTTTGTTATTTCCAAGAGAATGAGGTACCTACCTACTTCTGATAAGCTTTGTCTAAATAGTAAGAGCTCAGAGATCAATAGGTATTATACTAAGATGTGAAAGGAGATCATTTCACTATGATGTTAAAAAAATCAATGAGCATTACAATGTGATATGGAGGTTCTGTGTTGCCGTCTGCAGTGGAATCAAATGTGCTTTGAGCTTTGATGAGGAAGAGGCTCAATTGTAAGCTTATCCTGCAGTGTAATAGCAAATTCCCATTTGATGATGATCTCCTCAGTGGACTCATTAGATTGCTGTGTATGTTCGAAGACAAGATGTCCTCCATTTCAATGTGGAAGGAAGGCACATTATACAATCTCTGAGAACAATGTTAAAATAACATTAAAGTTAAAAAGCAAACCATTTGAAGCTGAAAATTATGAACTAAAGATTCCCAGGAAATGCATGTGTCAATTATAACCCTATTTGCTACCATATTTTGTTGGCTGATACATTCCACTGTCCTCCAAGGAATGATGGCCCTATTATATCCCTTTTCCAATGGAGGTTGGTCATTGCTATTGCTGTGAGCACTTTGGAAAGAGAGGGGCCCAGCTTTTTAAAAGGAACAGTAGCTGAATTGGTTTGAATCCTAGAATATTGCAACTGAATGGTAAATTAGAGTTCACCTGGTAATTTCTCTCCTACTCCCCCTCCCTATTTTTTAATAAAAATATTGAAACCTGGGGAGGGGAATGACTAACTCAAAGTCACACAATGAATCATTGGAGAGCTGCAACTAGAGCTCAGGTCTCTTTACTCCCATCTCAGAGTTCTTTTCATGATACCACAAAGTAATTTGCACTGTATAGACCTGATTAATGTGTTTATTCAGTGATGTCAATAAAGTATATCTTTTTTTTTTTTTTAACAAAACATGACCTGTATACCACCCCTAGATGTGGGTTTGCATTGGGTCAGACTACCTTCCCAATCCATTTCCAACATGCCATTTCATGTCCACTTTGTTTACCACTTAGTTATTTAGAGAATAAATTTCTCCCTAATTTTTCCTGCATTACGTAGACACATTATTGAAAAACACGTTAGTGACCTGAAGCATTAGCATTTCTCCAACAACACACAGACCAAATGCAGTGTAGAACCTGATTATGAAACCTAGTCGTTAAGCAGGGATTCAATAAAGATCATACAAGGAGTAATGTGAGCTAGGCCAGTTTCCCCCAAAAAGCAGGGCTTGCAGAGAAATAAGAGGTCGCGGCCTGAATTGGGGAAAATCAGGACTTACCTCCTGTTCAGACTCTTACTAATTGTGTGAGCCTGGAAAAGTCTCACCTAAATTCTTTAAGTCTCAGTTGCCCATCTTTAAAATAAGGAACCAAATGTTGAAGGTTTCTTGGGTCCTTTCTAGCTCTAAATCGACCATGGTAATGACTACAGAATATACTAGTATGTGAAAGTCCAGAAATGTTTTCATATTCTCTTTCAAATGCTATGGAAGAATGCACTTGTTCGTGATGGTTAGAGAAGAGAGAAGAGTTTTGGAATTTTTAGTCAAGAGAGTACCTTGTTATCATCATCATCATCATCATCATCATCATCGTTGTATCATCATACTTCAATTGCCTCAGATTACCATTTAAAGGTTATTTTGACTATTTTAGCATGTTGCCTTTGAGGAAAAAAAAGTCATATTAAAATGTAAATCAGGCATTACTTTAGCATGACAGCCATAGTCCAGAAAAAGGAACTTTGTTTCATAAAGCA
Organism: Pseudochirops corinnae; assembly: GCA_028646515.1. Lineage (NCBI taxonomy): Eukaryota > Metazoa > Chordata > Mammalia > Diprotodontia > Pseudocheiridae > Pseudochirops > Pseudochirops corinnae. Next base: position 231,921,380 of record CM053585.1, on the reverse strand, counting down.
TGAACTCTGGGAAAATGGAAAAAAAAAAAAAGGAATGTATTTAGAGGTCCAGTGTGTAATAGGAAGGTAAGACTTGTTCTGGTTGGCCCCAGATGGTATAAGTAGAAGCAATGAGTGGACATTGCAGAGAGGGGGATTTGGGCAGATTTCTGTTCTGTATGCTAGGGAATTTCCTGATGATCAGAGCCGACCCAAAGTTGAAATGACTGCCTCATGAGGCAGTGAGTTTTCTGTCCCTGGAGGTTTCCATATGTTCTTTTTTTTTTAAAAAAAAATTATTTATTTTTCATTTTCACATTCACTTCCATAAGATTTTGAGTTTCAAATTTTCTCCTCCTCTCTTCCCCCCTCCTCTGTCCTCCCAAAGATGGCATGCAATCTGATATAGGCTCTACTTATATATTAGTATTAAACCTATTTTCACATTAGTCATGATGTAAAGAAAAATTAGAACTAATGGGAGGAACCACAAGAAAGAAGAAATAAAACAAAACAACAAAAGAAAAGGAGAGCAAATAGTATGTTTCTATCTGTATTCAGACTCCAAAATTGTTTCTCTGGATGTGGACGGCATTTTCCATTATGAGTCTTTTGAAGTTGTCTTAGTTCCTTGTGTTGCCAAGAAGAGTCTATCAGAGTTAGTAATTGTACAATGTAACTGTTACTGTGTACAATGTTCTCCTGGTTCTGCTCATTTCACTCAGAATCAGTTCATATAAGTCTTTCCAGGTTTTTCTGAAGTTTGCCTGCTCATCATTTCTTATGGAATATAATGGAATCCATTCCATTCATATACCACAACTTGTTCAACCATTCCCCAACTGATGAGCATTCCCTCAATTTCCAATTCCTTGCCACCACAAAAAGAGCTGTAAATATTTTTTTGTACAACTTGGGTCTTATTAGAGGGGAATCTTTTTTTAGACATGGGTGGTACTGGGTGGTCTCTGAGGTACCTTCCAATTCTGAGATTCTGTGATTCTGAGAAGAAAGGTCAGATAAGAAAGCAGGAAATGAGGGAATTTCTTAGCTTAATTCCTTGCTGTTCCCATGCTGCCCTTCATAGGAGATACTGCTGACCTACAATTAAAGACAAGTACTTAGAATTGTTGTTTTCCTGCAGTGAAGATGGGTTGTTCTGCTCTGCTTGTCTCTTGTCTGCACCCCTTAGCACTAATAGTACTTGGAAGCATTTTACTTTGGAAAGGGAAGAAATCTTTGCCTGTGGAACAGAACAAAGGTTACTGGCCAATTTTGATATCCAAACTGTGTCCTTATCATCACAGTGCTGGGTAATAGTATGATATCAGGTGTACAGAGAAATACATTCACTTCCCTGGGCCTTAAGAGAACCAATAATTTTGTAAATAAATATTCATGAGGAATTTACTGTGTGCAAGGCCTGGCCTTTGTAGGCAATGGCGGGGGTGGGGAGGGGGGGTCGGTGTAAAGTGTAATAAGGCACAGAGCCCTTGCCCTCAAAGACCTGAGAGTCTAGTAGGGAAGATAAGAAAAAATGCAATAAAATATAAAACAATATTATAAAAATTGTCTAGAGCAAAAGTTCTTAATCTGAGGTCCATGGATACTCCTTCCCCAGAGGTTCAAACTTAGAGGGGGAAAAGTTAAGTTGTCATTTTCAATAACCTCTAACTAAAATTTAGCAGTTCCTTCAATTGTGATAAAAACAATGATCTGAGAAGTGACCTATAAGATTCACCAGGCTATCAAAGAGGACCATAACATTAAAAAACTTGAGAATCACTGGTCTAAAGGTTCAAGATGGTAAGGCTAAACTGTGAGTTCTGGCTATTTATAATGAGTGGGACTAAATTGGTCTCAACTTACTTCTGATGAGCTTTCACATAGTAAGTAGTACTGAGGACACCTCATGAACAGAGAACAAGAACACTGACAGACCTGGCACATTGCTCCTGCCCAGAAACACATATCTGTTCTCCATGTTGCTATTTTCTTTGTTATTGCTTCTCATTTTTTTGTTTTGGCATTTTTAATTCTCACTTAATCCTCATGTGATTTTTCACATTTTCAGGCTCTTCTTTTTTTTAGTCTTGTGATTTTCTTAGCATTTGCCAATTCTTGCTTAATTTCTTTCAATGCATCATTAATCCATTTGAGGACTTCTCATGGGGATAGCCAATGTGTTTTTTTTCTTTTCATGGCTCCCTTGTTCCTGGTACTTTGGTCGATTCAGTTGCTCAACAGTATTTCTTTTTTTTTTTTAATTTTATTTTATTGATGTGTTTTGTTTTTACATTATAAACATTTACACATTACTCCCACTTCATGAGAGGTCTCATAACAAAATATAGCAGTTAAGGGAGACTATTAATATAGTGGCATTTTAAAAAATGGGTTGGATTTAATGTGTGTGCGTGTGTGTGTGTGTGTGTGTGTGTGTGTGTGAAAGCCATTCCATCCCTCTTATTTTTTTATTCTTAGCACTTAGCATAGTGCTTATAGTGCCACATGGTAAATAGTTAATAATTTTTTAAATTCATTCTTTTTTTTTTTTTTGCATTGCTCTTTTTTTTCCAGTATGTAAAGAACCTGGCTGCCTTCCATCTATTCATTCAGCAACATCTTGGATAAGACTGGACACAAAATGTTAAAGTATCAATAGGAAGGACTCTAATTTGTTGGGTAGATTCTTTATAGTGGATTTATGGGAAGACATGGGGAAAAACAGCAGAAGATGAGGAGGTATGGGCTGGGTGGTGAGGTCAAGGGCTATACCCTGTTTATCTCTACCATTGAAGGGAGAAATCACTTCTATGAGATTTTAGATCTGAAGAAGTACTAAAGAACTCTTTCATGAAGAGAGAGGCCAGTATGGATTGGGATTCTCAGGAAAGGCAGAAGAGGCATTGAAGGATAGATGGGACTTCATAGGCAGAGATGAGACAGAGAGAGAGTAGAGAGGATGACCTGAATGAAGGGGTAAATAAGACTGTGCAGGGTGTGTTTCTTGGGGCAAGTTGGAATAAAGAATAGACCAGAAGCCTCAAGTTCATGAGCTAAATAGCCTTCTAATAGCACTAATATGATGAACCTGATATCTTAGGCATCTACATTACTTTATACTAATGCATTAGGGAGAAGAAGACCCACTAAATTCTGATCAATTTTTTAAAAAAGAATTCCTTTGTAAGATTTCCTAAATCTGAAAAACTCTTTGTGGTTCCTACAAGTTTTCCCTCCAGTAATGTTTGCAGATCTCTCTCATGTAAATTCTCATCTGCAAAATTGGGCTGTGTTTTCTTTGCTTGGATCTCAATCCCGCTGCTCTATTGATTACTGTAATTCAGCTCTAATTGGACTTCTACAAAGCACAATGCATAGATTACAGTTGGCCTCCAAGGCAGCTAAGCATCCATTATTAATATGACAGCACTGGCCTTTACCCTGTTTCTATCATTCACCTTGGGGAGCTTTGAAAAATAGACCTGCTGAGTAATGCCTCTTCCCTATAAATTAATCGTTCCCAAATATTTGTTTCCTTTCAAAAGAAAAAAAAAAGACGAGAAGTACGATTAGCAAACAAGTCCTTAATTGCCTCTCTACCAGCACATGAAAAGTTCATGTTCTCCTCCAGAGATGGGAAGGTTAGGTTCCCATATGACCAACTAATTACTCTTTGTTGTTGCCTCATGATTCGTTAGAGCTTTGTCAGTGAGGATTGTATTGGGTTGCACAATAGAGGGTGGAACATATTTGTAATACACATACACGCATATATATGTACATACATATATACAGGTATGTATCTCTGCTTGTTCATATGTGTGTGTGTGTGTGTGTGTGTGTCAAGTTTAGTCAAACATCTAAGATAATCTAGTAATAGCAAAGGAAGTAGGACATATAGAACAGAACCCATGATCTCCAGGGAAGTATCCAGTATAGTTGGCTCTGTGAAAACTTATTGGAGGGTTATAAAAATGTGCATACCCTTTGACCCAGCAATACCACTTCTAGGGCTGTATCCCCAAAAGATCATACAAGTGGGAAAAGGACTCATATTTATAGCAACTCTTTTTGCGATGGCAAAGAATTGGAAATCAAGAGGATGACCATCAATTAGGGAATGGCTAAACAAGCTGTGGTATATGAATGTAATGGAATACTATTGTGCTATAAGAAATGGGAAGGAGATGGACTTCATAATAACCTGGAGAGACTTATATAAACTGATTCTGAGGGAAGAGAGCAGAACCAGGAGAATTTTGTACACAATTATAGACACATTGTATCTGTTATGACTGACTTTGATAAACTGGGCTCATCTCAGCAATGCAACACTATAAGACAACTCCAAAAGACTCATGATGGAAAGATCTATCCACATCCAGAGAAAGAACTATAGAGTCTCAATGTAGATTGAAGCAAACTACCTGCTCTCTCTCTTTTTTGTTTTGTTTTGTTCCTTCTTTCTCATTGTTCATTCCATTGGTTATAATTCTTCTTTACAACTTGATTAATGTTTAATGTGAGGGTATTTGTAAAACCTATATCAGATTGCATGCCGCCATGGTGGGGAGGGGAGTGGAGAGGGAAGGGGAGAAAATTTGGAACTCAAGGGATTGTGGAACTGAATGTTGTAAACTAAAAGTAAATAAATAAGTTTAATTAAAAAAAAAAAACTTGTTGGCCAAACTATTTTACGGCACGATAGAGAATGAAATGTCAGGATGAATGATAATATCAATAACTCAGTAATTCAATAGATTCTGTAATCTTATTGATATGAGTAGTTGTTTGTTTTCAGATATCAGTTCGTGTATACCTTATACTATGTAATCCTTGTTCATATTTTCCCATGAAACCTCCCTAAATAATCTACGCACATGCTTGAAACCTTCTGCTAGAACACAGCTTCCTAACCAGAAGTCTACAGGTCCCCAAGGGATACTTTTCAGAAGGATCAGGAACTTGGAAGGGAAAAATATATAATAATTTTAATATAATTGATTTTTTTTTGCAATTCTATGTTTTATTTTATGCATTGAAAAACATTCCCCTGAGAAAGGGTTTATAGGCTTCACCATACTGTCAAAGGGATCCAGTATGCAAAAAAAAAAGTTTTAGAGCCCAACCTGGTATAGGACTTTTGATATTGCATGAAGTAGAACTCAGATTATTTATCTGTCATCCCTTGTTCTCAAGATGCAGTAAACTACTTCCTCTTCTGATCATATATTCCTTAGAATCTCAGAGTTGAAAGGTACCTAAAAGACCTTCAAGTCCCAACTGAATTAAAAAAAAGTAATCCTCTTTAAAACATACCTGATAAATAGTTATATATCTAGGTTTTGATTGAAGACTGCATGAGAGAGGGAACCCAGTAGGTCCTGAGGTGTCCTGTTCCAGTTTCAGACTGCTCTGATCATGAGAAAATTTTTCCTTACGCTAAACTTAAATTTTGCCTCCTTTTGATTTCCCCTCATTTCTTCTAGTTTTGCCCCCTAGAGCCAAACAAGACAAGTCTTTTACCCCTTTCCACATGACAGTTATAGGGAGAATGATCTATTATATTATTTGGGGGGAAATTATTATAACGTTTAAATCCAATCTTATGTAATTAAAGGTTGTCCACACCCAGAATGTTCCTGACCTCAGTAACTCTCTAGGAATTCTGAGGATGACTATAAGGTATTTGGGGTTCTCCCAGGTCCTGGATCCACCCAAAACATTTTTGTTTTAGGTTATCATATCCAGGACTTGTGGTGGGTCCATCTAAGCTAATATTTAGCATTTTCTTGTGTTTTGCCTCCAACCAAATTGTATTGAACATTTGCAGTTATTCATTCATATCTATTTCACTCTACCTTGCTTTGAACTTCGCTTAACAATGTAGGCATGGTTCCTGTGCAGACACCCTTGTATAAATCCTAGATGACGTAAACTTTCCAGAGTCTGGACAAGACCACACCTCCTTCTGACTTTTTTTCCTCTACAAAACATCCTAATACATCTCTTTCTAAAACTATTTTAGATTTTAGGGTTTGTTCTCATCAACAACAGTCCTTCAAATACAGAATAAACATTTCCAGGTTCTCCAACTGATGTCCTTGAATATTGATTCCTAAAACATAGAACCCAGAGTGAAACACCATATTCCACTTGTGGTCTGATCAGGGAAGAGTACACCTGAACCATAATTTTCCTGCGCCCCCTTTAATGTAGCCTAAGACATGATGCCTCTTCTAACATAGCTTAAGATGACATTTGTTTTTTTTTAATTGCCACAAAGTTGTGATTTTTCCTTTCAAATCAGGATTTCCCATCCAGAGCTAAATCCAGCAAAAAGTGTGCAAGTGTCTATATAGAGTTTTTCACATAGATCTACATCAACATTTCCATCATGAAATAGGAAAAGGGAAACCCTATTCATTTTATACTGGGCTAGTGGACACAACTGCATTCAACTGTATAAACCAAACTTTGTAAGCTTCTTTGTCCTAAAGTAGAGTATGCCCAGAGGAAGGCCACTAGGATGGTGAAGTATCTTGAGTACATGTCATGACAGTAGGAGGAATGTAGATACTTAACCTGGAGAAGGGGAAACTCAGGAGGCAACATGATAGGTGTCTTCACATATTTAAAGGACTATCACATGGAGGAGGGATTAAATTTGTTTTTTTTTTTTTATGACCCTAGAATGAAAGTCCTTTAAAAAAAAGCCTATTTCTACAGGGCAGGTACTAGAAGTATTATTCCCATTGTGCAGATGAGGAAACTGAGACTTAGCAAGATAAAGTACCTTAGCTAAAGTTACACAGGGAGTGTTAGAGTTGATCTATGAATTCAAGTCTCCTAACTCTATGATTAGTACTCTTACTATAATATTCTGAGCAATTAGAATATTGGGGGCAATAAGGGTTCTGATTAATTGAATTTGGGGGTCTGCTGAATGCAACAAAATTTCCGATCCATTCTCTATTGTGAGAAAGTTATTTAAAACACCTGAGTCAAATCAATCCCATTACCCTTCACCCCACTCCAGCCCCATGATTTACATCAGGCATAAGAGCCTTTGCCTAAGCCTAATTCTAGTTAAAGTATGTGTTTGAAAGTCATAGTTCCATGTTTCTTCTCCCTGACTTCCCTCTACAACTGGGATAACAGTGAAATACTAGAACCAAAGGCAGGTAGGGGTGGCAGGGAAGTTTGATGGAAAGCATTTGGGTGAAGACCAATGGAGGCAATTTAATTCAACAAACGTGTATCCTTTGGCTGTTATGCGCAAAGCATTGTACTAGATCTGGAGACACAAAGATAAAAATTCCATTGGGAGGATGCAGTGTGTGTAGAAACCAGAAAGTGTCTACAAAGTCTTGCAAAAGAATTCAAGAGGAAAAATAATGCTATTAAGTGGGAGATGATGAATTAATTGCCTTCTCTGGGAGGTGGATCCTGAGCCATTCTTTGGAAAGCCAAGGGTTCTACAGAGGTGAATGGGTGCAGGGAGGAGATCCACATATGGAGCATCACCTGTGTAAGGGTGTGCACCTGGAGGATGAAGTTTTATGTGTAGGAAATGTCTAGCAGGGCAGATGGATTGGAACAGAGAATATATGAAAGGACACAATATGACAAAGACCAGAAGGACAGATGAATGACAGATTTTGGAGGACTTTAAATAGAAGACTAAGAGCTTTAGATATGGTTCAGAGTCCCAAACTCATGAATCATGGGACCCAAGAACCAATTCCAGCTCTGCCACTTCCTACCTATGTGAGGTTGAGAAAGCTGGTTAGCCTCCCTCAGCCTCTCTTTCCTTATCTATAAAATGTGAGAGTTAAACTATAGTGCCTTTCCACTTTAGACATTGGATCCTACAATTCTATACTAGAAACAAGTGGGAGCCATTGAAGAGTATTGAGAATGTAGGTGACGTGGTCTGATCTCTGTTTTTTTGAATATCCAAACAGATAGAGAATAAATATTGTCAGAGTTTGCTTTTGAACTGCTTGACAGAAAGAGGAACTATATAAGGTCAGTAAACAGATCACAAGCTTGGCATGCGGCCATGATATAGCGATAGAAAACTCCAATCATGTAGATACATACTTGAGTGCTCTCACTGATAAAAGTAGAATTGCTGATCATTTTTAAATTTGCCTTAATGACAGTTTTAACCTTCATAGTGAGTGGACCAGTGAAGGCTGGTTCTATTCTTTTGTTATTGTTGTTGTAGGATTTTGGCTTTTAATTTATCCTGCCATCCAATTCCATTTTATTAATATTCACAGTTATGAATATTGACTATGTATTTTGTTCCTTCCTACTTTTTAATTTATCCTTCCCTTTCTCTTTGTTGTTGTTGTTGTTTTTTGCTTTTTTAGAGGGGGAAAGGCAGGGCAATTGGGGTTAAATGACTCGCCCAAGGTCACACAGCTAGTAAGTGTATCAATGTCTGAGGTCGGATTTGAACTCCGGTCCTCCTGACTCCAGGGCCGGTGCTGTATTCACTGTACCACCTAGCCACCCCAGGCTGGTTCTATTCTAGATCTGATTCTCACTATTTAGAGGGAACTGGTTACTGCAATGAAAATGATGGAAATCTTGGGAGAAAAAGATTTCTTTTTTCATTTTAGAAATATTTGTCACAAAAGATTAAAACAATGAAAAGAAATCTCTTCCCTAACCTGTATTCTCCATCCTCCATGATTACTGTAATTAGCTCCACTTATCTTGTCCTAGCTTGTAGTTATTTGTGCTTCTGCTTTATGGCCTCTTGCAAGCTGTAATTTCCATGAGGGCAGGCAGGAACTGTGTCTTCTCCATCTTTTAATCCCCAGGAACAACTAGTATAGTGCCTTATGTGTAGTACACACCAGTTACTAATTGTTGAAAATAGCTGCCAAAGTAATATTCCTGAAGCAAAGGTCTGACTATGTCACTCTACTCCTCAAGATGGTTCGATGGCTCCTTATTGTCTCCAGGATAAAATACAATTTCTTTTGTTTAGCATTTAAAGTCTTTCTCTCTTTCTAGGTTGATACACATTCTTCCCTTTAGCTCTCTATTCTGGCTAAACAGGCCTACTTGTCATTGCTTATACTTGCATAGGCTGCCTCCTCTACTTGTGATACTTCTTCTTGGAACTCAGAGCTCCTCTCAAGGCTAAATTGCTGCCCCCTCCCCCAGGTATTTTGTAGCTTCAAAGTGCCTGTTTTCTTTTATATTTTTTTTTGTTTACTTATATGTGCATGTTTCTCCTTTCTTCCCTCCCCTTCTCTTGTCCTGCCCCCAACATCATATAAATTCCTCAGAAAGAATAGTTTTGTTTTTGCCTTCATCTCCCTAGTGCCTAACATAATCCTTGGCACATAGTAGGTGTTCAATAAGTTCTTGGCAAATTAAATTGAATGAATCTTAGAGATCATTGAGTCCAAACCCTTAAATTTACAGATTAAGAAACTGAGTTCCAGAGACTTGCCCAGAGCGGCTCTAGTACTCGGTCACAGAATCCAGATTGAATCCAGGTCTGCTGATTCCAAATTCAGTGCCCTTTCCTCTGCTGAGGATGCCGACTCCACAGTTGCTGGTGAAATGAGATGGAAAAACCAAACTCCAGGTCTGCACAGCTCTTAAGAATAGCCTCCCACAAAGGCGGCCGTTAGTTGGATTATGCCTGAAGCAACACATAACTTTGAAAACTTCCATCTGTTCTTCCAGGAGATGTCAGATTCCAGGCTCAGTTCTAAATATACAAAAACACTTTCTTATGTTACTACTGAGGGAGGCTGCTTCCGCAGGACTCATTGGTGTCATTTCAGGGCTACTTTGACTCCTTCATGCTTATCTTCCTCCTCTTCTGAGTTCTTCTCCTCTTTCCTTCTCCCTGGGGCTCTAAGCTTCTGGCACTGAGCTGAACTGACAATTCAAAGGCCTGCCTCAGTGAGGACTTGGAGGTGGGGAGTTGAGGAAGGGGCTTATGAGTAGCTGCTGGGGAGGTAAGGAGAGGTAAGTGACATAAAAAAGCAGAAATGTTCAGAAATTCTTAATCCTCAGGCTCCCCCTGCCTGTGCACTGAGGGACAAACTTTACATCCCAGAAAGTAGGTCATTTTGGGAAAAGTTCCCTCTTGTGTGGGAGGGAGTACAGGCATGCCAAGGAATGGATTTTCCTTAACACAAAGTTACAAAATCCCAGGGTGGGAAGAGATCTAAGAGATTGGCTAGCCCAATTCCTTCATTTTGCAGATGAGGAAACCAAGACCCAGAAAGGACAGAGGTGATTATCCTGGGGAGGTCAGTGGCAGTCAAGAGAAGGACTTCTGTGTCCTGACTCCTGGTCCAGTGCTCCATCCCACACTGTGGAGTTGAGATTGGCCTCAGTTTGCTCAGCTCCCCCCAGAACTGCACCATGGGGAAGAAAGCTCATGAAATAGGAAGCCAGGGCTATATATAACCTAGGAGATGAGGTCTCCTTGGAGAAAGCACAAAACTTTAAAGAAAGGAGCATTGTGTATTGAAAAGAGCATTGGATTTGGAGTTGGATGATCTGGGTTCAAATCCTAGATGCCAATTCCTACCTATCTGACCTTGGTCAGTAACCTCCCCTCTAACCTCAGTTTCCCCATTTGTAAAAAGAGGAGTTGGGACTAGAATCATAGATTTAGAGCTGGATGAGATCTTAGAAGCTGACTCCAATCGCTGATTTTACAGATGATAAAAAACAGAAGCAGACAGAGATCAGAGTCACTTGTCCATGGTTGCACAGAACTAACACATGTCTGAACACAAGTCTTCCTACCCAAGGTACTGACTCCAACACCAGTGCCTATCCACTGTGACATGCTACCTCTTAAAGATGAGCTGATCTCTATGGTTTCCCCCCACTTTCAGTCCTACAAGTAAGATGGGAGACACAGGAAGCCAAAGTTGTAATAGGATGACTGGTCTCCATCAAACCAGCCAGTATTTACTGAGTGCTTATTGTGCTTGCTTCAACAGCTGCCCTCCTGCCTACAGTATAAAGTCTATATTACTTCCTCTGTCAGTTGATGCTTTCTGCATTCTGGCTTTCCATCTTGATCTCCTGTAAATGTACTCTCTACTCCACCAGAGTGGTCTCTTTACTAGGCCCGTAAGGCTTCTTGCATTTCTCTACATCTGCTACTCTGTTCCCTATTATTTTCCATGCCTTGGTTGGCTAGCTTGGAGCCACAGGCTGGTGTAAGTCTCAGAGAGGCTCAGAGACTTTCCTACAGTCACTTAGGGATTATGTCACTAACTAGTGACAGCCCTAGGACTATATCCTAGAATTCAGTGTTGATGGATGTCTTAGAGGGTCCAGCAACTGACTTAAACTAACAGAGATCAACCACACAGGGCATGCAGGGCAGAGGTGGGATGCCGGTGCATAACTTCTGACTTCAAACTCAGTGTTTGCTGGAACCCACGTCTCCTGATTTCCCGTCTTGGACTTTCTTTTCTCACTGCAATAGAGGTCTGAAGCAGTATTGGTGGTAAATGAGCCAAGCAAGGAATCTCTGAGTCAAACAAAAAAGCTGAAGAGCTCATGGGAATCATTTGCCAAAAATTATTCATTGCCCCATTTTCTTAGGGAACAAAGCAATCCCTGGGAACAATTAGGGTCTTCACTACTGAGATTCCCAGATGGTGGTTAGCATCTTGAATTATTGGCAATGCTTTGAAATATTTATTGAAAGTATTGCACTGAGAAGTCAACCAACAGCTGAATGGGGTTAGGACTCTGAGAGTTGAGTGACTATTCTTGTTCCTTAGGGCAGTCCTAGAACTATGGTAGATGGGTTCAAGGAATACCTTAATGGATCATGGGGGTCAGACTCCAGATACTTACTAGCTGTATGAACCCTTGGCAAGTCCCATAACCTTTGCCTCAATTTCCTCCCAGGATTGTTAGAAGACTGAGGTGAGTAGATTGGAGGCAGAATCAAGGGCTTTGTAAGCTCCTTCCTTGGGAGTAGGGATTATTTTCACTCTTTAAACATATCTTCAGTACTTAGTACATAGTAGGTGCTTAATAAATGTCCATGGATTGTTTGGAACTTGTTGAACTTCTGGGAACCAGAGAAAAGAGGTGTTTGTAGAACTTGAAGATGAAGAGGTGAGGACCAGGAGGTCCATAAGTTATCTAATGGCTGCAAAAGAGAGTTAGCTTTGGGAAAGGCTTCCAGAGGCTTGCCCCTCCACTCTGAGCCCCAACTTTGGAAACTGTGCTAAAACGAAACCTTCATTCTAAAGGAACAGAAAGAGTGGGAGATGATTCTTTAGATTGGCATTAGAATCACGGAATTTAGAGCAGAAGGGCCCTAGGAGATCATCTTTTCCAAAGCCTTCATTTTACAATTGAGAAAACTGAGGCCTGGAGAGGTTGATTTGCCCAGCATCACACAGGTAGGAAATAGTAGAACTGAGATTTGAACGCAGGTTTTTTTGCTTCTCAATACAGGAGTTAGTTCTACTCTACCATACCCAACGGTGCCTAATCTGGTCCATGCCTTTGGCCTGGATCATGGCGGAGCTGGGCTGGGGGAGCCTGTCATTACAGTGGGCAGAGGTTCTTTTGAGAGTAGGCCTTAAAAAAATGAAATGACTAGCTGTGGATGAGACTGTTACCTAAACTGTCCATTGACAGATTAGGTGATAAACAGTGCTCATTGAAGGAATACCTGGCTATGTTAGGAGCCTGGAAAATGGAGAGGGCAGCTAGGTAGTAAAGTGAACAGAGTGCTGGGCCTGGAGTCAGGCATATCTGAGGTCAGAAATGGACCCCAGATTCTTACTAGCTGTATGACTCTGGGCAACCTTAGCCTTTACCTCAATTTCCTTATCTATAAAATGGGGACAATAACTCCTGCCTCCCAAGGCATAATGAGGCTACAATGAGATCATATCTGTAAAGGGCTTTGCAAACCTTAAAGTACTATCTAAATCCTATCATTATTTTCAATAATAATTACTTGAGTTTTAGGTTTGGGGACTTCAGGAAAAAAGAGATACTTTGGTTTGAGTCCTGGCCTTGTGAATGAAGGGCCCTTTTCTGCCCAGCACAGCTGGTCTGCATTATAGGGGGTGGGGTTTGTATATTTCATGAGACCACTTAACATCTCATAAGAAACCTCTAAGCATTCCTCAAGTTAATGTTGTTGATCAGCTCTGAATGTTCTTAAGCAGAATATGAATTCTAGCTGGTCCCAGGGAGCAATCGGTCTCCTTAACAGCCTCTCCTCTCTTCTCTAACACCGTAGTCCCATAGCCTCTCAGTGGTTGTTAGCTTCTGTCATCTCTGAGGGGTTTTGAAAAAACTTCTTTCTGCATCTCTGGCAAACTGTTATGGGCTGGAATATCAGTAGGAACAGTTCCATATACTGTTATCATATTATGATACTGTACAAATATCACAGAAATCATTGACCTTCTCTCCAGAGTTGGGCTATGTGATTTTGGCCTCAGCACTGTTCTTTTAAAGTAGATAATCAAAAGCATTACTATTTTTTGTTTATATTCATTCATGCATCCATTTAATCATGATTTCATTTGTTTATTCATCCATCCATCCATCTATGTATCTATCTGTGTATCTGTCTATCCATCTATCTGTCCCTCCATCTGTCTACCCTTCCATCCATCCATCCATCCATCCACCCGTCCATCCATCCATCCATCCATCCATCCATCCATCCATCCATCCATCGATCTATCCATCTACTGATCTATGTATCTATGTATCTATGTATCTATCTTTTTTATTTTTTGTTGCTAATCAAGATCTCCTCTCAAATTATATCTTTCCAACACAGATGACAGGGGAAAATTTTTAGTTTATACCGTGTCCTGCAGAATTCTTCTATGTGTAGATTTAAGTAGTTTGCAAGGACACAAGGACAGTTTTCCTGAGGGGTGGGGATGGTAAATGTTGACTTGCATGTCTGCTATTTCTGTTTCTGTTAAGACCTTGAAATTGAACAAGCAAACCTCAGGCACCCACTCCACTCCACATTCCATTTCCTCTTCCTCCCACAAATACAGACATCTTTTTCTTTCTCTCACTCTTCCCCCCCCCCCCCCATCCCATACTTCTCTATATCCCTGGATGGGGCTAAGAGGGCTCTTCAGGCCCAAGAGCTGAGGAAGCTGGACCCATCTCATAGAACTCTCTTAGAACAGTGCTTGGAGAAAGAGACTTGTCATCTTTTATTCATCTGGCATCTTCTCAAGTACAAGTGATTGTGTGTACTGTATATACTGTAATCTAGAAAACACAGTAATGAAGGCTCAAGAACAGAACTGCAAATTTTCTCATTGCAGAGTTTAGTTCGGGTTCAGGCTTTAACTTATTGGCTGCTATTTAGTGTCAAAGCATCTTTGCTTTGAGAAGGGGCTGGACAGGAACAAACATTTATTAAGTTCCTACTATGTGCCAAGTACTGTTATCTCCATTTAACAGATGAAGAAACAGAGGCTCAGAGAGGTAAAGTGCCTTGAGCTCAGGTCATACAAGTAGGAAGTAGCAAAACTGGAATTCAGTCTCAAGTCCTCTGACCTCAAATTCAGTGTTCTTTCCATTATACTATTACAAAACTTGGACATTTCCAAAAATTTAGTCACCTGTAAGGCTTCTATTATTCCTGAGATACTGCACCGATTCAGAAGGAGACTAAGAGGAGTGTGTGCAATTTGTTTTGGATACATAGATAATTCTAAAATCCTTGCTAATTCAGTTTATCTGAATATCCATGGGAAATAGTACTTAATTAAAGACTATTTTTTAAAGAAATGGAGATTAATTAATTTCAAATGCATATAGTAACTGATGGCTACAAAAGTGTTGCTAAGCAAAGATCCTAGGAGATCTGCTTAAATGAATAGGAGGTGAGAATAATTTGAAAGCAGAAGAGGTCATTTTTTATAACCTAACAAGAGTTGAATACATTTGTTCTCTTAAGTAAATAACACCTCTGTGCTCTGAAGTGTTAGTTATACTATTAATTGGATTTCTTAATAGAGACAGCAAAAGTCAACTTCCATTAGGGACTGGTCTGGTGGCATGATGTGTGTAGTGAAAGGTGCATTAGGCTTGGGGGTCAGACAAGTCAAATTCCATCTTGGTGTTGCGTGTTATCTTGGACCTTGGTTTCTTCAACTGTAAATTCATTGATGGGATTATATAGTCTATAAGGTCTTTCTTACTTCTAAAAGCGTGCAGTCCTATCATTAATTAATTCAATGGAAACATGATTCCACCAGTGTGAGTTTTATCTCCATCATCAGCATTGATCATAATCCACCCCTGCCTTCTCATTCTGTGTGATTTTTGACCATGGCTTTTTCTACCAATACTCTACAAAGGATCTACCATGAATTGGTAGGGTTTTAATGAGTGAGGTCTTACTGTGAAATGCAGAAGTTTCTTACTACTGTTTTAGTGATGTGTTCAGGCCAAGACTTGGTTCACAGTAGGTACTGGGTGTTTCTTTTTTGTTGATATTCACTTAGGGTCTAGAATATGGACATAAATAACCTCTAATCTATATCTTGTCTATCCAGGGAATATTTAAATAAGGATTCTGGCACTATGACCCTTCTAGCACTATAGAAAGCAGTGTAGAATAGTAGAAACAAGCAAACAAAACATTGGTTTTGGAGTCATAGAATCATGAATGGGAGGTAGTGAGAGTCAGAACTATTTTACCTTTGGGATTATAGATCATATAGGATTATAGATTTAGACTTATAAGGGACCTTGGAATCTAACCCAGTTTGATATTTTACAAATTAAGAGACTGTGTCTAGGAGGTTAAGTGACTTACCCAGGCTCACATAGCTAGTAAGGCAGGATTTGAACTCAGATCTTCCCAACTAAGCCCAATGCTCTGTTCACTATGCCACATAGTTACCAAGTCAGAAGACATGGGTTCAAATGTTACCCTTGCTACTTACTATTTGTGTGACTATTTAGTAATCTTTCTGGGCCTCAGTTTCCTTGACTATAAAGGCTGATGGTGTTGTTCAGTTGTGTCTGACTCTTTATGACTTCATGGACCATACTGTCCATGGGGTTTTCTTGGCAAAGATACTGGAGTGATTTATAATTTCCTTCTCCAGCAGCTTATGGCAAACTGGGGTGTTCAGAGAGGACGGTCACTTCTGGTAAGAGGGCTTATTGAACCCTTTTTCAGGGCAGCTCATCCTCCTCTGGTGTCTACCTAGCACTCAACTGTCATTGATAGTGACCAAGAAACTGTGGCATTGAGGTGACCATACCTCAATAAACCATCTTGGCAGACAGGCTAAACCAAGTTGAGGATAAGTGACAGACCTCAACCATATTGGTGGGTTAGGGGGTTGTCTACCCCAAGCACGTAAAGACTTTTCCCAATGGAATGGGGAGATGAGAATAATTTGGTCCAACAGCCATGAAGGTGGTTGAAGCAGGTGCTCTGGAGGGCTTAGAACTTGGTTAGACATCAAAGATGCCAAGGTCATCCACTGCATCCTGGGCCATTGCCAGTCAGTCATCCTGACTTTTGTCCCACCACTGGACTACCGTGACTCTAGAAGAGAGAGCGAGGCTGACAAGTTTGTGTAACTGCCTCACTTAAATCCAATTCAGCCATGAGCCAAAACATGACGCCATGATGTCATTGGTCCCCTTCAAAATGAAAGACAAACAACAGTGCCAGAGGTTAAATGACTTGCCTAAGGATCTGAGGCTGGATTTGAACTCAGGTCTTTCTTACTACAGGCCTAGTGCTCTATCCCCTGAGCCACCTAGCTTCCTCCTAGGCAAATGAAGGTTGACTGACTTGCCTGAGGTCACACAACTCCTAAGTATCTGAGGCCACATTTAAACTCAGGTCTTCCTAACTCTAGGCCCATCACTCTATCCACTGAGCCATCTAGCTACCCCAAGGCTGACAGAGCAAGGCCAATAATAGAATTAGTTAGATCATAGTGTTCTAGGAGCCAGAGATTTCCCTTTGGGTAAGGAAAAAGGCCTTATGCTGAATTATGAATTCTAGTCCTGATATCAGAGAGGAAGACAGGAATTTTCCATTGCCAAGCAGCTGGGAGAAATTAACCTGAAGGTTGAGTCCAGTGAGTGTTCTACCTCTGCCTTGAAATTTTAACATTTGACTTTACCGATTACAAAATGCTTGAGTGACACTCGGTTAAGGGGAAAGTGGGCAGTTTTGTGAGAATCCTGGCCATCCAGAATGAAGGGCCCTTGTCTTCTCAGGCACAGCTGGCCTGCATTACTCAGAGTAGGTTTATGTTTTTCATGAGACCACTTAATGTCTCATAAGAAACCTTTAAGCATTCTTCCAGTTAATGGTGGTGATTACTTCTGAACATCCTCAAGCAAAGTAACAACTCTGGCTGGTGCCTGTGAGCCTGTAGTATGACTCCCTTCTCCACTGCCTCATCCCCATGGTCCCTCTGCAGGCAAGTACAGCTGTGCCCTCCTCTGTATAGTCAAGGTGCTTCTGAAGAGGTGTGTAAATCAAATCCTATTTTAATATTCTAAGAGAGATTGCTACTTGTATGAATCTGGCCGTAAATCCTACTGCAAACAAAGATTCTTTTTTGTTAAGTGAGTCAGCAATCCTAGTTTCTTTCCTTTTCTTTCTTTTTTTTTGGTGGGGAGGAGGAGAAATCTAGATTTTTATATCTGGCTTGTTTTAAGTGGGGGTACTGCCTATAACCTAGCAATAGGAAACAAGAAGTCTCTCTGATGACCCACATGTTTATGGCGACAATCGACTTAACAAAATTATAGCTCACCAAGCCCTGTAACTAGGTAGGGCTGACTGGGACTTTGCACTGGGATGACAGGTTTAGAGGGTGCTACCAGAGGCACTTGACATCCTTTCACAGTGTAGAAGTGGTAGAGACAAGTGCTAAGTTAGAAAGGCATTAGATTAAAGTAGGAAGCAACCAGGAGGGGAAATTGGGTAAGATCTTTCCCAATCCCTTTATGTTCCCTATCCCTAGCAATTGTCTATGATATCCCAGAGTCTTTGTTTTGCACTAGAGTATATCTGTGGTGCTTGCCTCAGGTGTAAAGATTTCTAGTAAAGGTTCTGTACAACAGTCTGAACAGACCTGTGGAGTAAGTAGTAATAGGACAGGACTTACTGAGAATTATTAACCAGATATTCTTGTTTTTATTTAGTAGCTACTCTTTTAAATGAAAAAAAAAATGTTTAGAAAATTAGTAAAAAAAAAACAAAAACCTATTTTCTATTGCTTCATTAGTGTAAAGCAGTTTGTTTTTTTTTTCCTTACAGGAATTACTTAGAGTGAACATGCTTGCATGTGTGTGTGTGTGTGTGTGTGTGTGTGTGTTTAATTCCAAATTTAATGAATTCTGAATTTAATACACAAAGTAGAACATTTCCATACACAAAGTAGAACAGAAAAAGGGGTTGATATGTGAACTATGAATCTCTATTACTCACAGTTTTCTTTTTAAAAGTGTATAATACATTCATCATGTCACTTTCAAAGCTACCCTGATTGTCAGTGCTTCCTTCTGAATGTCTTGTTTTCTTCTGAACATATTTAAAAACACTTCTATGGTCTTTTATACTTTATTTTCTTCTTTTTTGATTGGGTAAAGTCCAACATTACTGTAAAGTAATTATTCTTCTATTTTTAGTTTTCTGAGTAATAGTTTTATGAAGCAGATAATTTCTAAGAATAAGGAAATAAATGAGAGAGGTAATATCCCTTCACCTGGCCAGACTGGTGGTTTTTCTAATAATGATTCTTAGAAGGTATCAGAGTAAAAAAGGACCATTGTTTTTGGAGTTAGAATTGGACTGCCCTTTATTATTCCTGTGTTATTGAATAAGTCACTTTCCTTGTCTAGGATCAGTCTCTCCATCTGTAAAATGAAGGGGTTGAATTAAGTTTCCTATAAGCTTGGCCCACTCTTATGATCCTTTAAGGCTTTCTTGTCATGTCATTTTTTGAACTCAATTAATCACTGATGGACTTTTTCCTAGAGTGGACCTTGAAGTTGTATGGGTTTGAGATGCCAGTGGTCTAAACAGCTCATTCTCTAGAAGTAGCTCTTTTCTGTTTAGACTTTGCCAGAGATTCCTCTGGTTTCTTTGGAACTAGCAAGGTGTACTGGTGCCATGGTAGAAAGAGCATTCATTGGCTCTGGAAATGGGATCCCTGAGTTCTGATCAGTGCTAATGCTTATTAGCTGCGTGACCAAAGTCAAGTCACTTAGCCACTCTGGGCCTTAGTTTTCTTCATCTTTAAAATAGGGCTAGGCAATGAGTATAAAACCTCTATCATAAGGGAAAATTTAGGAAGGTGTTAAGAAGTTAAAGCCTTTTTGCCATCCATGGTTGCTGTCCTCTAGATGTTGGTATGTCTTAAATGAGGTGAATGAATGAATGAATGAATAAGGTATGTATTATTCACTGACAATGTGCAAAGCACTGTACTAAGTGCTGGAGGTACAAATAGAAGAGTAAGATAATCCCCACTGTCAGGAAGCTCACATTCTAATTGGAAAAACAGCATATGTGAAAGGGTTCAGCTGCAAGTCACATGGAAAAGTCCTTTGGTCCATAGGGTAAGCAGCAAAGCATGAGGTGATTCCTCTTGTTTAACGTCCTTTCCACTCATAAAATCATATCCATTTCTGACATGCCAAGGACTTTGGTGACAAGAGCTTTCTGTCCTGAATCTTTAGTAATTATGGCTGTACTATTTGCAGTAGTTTCTAGGCTACATCTCCACAGGGATTGCTTCCTGGGATGATGTCTGCAAGCCCCAGGCTGGAAGCAGTTTTATTCCCAAGGCCTTTGGGTTCAGGGTTCTGGGCTGTCACCATTAGGATCAGAGGAGAAATGATGGTCAAGTCAGATGACTTGCCTTGGCATGCTGCCTCCTGTCTCTCCCGTTGGGATGCATTTGTTGCTGTTTCTGCTGAGTGAATTTAGCTAAAACAGTGCCCCAGATGGGGCACAATACTCCAAGTGTGGCCTGACTGGGCAAAATGCAGCACATCTCCCTAGTCCTGGGAAGTATACCTCTCTCTATGTAGCCTAAGATTTCATTCACTGTTTTGGTTCCTGTGCCATGCTGTTCAACCTTTGAGCATGAAGTCCACTAAAACCCCAGGATCTTCTTCAGGTGAACTGATAATTAGTCATGCCTCTTCCATCTTTATGTTTGTGCAGTTAAATTTTTGAATCCAAATATAAGAATACTTTTATCTCTAAGGAGTTTCATATTATTAGATTCAACCCAAACTTTAGACTCTGTCATCGAGGGTATTAATGCCTTCTCTCTCTCTCTCTCTCTTTCTCTCTCTCTCTCTCTCTTTCTCTCTCTGTCTCTCTCTGTCTGTCTCTCTGTCTGTCTGTCTCTCTGTCTGTCTGTCTCTGTCTCTGTCTCCTTTTTCTTCTCCTCCTCCTCCTCCTCTTCTTCCTCCTCTTTCTCTCTATCTCTCTGTCTGTCTCCCTCCCCCCCTCTTTCTTTCTCTCTCTCTCTCTCTCTCTCTCTCTCTCTCTCTCTCTCTTACACACACACACACACACACACACACACACACACACACACACACACACACACACACACCCCTCTGTAACATCTGAATATTTGCTGATGGAGCCATCTCTGCTTTTATCTAAGTCACTGATAATTGCATTAAAAGGCACAGGGCCAGGTGAAGATCCCACTAAGCCTGGAGTAGATGACTTAAATTTTCAGGGTGAGCCTTGAAAATAATGGAAGGCCACAAATCAGGGCTTAATTTATTCTTTTGTTGATTGTGTAGACTTTAGAAAGTGGTGGAGAAAATGTTAAGAATGCAAATTAAACTTAAAAGTGCTTTCTGCTTTTCAGAAGGTTGGTTGATCAACATTTACCCACACACCATTGCCTGGGGTCTCCACTGGAGATGTTCCTCCAGGCTACCATTATAGCAATAGAAGATGGGCCTCCTCTGGTAAGCACAAAACCTATTGAAAGTGTTGCCTTTTGGGAACTTGACTCTGTCTCCTTCCCTCTATTTAGAAATGAAAACAAAACTCAATTACATGTAAACAAAATTTTAAAAACATTTTTAAAGAGGCCCTTCCCTTTTTTCTCCCTACACATATTCACACACCAAGTATATCTTATACTAATTTTCAAGCCAATTGACCATTCTCTCATTATTTTCAGCAGTAACCCCTTCTTCCTTCTCAGGATACTGCTCTGATCTTTGCAAAGATGCATAGAGTGGTTTGGCCTGAGACATAACTGGTAGAGTGTAGCATCTTATTCTCATAAATCAAAGCTGTAACTAGAATGGGTGGTGCCAAGGGTGTATTGGAGCCAGATTGAACTGGGTTACAAGAGCAGATACTTAAATTTTCAGTTTAAGCATTTACTCTTTGGAAATCTGCAAACTCTACAAATCAGGATGCAATTTATTGTTTTGTTGATTGTCTAAATTTTTTTTTTTTTGCTTTTTGGAGGGGGAAGGGCAGGGCAATTGGGGTTAAGTGATTTGCCCAAGATCACACAGCTAGTAAGTGTGTCAAGTGCCTGAGGCCGCATTTGAACTCAGGTCTTCTTGACTCCAGTGCAGGTGTTCTATTCCCTGCACCACCTAGCTGCTCCAATTGTCTAGATTTTTTTAAAATGGTGAATAAAATGTTAGTAATTCACTTAATTAAACTTAAAAGTATGTGGTATGTTTTTGGAGATTTGATTGTTAAACATTTACCAGCATATCCCTGGATGATAGGGAACAGGACTTTGCTCCAAGGCACAAATGTGGATAGGGAAGCAACCAGTAATATTAATCTATTTCTTTCCCCTAAACTAAGGTTTCTGAATGACATCTCTGAGGTTCTCCAGAGGCTGTCACCCCTAGGGTCCCATTGCCATGGTTCCCTTTGCAGGCACAGTCTTCTTATAACTCCCAACTCTGCTTAATCAGGGTAAGAGCTGAGACTTTCTGGGAGAAGACACATCCTCTCCCTGCATGGCGGTACCAGAGGTAGGATTACCTCATAGGCTTCCATGGACTCCTGTCCTTCCATCCCTCCCTACCACCCGTTAAATTTGCTCCAGGTGCACTTCCATAAGAGTGTCAAAGCCTTTATTTATCAAGACCCTCTTGACTGTTTGAAAACCAGAAACAACCCTTCTGTTGTGATGCTGCTGATTCCTCAGATTAGCCAGGACTCAGTATTGGCTAGGCTCTCTTGAGAAATTTTAGTCTGTCCTTACTTTCTCCTTTCCTAATTTTCAAATTACTTTTAGTAACTTTCCTTTTCCTTGATTTCTTCTTTTCAAATAATTTCTCATTAGGCAGTTAGGAGGTAGATGGGTTGAGTGTAAAGAGACTGGGAGTTTGGGACGTGGGTTCTAATCCCGCCTTGGTTAAACCCTAAAACCTAGTGGTGTGGCCCTGAAGAGGGCACTGCCTCCTCTCTCAGACTATTTTCTTCCTCTGTAAAAGTTTGGTTTTTTTTTTTTTTAAAGAGGGGATTGGATTTAATGATTTCTGAGGCCATTTTTGACTTTGAAATTCTGTGTCTAATTTAATTCCCCAAACTTCTTGTTCATCTATGCCACACTCTAGGAAGCTACGAGGAAGGAAAGAAACAAATATTAACTGTCTAATATGTAACAGACGCTGTGCAAAATAATTACCTTATTTAACCTGCACAGTGCTATTATTATCCCCATTTTATAGATGAGGAAACCGAGGCAATTGGCAGTTAAGTGACTTGATCAGGATCATAACAGTGTCTGAGGCGAGATCTGATCCTGACTCAAGATCCAGCACTCTATCCATTGGGTTATTCCCCCCATAAAACAAAACAAAATAAACAAAAAAGATTGCAGGCTACCAGCCACCGGTGGCATGCGTGGCCAACAGGCACTCCTGACCCCTGCAGGTCAGAAGGAAAGCAATCACAGCCTGACACAGCTTTATAAAAGCAGCCAGCACTTGGCTTTACTGGAGGGCGGGATAATGAATTTCAGCAAGCTTCCCTTAACAGAATCACAGGATTAAAAACTAAAGGAGACTTTAAAGATCATCTAGTCCAGTGGTTCTCGACCTTCCTAATGCGCATTCCTCATGTTGTGGTGAACCCCAATCATAAAATTATTTTAGTTGCTACTTCATAAATGGAATTTTGCTACTGTTATGAATCTATCTGATATGTAGGGTGTATTTTCATTGTTACAGATTGAACATAACCCACAGGTTGAGAACCGCTGATCTAGACTAATCCGTTTTATTTTCTATTTGTGGAAACTGAGGCTTAGAGGCGAAAATGACTTGTCCAAAGTTGAATAGGATAAATAAGTACCGATCAGGAATTAATTCCAGGTTCTCTGACTATAAATTAAGGACTCTTTCCTGAAAGAGAGGTGGAGAGAGGGAAGAGAGAGAGAGAGAGACAGAGAGAAAGAGAGAAAGAGGAGAGAGAGACAGAGAGATAGAGACAGAGAAAGTTCTTATATTGATACTTCTTTCTTAAAAAAAAACCCCACCATTATAACTTCCTGCCTGTTCCTCTCCTTCCTCTGTCCTCCGCAACCATGAAAAAAATTCTGGCATTCTTCTACAGCAAATAAGCTTAGTTCACAAAAGAAATTAACACACTGATTTGAGTGCAGATTCATATAAAAGCTAGCTATTATTATTCCCAGCCTCTAATCTACCACCTTTACTGATAATGAGGAAACATGCTTCAAAATTAGTCTTCTCAGTTCAAAATGGGCCATTCCATTGATCTGAGCTCTAAAGTATTTCAACATTGTTTTTCCTTTATATCAGTGTGGTCATCATGTAAATTGTTCTTCTGCTTCTGTTTATTTCTTCATGAATCCTTTTTATTTATTATTTCTTATTGCCCAATAATATTCCCTTACATAGACATAGTACAATTGATTAAGCAATTCCCCAATTAATGGGTGCCCATTGTTTTCAGTTGTCACCACAAAAATTATTACTCTAATTATTTTCAAATGAGATATTTGTAAAGCATTTAGCACATTGCCTGGCAAATAGTAGGTATTTAAACAAATTATGATACCATTTCATTACATACAAGAAGCCTCTCCCTCTTACTGTGGTCTCATGTATATTCCCAGAAATGATAATGTTGGGTTAAAGACAGCTACATTTTAGTGACTTTGGGAGTATAAATACACATTATTTTTCAAAATGGTTTGATCAATTCATAGAGCCACCAATGGCATTTTCATGTGTCTCTCCTTGTATAGCCCGCCAACATTTTCCTTTTTGTCTCTTAGTGTCTCTGACAACCTAATGGTGTGAGGTAAGACCTGAGTGTCTTACATGTGCATTTCTTTTAATAATAATAATAATTAATAGCAATAGTTAGCATTTATAGAGTACTTGCTATGTGCTAAATGCTTTACAAATATTTCATTTGATCCTTACAACAATCCTGGAACAGAAGTCTTATTATTATTTATTATTTCCATTTTACAAAGGAGGGAACTGAGGTAGATAGAGGTAAAGTGACCTGCTTGAGGTCACACAGCTAGTATCTGGGGCTAGATTTGAAGTCAAATCTTCCTGACTCCAAGTCCAGCTCTATCCACTGTGCTACCTTGCTTAGTAATTTTGTACCTTCTTTCACGTGGTTGTTGATAGCTTACATTTCTTCTTTTGAAATCAGCCTATTCATATACTTTGATCACTTATCTTTCGGAGAATGATTCTTATTCTTAGATATTTTCATCACTTCCCTATATATCTTGGATGTCAGATCTTTATCAGGGATATTTAATGCAAGTAATTTCCTCAATTAACTTACTGTCTTCTAATTCTAACTGCCCTGATTTAATTTTGGCAAAATTTTGTTTACATATGCTTAAGTGTTGATCAGAGGACATCTAATAAAGTAAGCCTCCTCCATCCACTCCCTAAATTTGTTTGAGGAAACTGTAGGATGTAAGGGGCAGGTAACAGAAATCATGA
Organism: Pseudochirops corinnae; assembly: GCA_028646515.1. Taxonomy (NCBI): domain Eukaryota; kingdom Metazoa; phylum Chordata; class Mammalia; order Diprotodontia; family Pseudocheiridae; genus Pseudochirops; species Pseudochirops corinnae. The sequence continues at coordinate 231,896,378 of CM053585.1, read as the reverse complement.
GATGTTAAGAATTCTCCCCCTCCAGACTTTGATGAACTTCACAACCTGTAAGTGGTAGACAGTTTTGATTGGGCTATTGTGTCTTGTAAAGGGGGTTCTCTTTCAGACTGTGCTCCATTTTCATATGAAAGGGTCAAGACAACTAACTTTGATAGATGGGGCTCCTCTCAGCAAAGCAAGGTTATAAGACAACTCCAAAAGACTCTTGATGGAAAGGGCTCTCCACATTCAGAGAAAGAACTACAGAGTCTGAATGCAGACTGAAGCAAACTATTTGCTCTCTCTCTCTTTTTTGTTTTGTTTTGTTTCTTCTTTCTCATTGTTCACTCCATTGGTTATAATCCTTCTTTACAACTTGACTCATGTTTAATGTGAAGATATTTGTAAATCCTGTATTTGATTGCATGCCGCTATGGGGTAGGGGGGAAGTGAGGAGGAGAGACAGGAGAAGAAAATTTGAAACTAAAGCGATTATGGAACTGAATGTTATAAATTAAAAGTAAGTAAATAAATTTTTAAAAAAAGAAAGGGTCATGAAAATTGACTGCCCAAGATTGACAGGAACAATCAACTTGCTCATGTGTGGGAATAGCTTCAGTGAGAATTTAAAAGGAACTAAAGCACTGAACCTTCTTGAGACAGTCTATTGGCCTTTGGGCAAGGGCTCTTGTTCTTTCCTGAAGCGTGTGGCCATAACTCAGGGCAGACTGTCAGCTGAAGCTGAATCTGGAAACAACAGTGACTACAGGTAAAGCGTTGAAGAAGTATCCAATGGATACGTTGGATACTGTGAGACCAAGGTCACAGGTGTAGTGCAAGGATGTTGGAAGGAGCACCACTATTTCTGTGTACCTTCACTTGTGCCACGGCCACGTGCTTTCTAGTGTGTGCCTCTTCCAGTTGTAAATTCCATGAATATCCACCCTTCCCTCTAATGCTGTGGGTAATTGTAGGATAGTGTGTTCCAAGTTTATGGAGTGTGTGTGTGTGTGTGTGTGTGTGTTGTGTTGCTACTGCTCTTTTCATTCCTATAATTGCCCTTGTCTCGTGCTCATTTTGTCCTGTGACTGACTAGACACAAGGCAAATGCCTGGAAGGAGTCGACTAGCCTCAGGAATGCAGAATACTTTGAACCTAGAGAGTTCACATTCCCAGGATACCTGTCCTGTGAATGTGAGTTGGGATTTGGCCCAGAGGGAGATCTACACTTTGGGGGAATCATTTGAGATATATTTTGTATGCCTTATAAATTTTCTTGGACCCAGTAGAGAGATTGCTTTCTGGGATTTTCCAGGTTTTTTGTTTGTTTGCTTGTTTTTTGCTTTATTATTGCAGTGATCCATTGGAGAAACATTAGTATTTTTTTTTTTCCTGTTTGGTTTTCAGATGACAGCACCTTGACATCACTTTTGTGTGTTTGAATGCTTTAAGTTTTGATATTTGTTGCATTACATATACCAAAGCTGGTATGAGCTAATAGAAGTCATATCCCTAGAACTGCTCCTCCTTGCAATGCACATAGAATCTTATTGAAGAATCCTACATAAAGAAGAATCTCATAAAAAAGCGGCTCATATTTTCAGAGATAAAATTATTGAGAGACTTCTTTAGGTACTGATCCATATTAATTTTTAACTTTTCTTATTACTATTATTTTACTTTGGAGCAAATCTAAACTGCCACTACTGTTGTGTCATGAGTCTGGAGAACTTATCTGAGATCCTTATGTTCTGTGGATAAGGTTTTCCTGATGGGATAGAAACCAGAGAAATCAACCTTCCCATCTGCTTTGGGAACTTTTTAGAGTTTCTTTGCTTTCCTTAAAATTAGCCTGCTGGTGAATTTAGGACTTCACTTGAAATATCCTGTGTATTGCAGGGGTCTACTGTATAAATTCTTGTTCAAATCTCCATTTGGAATGTCCTATGATTTTACAGGGATCCATTGAAAACATTTGCAGCTTGCCTATATGTTGAAGGGAAGGGGCCCAGTAGAATAATTTTCACCCAGGATAGTTTGATTCTCATTTTGTCCCTCTTCTTCATTGTTTTTGTGTTGGGGCAAACCTTTGCATGCGCCAATATAGGAAGAAACCTTTGAGAATTTTGTTAAAAGTTGTTATTTTGTTGACTTGCATACATTTACATTTGAGTATGAGTAATCTTTAAGTCTACAACTATGATAGGCCTAGATCATCACAAAAGACTTAATTTTCAGACCAAAAACTGTACAATGTGGATTTTGTGGACACATTTTACTATAAGGTGCTGGGGAAGCACTCACAAGGGCAATGCTGAGGTCTTTCAAAGCCAACAGAGAGCCATCCAGAGTTGGGAATATGAACAAATGTTCTAACAGCATCCTAGTTGATTTGTTAGAGATAACAAATATTTTTTCTATAGAGATTGTGTGCGTGTGTGTGTGTGTGTGTGTGTGTGTGTGATCAAGGAACCCCTTGATCATTTCAGTCACTGATGAAATTATAGGAAGATTAGGGTAAATGACTTGTAAATGTCTCTCCCAGCCTTCAAATGGATAGGCTATGGATATGGATATGGATGTGGGACCTTGGCACATTCATCTGTATGTTGTAAAGGGCTCTTGTTCCTTACAGAAGGCACAATTAATACCCTATGCCAGGATTTCACCTGGGTTCAGAAATAGAGACATTGGCACATATGGTCATGTAACAGAGCAACCCATTAGACAGAGCAAAAGCAATGGAAAGACTTGCTTAGCAAGAAGCAAACCTATAGGGCCTTGAAGGGCAACTCATCTAGCAGAGATACCATGTGTAGGTAGAAAGAGCATGAGGAAAATGAAAAGGTGTTAGGATCCTGCAGCCTCAGACGTATGAATCATGTTGGCCATATGAATCCCTTTCTTCTTATGAACTGTATTGGCCCACTCTTTCCATTGATGCTATTAGTATGTATTTAGGGGAGAGGCAGAAGCCAGTTAAATGATTTACCTGCAGGTGTCTTGGTACATTAAAATGAAACCTAAATATCCTATTCTTGAGGTGGGCTTGTGCTGTCTGTCTCCCACAAAAACTCCTCCCCTTTGCATGCTTATTCCAGAAGCTCTGAGTGTTTTGTTTTTTAACAGCCTACAGTTTGCATCAGGAGGCAGCTCCTTGAGAGTGAAAGAGTTATCAATGAAAATCATTTCTGTTTAATAACCTCTAACAGCACTACATAAATACTTGAAAAAAATATGGGCAAGTGTTTACAGTAGCTGCATCTCATAAGGGAGATTTACAAGACTATTAAAAATTATTAGACTTCTTCAGCTACAGTACAGCCTTCATGAGCTGCTTTCTACAACTTCATATCCAGGCCCTGCAAGAATGTTTATTTTCATGTTTTCAAAATACTGTATTTCTTCCACCATTAAATTTTATCTTAGTGGCGTTGTTTTAAAGCACCAATTTCCAAACTCTTCTGATCTTGTAATTCAGCTCCAAAATATGTTGCTCTGGAAACCATATGGCGGTGGGGCATGACTGTAGGGACCATGGTGAATAATGCTGTAAAAGGCTCCTGAGTATTCAAGTAATATAAATGTGTGTGTCAGGGAAGAGGACGTGCTGGTTTGGCATTGATTCCAGCTTCCTCTGCTGAGACGGAACATTTTGATTGGAGTCATGGACCCTTTGCACAAGGGGCCAGTTTGCCTCTTACAAGGAACACTTGGAAAACAGTGAGCTAAGAAGGGAGGTGAGAAAGGACCAAGGCATCAAATTGGTTTCTGAGTTGCGTTCAGTCACTGAGGTGACAGGCAAGGGGTACAACTTGACTCTGTTCTCTCTGGTGATGTATTGCCATTATGGAATACGTTATGATATAGAATTTCGCTCCATCCTTGATACCCACACCCACACCCTCCCTTTCCTAAGCTTCTCCAGAATAATTCAGATTTTCTCCATGTTAGATGACTTAAACTATGGCCCTTACTATCCTGAGTGTTAGTTCCATCATTCTAGACTTTAGGTTCTTTGTACCTGGGGAAGAATCTAGAAGCCCACAACTTGAGAGTAACAGATTATTGGTGATCCATTTAGACCAGTATCCTGCTTTTGGGCAGATCTGTGTTACAACCTTGGCATAGTGCCAGGTAGAATGTTGTGGGTTCTCTCATTTCAGCATTTGCCTGTTTCCTTTGGCAACATCCTTTTTGGAGATGAAGGACAACCACATAATTAGTCCAAGGTGCTGACAACTCTCCAATTCTATAATGTCTTATATGTTTGAATACTACTACGCTCCATTTTATACAGTGGTTGCACTCCTAAAAATTAAAAAAAAATGTGTAAATTGAATAGTTGGTAAATGAAACTCCATTTGAAAATCCTACCCCAAGGGGAATGTGAATTAATAATAAATAAATTAATAACTTATAATATTACATAAAGTGAATTATTTCCTTTTCAATGAGAATAAGCTTCTCTCACTTTATTAGTTCTCAAAGTTCAAGTTTTTATATTGTGGGTTTTCTTACAGGTAGGATGACAGCAAGGGAGGTTCTAGTTCTCTTCACTAAGGTAAATGCTTTTCTTATATATCACTTCTTATTCCTAGTAGTTACTTTAGAATTATGCGTATGCTGGTCCATACCACTGGAGTTCTAGGCCACTGTCTCATCTCATTTCTGTAAATTACTCCATGAATGAGAGAAATCTTGTAAAGATAAATAGGGAAACTTTGAATCAATATTCATGCTTTGTTTACCATCAGAGAATTTGTACTACAGAGAAAGCTGAATGTAATCAGTGTGGGAAGTCTTTAGTTTGGAAGACATCCCATATCTTCAGAAAATTAACACTGGAGAGGTCTTATTTGTTGGAAGACCATCTTCAGATGTTTCCCATTGCCTGTAGGATAAAATGCAAACTCTTCAGCTTCGCGTTGAAAGCTCTTCACAGTCTGGTTTTCCAGATTTGATATTACTCTACACTGAAGCCAAACTAGCCCATTTGTTGTTCTTCCAAATTGGGCATTCCATCTTGTTCCTTGGCATCTTCTCTCTTTTCATTTATGCCTTTCAGAATCCTTAACTTCCTTCAGAGCTCAGTCTAGGGGCCACCTTCCACAGGAAGCCTTTCTCAGTTTCCTAGTTGTTAACATCTTCTCCTTAAAATTATCTTGTGTTTTCAAAGCTGGATAGATGTTGTATCCAAGGGCATGGGTGCTTACTTGGGGCAGATGCCTTGGAAACTCACAAATGCTGCAGATCAGGACTAGATTTACCATTTTGTTGATTATCTAGAAAATAATTGAGAAAATTTTAATAATGAATAGTAAATCTAAAAGTGTATCTTTTGCATTTTTTTGAGAAACATTTGTTGTTGAACATTTACCAGTATACCACAGGTTGTATCCCATCAGCAGAATTTAAGTTCCTTAGGGCCAAGACTGTTTTTGATTTTGTTTTGAAATCCAAGGCTATATAACTAGGAATTGTACTGGGGTAAGGGACGGGAAAGACACTCTCTGTTAAGGAGTACAGCTAGAACAAGATCTTGGGGCATCAGCATGAGGAAGTGGAGAAGTATGTATCCTTGTGGATCATTAGATACCTTCCAATCCAACCCAACCAAACAAATATTTATTAAGCATCAACTTAGTATATGGCAGGGGCAGGCTCAAATAAAACCAACTGTTAAATTTTCAGTGCAAGCATTTATACCTCAGAAATCAGCAAACACTAAAAATCAGGATTTGATTTATTGTCCCATTGATTGTTTAGACTTAGGAAAGTGTTAATAATGCAGCTTGAACTTATAAGTGTGTCTGGTGAGTACCTGGGTGCCTACTCCTGGTGTAAGGCACTGTACTATGTAGTAAGGATGCTGAAACAAAATCAATAACTAGATAGTGTATGTCTCTATGGAAGTAGCATGCTACTGGGGAGATACAGATAGGAATCTACATAGGATCATGGGAAAGACCTAGAATTGGAGAGGCTCTTAGGGGTCATCCAATCCAACTCTCTTAAAGATAAGGAAATGGAGACCCATAAAAGTTTAAGTAACTTGCCCAAGTTCACAAAGCAGTAAGTGACACAGTCAGGATTTGAACTCAGATCACATGACTCCAAACCATTGGAGTGGTTTGCCATTTCCAGCTCTAGCTCAAGATGAGGAAACTGAGGCAAACAGGGTTAAGTGTCTGAGCTGGATTGAACTCAGATCTTCCTGACTGCCCAGCCCTCTATACACTGCACTACTTAGCTGCCCTATAATTGAAGCTGACAGAGTAAATGACTTTCCCAAAGTCAAACATCTAGGAAGTATCTGGAGACTAGATTTGAACTCATGTATTCCTGATTCCAGGCCCAAGCTCTATCCACTGCACCACCTATCTGCCTAAGATAGTGACGTGGTCATACTTGTGCTTTAGGAAGATTATTTTGGGATACCTGTGAAGGACAGATTGGAGACTGGGGAAAATGAATGCTATGAATCCAATTTGGAGGCTATTACATCAAGGCAAGATATGATGAAAGTCTAAACTTCCAATATCAGTCTTGGGAGGGAAGAGGAGAGGGTGTCAAGTGTATTGTGGCAGAGATCTAATAAACAAAGACTGGAAACTGAATGGATATCTGAGGGGGTTGGGAGACAGGGAGAAATGGAGGATGCACCAAGGTTATGAACCTATGAATGTAGTAGATTCCTCAATAGAAACAGGAAATTTAGAAGAGGAGAGGGCTTATTGGGGGAGAATAACTTCTGTTTTGGACATGATCTTGAGATGCTTATGGGGCATCCATGTGGACAAGTCCTAAAGGCAGCCACTGATGTTAGTGGAGGTCAGGCAAAAGATGAAGTTACAACTGAGGATAATGATACTCAAAGCTAACTGGTATAGCATTTTAAGGTTTGTAGAGAACTCTACATATATATTATTTTATTTGATCCTCACAAGTGTTGGAGGGAGCTGGTATTATTCCCCAGTTTAAAGTGGTGCCAACTAATAAAACACATAGCTAAGTAATGCTATGGATCGAGTGCTAAATATGGAATCAGCAACTATTATTGTTGAGTCATGTCTGACTCTCGGTGACCCCACTTCAGATTTTCTTGGCAAAGATACTGGAGTGGTTTGCCTTTTTTTTTTTCTCCAGCTCATTTTACATATAAGGAAACAGAGGCAAACAGGGTAAAGTGACTTGCCCAGGGTTACACAGCTACTAAGTGTCAGAGGCCAGATTTGAACTCAGAAAGATGAGTCAGGAAGAGAACCCAGCCTGACCATGGTGCCATCTCGCTGTTCTCAAGTCAGGAATATCTAAATTGAATTTTGACCTCAGATACTTCCTAGCTATGTGACTCCGGGCAAATAACTTAATCTCTATCTGCTTCTGTTCCCTCATCTGTAAAATGCAGATAATAATGTACCTACCTCCCAGGGTTGTGAGAAACAAATGAGGTCATATTTGTAAAGCACTTTGTAGACCTTAAAGCCTTAAATACATGTCAGCTATCATTACTGTTGTTCTTACTTTTTGAGGCAGGATTTGAATACAGGTATTCCTGACCCCAAATCTAGCACTCCATTTCCTTCCCAGCTGCACTCCCAACTTTCTGGATGTCAACACTGTCTCATTTGCAGGATCGCTGTGCAACATTCATGATATCTGGTGGCCTTCTCATCATGGAAAATCCTACTGTTCTGAGGTCCTTTTTCTCCATCGATGAGACCTCCATTTTAAAGAGGGGCCCAAGGTTGGCCAACCCTCATTCACCTCCTGACTATGCTTCTGACTTTCCAGCCTTCAACACCATTCTCTCCTCTCCCCTTCTAGTTCCTTTCTGTTTATTCTTTCCCTACTAGATTGTAAACTTCCTGAGGGCAGGGACCATTTTTGTATTTGTATCCCCGGTGCTGCACATGGTACCTGGTACATAGCTTAGTGTCACAAGTAAATGCCTCAAGAAAGATTTGACCTGAGATCTTGCTGACTACGCAACTATCACTCTATATACTATATCATGATGTCATAGAGTTTGTAAGTGAAAATAAAGAGGGATATGGGACAATCACCTCCTGCTAAGCAGATGCTAGTTAGCTATGGTCTAGTTAGTCAAGGAGTCTTGAAGTGGGATCAATAGATAACCCTTGTCTACTCTCCTCCCTGTTCCCTTCATCACTACCATCTCTATCTGGATGCAGGATTTCTCCTGGGCAGCTGCTGATGGTAGATGATGTTAAAACTCCCACCAAAGAGATAGAAGAGAGGCAGAATGTTCCACCGAGATGAAAACTCATTGACTGTCAAAGAGTTTATCTTTTAATCTGAGCCAACCCAAACAGATGCATTATTGAGTGCAGGTAGAAGACAACCTGTAGTCTCAGGGCATGGACAATTTTTCCTTCTGTTCTTTAAAAGGCCATGTGGGGAAAAGGGCCAAGACCCTCTGGTTAATAAGAGATTCTGAATTTGAACTCAGATCCCCTGACTTCAGTGCATTTTAGATGAATAAATGAAGGAAAGAATTTATTAAGCACTTACTGTGGGCCAGGCCCTTGTAAGGCTCCTTCCTCTGTAAAATGGGGGGCTTGGACTACTGCCTCCAAGGTCCCTCCCAGCTGTAAAATCCTCTGATTCTGAGATTGCATTAGTCTCCTAATTGATTCCCCTGTTTCAAGTTTCTTGCTATTTTGAATCCAGCCTTGATAAAGCTGAATTTCCCAAGTGCAGATCTGACCATGTCATCTCCCAACTCAACAAACTTCCCTATTACCTATTGAATTAAATGTAAATTTGTATTTGGAGCATTTTAATCTCTTTGAAACATGGTTGCTTACCATCTTTCAAATTTCCTTTGATGTGGCTCTCCTCCAGGTTCCCTACCGGCCAGCCATGTGAATCTGTTTGCTCTTCCTCAGAGGGGACCTTCCATAGTCATGTCTTTGTACTGGAGGCACCATGCCAACCTTAAATGTTCTCCTTTCTGATTTCTGCCTCTTATAATCCCTGGTTTCCTTCCAGATTCAGTTCAAATATTGTCCCACTTCCATGAACTGCTGATGCTTTCACATCTACTCTATCTGTATATATGTACTGCTGCTCTCATTAGATTAAAAACTCCTTGAGGGCAGGGATTATTTTTCCCTTTTTTGGGATGGGGGAAGGGAAGGAGGATCCTCAACACTTATCACAGAATCTGACACATAATACGGAATGAATACTTGTCGACTCATTATTCTTTCCCTGAGATGCTTAAGTGATAAGAATGAAGGGTAGTCCTGACTCCCTAGAGGTATCAATAATTGACTCCTCATCCATACCCTGATTTCACCCCAGATTTTCATGAAGTGGAGAAGAATTCTCTGCATTTGTGTTTGTGCATGTACGTGTGGGTATGTGTTTTCAGATTGGTAGATTTGAATTACTGATTCAGCATTTCGAATCCTCAGCTCCCTGTCCTTCAGGAACTGTCAGTCACTTATTTCTCAAGATGATTAATGCATTTGGAAAAGTGCATGACCTAGAGAAGGAATGAAGAATGATGGATCTGGAGCCAGAGGACCAGGTTTAAATGCTGGCTTTGCTTCCTACTGCTTCTGAGATCCTGGTAAGAATTGACCATGTACCTTTCTGGACCACAGCGTCTTCATTTGTAAAATGATAGGATTGCACTAGGTGACCTCTTAACATTCATTCTTGGCCCAAGCTTATAATCCTGTGGACCCTACGGGAGTGTATGGGGTGTTCAGAGAGGACTAGCCCCTCTGGTGTGAGGGCTTGCCAAGCCTGTGGCAGGGCTGCTCATCCACCTTTGGTGTCCACCCAATTTACCCAACTCTTAACCCGTGGCTCTGAGAAACTGTGGTACGAGCAGCAGCCACACCCTGGGAAAGCTGTCTTGGCAGATGGGCTAAACCACACTGAGGGTAACTGGCAGGCCTCAAACTAATTAGTAAGCTAGGGGATGCCTACCCCAAGCATGTGAAGACTTTCCTGGTGGAATGGATGGATGAGAGCAATTTGTTCCAATGGTCATGAAGGCAGCTGAAGCAGGTGCTGTGGAGCTTGGTCAGACACTGAAGATATCAAGGTCATACACTGTATCCTGGACCATCTACCATTATCTTGACTTTTATCCCACCATTGGACTTTGATGACTCTGGAAGACAGAGTGAGGCTGATGGCTTTGTGCAGCTCTGCCTCACTTAAATCCAATTCACCCACAAGTCAAGACATCACCCCTTGATGTCATTGGACCTCTTTTAAACAAAGGACCAACAACAATGACGGCTTATGTATAATGTACAGAATTTTCATGCAAAGATAGCATTTGGAGTAGGAAGGAAGCTGGGAGATGATCTAATTCAGAAGTACCAAATTCACTGCTAGCAACCCCCAAAACTCTCTGAGTGCTGCAGCAACTAGATTAAAATTGGGAAATATTTAACAAAATAAATAAAAAATGCAGTTCAACATAGACAATGTTAATTTGCTGTTTTCTAAGTCAATATAAGGTCCACAGGGATCCATTTCTTTTTGAGTTTGACATGACTGATCTATTCTAATCCTTTCATTTTACAGAGAAGGAAACTGAGGCCCAGAGAAGGGAAGTGACTTGTTCAAGGTCACATAGATAGCAAGTAGCTGAGCTTGAGTTTTTTAATGACTTCACATGCCAAACTCTTTATTGCAACACATTGTCTGTCTTTTACCTCTTGTACAAGGTTTATCATCCATGTAGAATGTGCCTGGTTTGGGCATTTAGAGCAGGAAATGCAGGTGGTTGGCTAGGTCTTTAAGTTTGCTTCCCTTCCAACCCCACTTCCCCCAATTAATGATGAAATTACAATATAAAGCATCGCTCTTCCACGAGACTGCTAAGCAGGATGCCAACAAATCTGTAGCTTGTTTTCCATGGTTTCTGGGAACCCACAATCAGCAGCACCTGCAAAGGCTTTGGAGCATCAGCCCTGCCTGCGGTATCCTCAGTGCTGGGTGAGCACTTTCGGTTATTGAGGCAGCAATTATCGTCAAACCACGTTAATGAATTAAATGCCGGGCTGCTCCAGAGCATTGATCATCGTTCCCATGAAATAATCAGTCAGGCAGAGTCTCAATGGTAAATCAAGATGAGGAAAATGGTTTATTCAGGGTAATCCTAGTTAAACCAGATAAAATTTCCAACAGATCCCAGTGGCCACCACTTCTTCCTCCTCCATTTATTGATTTTTTTTCTCCCCAGAAAAGGGGATGTGCCTAGAATAACTGGGAACTGATTGCAATCATGGTTGAGTCCATTCACCAAGAGGAAGTAAGGAAATCCCATGCCAAATCTGTGAGAGGCAAAACTGTTTCAAGTATCCCCTTGGACTTTCATCTCTGATATATGGCCACCATTGGACACTTGAACTTCTTGAGACTACTCAGGAAACCTAGCAGCCCCTCAGGGTTTGTGCCCATAATTAAAATCCAACATTGTTTTCTGCCCTTCTCCTCAGACATTCTAGAGGGGATGGGCAGCAGGAGATAGGAGGAAGCAAGGTACTATTGCTTAAAAACATTCACATTCAAATTTTTCAACAGAGCTGAAAAGTGGGGGGAATCCACAAATTTAGAGAATGCATATAAGCCTAAAAAGGAAGAAACCTAGTTTACAAGCCATCAGTCACCAAGCTGACAACTTCCTAAAAAAGAAAGCCATTTGATCCTGCAATGGGCTATCTCAGGAGTCAATGAGTATCCCATCGCTGGATGTGGTCAAGCTGAGGCTGGAGAAGAGAATGTTATAGAAGGTTTACTAAGGATTGGACTGGACTCCTCTGGGAATGCCTTCCAATTCTGGGATTGTATGTTTCAAGGAAGGGTCTAGTTTCAATGGGCAATATCTCTGTCCAAAAGCAGTTTATGTGAATACTGAATCCATTTTGATTCAATTTCAATGGTACAATGAAGCTGAGATAATGTGCTATATCCCTCCTCTCTATCTAATCCCTCTCCTTGCTATCTACTTCTCACAACTTGAGTAGTAGAAGTGTTGACAGAACTTTTCATGAACTCCTTGTAGACAAGTTGAGAAAATATGAGCTGGAGGACAGAATTGGGTCAGTTTGAAAGTTTATTAATGATCTGATCTAAGTGTATCAACTTTTATCGTATCCATCTGAAGAAGGAAGTCTCTTTAGTTATTAAGTCATATCAGACTCTTCATGAATCCGTTTGAGATTCTCTTAGCAGAGATACTGGAGTGGTTTGTCATTTCCTTCTCCAGCTCATTTTACAGGTGAGGAAACTGAGGCAGACTGGGTTAAGTGACTTTCCCAGAGTCATGAAGCTATTAAGTATCTGAGGTCAGATTTGAACTCAGGTCTTCCTGACTCCAGGCTCAACACTCTCCACTGGGTCACCTAGGCTAAAGGAAGTCTGTAGGGGAATGTTACGATTTATTGTTCTGATGATGGGTGGAGTTGAGAGGTATACCAAATAAATGAACTACCATGTTAACTTGTGCACATATGAGAGAGACTGAAGGAGAAAGGGTCCTAGAACCCCTCCACAATCCCCTTCTCTAAATCCCAGCTGGTTTTGCCTGTAGAGGGGGTGATTTGGGGTGGAGGAGGAGTGAAACTAGGGAATGAATAGAATGCTGGATTCCATGATGTGTCTGTTGCTTCTTCATCTTACCCTCTCTTTACCGTGGAGTGTTTCAGAGCCAGGAAGACTTAGGTTGAAATCTTGCCTTTGGGAGCTACTAATCTTGTGGCCCTGGGCAAGTCACTTGAAGTGCTCTAGTTAATGCTCTAAGACCTTAAGTAGCAGAGTTAGTACCTTCATTGTCTATGTAGAGGGAGTTCCCTGTGATGTCACAGGTCCAGTTTCCTAACCCTAGCCCTGTACAGATCTAATTAAACAGCTTGTTTATCCTTGAAGCCTGAGTGAGTATTGATAGCTTGGGTTTACCAGGTAAAGGGAGTGTCCAGTAGGATGGGGATGAGAAGAGATAGTGATAAATGATGGCTAACATGTCAACAGGAAATCATAACTTTGATGAATCATACATACCTTAATACATGAAATCCCTTGTGGGTTTCTTAACTTTTCTTGTGCCCTGGATTCCTTTGACAGTCTGGTGAAGCCTACAAGTACTTTCTTGGAGTTTTTTCAATAATTGAAGGAAATGCTAAATTTCAGTTAGAGGTTAGTGAAAATAAAGCTCTAACTTTTTTCCCCCATCCAAGTTCATAGACCCCTGAAATCTCTCCATAATCCCCTTCCTGGGTCCTAGGGCAAGAATCTCTTGCCTAGACAGGACCCACTAAATAAAAGAGGCTAGGTTACTCACAGAGAACTTTTCAGACACATTCCTTTCACGTGTTCCAGGTTCCCATTGCAGAAGCAGGTCCCCATGGTTCTGATGACTGATAGGCCCAACCTGCTAACAATGACATCATGATAGAATCAAAGAATAATGAGGAAAAGGTCAAAGAATCATAGACTCAGAGCAGGAAGGGATCTTAGAAGTCCAACCTCCTCATTTTAGAGTTGGAGAAACTGAGACATGGAACATTTAAGTCATTTGCCCAGTGTGGTAAGTAGCAAAGCCAAGATCTAACTCTGGCTTTCTGACTCTCTGATGGCTGTCTTAAAGAAAGAAGATTTTGAAAGTTTATTAGAAGAGCTCAGAGGCAAACAAGCTATCCTTTTCTTGCTACTGATTGGAGGATCTTAGTTAAGAGGAGAACTTTCAGGACCTGTCAGATTTCTGTTCTTCCCATCTCCATTAACCTTTGTCTTCAGGAGAACTTGTCTTGTTCACAGAGAGACAGTTTGGTGTAGAAGATGGAAAACTGGACTTGGCATCAAGAAGGCTCAAATCCCACCTGATGATTACTAACTGTGTGACTTCAGGCAATTCACCCAACCCTAATGAATCTCAGTTTCCTCTCCTGTAAAAAGGGTTAATAATACCTGCCATAGACTGAAATATCTGCCTCATCTGGTTGTTGTGAGGCTCAGAAAAGATAAGGTATAAAATGATTTGCACATCATAAAGTGCCATAGAAATGTCAACTATCAAAAACAAGACCACACGAAAATGAGGATATACTGGCTGCCTCTTCTCAGCACATGTGGACTGTGAAAACCCTAATTTGTAAGGCAGGAGGTAATGAGAAATTATTCACACGAAAATATTCCTGATCCTGAGAAAGTACATGCAATAGAAATCTTTCTAAATAGAGCTTCCTTCATGAATTTAAGTGTGATTTTCTAAAACTTGGTTTGAACCTGATTTCCCTATTTAAAAAGAAATCTTTTGACATCTGTTATTTTTCCATCATCCTCATTTCTGAATATCTCTTTTCCTTCCCCTTCCCAGTGAACTATTCCTTGTGAAAAATATTGAAAACAAAGGCAAAGGGGAATAGCAGTTCAGCAAAAACAATGGATGCATCAGTGGTATCTGACAGAACATGCTTTAGCCCATACCCATAGTCCCCCCTCTTCAAGGAGGAAGAGAGGAAGAGAGCAAAGAAATTGTTGATGACTTATTTGAGTACAAATCTGTTATATAATGAATGAAGGTCAGCCATACATTCAGGATTTTAATATGTCTAGGAATTTTAGATTGCAAACTCAGTATAAATTAAAAATGTGACACAGTAGGGAAAAAAAACCAAATGCTATTGGAATTGTCCAGAATTGGGGAAGTGCTGCACTTTGCCCTGATCAACTCACAATTGGAGTTCTATGCTCAGTTTTGGATGTTGCATTTTAGGACAGATCTTGACTCTGGAGTGTGTCTAGAGAAGTGGGAACAGGATCATGGGAGGATTGGAGACTATTTCACAGAAGGGCTGGTTTTAGAAACTATATAAAAAGGAAAACTTTGAAGGGATGCAATCACTATCTTTTAAGTCCTTCAGGACCCTCCTATGGAAGAAGAATTTGACTTGTCCTGTGTGACTCCTAGAAGATAGAACTAGAAACACTAGAGGAAAGTTGCAGGGATGCAGATTGCAGCTTGATGTAAGGAGAACTCTTAACAATAGTCAGAGCTGTCCAATGTGAATGGTTTGCCTCAGGAGCTACTGGGCTTTCCTTTATCTGGAGTCTTCAAGCAGAGGTAAGGTGATGGCTTGGAGACCATGTTGCAGAGCAGTTCTTGGACTGGATCTGATGCCATCTGAGGCTTTTTACAAATTTGATAGCTTATCATTCTGTTCATGAACAAATTTGAAATGATGAGGAAACAGGTTTAAGTACTGGGGAGAAATGATACTTGCATCAAGGAAGAATATCAGGTTGGAAGTCAGAAGATGTAGTTTCGAATCCAGGCTCTTCTAGTTTCTCTCTTTTTGTCTTTGGTCTTCAGTTTTCTGATTTATACAATGAGATGGTTGAACTAGATAATCTCCAAAGCCCCTTCCACCCAGATAGCCTAGGATCCTACTCAAGAGAAATATGATAAGACTGAGATCAGGGTGTGGCAACTTATATAAAAAGACATCTTGGAGGAGGTGACTTGTAAGTTAGGGAAAAGGGTTCTGTATGAATGAAATTTATAAAGTGACATCAATCTTAACTGTGCTAAGATTTCTATTAATGTAAAGTCAAACCATTTTATGTTGGCCCAAATAGTCTCTGAAATGGAAGCCTGTGAAAGTCACTCCTGAGTATAATACTTTTGCAACCTTTCTTGTTCTGGAGGCTCTGAGAAACCAGGGAATGAACAAATGTCCTTAATTACCTTTCTCTTGGACCAAATGTGATTAGCAGGAAACATGGTTCCAAAATTTGCAATTTTGGAACTGATTCCTAGGGAAGATGATGTCATCATTGTTGGCAGCTAGAGCTCAGCAAGGGATTCTTTCAAAAAAAATTTATTAATATCATTTGTTTTTACATCATTTCCATTTTCCTCCATATCCTTTCCCTCACCCTTCCCAAAGAGTCATCAATTATAATATTTTTAGATAAGAAAGTGATGGAGAAGAGAAAAAAATCGGTAAAACCAATCAATTGAATACACTTTACAACATATACAATGTTCCATGCCCATGCCACTCCCTCCTCCTCTCTTGTAAAGTGTGGGGCTGACACTATCTTCTTCTCTCTCTTCTTTGGGACAAAGCTTGTTCTTTCTAATCTCATAACATTCATTTTTTTAAAATTGTTTTGTGGTTATTTTTTCCTTCATTTACATTGTAATCATTGTTTTCTTTATCAGTTCATATAAATGCTTCTAAGCTTCTCTGTATTAATTATAGTCATCATCTGTTACAGTTCAGTAATATTACATTAAATTCATGTAGCACCATTTGTTTTGTCATTCCCTAATTAATGGGCATCAGTTTTGTTTCCAGACCTTTGCTATCATAAAAGGTACTAGTAAGAAATTCTTTACCTGCTTACCTTGACAGACCAGGGAACGATGCCATGAAATCCCACCCACCTAGGATGGAGAACCTGGGTAGTAGCTATTCCTTTCAGCATTAGTTTAGTTACTCTTGTTTGCATACATGGCAGCTAGGTGATATAACAGACTTATGAATGTGGTAGACCAGAATTTAAATCCTGCTTGAAGAGATTTGTTAGTTGTGTTAATGAAAGAAATAAATGAATGATGCAACAGTTATTAAGTGCTTACTACATACCAGGCACTGTGCTAAGTGCTTTACAATTATTATCTCTTTTGATCCTCACAACAGCCCTGGGAGGTAGGAGCTATTATTAGCCTCATTTTATAGATGAGGAAACTGAGGCAAATAGAGGTTAAGTGACTTGCCCAGGGTCATGTAGCTAGTAAGTGTCTTATTTGAGGTCTTATTTGAGCATGAGCTGTCCTGTTTCCAAGACCACTTCTATCTAACTCCTCCCCTCCCCGAAGAAAAGAGGGAGTGAGGTGTGGGGAATGGCTTAAGAACAGGAATAACCAGCATGTGTCCATGAGACACACATGAGACACACATGGGGAGAGCAGGGTGGGGATAGTGGGGTGGAACAGTGAATAGAGGAGGGGTAGATTGGCACTGGCTTGGGGAAGATATTGAATGCCAGGCTCCAGAGTTTGGACTTGAAGTGGTGGGCACTGAGCATGTTTTCACAGAGAGCCTAAAAGTAACACATCTGAAATGTGTTTTGTCTCCTACCTAATTATACTAATAAATAATTAGTACTTGTTTCCTCACATTGTACAATTAAATGCATTCTTGGTCTGAAGATGTGTATGCTCTGAGTTAGTGGGTTCCTGTTAATAAGTCTTGAAGACATTGGTAATAACTGTCCTTTCCTGGGATTGCTCCTTTCTCCTCTAGAGATGGGATGATGGGACAGTTGTGAGGAGAGGGTACTAGAGGATCAAATCATGATGGTGTGATGGTGGCAAAAGCACTTGCACCAGCTTTGAAACCGTCATTTCAAGTCTGATGATAAAGTCTTAGGTTAGATTGACAACATCATGCACATATCTCTGTTCTGCTCCTGGCAATTCTCCTGGAGCTCTTGAGCCACACACACCATACTGACCATTCCTCAGCCCTTTCTGAAGCCATACTGGCTCTCTGGTAGATTACCATTTTTCAGATGAAGGATAAGCCTGTTAAGGAGAATTCTGGCAAGAATGTTGCTGGGAATGATTAAGAGAGAGACTGTCCCTTTGTCCCCTGCCACAGGACAATCCGTTTCCCTTTACTTTATGGAGATGGACAATGGAGGTATCCTTAAACTCCCAGGGGATAACCTCCTCTTGCCATATAACCTGGAAAATTTCCATCAATTTTTGTATGACCGGTGGATCCTCTGCCTTGCAGTGGACCCCCAGTTGGAATAGAATCAGCTCCAAGTGTTTCATTACACAAGAGGAAAGCCTAAAAGCATTCAAAACCTCTTCTTCAGTCCAAAGTTTGGCTAGAGAGGGACTGACTTCAAACTAAGGTATATAGTCAGTGACTTCAGCATCAAATGATTATGGTCTGCTGAGAACCCTACAGAAGTGCTTAGTCCATACTCCAAGATCATGTTCTTATCACTAATCAATGTAGCTCCATCACTGAGTAGTGGAGATGAACTATAGGACTTTGGCCCATAAATAGCCTTCAAGGCATCATAAAAGCACTTTGAATTGTTACTATTAGCAGAAAACTGAATTTCATCTACCTTCTTACTGAACTAAAAATCCTACATTTAAGTTTCATCTGTACTTTACTTATGATGGACTTAAGTACTGCATTTTGAGAGACAGATGAACTATCCTACTGGTAAACCCTGTGGAGTTCTTGTTTTTCACTGAGCAGCTTCTGAATTTCCCCATTATTTTTGTCAAACCAATCCTTCCGTTTGTGGATATTCTGGCCCAGATGAGTAAATGTGATGCTGTAACCAAATCTCTGAAAGCTGCCCATTCATTTTCTGCTCCGCTGTTGCCCAGCTGTGTGTTGGCTCAGCTTTTCCTCCAAATTAGCAACGAACTGTTAGGCTAGGATAAAATGCCCTCATCTGTTGATGTTAAGTCTTTTGGTAGCCATCTTGCTTGAGGCCACTACTTTTGTTGAATGGGAATGTTTAGCTTGGAGAAGATAAATCTGTGATCAGTCCAGCATTCTACATCACATATTGACTTCATCACTATTGCATTCTGGCTGTCTCTTCTCCTTACAATGACATAGTCTATGAAATGCCTATGTTAGCTGTGCGGGTGCATCCATGAAGTTTTATTGTATTTAGGCAAATAGAAGACAGTGGTGGTGATGAGATGGTAATGAGACACATAAGTCTTCAAGAGAGAGTGATTCTTGCTGTTGCTGTTTCCAGCTCCATTCCTCCGAAGGACTCCCTACCATGTCTGATAGTCTATGCCTACTCTGGCAGTAAAATCACCTAGAATTACAAGTTTGTCCTCTTTCAGCACATTGATGATGAGGGTCTTCATAAAATTTTTCTTTGACATCATCAAAGTTTGTCATGGTGGAAGCATAGGCACTGATCATGATGGTGTAGTACTTTCCTACAGGTGGCAATCACATTGTCATGAGTCTGTCATTTACTCCTTTTGGTAAGCTAGATTAGATTTGATTTCAAGACCTTCATCAGCTTTCTGGAGTTCCCCTTCACTGCAGAGACTCCAGAAATAAATGTATCCAGCTCCAATGCAGGTAAACTGGGCTTCATTTGTCAGCCTTGTTTCACTCAGGGCTGCTATTTGGATGTGATAGCTCTCAAAACAAGAGCTGTTCATCTTTCAGGTCTACTGGTGTCCCTAGGCATGCATATATTCCACATACCGATGGTGAGTAGAAACATTTTCACAAAAGTCTTTGTACATTTTTGGTGTTTTGACCACAGGGTGGGATCCCTGTCTGCCATGGCAGGTTAGAGTGGGATGAAGCAGACAACTTTTAGGCATGTTTTCTTTTTTTTAAATAAATTCATTTTTTAGTTTTCAACATTTGCTTCCATAAGATTTTGAGTTACAAATTTTCTCCCCAACTCTCCCCTACCCCCACCCCAATATAACAAACCTGCTTCCCCCAGTCTGTTCTCTTTTATGTCCCCCCCGCCCCCATCCTTCCTTACTTTCTTATAGGGAAAGATGGATTTCTATACCCCATTGCCTATATATCTTATTTCCTGGTTGTATGTAAAAAAAGAATTTTTAACATTTGTTTTTAAAGCTTTGATCTCCAGATTCTTTCCCTTCTTCCCTTCCTCACCCACTCCCACTGGGAAGACAAGCAATTCTATATAGGTTGTACATGTGTAGTTATGTAAAACATTTCCATAGTAGTTATATTGTGAAAGACTAACTATATTTCCTTCCATCCTATCCCACCCCCATTTATTTTATTCTATTTTCTATTTTCTCCTTTGACCCTGTTGCTTCTCAAAAGTGTTAGCTTCTGACTGCTCTCTCCCCCAATCTGCCCTCCTTTCTATCATCCTCCTCTTATCCCCTTCCCCCCTACTTTCCTGTAGGGTAAGATACCCAAATGACTATGTATGTTATTCCCTCCTTAAGCAAAATCCAATGAGAGTAAGGTTGACCCATTCCCTTTCACCTTCCTGCTCTTCCCCTCCATTGTAACAGTTTTCTCTTGCCTCTTTTATATGACATAATTTACCCAATTCTATCTCTCCCTTTCTCCTCCCAATATATTCCTCTCTCACCTCTTCATTTTATTTTTTAGATATCATCCCTTCATATTCAACTCATCCTGTGCCCCATATGTATACATGTACACACACATACATACACACATATACATATATATATATACCTTCCTATACATTTATATGTATGTATACACATATACATATATATTCCCTTCAACTATCCTCATACTGAGAAAAGTCTCATGAGTTACAATTATTGTTTTTCCATGTAGGAATGCAAATAGTTCATCTTTAATAAGTTCCTTATGATTTCTTTTTTCCTGTTTACCTTCTCATGCTTCTCTTGCTTCTTGTATTTGAAAGTCAAATTTTCATCAAGAATGCTTGAAAATCCTCTTATTTCATTGAATTTTGTCAAGGGCATCTTTTCTAACCCCTTCCTCACACCAGAAGGGGAGCAGTGTGATCCTAAAAATCAAAACAAAATACCCAGGGGGCTGCTGCATCCCACTGCTACTTTGATCCCATGAAAAGAAAGCCCTATGGCCTGGGCTACCTAGATACATGATTGT
This sequence comes from Pseudochirops corinnae, assembly GCA_028646515.1. Classification (NCBI taxonomy): domain Eukaryota; kingdom Metazoa; phylum Chordata; class Mammalia; order Diprotodontia; family Pseudocheiridae; genus Pseudochirops; species Pseudochirops corinnae. The sequence continues at coordinate 231,875,724 of CM053585.1, read as the reverse complement.
GACTATAGCTCCCAGTGTATTCACACCTGCTACATTGTCCCACAGGAAAAAATGGTAAAATGGTATGGATGATGTCTTTTGACTTGTGAATAAATTGGATTTCTGCAGTAGAGTTGTAAGAAATCAGTGGCCTCCTTTTTTTTTCCAGAGTCACCACAGTCATCCAGTGGCAGAATGAAAGTCAGGACAACTGGCAAAGGCTCAGGATACAGTTTATGGTCTTGGGGTCTTCAATGTCGAGCCAAGCTCTAAATACTTCATGGAACCTACTGCAGCTGCCTTCTTGGCCTTTGGAACAAATTATTCTCAGTCACTCATTTTGCCAGAGGAAGTCTTCACATGTTTGGGTTAGACACCCCTTTAACTCACCGGCTGGTTTGAGGCCCATCAGTTACCCTCAACCCAGTGTAGCCTGTCTACCAAAATGGTCTACCAGAGTGTGGCCGCTGTGCATGCTACAGTTTGATGGAGCCACAAGTGAGAATTGGGCTAATCAGGTGTTCTCCAAAAGTGGAAAGCAGCCCTGAAAAGGGGTCAGTTGTCCTTACACCAGAGGTACTAGCCTTCCCTGAACACCCCACACTCCACCTCAGACACTGATCCTCAGCAAGTCCCTTAAACTTTTCCAGCCCCAGTTTCCTCATCTGTAACATGGAGGTAACAATAGCAACTGCCTCACAGGGTTGTTGTTAGGATCCAAGAAAGAAATGACACGTTCAAATGCTTTGCAAATCTTCAAATGTAGTATAAATGATGGCTTCCATTTCTAAATCCTGTGAACTTGTTTGAGGCAAGTTCTCTGGGGAAAGTGGGAGGAAAATGATGCAACAAAGAAAGCTTATTTAGAAAATTAGGGAGCAATTCTTGAAATATTATTATGTTTAGATGGTGTGTGCTGTTTGGTCCTCATCAGACATGTTGTTCTCATCAAGTGTGTGTCTCCCATCTCATCAAGACTGGAGACAGAGGGAATTTGGAAGAATATTTAATTTTCCAATGTAAAGAAACAAATACTATTTATTTATTAGTATAATTAGGGTGGGAGACAAAAGACATTTCAGATGTGTTTGAGCAATTTCAGTGGTGCAGATATTGTCTTTGAAAACATCTTTTAAAATTACACCATGCCACAGTGTACACATTGTTTCCAATTATCACTAGGATGTGCTTTTCTGTGATTGTGGGGAAAGCCATTACAGCTGGATCATATGCACTTTATTCATTAGACTATAATAAGCCTTTAAAATTTTTCCATAAAGGCGCAGTTTCCGATCCCACCGACAGATGAGATGGGCCTCCAACAGGTGGGAAATGCCTCATTAGCATATGCATAAGGGAGCAAAATCACACCTCAAATATTTAAGATAAAACTCCTTAATAATAGCACAAAAGCAAAACAGGTGTTAAATGACTTCAGGTTTTGCACCCTGGCATGAAGTCCTGTGGTTCAGCTACTGGTTGATCAGGGCATATGAATATTCATGGTTTATGGCACCAGCCATTAGGTTATTTGGACATTAGAGCTCTCTGTGACTGTCTCATCATGAAGGTACAAGCTCTAGCCTCCTCACAGTATTTCATGGCTGTGAAAGGTTTGAGATGTATATCCTTTCAAAACCCACGACACTATGACTTTTCACTAAGGAACATAGAATTGCATAGTTCAGAGACCTCAGAGATCACGTGGTCTGGTAGCTATCTGGACAAGAGTCCCCTCTACACTATCCCCAACAAGCAGTCATTTAGGTTTTGCTTAAAGACCTTCTAGAATAAGGAACTCATCACCTCCTGAGGCAGCCCATTCCATTTATGGTCAATGTTGATGGTTGGCAAGGTTTTTCCTTATCACTTGCCCAAATCTCTGTCTCTTTATTTTCTTGCCCATTTCCTCATCCTGCTGTTTGTAGTTTTCTCCTTTGGGGCTAAGAAGCAGAGCCCAATATAGTTTTCATAAGAAAGGCCTCAAGATACACAAAGACTATAATTATCTTTCTTTCTAAGCCTTCTTTTCTCCATCTCAACAATCCCAGTTTATACAAACTGAACTAAATTTTTTTTCTTTTTCTTTTTTTTTTTTTTTTTTTGCTTTTTGGAGGAGGGCAGTTGGGGTTAAGCGACTTGTCCGAGGTCACATGGCTAGTAAGTGATAAGTGTCTGAGGTCAAATTTGAATTCAGGTCCTCCTGACTCCAGGGCCTGTGCTCTATTCACTGCGCCACCTAGCCACCCATCTTCAAACTGTACATTATTTGTATGGTAGGGCCTCTAGAGCACCCTCTTTCTTGGTTGTTTTGCTCTGAGATACCCTTTTGTTTGTGAACATCCTCCCTACAGTGATGTGCCCTGACTTGAGTACTCCAGATGTGATGTGACCAAGTCAGAAAACAGTAAAGAGGGCCTGCTCTCCTTAGGGTGGATACTGAAACTCTAGTGATAAAGCTTAGGATTGTGATAAATTTTCAATGCTATGTATCAGTGATATTTGTTCCCACTGAGTCTATGCTCCCAAGTATCTTACACACAAAATCTTATTGAATTTCTCCTCCCTGGTCCTATACTTGTGTGGCATTTTTGTTACTTTGCAAACTGTAGGCCCATCTTACACAGAAGAGCATAGTTAGGTTCTGAAAAGCTTCTCACCATGAGATGTGATAGGAGGACGTGATGGGGACACTGTGATGCAGATTTCAACCCCAGTAACTCTTCCGAACCATCTAGTATGCTATAGAAGGGGTGCCATCTGTGCAATTAGAGGGCAGGCTGATATTGGTGAAAAAATGGATTCTTAAAAATATGTAAGTAAGCCTTAAAAATATGGCTAGGTGGCACAGTGAATAGAGCACTGGCCCTGGAGTCAGGAGGACCTGAGTTCAAATCCAGCCTCAGACACTTAACATTTACAAGCTGTGTGACCTTGGGCAAGTCCCTTAACCACAATTGCCCTGCCTTCCCCCCTCCAAAAAGCAAAAGAACAAAAAACAATTTGTAAGTAAATATTGCTCTCTTGGATTCAGTTTGTTGCTTCAATCTGTAAAGGTATTTTTGGATTTTGAATTGCTCATTCTGGAATGTTAGGTATTCCTCCCTGCGTTGTACCATCTGCAGATTTGATAAATACACCATCTATGCCTTTGGCCAAGGCATCTATTAAAAAGCAACAGTGACAACAGCTGGAGGTGGGGGGGGGAGGCAGTAGATGGAGTTCCAGTTCTGAAGTCAGGAAGACTAATCTTCCTGAGTCCTAATCTGGTTTCATATACTTCCTAGCTGTGTGACTCTGGACAAATCACTTGACTCTGCCTCAGTTTCCTCATCTGTATAATAAGCTGGAGAAAGAAATGACAAACCTCTTTAGTATCTTTGTCAAGAAAATCCCAAATGAGGTCATGAAGAGTCGGACTCAGCTGAATAACAATGGTGATGACAGCAATAGCACAAGACCCAGAATCTATCAGAACCCCCCTAAGAGATTTCCCTTCATGTTCACATAAGTCTGTCAATGACACTATTGTTCGTTCATTTGGTTCTAAAAACATCGAACTGTATTGTTTTCATCTAGTTCATATCTCTCCATTTGTCCATAAGGATCAAAGAAGAGATAAGAGAAACTTCTCAAGCTTCTTTGGAATCAGATTGTGTCATTGAATCATTGCCCAAGAACCTATTGACCCTTTCTTTCCCCTTCTCTCCCCCTACTTCTGCAGTTGTGAACTAAACAAAACTCCGCCGCTGTTTCTCATTGGGGTGGTACCTGGATAAGCAGCACGGTGTATGGAGTACTGCACTGGGGAGCAGGAAAATCTGAGTTCAGAGCTGATCTTAGACACTTATTAGCTGTGTGAACCCTAGAGATTCACTTAACTCAGCCTCAGTAAAATGAGGATAATAATAACACTGAACTCACAGGATTATTGTGATAATCAAATGAGATCATTTAGGTTGAGTACCTTGAAGACCTTAAAGTACGATGAAAATACTAGTAATCATTATTATTATTAATTTGCATTATAATTTTCACTATTGTCATGGAGTGTATCAGTCTATTCCCCTATGGGCCCACTCATCATCTCTGTAAAATTCCAGGCCAAAATATGCTTCCTTGGCCTCCACTTTACTATATTTGTCTCCCATTAGAGTGTAAGAACCCTGAGGACAGGAGCTGTCTTTTGTATTTATATCCCCAACACTTAGCTCGGTATGTTACAATTACATAATAAATGCTTACTCTTTCACTCATTGATTTAGAAAACTGAGGCCCAGAGAGGTTAAGTGAAGTGTTAAGAGTTACACAACTTCTAAGTAACCCAAAGCAGGATTCATATCCACACTTTCCTGTCTTCAAGTCCAACCCTCTATCCCCTTTTCCATGCTTCCCTCCTTCTCACCTGAAGGCATGTATGCTAAGTATTTTGTGCAAAAAATGACCTCTTTGTTATTATCCCCTCTGCTCCATGTTCAATTTGTTCTTCTAGTGGCCCATTATGCTAATGCAGGAGACTAAGGGTGATAAATAGTCAATACATATACTGTGAGAGAGTTTAGTACCTGTGATGTGCAGTCATAAGCAGCCCTTTTACCTACTATACACCAAATACTTTAGGGATTAATTAGTCCTGATGGCATCCAAAGAGATCAGGAATGTGTATTCCTGTCCCCAATAAAAATGAGTAATCTGAGGCCCAGAACATAAAAGACTTGCAGACTCTCTCTCTCTGTCTCTCTCTCTCTCTCTGTCTCTCTCTCTCTCTCTCTCTGTCTCTCTCTCTCTCTCTCTCTCTCTGTCTCTTTCTCTTTCTTGCAGAAAAAGAATTGAGAATAGAATCCTGGAAATTCTCATATTGAATTACTTTTGAGAAAACCACTTTTCTTCCTCCTGATCCTCAACTCAGCTGTTCAGAAGAAGGAAGCAGTGTGCCACAGGGGAAAAAACACTGGTTCTGGAGGGAGAGGTCCTGGTTTCAAATCACACCTCTGTGGCTTACTGACTGAGTAACCTGGGGCAAATCACTTGAGCTCTCTGGGCCTCAGTGTCCCCATCCATAAGATTAAAAGGGTAGAACAGAAGTCCTCTGAGACCACCTTCATCCCTGGATCTATGTTCCTACACTTGAAGGTGTGGCTCAAAGATATGGTACATAAAGGGGACAAAATGGTGGTGGTGATATGGTATTATGGGAATCTGAAGATCTTCCCTGCCCCTAGGTCCTTTGATAGGCTTAAGTGACTCTGAGAACCTTCCCTGATTTGAAAATATACTCTGCCCCCAATAGGCTGAATGTGGTCACATGGAGCCGGTTGTGGGAAGCTTGTCTTTCAGGAATGCCCACACCATATTACTTTATGATTGGGCAGTGGGTCAAGAGGGTTGTGATATTCTCTGATCCAGGAGAAGGCTATATATACCCTGTTGTGAGGTTTTGCTGTAGGGCTCACTTTGGAAAGAGTTGTGTGATTTGGCCAGACTCTGGGCAGCCATTGAACCCCACCCAGCTTTGAAAACCCAGATGTTAGTGCTTCCCTCTCTGGTAACTAACTAGGTATGGATATAATGGTCAGACAGTTGGAAGCCCTGTCTGCTGATCTGTTTCTCTGTCTGCTTGTAACTTCTGTTTGTATTCTGTTTGTATTCTCTGAAGTTCAGGGTGTTGACTTTTTCCCCTGAACTAGGTAAGTGATATATGTTTGATTGAGTAAAGTCAGATTGTTAACCCATTTTGAGTTGCTTTCCTTTAGAAAAGCAAATCTAAGAACCTGTGCTAGCAGCCATCCTGGGTATGCTTGGGTGCTTGCTGATACATATGGGGAGTAGGGGAAGGCAACATTGTTCCCAGTTCTAACAGTAAGAATAGTCCCTTATATTGATGCAGCATTTTATAATCTTATAAAAAATCTACATAAATATTCTTTTGTTCATTCTAAAAACTCTGTGCAGTAAGGAGGGTAAGGATTATTATCTTCCTTTTGACAGATAGAAAAGGGAAGGGACTTAGCTAATGATATACAACTAGTGGCAGAGGTATGGCCAGAACTCTTAGAATGAAATGCCTTTTCATTGTCAATTACAGCGATGTCCATATTCCAAGGAGGTATCCAGGATAGTGGTGTTTCACCAATTACGTAACACTTAGGTGTGGACCAACAGAAGTCTATAACTTAGACCAGATATGTTTGCTTCTTATGGGTCTTTGGTTCTCTTGGGGATGAATCCATTGAATTACAATCGCACAGGGTTTGGGAAGCACCTCCTTCTATATAGCCATCTAGATGGGGTTAGGAGCCAGCTTAGGGCTTAAGAGGTGTCAGGATATCTTTCTGATTCATCTACCAGCTGTATGGGTGATAAAACTGTATTATTCATTTTAAGTTGTCACCATCGGAGTCCTGATTACCATAAGGAATTTTGACATGCTAAGACACTTTGTCAAAGTATCTTCTGACATGTTAGAGTTGGCAGTGGAGAACTTAGGTATTAAAATAATAATTACATAAGTTCTGTGACTCACTGGAGAATAATTTGTCCTATGAGTTGGTTCTTATTACACTCTCCCTAGTCTCCCTGCTTCTCACCATTGATCTCTTACACTGAACAGTTCTCAGCTTATGATAAAATTGATTCTGTTTTTGAGTGCCCTGGGTTAGGTCCCAAGTGCCTGCCTATACCCTTAATCATTCAGGGAGTTAATGGGTTCAAGCTGCCTAAATGCCACTTCTTATTTGTTGCCCATGGGCATAGTAGCATATAGTAGTATACCATAGTAGCAATGGTACAGTCAAAAGAGCATTGAACTTGATGCCAGGAGAATTTGAATCTTGCTTTTGAGACCATGAGAAAGTCATCTACTCACCCTCCATGTCTGTAGTAATTTCCTCAAAGAGGTTGAAGGCTAAAGTCAAGTCAAGTCAAGCCAAATAAGAAGTATTTATTAAGCACTTCCTATATATGTCAGGCACTGTGCTAAGAGCTGGGAAGGCAAATACAAACAGAAAGAACTCCCTTGTCCTCAAGGAACTCATGTTCTAATAGGGAAAGAGTATAAAAGGGAGCCGGTCAATCAAAGGGAGGGGCAGCAAGAGGTGAAGTTACTGCTGGGATGGAAAGAACTTCCAAGGTGAGGAGGGTTTGGGGAAATGATAGAGGAAGTCTAGAAGGTCAGGAATTTAGCCTGGAGGGAATGAAAATGTGGCAGGCCTGGGCATTTTCCTGAAATTGGAGGTCCTGGAAGAAAAAGTCAATCAGAGGAAGGGGGGCAGATAGTACTTCTAGCATGACAAGTCTTAGCGTAGAGGGAATCTCTATGGTGAGGATGCTTCTGGACGTGATAGAGAAAGTCTACAAGGTGAAGAGTGTAACCTGGAGAGGAATAAAGGAAAAAAAATGAGATCACCCGTTTAAACATACTTTATAAACTTTTCATTGAGACATTAATGTCAACTTGTATTGTTGTTATGTGATGATACCTATTGTGATGATAATACTCATATCTAGGCTTAGGCTTCTGTGCCATGGGAGTGGGCACCTTTTATCTGCTAGAGAATCTTGAGGAGAACTACAGTGTTTCCTAGACCCCCTTCCAATACTTCTTTCCCTTCTTCCTTCCTCTTTCCTTCTCCTCCCCCATACCCAAATGATGGAGTACTGCACTAAGCACTCAGGATAATACACGGATAATTAAGGCCTCTGCCCTCACAGAGCTGGCATTCTAATGAGAATAATGATAGTAGTGTGGGTACACAAATACACAATTCAGTACAATACAAGTTAAATATAGTGAAGAATGTAATAGTGTAAGACATATATGAGAGTTAAAGGTGATATGATGAAGTAAATACAGGTGTCAGAGTCAGGGAGGCCTTGGTTCAAGTCCTGTGGTCTGTGTGATCCTTGGTAAATCATTTAAATACCTAGTACCCACAGGTACCTCTCTAAGAGTAGTGCATAGCAGTTTCCTATTTTGATTAGAAGAATTTCCTGACTAAGAATTCTCCATGATAATGAAAGCATAACTGTCACCTAAAACTCTTTCCACCCTTCCCATTCCCCAAAAAAGGCAGGTATGAGGGAGGTCATAGGAAAAAAAAAAATTCTTTTCCCACTGAGTGTGTCCTGTCTCAGGATCTCAATAAATAGTTTTATCCTTATACATTCATTCCTTCAAGTCTTAAAGACCGATCTTGGTCCTCCTGAATCCTGACTTAAAATATGAGTACTTGAAGAGATTTCTTCCTTGCTATTATAGGTCATTAACATCTTAATGGAAATGAGCTGACAGCCAGTTGAGTTCAACTTCCCTTGGCACTGAGGTGAAGATTGGATGCTTCGGTGTATGTTTGTTGGGGTGTGGGAGAGGGGGCACAGGAAGGAATCATGGGAAGAAAAGATAGAGAGTTGGGAGCCAAAGACATTACTACCATCACAACTCTGACTCAGCACTCAGATCATATTTGGAGACAGTCATATTTGTGAATTATATTGGAAAGAATATTCTAAGTTCTCTCTTTGATGCTTGGGAACAGCTGGATGGAGACATAACCACAATGTGGTAAGGGTTTGGCTTCACAAGTACTTGAGGGCACTTCAGAAATAGAGAAAGACCCATTCCCCCCAACTTAGCTTCTAGATTTTGCCCTCAATGCTGACCCACAAAGCATGGAAGATTACCTGGACCTTGCTCACTCAAGAGACTCTATTCAGGCATCCTCCTCAATGGAGGAATGAAACAGTTCCAATTATTCTGTGCAGACCATATTAAGTGAGCAATTTGATCATAATAGCTGGTTTATGTAAATTGCTTTAAGACTCATTGCGTTTGAATAACTTTTACATTCATACTTAAATTCATGATTATTTGAAGAAGAAATAGTTATTAAATTCGGACTGAGTTCCCCTGGCCGCGCCAAAAGTGTTTTCCTTCACTTCAGGACAAAGGGTCAGACTTCGAAGGCAAGGGGCAAGAAACATCAGGGGTAGGAACTCTTGTGATTGAATGTCAATGAGGAAAGCCAGTCTTTATTGGGGCTGGATGAGAAATGTGAGAGCTTGGGGTGAGTGGGCCTGTTCCATTTCATCAATAAATACAAGGGATGGGGTAGATTGAGGAAGGGAGAGCTCAGGTGACATCCTATTTGGCATCTCCTATGATCTTAGGAACTTTAGCTCAGAAACTAGCATGGCTTGAGGCTAGAAAGCTTTAGAGCTAGAAAGATCTGAGTTCAAGTCCTGGCTCTGAGACATACTATATAACCCTGGGCAAATCACCAAGGCTATAATTTGCATAAAAGATTTCAACTTGCTTTGGTAGAAGGAATTCCCTCATTGAGAAGTTTTCTATATCAGTGAAATTACGGACCCTTCCTCCTTTCTGGCTCATGTGCCATCTATATGTAGCCTTTCCTAATTTCATTGCTTGTTAGTTCTCTCTCATCAAATTATTCTTACCTGTTTATTTACTTAGAACATGAACTTTAGGATAATAAGGACAGTTTTTTGGTTTGGTTTTTGGTCTTGGCATTCTCTGGAACTTATCAGTATGCCTTAGGGGCTTATTTGCAGTTGTTCAGTCCATTTGGTCTGTCTGACTCTTCATGACCCCATTTAGGGTTTTCTTGGTAAATATATTGAAGTGGTTTGCCATTTTCTTTTCCAAATCATTTTACAGATCAGGAAACTGAGGTAAACAGGGTTAAGTGACTAAGCCAGGGTTACACAGCTAGTAAGTATCTGAGGCCAACTTTGAACTCAGATCTTCTTAACTCTAGGCCTGGCCCTCTGTGCCAACTAAGTGCCTCCCATAGGTGCTTAATAAAAGTTTATGGAATTGAATTCTAGGAAATTTTGTGGGCAAGCTGGATTCTCATAAATTTTCATTGAATATGCAAAGAACCTTGAAGGGGGAAGTTGTTGCTTTCAACTTGAGTTAGAACTAAGCCAGGGATCTTCCAGAGCTAGCTCCTATCAGGAGAGGCAGTTGTTAAATTTTCAGTATGATCATTTACACCTCCAAAATTGACTTAAGAAAGTGATAGGGAAAAACAATAATTATGCAGATTCAACATAGGTATGTCCTGCTTACATTTCCCCTCCACCCCCCACAGAACTAGTTGTTAAGGATTTACCAGCACATCCTTGGAGCTAACTTTTCCCAATAAGTAGGAAGACTTCTGAAGGTGGGAAGGTCAGACTACAGCGGAGACAGAGGAATCAGGATTGGAGTTAGAGGCGGGGCAAAGTATAAACTGAAAAGTTAGATCAGGTTGGTGCTTGCAGAGCCAAATCCAAAGGTCTAAGATGAAATACAATGAGTGACTGACCATAGGAGCAAGGATTCAGGACTAAAAAGTACATACTAAGATCAGGAAGCCAAACTTCACGGAGGTTGCTGGGAAATTGACAGACAACCTGATTTGCCCAAAGAGGGGGCAAAGTGGTACCATGGAATGAGCATTGGTTCTTAAGTCAGAGGAACCTGGGTTTAAATCCTGCCTCTGATATTGACTATCTGTGTGACCTTGGGCAGGTACTAATCTCTCTGCACCTCAATTTTCTTATCTGTATGATGGGCAGGCTGGACTAGATGAGCACCAAGATTCCTAATAGCTCTGGTTCTGTAATCTTAAACTTTAGTCTTATATAAGATCATCATCAGGGCTGATTTTCCATTTTCCATTTTTCCATTTGGCTTTTTTCCATTTACCATTTTTAGGTATCTAAGGCTTGTCTGAATAGGTTATGCTAAAGTTGTTATAATTTTATATCCTATTGTAGTCACATCATTATCCATTCTAATTTGATGTTGACGGAGCTTTGCACTTGCTAGCCAGTTATTTAACAACTGAGAATAGACAACTAATTAAAATATGTCTCCCATGTCGGTGACCAGACATTTCCTGTCCGCTAATATATAGTCAACTTTATTTTTTGTGTGATAATGGTCAGTCTTCACCTTGTACCATATCTTCTGACTGTCTTCCTGAAGGAAATAATCACATAGGAGGGGGGCTTCTGAGCCATCAGCAAGCCTTTAACTTCCTTCATTTCTTAAACTCGAACCGTATTTTCCAATCTATTTTCCATCCTCCCCCATGCCCATCTTTGTATTAAAGGCACATAATATTAAAGTTATACATAGACTTGGGGCAGAGTGTCTTGTCAGGTTCTTCACAGAGTCTTTCTGCTTCCTTATTCTCTACAGTAAATGTTGGCGCATAAGCTACAATTATCTTCAAGGTGCCCTTTTGGCCAGTGTTCATAGTACAAGAAGAGATGACCAAGTGTTACATGAAATGGTATCTCTCCTCAGCTTTAGGAGCACAATGAAAGCCACTCCACTGGTTAGCTCCTTCACTTGCCCTTCTGAGAACTTCCAGACATCCTGCCATTAGTATAATGCCCTTTAATACGTACCCTGCTTTCACTTATCAGGAGAGTGACAATATTGACCAGACAAAGTTGGCTATTGTTTAATGAAGTCACACATAGAATAACAACAGGTAACTTTTATAGACAGTAGGTGGTTTTTAGTATCCTTTGCCCCTTCCATATAGAAGTAGAAAGAGACTGCACAGGCCTAAGGACCCTTTTGTCCTTGGTTGAATGGGTTGCCAAAATTTAAAAAAAAATAACCCAGGGACCTATATCCTGGTGATTAACCCCTCTGAACTTAGCTGCGTTGATCCTTAAATAGGAGAATCAATCTGTCTTCAGGATCTCCCCCATTGAACCAGCCCTGGCCCATATTCCGTGTACAGAGCCTTTGAGACTATAGATCATCCACATATCATAATAAGGCAGCATAGTAAAAAATAATTAGAATACATTTGGGGAAATACACTTAGATTGTTAAGCTACTGAAAACTTGAAGCCCCACCCCTGCTACAATTTGATCTTTAGGAGAATACCAAAAAAGTCTTGGTTCCTCCTTGCGGAAGGAAACAGTCTGAATCTTTACACTGGGCCATCAATGTGACTGGCCTTAATAGCTCCTAAAAGTGTTCCCAATGATGCATTTACTTTGTAAAGCACTTGGAGATCCTGAGAAGGGAGTGAAAACAATTAGTCCGCTAGTGCTTTAAGAGCCCCGATAACTACCAGTGGGAGTTTGTTACACTGTCAAAAGCATTTTATATCTCTTTCCAATTGTAAGACTTTCTTGAACTTTTATGTAGCTTATGGACAGACTGTAATTTTGAGTTCCTAAAGCGCAGCTGAATATGATAAGGGCTGTAAACTGAATGAAGATGGCACTGCCGAGTGGCTATGCTAATGGTTGGGACCTAATGCTGCGTTATAGAGTTTATACTGTGAGTGCCGTGGATGAGAGGGGTAATGTAACCTAAGTATAAAGTGCTTCCCACCCGCTCTAGCTGATTACAACCCCAGAATTCCCTTGGGAATATTTTGGGCTTCCATGTATGGACCCGGTAAAGTGAGGCAGGGAGAGGTGAAGATGGTCATCCTTAGTCTTGGGTTCATAGTGCTAGGGGTTTACTATCATTATCTTGAGCAGAATAATGGAAATTTCAAAATAATTCTTAAAGGAAAATTAACTTTAGGGGGCGGAGCCAAGATGGTGGCATAGCAGCAGCAACATATCGCAGCTCTCACATAGCCACCCCAAAATACCCATAAAATAGGACTCTAAACCAATCCTACAACGCCAAAACGCACACAAAGATACTTCCCACTAAAGTCAGCTCGGCTACGAGGAACCA